>AP027109.1:13068317-13700817 GCA_028142955.1 Pinctada fucata
TTTATTTAGTCGAGGATCAAAACCTCCGGGGTTTTTTTGTTGCAGAAAATTGCCGTTTAACGACTCCTTTTACGTGCGAATTCATTTATACAGCAACCGCGGAATTGCTGACGGTCTATGGAAATTTAGACGGCACGCACGTTACGCGATTTACGCTCTCTGATTGGTTCGAACTAGTCCGTGGCAAAATAACACTCATTATATAGTGATATATCTCATTATATAGTGATATAACTCATTACATGAATGTAATTATGTTAAATTGACTGCCCATAGATGAGAGCACATTTAAGTTATCAGAGTTCTTACTTCTAATCTAATATCTTTAGAAATATAAGATCTCAGTTTAGATCTATATGATCATAGTTTATTAAAATGAAATTAATAATAAGAAGTACGAATAATAAAAGTATATCTTATTCATTGTCTCCTAAAAGTGTTACTTATATTATCTTTGCTGATGGCAATAAAAAGGCAAGAAGGTCAGGAATAATCTCAGAGAGATGGGAGAAATAGCCCCACTTGGGCCTCATGTTATAAAAACATTGACAAGGATAAATCCAATTGAAATAACTGCGTCTTTTAAAACTCGCAAAGTTGATTTCAAGCAATTAAAGTCGTGCAAAAAGATAACAATAAGTACTACTTCATCGCATCAAATTGCCTTCTGTAAAGTCGGCATAACGAGATTTAGGTAATAATTCGAAATTAAGAACTTGATATTTGTCTGAAATCGACGAAAGAGAAATCGCACAAAATCAATTTGACATTTGAAAATTCGACTTGGTGTATTTTCGGCATAATGTCGATATAATCATCTCGGCAGAAGTGCGTTTACTCCAACATATCAACTTGAATGATGTCGATACATCTAGATGTTCGTGCCATTACGATTTTAAGATGACGATTTATTTTGAAGTTGACATGAGACAAATCGCATGAAATTTTCTTGACTTAAATGAAATTAACTTCATGCTTTTTGAATGACATTTCGTCCAAAAGACCTCGTTGAAGACAAGTTTACAGCGACTTTTCGACTTAAATACGTCATAATTCTTCATTTATCTCGGCAATTCGATTTTCTTTTTGTCGTGAAACCTACTTACAACACAACAACAGGAGGCACTAAAACGTTTCCGTACGTGTTATAACGAGAAAATATCTCGTTATTACGAGAAAAAATCTCGTTATTAAGAATTATTACGAGAAAATTATCTCGTAATTACGAGAAAAGATCTCGTTATTACGAGATAATTATCGCGTTATTACGAGAAAAGATCTCGTTATTACGAGAAAAGATCTCGTTATTACGAGAAAAGATCTCGTTATTACGAGAAAAGATAGAGACTTCATATCTGGCATGCTTATTCTACAAACCCTTTCAGATGACACCAAGGTCGATGACTTTGTGACCTTGACTGTGACCTTTAGTCTAAAAATAGCCATTTTGGACTTCGTTGCCGCCGGGGACATCAGTGTTTCACAAACACATCTTGTTAGCGATTTGAAAGCAATTATGTGTGTTAAAATTAAATAAAGTAATCACTTTAATAATTTTTCGGGGGATGGAGGTTATGTATGGAGCGTCGTTTTAACATATTCAATTATTTGAAGAAATCTTCAATTATTTGAAGATATCTTCAAATGACTTAAAGATATCTTCAAATGATTTGAAGATATCTTCAAATGATTTGAAGATATTTTCAAATGAATTAAAGATATCTTCAAATGGTACTATTTGAAGATATCAAATGAATTGAAAATATCTTCAAATGAATTAAAGATATCTTTAAATATTTGAAGATATCTTTAATTCATTTTAAGATATCTTTAATTCATTTGAAGATATCTTCAAATAATTGAATATATATGTTAAAAAGGCGTTCCAGAGCGCCGTTTTAACATAAATTCAATGATTTGAAGATATCTTTAAATGATTTGAAGATATCTTCTAATGAATTAAAGATAGCTTTAAATGAATTAAAGATATCTTCAAATGGTACTATTTGTAGATATCTTTAAATGAACAAACCCATAGATTTCATTCTTCTTTTCAGTGTCGAAATACTAATTTTTATTTTCTCAGAATGTGCTAACAATTGAATAACTTCCTTGTTACTGAATCCTATTCGGAAACAAGTTCTTATGAACTGGTTCAATTCAAACATGTTTAAACTCTAAAAAATGCATATAAATAAATCATGCTTTATTCATACATATTCACCTAATAACTAAGTCGTAATAACGCGATAATTATCTCGTAATAACGAGATCTTTTCTCGTAATAACGCGATAATTATCTCGTAATAACGAGATCTTTTATCGTAATTACGAGATAATTTTCTCGTAATAACGAGATCTTTTCTCGTAATTACGAGATAATTTTCTCGTAATAACGCGATAATTATCCCGTAATAACGAGATCTTTTCTCGTAATAACGCGATAATCATCCCGTAATAACGAGATCTTTTCTCGTAATAACGTGATAATTATCTCGTAATAACGAGATCTTTTCTCGTAATAACGCGATAATTATCTCGTAATAACGAGATCTTTTATCGTAATTACGAGATAATTTTCTCGTAATAACGAGATCTTTTCTTGCAATCACGAGATAATTTTCTCGTAATTACGAGATAATTTTCTCGTAATAACGCGATAATTATCTCGTAATAACGAGATCTTTTCTCGTAATAACGCGATAATTATCTCGTAATAACGAGATCTTTTCTCGTAATTACGAGATAATTTTCTCGTAATAACGCGATAATTATCTCGTAATAACGAGATCTTTTCTCGTAATAACGAGAAAATTATCTCGGTATAACGAGATCTTTTCTCGTAATAACGAGATAAATTCAATTTTTTGTTTGACACTATTCGGCTTTCGTACATATCAGCATAATGATTTAGATATATTGTAAATAGGACGGGATTTTCTATTGGTAGAATAAAGACGCGATGGGTACGCAACGTAGCTATGTGGACAATCCTAATTAGTGGGTCCGACTCGCTATCCAGGCTTTCTTATGTCCCAACTTTTCCTACTTTTCTATTTTGATTCTATTTTTTCCCTACTTTTTCTTCAAAACCTCCTACTATTCCTGCTTTTTTCATCTCAAAAGTAAAAAAAAAATATCGTTCATTAGATGTCACATTGAAGTAATAGTGAATTTGAATACGATTAATCACAAAATTATAATGCGTATAAATTGTAGAAATTAGAAAGTATATCTATCTATCATACATCACATCATAGATGCTCACAGCTTGAATATGTTAATACAAAATTGAACTGAGTGTGAATAGACATTAAATTTAGAAAGTGTTTTTAAAAACAGTGTTGCCAGCAGTCTTGAAAAGTCAGGGAATCAGGGAAATTGCCTTTTTTTTCAAGGTCCCCCGTGGGACTTTTTCATTCGAACTTATTGATTCAGAATACTCTTTATATCTCTTTACTTGTGAAAAAACTTTCTATGAACAATTTTCTTTGAAACTTGACTTCGCCCCACCCCTTCCTAAATCATAGATCCGCCACTGAAAACTGGTATGTAGTCGCCAACCAAACACCCTTTTCATCCTCCTATGATATTATACCTTATGCTTTATTTCGATAAGATATTCATCCTCCCACGCCGTCATTTGTATTCCGTCGAAAGACAGACAGACGTACTCACAGAGAAACAGACGGACACATACAGACAAAGTCACAAGCAGACAAAGAGAGACACACTGACATAAAGACAATACTATAGTTTTCAGCATTTCCACATTTTAATCAGCATGCCAGCTCGTGCATGTCACCATTAAATCTGTCCGAAAATGGACCAAATACCGACTATCCGAAGTTTGATGTGCTTTGAAGATAATGTTACAAAATTTTCAGTGCTGTAAAGGGTAATTTTAAAAATTCGTTCTGCAGACGTCTGAAAGAACAGAAATTGTGTCGCTCTTGTAAAAAGAAAATAATCGCATTAATTACATATTAATGGGTTGTCTTACTTTTCGCGAAAGAATGCAGGAAAAGGTATTAAAAGTGTCTGGAACCATACATTCTTTAAAAGTACATGTCACATGGTGAATGGGGAATTTAGCTAAATGTATTAGCACCTTTGATTTTATGTAATTATATAAAATTGAAATGCTACCTGAGATAAATGTTACTTCCTTGATAAAGATAAAATCTACCTTTTTTTTTTTTACAGTTACTGAAACTCCAGCTTCAGAAAGCTTTTTTGTGCGTTTTTTGAAATGCTTTATTTATTTCTGTTCTTTTTCTCTGCTTACATTGTTTAGAAAAGCATATCAGCATAGTGATTTAGATATATTGTAAATAAGACGGGATTTTCTTTTGGTAGAATAAAGACGCGATGCGTACGCAACGTAGCTATGTGGACTATCCAAATTAGTGGGTCTGACTCGCTATCCAGGCTCTCTAATGTTCCTACTTTTTCCTACTTTTCCTACTTTTTTTATTTTGATCCTATTTTTTCCTACTTTTTCTTCAAAACCTCCTACATGTACCAGACCAATACACCCCTTTATTATGAAAAGCATCCACTTAATTGTGGCCTATCTACGTCACTGGTTATCTTTGAGAGTTCTGTCCGATTTCTTCTCTTAACAGTTCTTAAAAGTTTTAAAACATTTAATCTGAGATTATCTTAAATTATGTTTTCTAATATCGTTTCTATATATTAAATGGAAAAGTTACGATAATTCCTTAAATTTTGTGAAACAATGCAGAATGAGATTATTTTGGATAACGTTTTCATTGACTGCTAGGTGACAAGTATGGTTTTCAGGACGGGAAAAGCCTCATAGTACTTTTTTTAATTTTAAAGGGGTGCGCATGGCTTGTGCATGTCACCATTAAATCTTTCCGAAAATGGTAAACGGACCAAGTACCGACTATCCGAAGTTTGATGTGCTTTGAAGGTAATGTTATGAAAAATTTCCGTGTTGTAAAGGGGAATTTGAAAAAAGCGTTACAAGTGCAGACGTCCGAAAGAGCAGAAATTGTGTCGTTCTTGTAAAAAAAATAATCGCATTAATACATATTCATGGTTTTTTCTTACAATTTGCGAAAGAATGCAGGAAAAGGTATTAAAAGTGTCTGGAACCATATAAATTCTTTAAAAGTACATGTCACAACGTGAATAGGGAATTTAGCTAAATGTATTAGCACCTTGGATTTTATGTGTTTATATAACATTGAAATGCCATCTGATATACATGCAATGAAAATGAAAAAAATATACTATTTTTACAGTTACTGTAACTCCAGCTTCAGAGAGCTTTGTGTGTGTGGGGTTTTTTTTTTTGTAATGCTTTATTTATTTCTATTCTTATTCTCTGCATACAATGTAAAAGAAAGCATATCTCAGAAGTGATTTTCTTTGGGTAGGGTAAAAACGCGATTTGGTCGCAATATGGACTATCCTAAAGGTCCCACGTAAATAGTTCCTGATTATTTCAATCCCTCGTCTTCTTGCATTTATTTTCTACAACTCTTTTTATACAAGATGATTCATCTCTTACGTCAATGGGTCGCAGATGAGTTGAAAAAAAGATATTCTAGCATGTTGAATGATACTGCATCATCCTAATCGCTCAATGACAGATTTATTATGAGGCTCTAGAATAAAATTAGAGCCACATGTACCCCCTTTACTAAGCGACAGATTTGTGCATGAATCCATTTTTGAGCTTATTTTGATACTATCTAGCAGGTATAAATGTTACAAGCAGAAAATGGTGGTGCGATTCGTGTATTTAATCGTCATATTAGTATGTTTTACAAAGGAATATATATTTATTAGGAAAAAATTAATTGGGGTCTGATGCCTTAAGATAATTACGTTTTATCGATTCTGCACAATTAGTCAAATAAGTCATTTTGTGGACAATTTATATACAATGATACTTCTGTACATCCGAATAAGTAGAAGGGTTATGTGCTCATAATCTGGATAGATAGACCATTTGTTGGGTTTGTGTGTTTAGTACCCTCTTGGTGTGAATTCTCAAAGTCTGTCTGTCTGTCTGTCTCCGACTGCTTGATGTGTCATTGCAATGCGATGAAACCTTACATTTATCTATTATGGTTTGACATGTTTCAGAAAACTTTAAGGGTCAAGTCCATTTTGTTCTTTATCACGCCTCGTACTAGTATCAGCCATTGACGTCGCAGAATGACGGTCACGCGGTATCCTACTTTGACACCGAAGTAAGTCACTCAATTGACCCTTCCGATTGCGGGAAAAAAATGCAAAATTTCGTGACGTCACAATGCTTTTACCATGTGTTTACCTCGGACAAACAAGCTTCGAACCTCGGTCAAACATCGAAATTGCATTGTGACGTCATGGAATTTCTCAAATTTTTCCCGCGTTCGGAAGGGTCAATTTCCAAGCGTAAAAAATGACAAAGAAAAGTTACAAAATGGTTCTCGTCATGATATATATATATATATTCGTTATAGGGTTTGTTCCTGTCATACTTCCTACTCGAAGTAGGAATGCAAACATGTAAGGTGTTCGGTCTTCGGCCTCCCCCCCCTTCCCCCCAACAACAAATTTACACACCTACTTCGAATAGGAAGTATGACATGAGCAAATCCTATTACTAATATAATAAAAACTATTGTTTAAAAACATAGTCCAGTATAGGTCATTCATATTTTATTTATATAAGATTATCGTTTTTGGAACTACATACATGTTTTTGCATTTAATCTTGATTATTGTTTGTTCTACTATTTCGAGGTATTTGGGTATAAATGTCACCATTTTGTTCATTGGTAATTTCCCTCGGCGAGTCTGCTCATTTTTCTGGTAACGATATAAATCCCTCTGTTTCCATTTAGAAATTGAAATATGATTGAAGTGGCGTCTGAAAATTATACGAAAATACGAGCTAGCTTTAAGAATTGTAATGAAATAGACAAGTTGATTACAGATGGTTTCGCTCTTTCGTCATTTCAAACTCACAATCGATTCAATATTAGACATTTAAGACTTCTACTAAGCCGT
The DNA here is from genome assembly GCA_028142955.1 of Pinctada fucata. Lineage (NCBI taxonomy): Eukaryota > Metazoa > Mollusca > Bivalvia > Pterioida > Pteriidae > Pinctada > Pinctada fucata. The sequence continues at coordinate 13,075,353 of AP027109.1, forward strand.
CAGTTAATGTTTATTTTCATTTATAATGAAATGCCTACGTAAAAGCATATGAACACTTCTTTTGCAAACAATCAACGTCATGAAAAAATAATTCAGGCTAAAATCCTTTTGAGGAGAATTCTGGGGAAATTGTTTCAGTTTTATTTATCATAAACCGAAATATCACACAAATCTTGACACCATCTAGTCCATTTCACGTGCGGATCTGAAAACTTTTCTTCTCGGCAGAATTAATTATGAATGCAAGTCTCCTCATAATCATTATCGAAGAACCATGGAATGAGTGGAAAATATTTTTTGAAGGTCATAGCTGTGTTATTCGGAAGCCCATTGGCTTCACAGAAAAAAAATATCTATTGCGTATATACGCAATAACATTGCGTATATTCGCAATAGTATTGCGTATATTCGCAAAAGTATTGCGAATATTAGCAATACAATTGCGTATATACGCAATACTATTGCGAATATACGCAATACTATTGCGTATATACGCAATACTATTGCGAATATACGCAATGTTATTGCGAATATACGCAAAAGTATTGCGAATATACGCAATGGTATTGCGAATATACGCAATAGTATTGCGAATATACACAAAAGTATTGCGAATATACGCAAAAGTATTGCGAATATACGCAATACTATTGCGAATATACGCAATGTTATTGCGAATAGACGCAATAGTATTGCGTATATACGCAATAAATATTTTTTTTCTGTGAAGCCAATGGGCTTCCGTAGGGTTATTAGGAAAATGGGTGAACTTCTGCCAAATTTTGCACAAAAGCGATCTTTCACGTAATAAACATTTTGGCAGTTAGTAAAATATATAAACCCAAGGGTTATAAGGGGTAAAAGAAAAGCATGATAGAAATGGAAAGGTTCAATATTCTATATTCAATTATTCATGACGAAAGAAATACGAGATATAGTCAGGGTTCGAATTCACGACCTAAGGAATACGAGGACGAACCCTTACTGACTGAGCTGTGAAGGATTTACGTTCAGAACGAGTAATATATTTTTATATCCTGCATTTTTAAAAACTCTTCAGTGTGGGAGGCGACAATAAAGCTGTGAAGGATTTACGTTCAGAAGGAGTAATATATTTCTATATCCTGCATTTAAAAACTCTTCAGTGTGGGAGGCGGAAGCAAAGTATCACCCGTGTATGTCTTTAATTTTCATACAAAAGAATATTGAAAATGGTTACCATGGTAACCTTTGATTCAAAGTTCATAAAATGTATGATTCATCTTTTTCTGTCCGCCTAAAGATAATTTATCTTGCACAGTGTAACTTAAAATTTTTATTTAAATTTAAACTTTATTTATTTTACAAAGTTTAAGAGGCAAGTAACACAACTTATATCAATGTCCCTCGTTGGCTCAGATGTTGGCGTGAGGGGGTCCAAGGAGGAGCAGGAGGAAACCAAAAATTTCATAAGTGCATATATAAGAATATTCTTAATAAAGAAATAGAAATTACCTTGAGAATATATCAAGTTCGCATGGTTCAATGTCATGGAAAGCTAACTCTAATGTGACTAACCTAATCTGACAAATTTTTTTCAAAGGTTAAATGTTAGAAATCATCTCTATAACCGAAACGTGCATATCTGGTCAATTCTGTAATATTTTCCTATTTTGATATAAAATGATGCGATATCAAACTGAACATTGACAAGAAACAAGAAATTCAATTTACTTGACTTTTGTTTAGACAAGAAAATGATAAACCACAAGAAAAAGTTTTCTCACGAGTTTTTTTTAGCGTTAAGAAATCTTTTAAAAAGCTTTTCTGATCATCACAATGGGGACTACAAAAAAAAAATTAATGATGATTAAAAAAAAAAAAAAAAAAAAAAATTGAGACACCCTCGCAAAATCTTTACAATAGAATTATGTTTGTTTAATTTTTTCATAAGAAGGAGAAAATGATCATCTGGAAAATTTACAACTAGTATTAAAATAAATGTTTTTTTTTCAAATATTTGCGAAATATTGCGATATTTTATCAGCTGTATTGCGATATTTTATCAGCTGTATTGCGATATATTGTTTCTTTTAATTTTTTGTGTAAAATGAGGTTCCTCTTTGTATGTTTGTCAATACTGTTTATAATATATATTTTCTGATTGAATTTCACATTGTCAATGTCATTTCCTTGAAAGAAACACGCACACAAATCATTGATCAAATAATTTTGACTGCTTTTGTCATTTAATTCATTCAATTGTGAGCATTGCGGACAATCCATGGATCGCTTGTTTTTTATTAAACTGATTAAAATCAAAGTGATCCAATGATTTATTCATATAATCTATATAAGGGTGCGATATATTGCGATACATATTTCGTATCGCAATACGATACGAATTTGTAAAATATCGCAATATATCGATATATTGTTACACCCCTATAATTCTGACCTAGTCCACCAGAACAGGTCACTATACAGTTTACTAAGTACGAATACAGAATCATGTGATTGTCACGTGGTCAGTGAGTGATAGTCACACCTTTGTCAGTTTTGTTCTACATTTGTCCAAGTCGAACATCTTGCTTTAAAAGGTAAGATTTTTTGAACTTTTTTCTCATCCAATAGAACCGATTTCATCATCTATTTTGGATTTTTGTTATCTTAAATTAGAAAAGTTTGGGGGTGGGGGTAGTTACCACCGGCTCATGTCTTTCCAAATGTTTTTTTTTTATTTTATTCAATTCAGTTTATCGATAACTCAATAAGATTATAATCATTCTCAGTGGCATAACAAGGGCAAAAGTAAGTGGGTACTTTTCATGATGCTGGGGTGTAGTACCTCTATGGGACATCATCAGGTGTTCTACTAGTCCCGGGATTTTTGCAAAAATTGGAAAATGCTCATACAAATTCGTTAGTGCTTGTTATTTTTTGTTGTTGTAAAAATCATGGATGCCTCAGCATGCAAGCTTATGCATCCGTACAGAAACATGGTCGCTACGCCTCCGAATTTCTGGGTAAAAATCTATTAGCCTTGACAGAATTTATATCCATCCCTTCCCTATTGAGTCAAATTATATGTTTTCAGGTCAGAGAGAGAGTGAAATAATGTTCGCACTGAAAACAAGGTTTTCAATCCGGGTGTTCGTTTGTCTCACTTTGACTGTTGCTATGGTTACCTCCCAGACATGTGACCATAACAATTATAGTAATGGCTGCTCCGCTCCAGGTAATTGGTGGATAAGGGAGTTCACAGGGGCGTGTAATCGACATGATATTTGTTATTTCTGTGTAAGTATACAGTTTGTATTTACCATTAACACTAGAAAATATTATATCTCGAATCTACGTCGTGTTCTTGCATGTCATGCCCCTCCCTCTCTGGAATTTGTAATAAATGCCTGATTTCAAAGAGTGGCATGCAACACGGTCGGGGAATTATATTATTAGTTCTAGTGTTTCCTCTTGTTATAAGGTGTGTAAATTTACACCTTCTTTGATAAGGAAATATACCGGGAACACACCCTATAACGAATCTATCATGACGAGGATCACTTTGTAATTTTGGACGTCTGAAAGATTAGTGACATACTTCGTCTGAAAGATTAGTGACATACTTCGGCGTCAAAGTAGGACACAACGTGATCGTTATGGTGCGACGTCATAGCCTGAAATAAGTACGAGGCGTAGTAAAAACACCGCATTATCACACCTCTTATTAATTTCGGCCAATGACGTCGCAGTAAAACGACCACGTGGCGTCCTACTTGACGCTGAAGTAAGTCACTAAATTCAAAATTTCACATGTCAAAAATTACAAAGTGAACGTTACATGCAAATGGTTCTCGATATAATAAATTCCTTATAGTATTTGCTCTTGTCAAACTTCTCACTGAAAGTACTCACTGTGTAAAATTAATATGTAGCCACCCCAACACACATATACACACATATTTACACTCCGACTATGAGTAGGAAGTATGACAGGAAACTATAACTGATAAAAGAGGGATTTTTTTAACAATACACCAGGGGGTCATGATCACCCCTTCCAATATCACCTGTACTAACAAGGGCATATATTGATTTCCATGAACATTATGTTTTCTGCGTTCATTACCTTTCTTCACTCAGTAATTGCAATTTTCGATCATTGATGTAACTAGTGTGGAAAAAGTGATAGAGCTCTACTTCCTCTTTTGAATTTTCGTTCAGGGACAGAAGCTTGGAGTTTCCAGGTGGCGTTGTGATGTACGTTTCTACATGAGGATGAAGTGGGCGTGTCCGAGGTGGTCTTGGTGGCGCCGTCGGGAATGTTTGTCGGCGGCTAGGTTTTACTACCGTGGGGTGCGGACTGGTGGCTTCCTACCAGGGTTCTGGAACAACAACTCCCCCTCTTGGTGCTATCAACGCTGGGTAAAGTCCTGTCTTTGAATGAGATCCCTCCCCGACTCTCTCGGTAATATCAAAACTGGGTCAAATACTACATTTGATTGCGATTTCAAAGTGAAAATAGAAGGGAATTTGACTGAAAAAATGTGGATTGAATTTCAAAGAATGAGAAAAATTACCTTTAAACTTGACGAGATGTGTAGATTTATACTTAATGTAAAAAAGTTGAATCGACTTATCGATGTGATGAAGGCTTCTCTAGAGACCTGGAATCTTTGAGATTGACTGCAATGTGAAGATTAAAATATCTTAAAATTGCTACAAGACTTATTGTACTTTCATAAATGCTCTCAATTGAAATATTTCATATACTCAACATTTTGTGAACAACCCCATGGTTTTTATACCCCCACCATAAAATGGTGTGGGTATATAGTGATTTTCATGTGGTACAGCGATAAATCTAGAGACGTTCAGATTTTCCCAAGACTGGTTGTAAACATGGCGGAAACTGGATCATGTGGCGAGGCCGATTTCGATTGCCAATTGTGAATTTTGAAAAAAAAATCTGATCTGGGTGTGGTGTTTGGCATTCACTCATCAATTCAGTGCATACTTAGAGAGCAACCATTTGATTTTTATGTGTGTGTGGGGGGGGGGGGGGGGCTCTTAAAATGGCTGAAAAATTTCCGGCTGGCAAAAGTCTTCCCACCCCCATTAAAATCAAGTGGTTGCTCCCTTACTTAACTCATCTCGTATGGTTTTGTGTTTGCACGGCGTTTTGATGTCGTATTCAGTGTTCCTTGTCCCCTTTGCGTCGTTTGCTGTGTTGTTTTCATATGGGGTGTTTGTGTGTTTTGCTGTGCACAGTAGGTGTCGTGTATTTTGCTGTGCACAGTAGGTGTCGTGTCTTTTGCTGTGTACAGTAGGTGTTGTGTGTTTTGCTGTGCACAGTAGGTGTCGTGTCTTTTGCTGTGCACAGTAGGTGTCGTGTGTTTTGCTGTGCACAGTAGGTGTTGTGTGTTTTGCTGTGCACAGTAGGTGTCGTGTGTTTTGCTGTGCACAGTAGGTGTTGTGTGTTTTGCTGTGCACAGTAGGTGTTGTGTGTTTTGCTGTGCACAGTAGGTGTTGTGTGTTTTGCTGTGCACAGTAGGTGTCGTGTGTTTTGCTGTGCACAGTAGGTGTTGTGTTTTGCTGTGCACAGTAGGTGTCGTGTGTTTTGCTGTGCACAGTAGGTGTTGTGTGTTTTGCTGTACACAGTAGGTGTTGTGTGTTTTGCTGTTTACAGTAGGTGTTGTGTTTTGCTGTACACAGTAGGTGTTGTGTGTGTTTTGCTGTGTACAGTAGGTGTTGTGTGTTTTGCTGTGCACAGTAGGTGTTGCAACATAGTCTTGTCGGAGATCCCTTCCTTTCTTTAACCAATACATCAATTATAATTATAAATTTATAATATGAATCAAGGCAAAGCCTTTTTGTACGAGCGGAGAGAAAATAGATATGATTATATAAAATAAAAAAAAAGATCTTTCTTTTTTATTTTGACTATGATGGTTTATCTTATCTTACAAAACTTTCTGTTTGATGATTGCCAAAAAAGGTAGTATAAGGCGAGTGGAAACACGGAAGCATTTGTAAAATTGATCATCTAGACCAGCAGATGAACATTTTAAAGGGGGGGGGGGGGGCTAAAAATATGGTTCTTTATAATTCATTTTTATTTTGTAAGAATAATGTTTAGGCTAGCTGAAAATAAATTACTTAAGAACAAAAGAAATAAAGCCTGTGTTTGTGAAACACGAATGCCCCCGGTGGCATGTTTGTTAGTATGAACACTATTTTCTGTTAAGTACATGTATGTGAGGGCACTGGGTTCAAAGGTAAAGGTCACGAGGTCAAACATTTTGGTATCAATGGAAAGGTCGTGTCACAAGGTATACACATGTGAAATATGAAAGCCATATCACTTACCATTCAAAAGTTATGCCCAATGTTAAAGTTTTTGAAAAGAAGGTCAAGGTCAAGGTCACGAGGTCAAAAATTTTGGTATCAGTGGAAAGGTCTTGTCACAAGAAATACACATGTGAAATATGAAAGCCCTATCACTTACCATTCAAAAGTTATGCCCAATGTTAAAGTTTTTGAAAAGTAGGTCAAAGGTCAAGAGGTCAAAAATTTTGGTATCAATGGAAAGGTCTTGTCACAAGGAATACACATGTGAAATATGAAAGCCCTATCACTTCCCATTCAAAAGTTATGTCCAATGTTAAAGTTTTTCGGACAAACAGACATACAAACAGACGGACAGGCCAAAAACAATATGCCCCCGAATCTTTGATCATAAAAACAAACATATTCCGACTTTTGACAGTACGAAACCACCCGAGACGAGAAAAGCAATCGGAGCGACACGTTTCGTTTAAAACCGGAAATGTCGGATTTCCCGTGGTTACGCCGCCTTGTTGGTGCTTTATCGTTACCTGATTTACGAAAAAATATTTTCAATAAATTTAACTTATAAACAAAAATTGAGTATAACATATACGTCTACTTGGAGTCGAAAAAAATTTAAATGGCAATATCCAGCATCTCCGCAGCAAATCTGTCTGCGAGTGACAAAAGTTTTTGAAAGCATAGTTACTGTAGTACATTCTCATTCTCTGATTCAGCATATTTTCTCAATAAGATAAGTGTATACGCGTTACCATAAGGGTGTATACGCGTTACCATAAGGGCGAGCTTCGCTCCCTTTCACTTTCATAAACGTTTCTATCAAATATTAGAGACAAAACGACAATCGCAAAATCCTTGCCGCCATTGAATTATTTCCGTCAATCAAGATTGCAATATACATACATTACGTCGTCAAACGTAAAATTTAGCCCGGATGACCTCTGTCGGGACTCATTTATCCTCCAAGTAAATAGAATCATACTCTACGAATCTTACTCTTTTGTTCTCTACTTACTATAATGATGTTGCTTTTACAATCAATTTGATCATAATTAAGCTTGTTACACAAATCTTTCCATTATTGTTCCGAGACACGAGAGGAGATATTTGTAAATATTGCTCAATCTATCAAAAGTCGTTGCGAACGTTACAATTAAGGCGTAAATCATTCTATTTTTCTCTGTTGGTATTTATTCTCTCAATGGACCGGAAATTGAAACGCCTTAAGCGGAAAGCTGAACGGATCCGGAATATTGCAATGGATGGATAGTTCGAATTGCCTCTGATTAGACGTAATTAAAAGGTTCGCGTCACGAATTGCTAGAAATGTCATTAATAGAATAGGATAATGGAAAGTTGTTGGTTTCACTCCATTTCTTACAATGTCGTTAATTTACCTCACAACTTGACTTTTTATTGCCTGAATAAAAGGGGCTTTCTTTTCGCATTGCTTGATATTTTAAGCATCGTTGCGTCAGAGATGAAGAAACATATCAAATCTTTCTTGGAACCAAGATTGAGTGTAAATTTTACATTCTCGGAATTCTATTCTGTATATTTTTTAAGTAATAATGATTTTTAATGAGTTAATATTGATGACTTGTAATACGAAAGTCCACTTATAAATGCTTGATTATAATGCAATGTCGCTATAACGTCGAATTTCATTGGTTGTTTGCTCCTTAGTTACGACTGTAAAACGTAAAAACTAGGCTTTGACGTCGCTAACGTTACATTTCGCCTTATATTCACAAAAATACAGTTACAGGTGCAAACATCCGCTGTTCTGGCTCCGCTAACGCGTCGCCAGAAAAACTCAGTTTGCGACTGTAAAATCAGCATTTACAGTCCGCAAAAAATAACGTCAGAAACTAGTTATTCCCTAATTTTTAGCGACAGAAGCATGTCGTCCGTACGTCTGTCCACGTAAGCTTGTGGATGAAATGGTTCCAGAATAGACTATAAAATTATTGAGACGACAACAGAGGGAAGAGTTATGAGTGGCGGCATTCGGATCCCCTCGCCCTTTATTTGTAACGGCATAAAAAGACTCGGATGCCAATGGTGGAAGGTTTTACATCAAATCGATGTAAAAGTAAAAAGGCACTTTTTCAACATTCAAAATTTTCCAACTCAAGTGAGTAATGTTTTGAGAAACATATTTGTCAGTTACGATTCATTGTTGGAACTTGTATTTCATGATAGATTATGACAAAACTAATAGATCAACGGGGAACTATTTTTAAAATGGCGCCGTCTGACGTCCGAGTCTTTTTTCGAAGGAAAAGGTCGAGGCTGATCCGAATGGGGTAGCGGAGCTCTTCTGTGAAAAAGATTGCAACCGAAATATCTTTCACAGAGGGCGCTCCGCTACTTGGTCAACAGAGGGCATAGGGTCGAACTCCCCGGTAGAGCTCCCTTCTGAAAGTTGGTTCAATTTAGTTTTTAGATAACCGATCGCTGGTATAAGTTTGGACACAGGGCATTTTACAAACATATTTACAACTTCATACACGTAGCAAAGTCTTTTTTTAACGGAAAGTATTTCTCTTCAAGAAAAAGGAAGTTCGAATAAGAGTCGGACAGGATATACACGTACGGATCTAGTTCTTTCCCTGGGGGGGGGGGGGGGGGGGGGGGGTCGGCCAGCCCAGTTTCCGGTTGAGGAAAGAGGGGGAGGATTAACCTTAAGATTTTGAAAAAAAAAAATATATGTATAACGTAAAAGATAGATTGAAAATCAGAATTTCATGCAAATTTCATGGAGGCGGTGTCCTTATCCATCTACCCTCCCGATCCGAAATTGTCGACGAAGTTTCTGTTTGTTGATTTTTAGCTCACCTAAGGGCTCTGATTGGCTGACGCATTTTTGACTTCTCTTCTGCTACCACTGCACAGAATTTCATGAAACCTTACAGGAAGCAAGTACCCAATGTCTTCTATCAAGTTCATGTTATTGTGCCCATTGGCTTACAAATATGACCACCGAGGGCCCTTTTGCACTTGCTTCCTTAAAGATTTCGTGAAATTATGAACATCAGTATTGGAGATGTCGAAAATGCTTCAGCCAATCAGAGTCCTCGGTGGCCATATTTGTAAGCCAATTGTGCAGCGGTTGCAGAGGAGAAGTAAAAAAATGTGTCAGCCAATCAGAGCCCTCGGCGACCATATATTTATTGAACGATCGGCACAAAAAACACATACTTGGTAGAGGACCTTGAGTACTTGCTTCATGTACGATTTCGTGAAATTCTGTGCTGCGGTTGCCGAGGAAAGTAAGCTGTTACAGAAGAGAAGTCGAAAATGCGTCAACAAATCAGAGTCCTCGGCGGCCGTATTTGTTGACCCATCGGCACGAAAAACACAAACTTGGTAGAGGACCTTGAATACTTGCTTCCTGTAAGATTTCGTGAAATTCTATTCTGCGGTTTCAGAGGAGAAGTCAAAAATGCGTTAACCAATCAGAGCCCTCGATGGCCATATTTGTAGACCGTACGGTACAAAAAACCCCACAAACTTGCTAGAGGACCTTAAGTACATGCTTCCTGTAAGGTTTCGTGAGATTCTGAGCAGCGGTTACAGAGGAGAAATCGAAAATGTAAAAAGTTTACGCCAGACGACAGACGGCGCGCTATGACAATAGCTCACTTGATCTTCTTCTCAGGTGATTTCGATTTCTGGACATCTTGTTTGACAGATTGGATGAAAAAAAAAACAACGACATAATAGTGCAACCATAAATTAGTGCCTAAACAAAATGTTGTTGGAGGTTTTTGCAACTAAGGAATTCTTCGACCTTGTGCAGTGCGTTGTCTAAATTTTCTTCTAATCATCAGAATTTAGTGACAGTATAAATATTTCTCTGCCTCACAAGTTCAGGCGTTAATAGACTTTGTATTATCGACCTGCAAACCCCTTTGATTTCAGCAATTTTCCTCTCCTATAAATGAAGATGAATAGTTTTCCTTAAGTTACTCGAAACATTTAAGTTCTATCAACTTAAAGTGCTCCGAAATCAATTTAAAATATACTACCTGCTCTGATGAAAGCCATAATTCGTGGTCCTGACTCGTAATACGTTTCATTGCGAGTTAATTGTAAGAAAACAATTTACTGGTTGTAAGTTTAAGCAGTTTGATGGCATAAAAATGAAAGATTGAATGTACGTTTTATGTCAGACAGAACATATGTCCGTCCGTTCGTCCGTCCGTCCGTCCAAGGAAGGAGTGGATAACCCTATTTGGAGATTAGCAGCTTGTGATTTTCAAACGACAGCATATTTGAAACAAAATAATATCTATTGTAGTACATGTACCAGTGCACTGAAAGGAAATAAATAACAATAAGCAAGCTTCACGGGCGACCAAAAAAAAAAAAAAAAAGAAGGACCGAACCCCCCTCCCCCCAAAAACAAGAAACAAAAAACATCAACAATACCCCCCCCCCCAAAAAAAATAAAAAAACAAACCAACAACAACAAAACAAAACAAACAAACAACCCCCCCCCCCCCCGAAAAAAAAAATGTCATTACCCCTGTAAAACAATGAAAGCTATAAGCTTCGACCGTGTTGTTTGATGTGTAATATTATCCCATAATGACGTTAACTAAGTTTTTTTACCAATCAATGTGTTATATGTGTAACAATATGATATGATATTGCATTGATATATGAATAATACATTTTTCAAAACTTAGTATCATTCATATTCTCTATCAATTTATTGACGTCATATTTTGCAAAAAAAAATCTGATCATTACAAACTCAATTCAGTTCAAGTTTACTTCCGTTACCATGCACACACTACTATCCGACTGTAAGCATTATCTTTCACAGACAAATCACAAGAGCAACGTTTTAGAAATTTCAAGAAATTTTGATAACAGAAACTTTCGAATGCGTTTAAGAAATGATCAACCGAAGTTGATCGAACTTGGCTACATGTGCCCTCGGGGACTCCTGGTCCACCAGCAGTGACACTCACCAAGTGGTACAAATGTTAATTTAAAACGTCTTCTAATTCAATAGCATCATTTAAGAACAGATGAAATTTCAGCATGGACCAGACATGCACGTTTCGGGTACTTAACCCTCGTCAGTGATCCTCAAGCTAAACAATGATATATTGCCAAAGAGTGTGAAAATTGTTATGTCCAAAAATTTAGCGAAAGACGTAGTAGCAAGATGGGTGGGATATGATGCTACAGGACCCACGTTTTAGAAATTTCAAGAAATTTTGATAACAGAAACTTTCGAATGCGCTGAAGAAATGTTCAACCGAAGTTGATCGAACTTGGCTACATGCGAATTATAAGAAAAATATGAACATTTCACTTCTTACAGTACAAAGTCAAGACATAACTAAACACAAATATAGGATCTATTTAAATGTAATTGTCCTTCCGGGAAACTGCTAGGATTTAGAAAAATGTTGCATTTTTTGAAATGTCAGCAATTTTTTTTTTAATTTTCGGAATTAAGTCCTCTTTTAATTAATGTAAATCTTTTTGCCCCGTAATTTTGAGACATGAAGTGTCTTCTTCGTAATGATGGTATTCCGGTGCCATTTTGGTAAGCAGTCAACAATTTTAAGAAATGGTAAAAATTCAAAAATGGGGAAATTTCAAAATTATAACTTTTTTTTGCAAATCCTCTGTACTTTCCTGGAGGGTACATTTTAGCAAATGATTCACATATTCCGATAGAGATATCTTTTACCTACCAGGTCAATGTATAAGAATTCTTTCTAATAGTTTATTTCTACTAAAAAGGGTGTGATTTGACTAGAAGGTATAGAGAAAACCCATTGTCGTGCTAAACTATTTTTGAGCAGTATATAAAATTATGTATACTCCTCAGTAATATTCGGAGTACAGGCCAAAAACGAGTCGTCCTGAAAACGAGTCGGCTTGAAAACGAGTTGGCCTGTCAGAGCTCACAGTGGTTATCTCGGATAACTGTTTTGACAATAAAATGATGATAAATAGGATGATTTAGAACTTTTGTTTAATTGAAATTATAAAGAAATTCTGTGTGATGATATATTTCAGGCTCTCTTCCGCATTATGAACGTGGCTATCTTGTTTTGATGGGCAACCCCCCCCCCCCCAAAAAAGACTTTATAGCCAAGGAAAATTGTTGAATCACTCTTCTATCTTGATTAAAAAATCGAATAGCGATGGAAAAATATTGAAATAGACTGTTTGTTTTTCTGCAAACAATACCATTAAATTCTGCCCGCCCGCTGACGCTCAACAAAGAAAAAACTTGTTGTGGCCTAATGTTTAGTGACGTTATTATGAACATTCAGGGATTATTATGAACATTCAGGGATTATTATGAACATTCAGGGATTATTATGAACATTCAGAGATTATTATGAACATTCAGAGATTATTATGAACATTCAGAGATTGTTATGAACATTCAGGGACTATTATGAACATTCAGGGATTATTATGAACATTCAGGGATTATTATGAACATTCAGGGATTATTATGAACATTTAGGGATTATTATGAACATTCGAAGATTATTATGAATATTCAAAGTGGCCTAATGTTTAGTGACATTCTATGTAAAGCGATTATTATTATGAACATTCAGAGATTATTATGAAAATTCAGAGAGTAGAGATTATAATGAACATTCAGAGATTGTTATGAACATTCAGGGATTATTATGAACATTCAGGGATTATTATGAACATTCAGAGATTATTATGAACATTCAGAGATTATTATGAACATTCAGAGATTGTTATGAACATTCAGGGACTATTATGAACATTTAGGGATTATTATGAACATTCGAAGATTATTATGAATATTCAAAGTGGCCTAATGTTTAGTGACATTCTATGTAAAGCGATAATTATGAACATTCAGAGATTATTATGAAAATTCAGAGAGTAGAGATTATTATGAACATTCAGAGATTGTTATGAACATTCAGGGATTATTATGAACATTCAGAGATTATTATGAACATTCAGAGATTATTATGAACATTTAGGGATTATTATGAACATTCGAAGATTATTATGAATATTCAAAGTGGCCTAATGTTTAGTGACATTCTATGTAAAGCGATTATTATTATGAACATTCAGAGATTATTATGAAAATTCAGAGAGTAGAGATTATAATGAACATTCAGAGATTGTTATGAACATTCAGGGATTATTATGAACATTCAGGGATTATTATGAACATTCAGAGATTATTATGAACATTCAGAGATTATTATGAACATTCAGAGATTGTTATGAACATTCAGGGACTATTATGAACATTTAGGGATTATTATGAACATTCGAAGATTATTATGAATATTCAAAGTGGCCTAATGTTTAGTGACATTCTATGTAAAGCGATAATTATGAACATTCAGAGATTATTATGAAAATTCAGAGAGTAGAGATTATTATGAACATTCAGAGATTGTTATGAACATTCAGGGATTATTATGAACATTCAGAGATTATTATGAACATTCAGAGATTATTATGAACATTTAGAGATTGTTATGAACATTCAGGGATTATTATGAACATTCAGAGGTTATTATGAACATTCAGGGATTATTATGAACATTCAGGGATTATTATGAACATTCAGGGATTATTATGAACATTCAGAGATTATTATGAATATTCAGAGATTATTATGAACATTCAGAGATTATTATGAACATTCAGAGATTATTATGAATATTCAGAGATTATTATGAACATTTTGGATGAAGGATCGCGAAAAATGAACTAAGAGAACACCAAGTACTGAGTTTTACTTTCTAATAATTCTTGGCGTTTGTAAGGTCAAAATATTTCTGCAATTCAAAGCTATCGGATTCTATCTGATCACGTAAAACACAAGTTGATGGTACTTTACGGTCTTCCTTTAGGGACATCGCTTCTTCGCGCTGAAAATAGACATACGAAGAAGCGAAGTCGTAACTTAGCTTCTTCGCATAGTAACTTCGCATCGTACATATAACTTCGCTTCTTCGCATAGTAATTTCGCTTCTTCGCGTCACAATTTGTTTACGCGAAGAAGTTATGCCCCAAACGGAACACCGTAGTACTTAGATGTTGCTAATTTTGAAGTTTGGTGAAGTTCTGTGCAACGTTTTTGAAGAGAAGCCGAAAACGTTTGAGCTCAAGTGCTCATCTCAGATTACGGATCGCGACGAAGAAACCATACGACGATCGACGGTCGACGACCGCCTGACAACTCCAAACGGACGGAACTCTATGAAAATGACTGTGGGAAAATGACGCACTTGAGCTCAGCTCAGCTAGAAAAAGTTAAAAAAATGTATCAAAGTGTTAACCTGGTGTAGAGGACGATATTTGTAAGCATAACCATTGTAATCTTGAGTAGACCAAAATTTCTACCCATCATAGATAGAAAAAAAAACCTAGTGGCGGCATTTTTCCTATTTCCACATTGAAAATCTCCTTGATTTCAGTGATACTATATACATGTATTAAAGAAATTTTAATCAAACCATACTTATATATAATGCATCAATAGACTATAGCAACAGACCATTAATTGATATTAATTTCAGCGATTTATGTCTAATGATTCTCACATAGGGCCCGCTTCTAAAGAAGCGTGAAATGTACCAGAAATATATCGATTTATTAAGTAATTTATCCAACGAACTGCGACATAAATATATCTTGTTTTTGTGATAGGAAATACTTGACGTATATATACATACAGAATCGAACGCCTTCAATACATGTATTATATCTATTGTTATCGTCCTCGTGCTTTTTCCCCCATATATTTTCGTAAATATGGCATAGAATAAATGCGCATGCGCATGAGGGTAAAACTGTCTCAATAAAATAAAGAGAAAATTGAAATGCCTCTTTCATTTCATATCCTTCACTGAGGGAATAGCCGATCCCTTCAGTTTAGTTTCTAGGACACGCTCAGGAGGTAAGTCATTGTTTTTTTTTCATGGGATTTGAACTCAACTACATCTTCACATATTTTCTGCTATTTTGTTTTTCAAATTCAAATGGAAATCTGTACTTCAACGTTTCAAAAATTTATTCTAACAGAATTAGAACAATATAAAATACTTAATCAACAAGAAGGAGAGGACGGATTGAGGTATTGATGTTAGTTTTTTCTTCTCTTGCCTTTTTTTTCTCAGTTTTTTTTTCATTGACTTTTTTTCAGAAAAAAATTTCAATTTTGACTCTTATGACAATGGGTTAATGTACCCGAATCAGTACTACATGTATATATGCTTAATTGAAAAAAAGAGGGCAACGTGTATAAATTTGTATTCAAAATTTTCTTTGAAATTTGTTACTTTAATTTTTTTTATTACTTTCATCAAACGAGAAGAATAATCCTTTGGTCTTTCTATGAAATTAAGGTAGAGCATCCCTCAGGTCTCAGATGCTCATATTTCCTGAATAACAACTTTTACAATATTTTCATTAATTTTCCATTTATCCAAAGCTTATGTAAAACTTGATATACAAACAAAATATAATTCTTGGTTTCATAATTATATGCCGATAACTTAAGCCGTTTGATCTTTAACATTGGACCCTGTGGGAAAAGTAAAAAAAAAAATCTTTTTAGATGTGATAAAATGTAACTATGAAAGTTTCTTTTCCCCAAACTGTATTAGTTTGATAATCTGAACAATGTTCTGAAGAGAAAAAAATAGGGTATCCAGGCATAAAAATTACCAGAAATTCTGACCTGAGGGATACTCTACCTTAATTCATACAGGATGAGGATTGAGACTTAAGGTGTTCAATAAACTCTTTTTTTTCTGACGTTTGATTTAAAAATGGTTTTCAGATTTTTTTTTCTGAATTAAAAAGCTTTGTGTAAACGTGTGCTTTTTTCCCCAAATTCATCAAAAAGTTGCCAACCATTGGACATAATAAGATTTTATCAAAAAAAATTCTTATTTTGGCCTAACCATTCTGAATGTAAATAGGTCCTAAGCTAAATTACCGAAATGCATAAAGTTTACTAGTATTTGCCTTGAGACTTAAGACTCATCGGCCTTAACGCGCATTTCCAAAGTACATGTATAAGAATAATAATAGCATAACACAATATTATTTCTCAAATATTCATAAATTACATTCGATAAAATTACTTTTACAATTTCATTTATATAATATGCAAGCTATAATCTTATCCGCACCCATACTCCTGATGTGTATGGTAGAGAGAGAGAGAGAGAGAGAGAGAGAGAGAGAGAGAGTGGTCACTCTCCATAATTATAATAAATCCTACCTGCTTAGCAAAAACTGATTAACGCTGTATTATGGACAGACCAAACTGGCATGCCCAAGGTCACGATAACATGTTTATATCTGCAGTGATTGTGATTGAATGTCCATCCAGAATGTTGGGATTTTTTCCTAATATAGGGAAACCCTCTTCTCCATGCTTGTCGTCTAAGTTGAGTTACATAGGTTATTTATTAGAAAAATCTATTCTCATTAGATAAACATCATTTGTTTTTGTAAATAGTCACATTGAAAAAAAATAATCAAACCAAAAACAAGAAGAGTAATAAACAATCTGTAAGAAAACAAAAAACAAAATCAAAACAAACAAAACATAAAGCAAATCCAAATACAACCTCCCCCCGCCCCCCACCCCCCCCCCGCCCCACCCCCCCCCCAAAAAAAACTCCCAAAACTTTTGGGCAAACACTTTAAATTTCAACAACAAAATATCTATTTAGACCATTTCTTGTTTTTATTCTGTTTTGCGTCCTTTTGAAATTGGAAAAGCTACCAGCCAGCCAGGGAGAAAAACAAACAAGCACATAAAACAAAGTTGCAATTTCATTTTTTAATTAAAAATGAAACATGGCAGAAACTTGTTTAATTTGATTTAAAAAATATTAACAGATTTAATTTGACAAAAGAATGATAGATACTTCAATGTCTTGTATTAGTGCATTACTTTTACATTTTTTACATGAAATATAAAAAAGAATAAACAATTTCTTTTAATGTTTGTAGAAAACACATTAAGTTAGCAAAATATTTTATCATTTTGATTTTGTTTTGTTTTATGACTTTGGGCTCAAAACCTACCAGCACGAGGACGCAAAACAGAAAATAACGAAGAAATGGCCTTAAATGAATAGTTGAAAACTTATCGTTTTGAATATCCAATGGAACGTGTATCTACTGGACCTAAAACAAATCATATGGAATATGTATGCAATGGTTGGTTTTGTAAATTTAAAATCAGTTTGATTGTATTCAAATCTATTAAATTTAATTCGCTACAAAATGCAAAAGGTGAATAAAAACCCATTTTCAATAACCCCCCTTTCGGATCTAGTTTGTTCTAAGACCCGCCTAACTTAAGTAAGGCCATAGCAATTTAAAAATATTATGATAATAAATATGTTTTATGTTGCAAACTTTTTGAAAGGAAAGCACACATTTAGAAAGGAAGATCGAAAGTTCAAGTGAGCTGATAAATTCTGACTATATTTTTAGAAAAAAATCACTTTTATCTCCTTATATTACTAATGGTTCAGACAAATTATTGTATTCAAGATCATTTGCTTATGATATATTAAATGAAACATGCATGTTAGGGTGTGTTTGTGTGTGATTTCTTCAAATAATTCTCCTAAACAGTAATTCCCCGAGGACGTAAAACAGAATATCATATTGCTATGGCCTAAACACCGTCACGTGTCTCAATGCCATGCGTACCTTAGGAGGAAAGTATTGAAATTCATGCTATTAATTATAATGTCACATTCACTTTCTGAATTATTTATGGTGTAATCGGCTTTTTAATCATTAATCAAGGCCAGAAAAGGCTATCTTTGACGTTATCGGTATTTACAAATGTATGACAACAAAGAATATTTTCAGGGGTTGGAAGTTCGGCCAAATAATTAATAATAAGAGCAAGGGCGTGTGAGAAAGGGGGGGGGGGGGGGGCATAACGTTGTTTGTGCCTCCCACTTTTGGGGTAATATTTAAGTTATTATTCAACTAAAATAAGACTTTTTAGCAAATATTCTTTGATAATATGAAGTAAATCTATTTTCTTTTATTTTTTTTAAATGTCTTATTTCTTATGGGGATAATGATTCCGATTTTTGTCGGATTTTTGCGGATTAGGTTTTCGATTATCGATTTATGCAGCGCGCGAGAGAGAAATTGTTTCAAACTATAGCTACATATGTAAAAACCTTTTTTTATTTGCTTTTGGGAGGTTGTGCCCACCCTCCCCCTTTCTCTGCTGAGCTACGCCTCTGAAGAGGATGTAGTCTAGTATACATGAAAAAAGGGAAAAAAGGAGCATTTCTCACAGAGTATTAAACGAAAGGGGTGGGGGAGGGGTGAGGTTCATGAACCACCCGGTAGAAATTAAGTAACCAGGTCTCAACCTTGACTATTCTGTCTCTAGAGGAGGCGCATATATATGGATAACGAGATGGGTTGTGGGATTATCATTTGCTCGGACAAAAATATTCTACAGATTAAAAGACTTTTTAAAAAGTAGCTCGCACAGTAAGAATGTTGTGGTGTTTTCAGTCGGAACATCCTGGAACGTCGATCTGAGACGTGCCAGACGATCCGATCACAGGGATTTATCGCGCTTCCCGGTTGCTTGATGTACTATGGGTTATGTATAGTACGTCAAGTAGTCGGGAAGCGCGATAAATCCCTGTGGATTCGATCCGCTTCTTCGGAACGGCGTGTTCCATTTACAGAAATACAATAGCCGGAATACTAGTAACCGGAAAGTTCCGCATAATGGAATGCACCTTATGTGCCCAGGGGGAGTAAGCATCTCCTGCACTGGTAAATTATAGTTAAATTCGGCAATTTATCACGCTAAATGTAACTCAGTGGTACCCAAGGAAGCGAATCACTAAGTGTGATATGCAAATGATCTCTTACAAGGGAATCCCCTTCGATTTCTGTCCAAAAGATATTATGCCTATCAAATGAGAATCATGATCGTTTATTTTCTGGTCAAGAACAGAGGAATATTTAGTGAACACTTAAACAGAAAAATTACCATTTTTTTTCACATGTTATGATATGGTGCACGTAAATATTACCATCATCATGATCATAAATTTGATAATGATGCTCGTATGATAGGCCTAAAAGAAATTCAAATAAGGTAGATTTAGACAACACTTATCTTGTTTAGTCGAATGGGGTTCCCATGCAAGAGATTATTTGCATATCAGGTGATTTTCACCTAAAATCAACTCCGTTACCATGAAAATGTGTATAAATTCTAACCCAAAGTCTTTTTTAAAAGTCACTCGGTGGTTCAACGGTTCAACTAGAAAACCATAACGATTTCTGGACAAAGGGATGTTTAAAAACTTTTCGAAAACGTTCTCTGTACCGACGTTAGGCCATTTCTTGTTTTTATTCTGTTTTGCGTCTTTTTGAAATTGAGAAAGCTACCAGCCAGCCAGGCACAAAAACAAACATTTATTTAATTTAGTATTAAATAAAACAAAGTTGAAATTTCATATAATTTATATGATTATGTGATACATGACAGAAACCTGTTTCATTTGATTACCAGTAAAAGAATGATAGACAATACAATATCTTGAATCAATGCATTGCTTAAAAAATACATTTTTACATAAAATATAAAACAATTTCTCTTTAATTTTTGTAAAACACATTCAAGTGTTTGTAGAAAACACTTTTAATGGTAAAAAAAATCTTTTTTTTATTCTTTTGTTTCATGACTATGGGATCAAAACCTACCAGCACGAGGACGCAAAACAGAAAATAACAAAGAAATGCATGGCCTTAGATCAAAAACGTTGTCCCATGTAAAGTACGACGGTACCTGATGTACTTCAGTGAAATGAATAATTATTGAATAATTTGGCTTATATTTTACTACAACATACATCTGACAATGGAACCGCCAGACAGGTATTTCTCGTGTTTCTTTTGGAACTTTACGACTTAGACTGCAACATTTAATGTTTATTGCGCAGAAAAAGGTAACATTGACAAAATGTCGTCTCCAGTGAGAAGAACTGGAGACAACATTCACTAAAGTTCACCAGAGTCCATCTTTGTTAGCCAGGATGATGTAATGAAATTGAACTTGTTATAAACAATCATTTCAAAGTTCTCTGTTACATTTCATAGTTACGTACAACATGTACTGGCTGTACATGTACTTATGATTTATAGCAAAGAGCAGTTTCGGATTTCTTGGCCATGCGATACATGTATGACGTTACACGTCACGTTATGAGCCTTTTCAGCACAAGTTTCGATAGGCGGTTACTTATAAATATTTCCGTCCCCTTTCACACACACCAACGCCCACCCAAAGTACCCAGGTGAATCAATAACGGTCCAACAAAGAGATGGACTTCGAAATCACATGATTATTCGAAACTGAATGGGGGTCCAAGGGAGTGTATCCATGGCTTCAGTCTGCGAATCATGCGTCCAGTTCTCCACTTCCTGTGCTCGGTCGTCATCGCCCAGGGCGAGGAGTGTTAACCCTTTAACTCTACTAAGCATGCGCACGATCCTCCTTCTCCACTTCGCAATCTTTCGCGCTCTGCCGCCATCTCCCGGGAAAGGAGAGTTGAACACGTGTTGAAGTCCTCCAAGTATATGCGTTTAATTTCAGTACAGAAACTTTGAGATCTCCTAGGCTCTGACGTAACCACCCTATGTCGATGTGCCAGAGCTAGAATCCGATTCTTGTGATTTAATATTCGTTCGACTTTTGTAAATTTAACATTTGGGCGACTTTTGTAAAAGTAAGCTAAATTGTCCCATCGGGGTGGGGAAGGAGGAGTTAGGGGGAGCTAGGAACACTTTTCCCAGCCACATATCAATTAACTAGATTTTTTCAATATACTTTATCGAGCAAGAAATTTTATTTGGGTCCCTTTGGCTCGACCAAAAAATCTTAAGTTGGAGGATCCGAATGAAAGGTGTCGAACATCCTCGTGACGAGATTATCAAAATGGGACAATGTGAAGAACACGGCTGATAGAAACAAAAACGCTCGAGTTATGAATGATTCTCGGATTAAGCAATGTCAGACCGGAAGAGCCGTCCTCACGTGGTCTCAACCTTAAGAAAAACGAAAGCTTTCCGATTGTTGTTTTTGGAATATGGTTTCTACGAAAGGCCATAGGTGACAAGTATGAATTATAATTTATCTGGCGACCGCCACATAATTTACATTCCGTCTTGTTATTTTGCAACTGTCATATCAAAAAGATTAAAAGAGAGGATGAATTTAGCACCCTAGAACAGTAAGTAAATGTTATGCATCGATTTTGTTTTGATTTATTGTAAATTATGTGGTGGCACAAGATAATTAAATTATGTGGCAGCCGCCAGATAATAATGTGGCGACCGCTTGATTAATTATAGTTCATACCTGTCACCTACGGTCTTCCGTAGGTTCGGCTTATACGACTGATTGTATAGAGTGAGCGGATCCAGGTATGGTGTAGGTGTATTCAGAGGCGTATTAAATTGAGAAATGTGGTAAAATCACGGGAGGGATGATGCAATGATGTTTACCCTTCTAGATGTTGATGATAATACAGAATGAATTATCATGATTTATTTAAACACATGGACTTTCAAATATATTCTTTACACTGATTTTTCCCCATAACAAAAACCTCTCTCCAGCACTAGTTTTTGAAAGCAGGTAC
This sequence comes from Pinctada fucata, assembly GCA_028142955.1. Lineage (NCBI taxonomy): Eukaryota > Metazoa > Mollusca > Bivalvia > Pterioida > Pteriidae > Pinctada > Pinctada fucata. The sequence goes on from AP027109.1 coordinate 13,097,405, forward strand.
AATGTAATTAAGGAGGGATTGAACAACAAGACGACGGCGACATGATTTGTTTTCTCACTTATTAGGAAAACTACAATCTAAACTTCCTTAAAACAATTGATTGATAAAATTTGACGTCATTGGAAGAAACTGTGCCACTTTTGGAAAATTCGGACTTTGGAGTTTTCATCCATAGACAAAAAAAAAAAAAAAAAAACAACGACGTCATATCGCCGTTCTCTGGAGAAAATGACGTTCATAACCCTCTCATTCAAAATGTCATAAAAGCATTATTAAATTAATATGCATGTAATATATATCGTATTGAAACTTTGCATGAATAAAATTCAACCTTATTCACAGTCTATTCGTTGACAAAAAGCGGATACCATTTTGTTGAAAACGGACGATTTTAGAAGATAAAAATAAGAAACGTAAAGTCTTGTAATATTTTGATCCTTAATTCAATTTTCGTCATTCAATCATAAAGTCATCTCTGGACATTGTTGATCCTTTTGTTAGTTTTTGGTAAAGATTCAACCACAGGATTCGTAATAATTAATACCAAATCTCTGTAACAATTTCATCAATTTCGGCACGCATGATCTCCGATTTTCATGAAATTCCACACTTAAGTGGGGGCCAATGGAAAAAGATAGATTTGACAAAAAATGTTTCTAGGTCATCTGGTTGCCATGGCAACGGCCCATAAAGTTTCAAAATTGACAAAATTGAGCTATAAGTTGTTATATATGACATTAACGGAAGATTTGTTATGAATTCTAATGATTACGACCTAAAAATTTAAATAGGCTCACTGAAAGTGTCTGAAATCATCAAAATGGTTGGTTACCATGACAACAGACAACAAAATTAGCTAAATATATTTTAATATATTGATTTCAAAATGCTATATGTATTTTCTAAATTTTCTTCTCTTTTGATAGGTATATGATAAGGAAATGAATTTATTTCATAAAATGAGCAAATTCAAGATCAACCCATTTGTTGCTATGTACTTGTATATAAGTTACCTTAGCAACAGTAACTATGGTCTACAATATTACTAATTTTGCAACTTAATAGTTATTTTTAAAACATGCATCATGATGAACAGATAATAATTAATATATCTAACACAAAGAGCTCTTTCAAAAAACCATGAAAAAGTTATTGGGAACATATGTCACCATGGCAACTATTTTTAAACATTTTGATGCAACAATTATTTTTAATCCCAGGAAGTTCAAATTCAATATTAATAAAGATGTAGTACGCATCTATCAAAATACAAGAAAAAAAACTTTTTGAAAAAATGCATGAACAATATTTTGATAGGGAATCTGAATAGTTGCTATGGAAACATATAGATAAGACCTTAAGGTTCAAGGATACAACATCCGAACAACAAATCACTTCGGAGTCTCTCTCGTCGCCAAAATCGACGTCACGTTGTCTATGACGTCACGAAAAAACGCGCCAAAATTGCATCGGCACTCTTATTATTTGACGCTGACTCACCTACGTCCTGAAACGTGAACTAGTATTTTAGGGATTGTGCTAAATAAAACTGCCGTATTTTGATAAGATTGGGACTTCTATCGTTTTCCTTTGAATCTTGATTAGAAATTGATGTAAAACAGTTCTTTGATGGGTATGTTCATTCAGAGAAAAGGCTTACAGCGCATTCTGCCGCTCGCGGGGTTTAAATGAGCAACATCTCACAAAATTGTACATTTTATTAGGAAACAACTCCTTAGCTTACATGCGGGATTTGGGTAAAACAAATGAATGGACTTTTCTATGTCTATATATCTAGGAGTTGTGATATCTAGAACAGCAAGCATCACGATTAGGGTAAAGGAGGGGGGAGTATTACTGCTACGTAGCAATTTCTCTCCGCTATGTGTTAGATTCGCCATTTATTATAAGCGAACCGTAATAATTATATTTTGAATTTATCGAACAGAAGAGTTTTCATGACAAATGACATAGTACTATAAGTCAAATCTTCTCAAATGGAATCCTCCTTTTGAAAAAGTTCTCTTTTTTTACATTATTTGTTCTTCTCCTTTTCTTACAATGCGAATATTCATGGACCTGTTACAAATCAATGGTTTCAGGATTATTGCCTAAATTTAACCCTCTTCCCGGTAGTGAATTATTATTACCGGTATGCGTTAAATATTATAGGAATGGAAAGTACATACATATTTTAAAATTACCAGTGGTGGATTCAGGGGGGGGGGGGGGGGGGGGGGGTTGCGGAGGGGGCGCACCCCCCCCCCCGGCAATGACCCCAAATTTTCCAAAAACAGGTATATTTTTGCCCATTTTCAGTTAAATCGGCAAAATTCGCCCCTTGACTCCCCCCCCCCCCCCGGCAAAGGGGGCGCTGGATCCACCACTAAAGGATATTTGATCCTGGGCAAGTCACACTGACCTTGAGGATGACCTTGACCCACGTTGGATGCCATAATGCTGAATATCCCAGCATGTTTGATGAAAAATGCGAATGCCGACTTACCTAAATTATATGATCTCCATAAATACGTAAATGCAAGGAATACTGTTTTAATCGTATTACATTGAAGTACACTAAAATTATTTTGCAATCAGGAAAGAATTTGTCAATAAACGCCTATAATGAAATATGTGCACGCAGACCAGTAAAAAAAAAGGAGGAAGGGGGGGGGGGGGGTATCGAACGTTTATAATATTAATCTAAGATAGAACTCAGTTGCAGTCAGTTAGTTGCATTTTACATTATATGGATTTTTTTTTTGGATAAAAATTTTAAATGTTTTCTGTTTTGAAACACAGATTCTTACAAATAGGTTTCAAAACGCCGAGCAATTATAAGGCGACGTCCTGGTTCAAAACGACGTTGTTCGTGCTATTGTTTACCCTTTCTTAGAAGAAAACAAATGTCATGCGGAAATAAATATGATTTTTCATAAATATAGGAATTAAAAAAAACTATTTCAAAATGATATTCTGTCACAAGGCCGATTTTAGCCCTTCCCGGCTTTTCTCCTCATCCAAAACCAATGGATAGCAACATACATGTACTAAGCCTGTATATTATATATAACGTGTAATTGCACTTACATTCAAGTATTAGTAATTTTCTTTGCGTATTCTTTTATCTGAATACATTCTATTTATTTATAATTCTATTCATAAGATATACATCTTGTTTTCATCGCCCCATTTCATTCTGGACTGTTTTTATTTCTTTATCAACTTAATTTGACGTTCAAATGGCCGAATGCATCACGTGACGTCATTTGCTTGAAACTGTTGCAGGCGTCAATATTACTGATGTAATGGGTAAATATTATAAAATGGGTTACAGAATTCACATTTTGATCAGTTCTATTTCCAATTGATATATGGATGATAAATGGAGTAATTTAGATGAAAGGTTCAGGAGATATAAATCCAAATAGAGCACGGAGGGGATATCTTGCCAGCATTTTGTGACAAAATCTGGAGGGGGGTAAGGTCATAATTTTGTATCAAACTTAAAATTTTGTTCGATGATTGCAACATTTATTTTTATTGTTGAAAGATATGTTAGCTTAGATTAAGATAGCAAATTTTCCGCTCATTGGCATGTTAACAAAGTACTTAAACCCGTCATTTACTGGTTGGACTCTAAAAATAATGACGTCAAGAATAGAGCCTAAAATGGTGTAATATTTACTATTTCATAGAATTTGACTTACCAGCATTGATGTATTTTCTATTTTTTATTTGTTTCAGACCTTCTTTCGTTATTAAAAGAATGACCATATACATTCATGCATCAGGTTTAAAATAACAGGGGTCTATTGATGATATGATGCAAATTTGGGGAAAATTAAAGAAAAATTGGACATGTACTTCTTTGGAAGGTCATAAATCAATTGGAAGCTCGATGACATATACTTTTTTCATTAAAATACTATACATTACATTGTTCTCTACCAATAAAATCAATAAAACTTAACCCGAGATGTTTAATAGTGTTTTGGGGGTGTTTTGGAAAGGGTGTAATCATGAACCTTAAACTCAACATTATTTAATGTTTAACTTGAAAGAGCAATGATAGGGTACTAATATTTTTGTTTTAGATTATGCTGCATAAATGATGTGTGCCACTTGAAAAATGCCCAAAATGCATTTTTTTCATTTCAATGTTTAAAGTCCGTTTCCATAGCAATCGGATTTGAAACACAGTTATTCTCATCTTTTTGTATGTAAGTACAATGCATTTATGAAGATTTTGGAAGCTGAATTGAGATTAATTTCCAATAGCTTTACCAGAACCAGAATGATACGTTTGACTATATGACGTCATGATAAAATCAACGAAAACGTTGAAAAATGCTTATTTCAAAGTATCATTGAAAATTTACCTGTGGATAGAATTAAATATAAGTTTGTAGAATCAAGGACAGATAAGAAATAAGTAATTTAAGAAATTCTGAGCAAAAATGAATTTGGCGTCCAAGTGTTCAACACCTCCTTAAAGACACTTCAAACACCAATTCGCAGGGAACATTTTTACAAGTCCCTACTGGAACAAGAAATAAGTATGGATTATCAAGAAATAGGAATTGTTCAACTCTGCTGCCAGACAGCATCCTGATTTTCCACGTTTTTACGTAAATTAAGGTATTTTATGTATAATAAACTACTTCCGGTTTGTTTTGACTAAGAAATACGTAAATTTCCGATGTCGGCCGATGTTTGATGGAGTTTGGGTCATAAATCTTCAAAGCCGAGTTAAATGGCAATAGATAAAAATGTCTTAAAGCAAAGAATACTTCATTTATCATGCTTTTACTTGATCATTAAGAATTCTGATTTTACAAGGTAATTTTTATTATACATGTACGTCGAATACCTAATTGTGAAAAGAAAGAATTCCGACAAATTCAAAGGGAGTTATTGTCACCGCAATCTCACCCTTTCGGATATTGATGAAAACGTTTAAAAGATCCCCGTGTCAAAAATATTAGAATGGGATTGTTTGAATAACACCACTGACAGAACACTTTACTTATGAATGATTCTCAGATTAAGCGCTGTCACACCGAAGAGCCGGAAGAGCCGTCCTCACGTGGTCTCAACTTTCAACTCGTGTTTACGATCACCTTGGTAGGAAACGCGTATTCTGGGTGTGACGAGATTGATAGGGACGTACGTTAGTGTGGAAATCGGATTCATGTCGTGTTAAGTTTGGTTTGGGATGACGGAGCAAAGACCCTTGAAAGTTCAATAAATTCAACGATTTATGAGTTCAAATTTCTGTAAAAGCTAGTAAATTATGGATGATATCTTTTCATTCTAATGACAGCATATGTCAGGTGAATGGAAATCACGTTCGTTCGGAAGGATTTAACGCCATGATAATGGTTATTGGTTTGAAAGATAAATTCTGCTATATTGATATATACCGAGATTTTGTTTTATTTCTATTTTGTTTTGCTGATCGGTCTACAAATATGGCCACCAAGGGCGCTGATTAGCTGACGCAATTTCGACTTCTCCTCATGAAATCTTACAGGAAGGAAGTACTCGAGGTTCTCTACCAAGTTAGTTTTTTTTTTCGTGCCGATCAGATGTATCGCCGCCGAAGGCTCTGATTTGCTGACACATTTTCGTCATCTCCTCTGCAACTGTTCCACATAATTTTACAAAACATAAGAAGAAGCAAGTGCTTAAAGTCCTCTACCAAGTTTGTGTTTTTCATGCCGACTGGTCAACAAATACGGCTGCCAAGGGCTCTGATTGGCCGACGCACAAAAGTTGCACAGAATTTAACAAAACCTTACATGATGCAAGTACTCAAGGTCCTCTACCGAGATTTTTTTTTTGTGCCGATAGGTCAACAAATATTTCCACCAAGGGCTCTTATTGGCTGACGCAATTTCGACTTCTCCTCTGGAACCGCTACACAGAATTTCATGAAGCCTTTCAGGAAGCAAGTACTAAAGGTCCTCTGCCAAGTTTGTGTTTTTCATGTCGATCGGTCAACAAATATGGCTGACGAGGGCTCTGATTAGCTGACACATTTTCAACTTCTCTGCAACTTTTTCAAGTTCTCTGCAACCGCTGCATAGGTTGTCGCGAAACTTTACAGGAAGCGAATTAAGGGCCTCCATTACATTGTCCGCAATCATTCTTTTGTCTGCAACTCAGGTGAGCGATGTGCACGGCCCCCTTTGGCTTCTTGCTTCTTTGACCAGAAAAATGCATTATACATGGGTCTCGGACTTCGAACTTTTAAGGGACTGTGGAAATACCAAAAAGTTGACGGAATGGCAATGAATGGATGATATTTTCGAGAATTAACTGTCGAATTAGGGTAGGAGAGTCTAAGTCCCCACCCTTTTTGTCTCTTTCTTTGCTCAAATTTTCAACTTCAACCGCCCCGTACTTTTTTCATATAACCTCTCAAAGTGCGAAGCCCGAAATTTGTCAACACGAAAAATGTCCATAATCTTCCTCTCCCTTTTTCTTTGGCATTTGTACCTCCCTTTTTCATAGAAATTATGTATGTTGTCACTTTTACTTCGCATTTGATTCTACCTTTTTCTCAACATGTGTCGCCTAGTTTTCCTTTAGGTTTCTTTCCTAAAGGGATTAATGAGGACGCGAAAGAAGTGACAGAAGAGAATTAGAAATGGAAGTTTTCCATCTCTTTATCATCTTAATCATAACAAATTCTTTTGAAAACATACACGTGCTTCGGTTAGTAAATCCTCAACAGTGGTATACCGTAAAGTGAAAGTGATTTTCATACACAGCCAAATCTATAGGCGCCCTCTAGCTTGATAATTTGAAATTTTGTGCCTCAGTAAGTATGCCCGCGGGGCGCATAGTTTTTGGTCGGCTTGTTTTCCCGCAAAAACCTTAACCTTGGTCGTAAGTGATAGGGTTTCTTATTTTCGCATGTGCATTTCTTTTTTTTTCAGTGCTCAGATCAGTTGGCTCTAGCCGGGACGTATGCGTTTAGCGATATACGTCCCCGACTCTAACAAATAAATTTAACAATAATACATAACGAGCATATGCATTTGCATCTACCTACTTTTGAAAAACTTTAACTTTGACCATCTCTTTTGAATGGCTACAATACGAAAGTGTCCCACCTTTGTTTTGATGCACCAGACACGTGTTTCAGATATTAAGTCCTCATCAGTTGTATTAACTGATTGTCGAAGTGATTTTCGAACACAGTCAAATGTATTTCAGTAGCGCTCTCTGGTTTTATTTTTAGAAATTGTGCATTTACTTTGCAGAGAGTGCACACGGCGCTAAATTTTGTTAAGAGTTGATTCAGTAGCATAGTTTAATGAAATCTATGATCAAAATATCATTGGAGGGATAGTGCTAAGATGTTAACCTCCCTTCATTTCGATGAGATTTTTGAATGGAATGTCAAGTTTCTGAAATAGCAAAATAATACGTATGATGTCAGATTAATAAAGGGCCAAAACAAAGCTTCCATCAGGGAACAGAGCTGGAAAGAAGTAATTATTACACCTGAAACATTTAGTCAAGGGGATTAAGTTTAGCTGCTCCACACTGCAAAAGGGTATACGTGTTAAAGATAATAATACGGAAGTTTAATTTCCAACTCTTTTCCCGCTTGAAGAAATTTTCAAATCAATTTTAATGCACCAGATACGTGTTTCGGATAGTAAATCCTCATCAGTGGTACTTATTGATTACCGAAGTGATTTTCTGACACAGAATGTATTTCAGTAGCGTCCTCTGGTTTTATTGTTCAGAATTTATATTTTTGCATTTACTTTGTAGAGAGTGCGCGGCTCCAATTTTTGTGTAGGGTCGATTCAGTAGCATAGTTTAATGAAATCTATGACCAAAGTAGCATTGAAGGGATGGTGCTAAGATGTTAAGGTTAGGGTTGCGACTACAGGGAGATAACTCTATTTTCATATCACATAATATTTGAAACCGACATAAATGATACATGGTATAAGCTCAGATTGTTACATTTTTTTAGAAAGAAATAATACTCCTTGAAGCTTTCATTGCTGAATGGACATTTTTGGGAAAAATGCATATTTTTCAATGAAAAATCGCCGAAAATAGGAAAAAATTTGTCATTTTCGCATGAGTTCTGCTACCAAAGATTCAAACATCAGAATATTTACTATCCATTATACTCTTTAAAAGTGAGATTATTAGAAATTCGAACTTCAAATTAAACCCTATGTTTTGGGTCAAAATTATGATTTTTTGCAGAAATTATTGTGCTATTTATAGAAACAGTCATTTTGCCCAAAAACTAATTCGGGTACATATTGATTTGTCTGCTTTAGGATAAAGCAATACCATACATACATTAGTAGAAAAAAAATTGTGTAGCTAACGACCTTCTAGCTATTAATAAAGATAATGACTTGTTGCCATGGCAACCAGCAACATAGTTTTTACAAGAAGATACTCTCCTTAGAACTGATTATTTTATCAGAATTCCTCAAAATAGCCTTTTATTCATCCAAAAGCTATAAGAATCTTGAAAAATAAGGATGTATACAAATTTTTAAAATTTCATGCATTTCAGAGGTATGTAAAGTTATGATGTGGTATTCTCTAAAATTACAAAAATGATTAAATAGGCCAAAAATGGACATTTATAGCCAAAAACGAGACGGGCAAATTTGATTTTTTGGTCTGAATAGTTTGAGGGGATGTTCCTCTACATATGAACCTATCCATCTTTCTTCTACCTCATTTCTATTAAAAGTCGCCACCCTGACCTTAAATGATGTTAAAGATGTTAACCTCCTTTAATTACGATGATATTTGATGGTAAGTGAGAGGGCTTTCATGTGTCATATGTGTATTCCTTGTGACAATACATTTCCATGGATACCAAGAATTTTGATCTCGTGATCTTGACCTCTGAGTTTGTCCTACTTTTGAAAATTAAAGCTTGGCCATAGCTTTTGAATGGTAAGTCTTCCATTTTTCACCTGTTCATTCCTTGTGAGAATACCTTTTGACCTTAACCTTGGAGAAAAAATACCTTTTACATTACATCCATGTCGGCGGAAACATTCATATTTCACAAAGACAGGGTGTTTTTTTTTAATTTTCTATTGATATCTCTAAGTTTAAAGTATTTATTGTATAAAAAGTGCGCGAATCCAAATGTCGATCCTGTAGCATACTGAAAATAAATCTATGACCAATGTGCATTTATGGTATTAGGATGTTAACCTCATTTAATTCGGATGATAGTTTAGGATCAAACGATCAAAACAAACAAAAGCAAACTAATAGTTGATGTCAAATTGATAAAAGGTAGAAACAAAGCTTCTTTCAGCAAACATAGCTGGAAAGAAAGAAAGTTATATAAAAAGTAATATGATAAGAATATTCAATCGCGGAGAACGTGCTCAATAATTGCTCCACACTGCGAAAGATAAAAGTGTAGATAACAAGTATTAGCTTTCCAAAAAAGCTTGGTCGATATCAACATCTCTTTAATCCCACAATAATTTTTTTTTCGTCGAAAGGGGGTGCTGGATCCGCCACTGAATTTGGAGGGAAATAAGGGGAAACTTCTAAAAAGTTCAAATTTTGTGACTCGTACAGTCTTGTCGACTTTTTTTTATCGCTCATTAATTTCTTTGTTTCATTTATCAATTTGTCTTAGGTAAGAAAATAAACAAACAAAGTGGTATATCCTTAACGAGAAAAAGCTTAGTCGGATGAACGGTTAGAACCTTTTTAGCCACTGGCAACCCTGATACGTTGTGATCGCGTATTTCTTTGTTGCAATGGATCCAAGGATCCAGAAATGTCGTCCATAGGAATTTTAAAGGCATAGGGTTCACTGTAACACTCACTAATTGGTCATGACGACATGTCCTATTATTGTGTTGTGGATAAATAAGTGGGAGGTCATGGGAATGCCTGTCTCTGGTCACGTGTTTTTCACTAGTCATGAAAGTGGGAGGTGTACTGCCTTGACCCTAATGTCTGCAGCTAGTTTGACCCTTGTCCCATCAGGTCCATTCATAAGGCAAGAGTTGGTAAAGGTTTAACTCTTTATTGACGAGACATCAAAGGGTAAATACTGAAAAATACAAGAATCACACTCAATAGTTGATTTGACAATTATAACCCAATGTTCAAAGTTAATACTGAAAATCTGATTGCTACGAACATGCATGATGAATATACACGAATACTCAACTTTTAAAAAGACATACAAATTCGGAAAACAAAGGTAAGACAGATGTCGGATCATACAATATAAACATGATAAAACTTACACCATAGAGACACCAAACGAGTTGCAGTTATGTGTATTAAGAAGACGTCCTCGCGTCTTGAGGCCCTAGGCCTAGCTCGAATTTACCGCATCGAGAGAAACGTACCAACTACGCTTTACTGAAGAGTTCTAACCGCAAAACTAAAACGAAACGAAAACGGATAAAATTGTTCCGGATATATAAACAACACAGGAGGTCATGGGAATGCCTGTCTCTGGTCACGTGTTTTTCACTAGTCATGAAATCGTTTCTTTCATATGGATAATTCAATGATGCATTATTGAATCTGACGGACTCAATTAGGAACTTTCTCCTATTGACAGCATCCGGTCTACAAATCTAGTAAGGTCGATTTCTTGAAATCGACCAATAAGAGATTTCAAATGTTCCAAGTGACAGAAGAGACGGAAGGATCGTGATCACGAGTGATCGCTAATTTCACACGTGTACGCATTTTTAAACATGGTACGGTCTTGGAGTAATTGGGCACGATATTTTATGGATTATCTTTATATTTTTAAAAATGAATCGAAATACAATGCCCAGAGGATGTCAAATAATTTTCTTTTTCATGCGATATGCATTTAATGAGTTGTGAGACTTAAGGCACTTTACATCTCCTGAGCCTGGATGTTATGTAATGGAATATTTATATATTTCTTTATATTGAATTTGAAAAGTTTAACATAAAGGGTATTATGTTTCAGATAATTTGAGTATGTACCGAAAGTAAGTCCAAAGTATTCCATTCCCATCGTCTTTGTTTTTAATCTTATTTACAAAAGAGCACAAAAGTATGCCTATTTTCTTTACATTATGTCGTCATGCGACATATTTATGTCAATATGGAAGATAGATATGTTAATATGCATGATAAATATGTTGACATGCAAGATAAATATGTTGACATGCAATATAATTATGTTGACATGCAAGATAATTATGTAGCATGTTGACAAAATAAGTTGCTTGTTGACATAAGTTGAATGTTAACATAGGCAAGTCGCATGTTGACATATTTTTAACGAAAAATATCTCGCATGTAGGGGGCAGAAGTATTGCAACATATAAAAGGGACTGGGTCTAATGTGAATGTCAATTTCTGAATAAGTATATATGTACACTCAAAATTTTGATTTAATTAACATAAGGATTCTTTCATCTGTCCAAACTTTACTTTGATAACATTCATCGCTCAGGAGGAGGTAGGTCAAAGGTCTAGGTCACTGTCAAAATGTGTTCTACCTTTCATCTATTCAATCAAGAAATTGATTTATATGTATACACGTTAACAGTCGATAAACTCCGTAAGGCGGCGTCGCCTAGCATGCTTTGTATGCTAGGTGAAGTGCAATTAAATTCAAACTAGAACGTTAACGTTTATGAGAAAAAGAGAGATATGGCATGATTGTTGCTTTAAAACTCCCTTTTCTACATTCTTTTTCTTATCAGACTGACTGAGACTAAGGACTACGGTTTATTCTTATAGAAGAAACCATTTTTGAGGGTGCTGAAAAGGATTATTCCTTTATTTTCCGAATTCGATAAAGTTCACAATTTCATGATTTCCTGGAATTTCAAGAAAGGCCCCTAGAAATAGGAGATAAACGATCAGCCGTATGATTGTCATGTGGGATGAAAAACTCCCACCATCGGGGTCTGGTTTCTGGTCAGGGAACTCGGCAATCTTCGTTCCCTGATCAGAAACCAGACCCCTCGAATGGGATTTTCATCTATATACCCCTATGTCGTAATATTAAGATGGAGCCTAAATCATTCTTCAATATTTGACAAAATTAAGGTCCGTCAAAAGTAGTAGAATTCATATCGATATCGAAACTGAAACTACAATGACCGTACTGAAGGGAAGGTGACTAATCGAGACACGTCTAAGTTAAAGGTTTATTGGTAAGTTATTGAAGCGGCGGGTGTTGCATGCAAGCAGGAGATGCTTACTATTCCTGGGCACCTGGTCTCACTCTCATATCGGAAGTCCGCTTCTTTTCATGTGGTGGAGGTTTTTGTTTGTTTGCTTTGGTTTCTGTTGTATCCTGATTTTGTATGCCTTCGGTTTATGATTTTCTGAATTATCGATTTTGTGCTGTATGCGGGGATGTGGTCGTTGTCCATATTTGTCACTGAAGTTGTCACTGCCAAATGGTTAGGGTGATACAATGGAAAGATAAAACGAAAGGACGGTTAGTTGAAAACAATGTTAAAATCTATTGTAGGTTAGAATGGTATCATCCAATATAATCATCCAACAGGCCTTATTGAACATACTTTTTATAAATGACTAAAATTACTAAAGTTGCGACCAAATAAGAGATGCTTATTCTCCCCTGGCAACTGATCTTATCTCTATCGCAGGGACTCACTTTCGCTCCGTTGAAAAATATTTTTTGAAGATTTTGTTTTAATGAATTTGTATACCAGTAAATGTTTTTTTTATAAATGATTTTTTGCTTGACATGGTCGTCATAGCACTTTCTATATAGACATAATCTCAAACAGTGCATGTTTTTAGAAATAGCTTTCATTTTCTTGCATGTACATCGACGGCGGGTCCAGCTAGCCAATAGTGGGTGCTTTCTCCTCCCGGACACCTGGTCCCACTTCTAGCTTGCTGGGGGTCCATTGGTGATCAATTTGGTGCTCTATTGTGAGTGCTGTTGAGTGCTATTGAGATTGCCGTTAGGATCTTCTTTATCTCATTGGATTATGATTTTGGACTCTGTTTTTAGGTTTTCGTTTTTTTAAATTTAAAAATGAAAATTAAGAAGATGACTGTGTGCGCTTTAGGTCGAATAAGATATTCTCTCATGTTACCATGGTTTACCAATTCCAAAACATGACCCATATTCGAACTTGGCCTGTATTTCTTGGTGTAAAAGCTATATGCAAGAAATAAATTGATTGTCTGTTACGGTTTTCCTTTAAATGTCTGGAAACCATGGGTGGGACGGACGGACGGACGGACGCACACACGCACGGAAGGACGGACGGACAAGTGCATCACTATATACCCCCACCATTATATGGCGGGGGTATAAAAAAAAAACCCAAAACAAAACAGAAACCAATTAAGACGTAAAAATAGTATAACGGTGTAGTAAAGCATAGTAGATGCAAAATTTTGTTTTTATTTATAGTTTGAGTAACGAAGAAAAGTGTCATAACATTTTGAAAGCAAGTATCTTCTATATGCTTGAAAAAGACAAGTGTCCAGAAACTGGCTTGTCACCAGTAGGGCGCGACTTGATCTCCATTGGGTGTGACGATTCAATGTTTTCCGGATTCAACGTCTTTCTGATCCTCCAGAAGCTCAGTCGATAATCAAGGTTTTTATATAAATTGTGCTTTGTATATATATTCCAGGCTAGAAAATTGATGTTTTACAGAAAGCCCATGAGTTATATATCTTTGTTCTATTCATAGGATTAACACAAATTCCTTCCTGATAGTATGAAATCATAGTCAGAAAATTCTAAGATATTTATTAGCCTCGTGGGAAATATCGTAGAAAACTACAGGAACAAAATGAAATAGTACAGCTGAATAAAAGAGGACCACTAGTATCTTATGGTGATGTGTTTCTGTTGTGGTACGGGGGGTGGGGGGGGGGGGGGGGTGGGGGAACGATACACCCCGCGAGGGGTTTGATAGTGTTTAATATATGTTTTTTTTTCCTGACATGGTCGACACAGCACTTTCTATATAGACATAACCTAAAACAGTGCACGTTTTATAGATATTGTTTTCATAGTTTTGTGCGTCAACATTGACGGCGGTCGCAGCTAGCTAAACAGGGGATGCTTACTCCTTCCGGGTACCTTGTCCCACTTCTAGCTGTTAATTACCCGAAACGTGCATGTGTGGTCCATGCTGAAATTTCATCTGTTCTTAAATGATGCTATTGAAATTGAAGACGTTTAACATTGCTAGGGGTCCATCGATGCTCAATTTGGTGCTTTATTGTGAGTGCTGTTGAGATTGTCGTCAGGATCTTCTTTATCTCTCCTATAATGTTACGCGATTATACTGCGATATCGCATTATATTTTAGGGGTTACCATGCATGTGTTTTACAAAAACTGACAGGGTATCGGCGAATCCCCTGTCAGAAATTGAGTTTTACCGCGAGGCGTCAGCCGAGCGGTAAAACGGATATTTCTGACAGGGGATTCGCCGATACCCTGTCAGTTTTTGTAAAACATCAGTATGGTAACCCTATTCTAATGCTTTGGTCAGCAAGGAGCTAGAAAACTTCTGCTTTTAACGGCGTCGCCATAGGAACGCATGACGTCATAGCAAAAACTGCAGTGAAACGTGAATCCCCTTGCAGTTTTTTCATCGCTCAACCAATCAGAATGCGCGTTACAAACGGAGTGCATTAGAATTAATTTATTCATTTTCATTTTTATCATTGTTGGATGTAAAATCATTTTCGTCTTTATATGTTTGTCCATACTGTGTATATATGTGTGCTGTGTTTACTTTGGCGGGTGTTGCATGCAAGCAGGAGATGCTTACTCTTCCTGGGTACCTGGTCTCACTCCCATATCGGGTGTTCGCTTTTTTTCATATGGTGGAGGTTTTTGTTTGTTTTCCTTGGTTCATGTTTTATCCTGATTTTGTATGCCTTCGGTTTCTGATTTTCTGAATAATAGATTTTGTGCTGTATACAGGGATATGGTAATTATCCATATTTGTCATTCAGATTGAATTTCTCATTGTCAATGTCATTATTCCGAAGGAATCACACACACACACATGTTGTTCTTTCGATTGTTTTTGTCGTAATCCCTTTCAGTTATGAGTGATGTAGACCACGGATCGCTTGTTTTCTATAAAACCTATGTTTAAAATAATTTAAAAAAGTGATTCAATGATTTATTCATATAATATATGATGGGGTGATATATTGTTTTATGATATCGTGGTATATCTGATTCCACACATTGTTATACCCCTATGTCGTAATATGAAGACGGCACCTAAATCCTTCAATATATGACAAAAGTAACACCATCATTTTCAAAATAACTTACTGTCCTTCAAAAGTGTTAGTATCCCTTCGTGTCCCATTTAATCCCTTAAAATATTTCGGATTTTGTATGCTTTTTGATTTTGATATTTGGACTCTGATTTTGCAGTTTTGCTTGACTGTATGTGTACACATTTTAAACATGAAAATTTAAAAGTTGATTGTGAGTGCGCTGTAGGTGGAATAAGATATTTTCTGAAGTACCCACATTAAGGAGCGAAAACGCGCCCTCTAACAGCGTGAAACCAATCTGTAGGAGTTTCAATCTTATTCAGACTAAATAAGTGACCATACTGGTGTGAGACGAGTTTTCTTGAAATAAAATAGGATTAAACTATGATTAAACTAAACGAGTTTTCGACGCAGTTGATAGGTTTTCTAACTTATCTGTCTTTGCATTCAGAACAATGATTTCTCTCATACCCGCGTATGTGTTACAGAGTAGGCCCATGAAATACAGCTACGTGAGCTACTTCTGTATCACATATCATGTGACAGCTGTATCACATATCACGTGACGCTATTTTTTCGATTGTTTACGCTATTGTGACGTCATGATTTCAGCCCGCAAAACAAACAAGCTAGCGGCGACGTCGCCATAAAACTTCGATTTTAAGATCGTTTTTCAATGTACTCTTGCGTTTTATTTTGAAAAGCCTAATATTCGTAGTTTATTCTTATAGAATAAACCATTTTCGGGGGCGCTGAATTCGAATATCGCAAAATTTTTGCGATTAGATCAACTTGACATTTTTTCAAATTTCGTCCCTTTTCTTTCAGTTTTGTTTTGACCCTTAGATATGAGAGAAAAATACTCTTTCATGTTCTTCTATGAAAGATACATCGTTTCCACCCTCGGGGTCTCAAAATTTTGCAAAACCCTCGGCAAGCCTCGGGTTTTACATGATTTTGAGACCCCTCGGGTGAAACCGATGTATCTTTCATAGAAGACCATGAAAGAGTCTTATATCTCTCTCTCTCTCTCTCTCTCTCTCTCTCTCTCTCTCTCTCTCTCTCGCAAGAAATGGTTTGCCATTCCCCAAAAACAAAAACAAGAACCAAAAAAAAAAAAAAAAGAGCCAAAAACGACTGATCAATTAAGACATATGTAGTAGAACGGGTTAATAAATAAAACTATGACATGGTAAATCAAATTAATTGCAATATTTTTTTTTATTAAAAACTTGAGTAAGAATGAAAAGTGTAATTCAACTCGTAATATTTTGAAAGCAATTATCTTCTATATGCTTGAAAAGGACAGCTGTCCGAAAACATGAAAAACTAACTGGACACCAGTAAGGCGCAACTATATTGAATCTCCATTGAGCGTGATGTTTTCATGATTCAGCTGGGATTCTCCAAAATCAAGAATTTATCCGAACTTTTCTTTCTCGAGATTCTGGACAAGAAAATTAATGACGAGGTTTTTTTATACGAGATTTAAGAAATTAAAAATGACAAGCCGGGCTCTATTGTCTCATAATGCCCGAGCGTCCTCAGACAAGGCGAGGTGATAAATGTGATTGGCTGAGGACGCGAGGGCATTATGAGACAATAGAGCCCGGCTTGTCATTTTTTATTTCTATTCTAATGATGACCAAACTTAGATAAATGAAACACAGCCGACAAAATCGAGTCTTGGTAAAAACCAGTTCCTGCCGGTTTATCTGCTTTCAGAAAATGGGTAGGCGCGGCTTATCGCTATAGGGCCTATATTGGAGAATAGAGCCCGGCTCGCTTCTGTTGTCTTAATAGGGAAAAAGAATCAAGTCATATTAGAATATGCAATATAGGTGAGGTGACTTGGAACGCCCATGTATTTATGTATCTTTGTTCTGTTAATCGGATTAATACAAATTCCTTCCTGATACACAGCCAATTGTGCCTCACATGAAATTCATATGAAATGAGCATCATGAAAATTTCACATGAAAGTTCATGTGAATTTCATATGAAATTTACATAAAATTCATGTGAAAAAAATTCACATGAATTTCACATAAATTTACTATATGAATTTTACATGAATTTTTCTTTGTGACCTTCATGCAAAATTGACTTTACATGCAATTCATGTCAGAAATTTCACGTAAATTTCATGTTCATGCTCATTTAACATAAATCTCATGTGAACTTTTAAGTAAATTTAATGTAAATTCACATGACTTTCATGTGAGACACAAATGGCTGTGTATAGTATTTAACTATACTAAGAAAAAATGAGATATTTATTAGCCATGTCGGAAACATCCTGGAAAAATACAGGAACAAAATGAAAAGTACAACTCACATGTCACGTGTCACAGGGGATGCTTACTCCTCCCGGGCACCTGGTCCCACCTTTAGCTTGCTAGGGGTCCGTCGATGTTCATTTTTGTGCTCTATTGTGAGTGCTGTTGAGATTGTCGTCAGGATCTTCTTTAACACATTTACATGATGAGACGTTTTGCAAAGGTGTCAAAAATGAGATGAAGAAAATTTTCCATGAAAATTCGGAATATATTAATACAAAATGCTATATGAATATCATATAATCTGGGATATATTCTTGTGATATATTCATAGAATATATTTTAAACTCCTCTATAATTTGAAATGTGTATGAGGTATTATATTTTTGTTAACTTATTTACCTGACGAAAGGTAGCACACAGCCAAAAATCTATTTCTTTCTATTTCTTTAAAGTAATTGATTTTTGTCATCAAGATGGCGGGTCAAGCCGTCGGGAGTAGGAAGGGGACGGGGGGACCTCAGTCTATGATTAAAAACATGTTTGAACAAAATATTCGTAAAACGGGAAAAAAAGGATTATTTTGCAACTTCAAAGGAAGGGGAGTTTCTAACCCTCTTTCATCGCTTCTGATCCGCGTTTGCAGAAATTTATTTTTTTAACTGGCCCCATAAACAGATAAAATTACCGAGATACGAAACTTAAAGACGAATTCAAATCCCTGCTTCATGCAATTATATTGTTAAGATCGATATTAAAACCAAAACGTGCATCACAAAGATCCACTGGGAGGATGATGCAAGGATTTGAACACGATATTTTATAAGGAAATGGTAGATTTTCAATTAAAGAAAGCGAAGAGATTAGTGACTCATAGATCAATTCAAAGGAAGCATTATCATGGGGGAAGTACATGTGATTATATATGAATATGATTCGAAGTTTTATTGAATGATCAAGAACATTGCTAATCTCTACGGGATGAGGAAGCGGGGTTTTTGTTTTCTTTAGAGGATTATGGTATCAGAATATTTTGACACATTGAATTCTTATCTTTGAAGTATATTCATGAATAAAGTGAACGTTTTTTTTTTAAACTTGAATTTGCTTTCATTTCTGCCAGAATAAATTTTTTAAGAGGAGGTACCGGTAATACAGTATTTCGAGATCAATTGTTCCATTAGCATGTAAAGAGGGTGCTTTTGATACTATCTGGAAGTATCAATGAGTTAAAGAAGTTCCTGACGATAATCTCAACAGCACTCAAAATAGAGCACCAAATTGAGCACCGACGGACCCCTAGCAAGCTAGAGGTGGGACCAGGTCCCGGGAGAAGTAAGCATCCCCTGTTGGCTAGCCGCAACAAATATCACAACACGCTCTGCTTGAGGGACTTCAGTATGAAGACTTTAAAAGTAAAAACGAGTGAATCCTGAATAATGCAATGCAAAAAAAAAAAAAAAAAAAAAAAAAAAAAAAATACAATTTTGAGTGTTCAATGTCGCCAAAGCAGATCATTTTCGTATAAGAAAAAAGATCTTATCGAGAGGAATAAACATATAATCTGATAAAGCACTTCAATACTTATGCCCAAGGCTTAAGTTTTGTGACTGAAGCGCGAACGGACGGACAGACGGACGTACCGCAATCAGCTCGCTCTTGCCATAGGAATGGAAAAATATCAGATAACGATTTCAGTAAAGAAGTCGGAGTTGAGGTAATGGAAGTGCTGCAAATAGTTTATGTTGTATTTCAACGTTGAAGAAGTGAGATTGAGTTTTGGTAAATTTGAAAGAAAAGAAAGGGACTGTTTCCTCAGCAGTGACGCCTTCAGTTTCTGATCCTGTATACAATAGTGACAGTGACAAAATAGAACGACGCTATACTTCTGACACACGTTTGACAGTGTTTTGAATATATTTTCCTGACATTGTCGCCATAGCACTTTCTATATAGGCATAACGTCAGACAGTTCACGAATTTTATATATTGTTTACATGTTCGTGCTTAAACATCGTCGGCGGGTGCCGCTAGCCAACAGGGAATGCTTACTCCTCCCAGGCACCTGGACCCACCTCTAGCTTGCTAGAGGTCCGTCGATGCCTCATTCTGTGTTCTATTTTGAGTGCTATTGAGATTATTGTCAGGATCTTCTATAACTCTTCTGTTCATCAAAATATGGATATCTTAAAGGAAATCCTTATTGATCAGCATTATATGTGGCGTACACACGAGTTAAAGAAGTTCCTGGCGATAATCTAAGCAGTACAAACAATAGAGGACTAAACTGAGCATCGACGGACCCCAAGCAAGCTATAGGTGGGACCAGGTGCCAGGGAGTAGTAAGCATCACCTGTTGGCTAGTCGCACCTGCCGTCGATGTTTAAGCACGAAAATGTAAACAATGCATAAAAGTCATGCCCTGTCTGGGGTTATGTCTATATAGAAAGTTTTGTGGTGACCACGCCAGGGAAATTTATTCAAAACACTTACTGTCAAACCCCTCACGGGGAACTTTTTTACGAGCGCCATACAGCAAGACACGGAAAGCCCTCGGTATTTCTTTGGATACAATGTATGTGTAGGGAAACAACATAAACTAAACGACAGGTGGTACAAAATGGTTGAACAATAGGATTGAGGCTATCTTATCGTATGTACCGTATCCTATGTGAGACCATTTGGTGAGACTTAGTAATCCTAGGGTTTCAATAGGCCACTTGCCGAAATTCATAATGGCTGACAAAATGACGCAAAATGTCCGAGGAAGGAAATTTCAGCGCACTTTTTCATTGTTAAGTCTCAATGGAATTGAGTCTTTTAACAGTGGCACCATAATGTAAAACAACGCCAAAAGATGTTGACTCGGACATTTTGTGCTTTCTAACAAGATCGGAAAATGGTCTATTGGGGTTGAAACCCTACGTTGAAACCCTAGGGTTGAGGTCATTTAATGTAAGATTTGCTAACTCTAACTTGAATCCCAACGGTTAAAGCTATCTACAACTTTAATACTAGGATAAATGTCAGGGTGAGCTCGCCCTAAGTTTAAACGCTAGGGTTAAGATTGTCAATATTGAAATATTTGTTCTATTAAAAATGTCAATGCACCATATGCGCATTTCAACAAGTTATTTCTCATCAGTGAAGCTCGAGGCCGAAAAAGGGGAAATCCAAATAATATAAAATTATGACGAGGAAATTCTAAAGACCTAAACCTTATGCCAAAGAACCTGTTAAGGACAGAGCTGTCACATAAGCGAGATAACCCTTAGTTTTAGAACGTGTTTATTAAATTTTGTAAAGGAAATCTTCCCCTAGGGTTAAAGTAAGGGTTGGCTAACCCTAGGGTTGATGTCTTAGGATCAAAGTCTTTAATGAGTTGTTTTTTAGGGTTAAAGATGTTTTTATTTCTTCTGATATTGATAAACATTTACAGGAGAAAGAGATAAAATCGAACTTTTGTACAGATTTGTATATTGTGGAATTTTTGTTGTTTCAACTATTCCTTTAATCATATGCAACCGATCATTGTGATTTCTTGACAGCTATGCATCTAACGTTAACGTTGCATTTCGTATTCTGTCGTGGCTACCATTAAGTAAAGTCCATAGTGGTTTAAATCGAAATAGTTCATCGGCAAGGCGATAAGTTGATAATAAATGAAGAGTTGAACCTGCCGACATTGTCGAGGACTCTTCTGCCATATTTAATTCCCGGATCCATTGGGACCCATTCCTCAGATTTTCAATGGATATTTCCAATGTTTATTACATTCAATAGCATTATTGGTTATAAAATGAGAGTTTAGACATTGATGAGATTTTTGTCGTCTGCTGCGATGAGAAATTTAATGTCTACCTGATGTTCATGTTAATGGTTTATTGTATTAAGTCTGAGATCAAATTGATTGGGGTGTCCTCCATGCTAAAACCACTATACCAACTACGTCTTTAATATCATACGAAATATGTATCACGACTTCCTCTTTCATAAAGCAAAAAGAGGACTGAGCTTGATAGTACACTTGACTTATGCAAAAAGGGGACATTTATCAACGGATAATACATGACTGTATAACACTTCATTCGAAGTGAGGACAGTGTATTGAAAAAGTGGGTGGGGGTGTTTGAGGTTTTTGTTTTCTTTTCTGTATGCTTATTCATCCTTGTATTCTCAAATCCATTTTTGAACTTGAATGCAAGAAGATGGAAATGTTCCTACTCGTTGTATGACAAATATGGATAATGACCATATCCCAATACATAGTAAAAATCGCAAATTCTGAAAATCATAAACCGAAGGCATACAAAACCAGGACAAAACAAAAAAACGAAACAAAGAAAGAAAAACCATATGAAAAGAAGCGAACTCCCAATATGGGAGTGAGACCAGGTGCCCAGGAAGAGTAAGCATCTCCTGCTTGCATGCAACACCCGTCACTTCAATTCGGTAGAATTGTCACATCCGGTTACTTCCATTTCGGAAGATACAAGTATATTCGGTGGTTGGATGGTTCAAATGGTCTAAGACAGATGATCGTCTACCATTCAGAAGAGTGTCACATCATAATCCTTCTTGAAGAATATTTCATACCAATTTTAATGCACCAGACACGTGTTTCGGATAGTAAATCCTCACCAGTGGCACTTCATGACAAAAATGTAGTAAATGAGTACACAAAACCACACATTAATAGAGTTATTAATAGAAGCAGTTCAAGAATAAGCATTTCTGGTAAAGTGCAAAAAGACCTTAAAAATCAAGCCAAAGTTGATTTCTATGAAAGTTTCTGTCATCTATTTTGCCAAGAGTACGCGGCTCCAAATTTCCTGTAGGGTCGATTCAGTAGACTCGTTAAATAATATTCGAACAAAAATAATTGGCGGAATGATGCTAGGATGTTGATATCATTAAATTTCAATTATATCTTAGGATGAAAGAATGAGTTTTCAAAATGGCTAAATGATACATGCTGTCAAATTGACAAAGGACCAAAACAAATATTTTTTTCATGCGATGGAGTTGAAAAGGAAGTAATTAATTTAATACATTAAAAAAACATTCGATTGAAGGGAACGTGTTGAACTGCTTCTAAATACAAATCACAAACTGTTTTGAACCTCCTCAAAATCACAAACTACTCCACACTGAAAATCACAAACTTAATGGACAAAGAAGTCCGAAAATAATTGGGAGCAGTGGCCGATGAATCAATCTATAACCATCTTTTGATGTAAAGGGGGATACATAGCGCCCTATATGTTAGATATTGCCTCTTTTATTACGAAATCAATCTAAAAAGGGAAGTATCATTCTGAGAGAGGGAACGAGAGAGAGAGAGAGAGAGAGAGAGAGAGAGAGAGAGAGAGAGAGAGAGAGAGAGAGAGAGAGAGAGAGAAAATTCCTTATTCATACTTTGGAGATCCATATTTGGTTATGAAACGGAATTGGCCAATGACTATGTCGTTGTAACAAATGAATTGCTCATTAACGACCCGACCATACCCAGTGGCAGAATATGTTCATTGACTCCCCACGTACGTACTTCCTACTCATTAACGACTCGACCATACCCAGTGGAAGAATATGTTCATTGACTTCCCACGTACGCACTTCCCACATTGGTTTGTCCATTCATTACTCCTGGAAATCTTTATTGCAGATGTAGTAAACAATAAATATTATTACTTTTGTTGAATATCATCAAAATCGTCATATCCGTATTTTCTTATCGTAAAATGCTAATGGAATTGATTCTCGACGCTTAAGTAATTAATATTACTCGGTCGTAAGCCTATTCGTTCGATATGTACTATGTACAAGTAAGTATAGACGGTCTTCGAGGGCATTTTAGACATAAGCCTAAATGCGCTTTAATTGTCATGATTTGTATATTGCGTATTTGAAAAAAGATTGAAAATGAAAGTAATTGAAACTTATTTCTTATTCTTATTCGGGATTCAATTTAAGGTCGATTGCTCGGCCTTTCTCGCTGTTGTCATGATTTGCTTGACAGAAAATTGAAAATAAATGGACGAAGAAAGTGGGGAAATATTTTTTGAATTATTATTTGAAATCAATATTTTTTCTTCAATATTACCAATAACAGTGTTTGATATACATGAGATTTTAGAAATTAGAAATAAATAAATAAATAAATAAATAAATAACTAAATAACTAAATAAATAAATAAATAAATCATAAATAAATAACAATAAATAGAAAATAACTTTGCAGAATGTCCTTTTTATGATTTGTATACCTATTGTTGTGAAACAGGATAATTATATTTTTATTAGAGATGATTAACATGGTAGCGAATATATAGAGAATAAGTGCCTTGATTTGTGTTTTGTTACGGGTAAGCAGCACACAGCAAGTGCATTTAACGTACATGTTATCCGCGTTAACACATTTCATGCGATAAATGTACTTGCTATGTGTTGCATACTCGTAACAAAACACTAATTATGACATTTATTCTCTATGCATGCACCATAGTTGTTTAGAATATTTTCCCTGACATGGTCGCCATAGCACTTTCTATTTAGACATAACCTCAGACAGTGCGTGTATTTTATATAATGTTTTCATTTTCGTGCGTGAACATCGACAGGGAGTGCGGCTAGCCAAGAGGGGATGCTTACTCCTCCCGGGCACCTGGTCCTACATCTAGCTAGGGGTCCGTCGATGCACAACGTTATGCCTTAATGTGAGTGCTGTTGAGATTATCAGGATGTTCTTTAACTCATTTGTTTCATTCTTGTTTTCTGAAATCGCGTTTTCCAGGTAAAAGGGTGACGTTTAAATTCAGGTCACCGAGACTTCAGTTTGCAGGTTAGAACAGCCGTCGCGGCATGTTATTTTAGATCTTATACATTGTGACGGCACGAGCGTTGAAATACGAATTGCAGTACGTTCCTTTCAATATGGACTTCTCTACTTGGAGACAGACAGACAGACGATGAAACATATATGAATTTACAGACTATTGCTTGGGATCGATCTTTTGGACAGTGACAGTGAATTTATTTGTTGATTGGTTTATGCTGGGAAGCCGCTAGCGAGTAATACGAGGCCTTCGTAAGAGACGAAGAAGACTTTAAAATACGGACTTTAGTAAATAAGTAGTTTTAATTCTTATTTGTAATTGTTTAATGAATTGTAATAGAATAAAATAGTGTTTATTTGATTCTTGTAAGCATATATGGGCTCGTCCGGGATAAAGCTCCAGATTTTGTGTTTGCCTTTCCGGTATCTTTGATACCTCGATCCATCAAATAATACAACAATATATGTTCTTAATGTTAATTTCAAATCCTTGATTTTTCGCATTTGAAGCTTTGATTTTGCTAAGGACGTTTGGTTCTAGTGATATTGCAAAGTGCTGTGCCAAAGTTTACACTGTATCACTAATGATAGAATACAATGTTTACTCCAGCAATTTTTGAACGGCCTTCTTGAGGATAAGGTCAAAACGTAAAGTTAAAGATAAGTTAACGCACACTCTACCTACCCTATTTTCAGGCTACTACCCTATACTTTTTTAGCCATTTCCAAGCACTTTTTTCATGTTTAGTTTTTTTAAATGACATGACTGCATTTTACTGTGACTGTATCTTTTGAATTGTCAATATTGAAATATATGTTTCTATTATAAATTTTCAGTGCACCATATGCGCATGTCAACAAGTTATGTATCATCAATGATGCTCGAAGCCGAAAAAGAGGAAATCCAAACAATTTGAAATTTTGAAGATCAAAATGCAAAACATGACCTAAAATTTCTGCCAAAGAACGTGCTGCTAAAGACAGAGCTATGCCGTTAACTATATACCTCTTAGTTTTTGAAGCAGCGAAAATGGTTCTATTCCTTTTAAAAGTGTCAAATCATGTTCCTCAAATAATAATTTCAGAGCACCTGGCACTGAAAACGTTGTTATATGAAGCAGAAACAATGACAACTTCTATACATGCCTTGGCTACTTTAATACCTACACTGTTTTTGTGTCGCCTGCGAAGCATAGCGACACTTATGGATCACTTTGTCCGTTGTCCGTCTGTCTGTCTGTCTGTCCGTCTGTATGTCACACTTGAATGTAAACGTCTTCAAATTGAATAGCATCATTTAAGAACAGATCAATTGGCAACATGGACCAGACATGCACGTTTCCGGTACTTAACCCTCGTCAGTGATCCTCAAATCTAAACAATGTAATATGCCAAAAAAGTATGAAAGTTACTATGTCGAAAAAGCGTACCGAAAGACGTAGCAGGATGGGTGGGATATGATGCTACAGGGCCCACGTTTTAGAAATTTCAAGAAATTTTGATGACATAAATTTTAGAATGCGTTGAAGAAACGATCAACCGAACTTGATCGAACTTGGCTACATGTGCCCTCGGGGACTCCTGGTCCACCAGCAGTGACACTCACCTAGTGTTATAAATGTAAACGTCTTCAAATGTCACACACTATAAAAGTGATTCCTGAGTCGCTATGTTTTGCAGGCGACACATGCATTCCTTGGAATGATTTTTTTTCCTACAAGAAACCCATGAAACCATTTGGGTATGGCAGTTCCTACAACCTTCAATCGAATACGAACGGGGTAAATGTGATTTTGGGGTAGGGATGGGGATTGGTGTTGTAAATTCTGAATCCTATGCACCTCTTTGTGTCAACAATTCAATTCATTTTCAAAATTATTGAAATGTAAAACGCCTTCAAATTCAATAGCATCATTTAAGAACAGATAAAATATCAGCATGGACCAGACATGCACGTTTCGGGTACTTAACCCTCGTCAGTGATCCTCAGTCTAAACAATGTCATATGACCAAAGAGTGTGAAAAATATTATGTCCAAAAATGTACCGAAAACGTAGCAGGATGGGTGGGATATGATGCTATAGGACCCACGTTTTAGAAATTTCGAGATTTTTTGATAACAAAAATGTTCGAATGCGTTGAAGAGACAGACGATCAACCGAAGTTGATCGAACTTGGCTACATGTGCCTTCGGGGACTACTGGTCCACCAGCAGTGACACTCACCAAGTGGTTCAGATGTTAAACGTCTTCAAATTCAATAAACTTTATTTCAAGAATTCTAGACATAGAAAAATATTTTTACGAGGGTGATTGACATGATCGTTTAAATGATAAAAGTCTTGTGTTATGTAAAAACAACAGGTAAAGCAACGTGAATCTTATGGACTTAAAGCAGCATCTTTGCAAACGGAAATTTTGATAGAGTTTAAAAATTATGACGTCATTGGTGTTATTATGAGTAAATCACAGGACAACGCCCAAGTCCAATAATTTTATACTGATTAATATTTAGCTAACGGATGGAAATATTTGAAAATAAAGGAAATTAAGCTTTGAAAATATAAACAAATTTGTTTGAGTCAAGTTTGCTTTTTTCAATTCTGAATCACATTTTCATGTATGTGTGGGTATAAATGTAAAGTGTGGTTTCAAACAGAAAAATCTAAACAAACAAGTTGATCGCGAAGCAGCTCTCGAAATACTTGCGTCTTTCGAACCAATTTCGAAGCCATGGATACCCCCCCCTCCCCCCTATAAATTCTTATATTTACATTTCGGGAAATTAGGATGTGTAGGTCTATTGAAGAGATAAAAAAGATCCTGACGACAATATCAACAACACTCACAATAGAGCCGAAATTAAGCATCGGCGGACCCCTAGCAACCTAGAGGTGGGACCAGGTGCCCGAGAGGAGCACTGTTGGCTAGCGGCACCCTCCGTCGATGTTTAAGCACGAAAATGAAAACAATATACAAAATTAATAAAGAAAATCTCCTCAATTAATCAGAGTAGAGATTTCCTCATTAGGATTCCACAATCTTATTAAAGATTTATACTTATGTACTTTTCGAGTGTACATTCATAATGGTGGGCATTTCCATATATTGCTTCCTTTTCATATAAAAGAAATAGATGGAAATAGATACGATATAATACAAATCGATTACGAAAGTGAAATTAAAAATTCGAATCACATTCGGCCATAGTGATTAAATTTTTTGCTTTACGTCAGCGGAATGGTACCTTTTCGGAGAATTGCTCAGAAAAAACCCCGCACATATAAACATGCTTTTGGTGTCGCCTGCGAAGCATAGCGACACTCAGGGATCACTTTGTCCGTTGTCCGTCTGTCTGTCACACTTTGATGTTACACCATATAAAAGTGATTCCTGAGTGTCGCTATGTTTCGCAGGCGACACATGCATTCCTTGGAATGATTTTTTTTCAGGTAAGAATGTAATCTTTAATACCATAAAATGCTTACATCAGTATTGATATCAGGGGATATAATAAGTTATTTTTCTAGAATAAATTCAGAAATATACACCTCACTTGAAGATACATTTCTTTTACGTTTTTCTTTCAAAACTCGGCGCCGGGTGCACATTGGTCTCCTTCAATTTATGTGTTGTCATCAATGTTTGATGTTTCTGTATGTCTGTTACTATTGTTTTGTATGATGTCCTAGTGAAAATTGTTGTGCCTTTTGCGGGTTTGAGTTTGTATGATGTCATTTATGTGTCACTTTCTTGTGGGTTTGTTTCGCTGGGTGAATGCAGGGTGGTCATGCTGGAGATCATTCCCTTTTCTTTCCAAAATTCCTACATATTGATCATGTGCTTGTTTCTCTTTATGCCTGGCGGGAGGATACCTTTAAGAAATGTTCGGGACGTTATACAAAATGATTTATTTCTATAGCCTAATCCCATTATCAACACATCAAATATTGGATAAACCCTCTAGACGTACTCAAAATCCAAGCAAGAAGTTGCAAGGTCATACCTTGATACCAAATGGTCTTACTACAAGAAATATACAAAACTCGTGAAATATACAATACTCGTGAAATATACAAGATCCCACGGTTCAATCATCTACAACACCGCGTGGGATCGAAACGTATAATGTTGTGATTCCTTATGGAGGTTTTTGATTGTTTAGCATCATCTAAGAGATACTTCACAAACCTGTGACGTTGCAGTAGGACAATGCTTAATGATTATTAAGTCCATATCGTTTGTATATGAGAAAAGCCTATAGTTTTTGCAAACTATTCAAGAGTTAATCAAAAGGAATGATTTATAGGTCAAGAACGTTTCTGTCGTAGAAGACTTATTGAAAAGTTTGTAAAAACTATGAAGTTATCAGATATTAAGAAGATATGCATTGATTTATAAGGCATCGCACTACTGCAATGGCTCATCATTTTGTAATGTTTAATTCAGAAAATGAAAAAAAAAAAAACCAAACAAAAAAAAAAAAAAAAAAAAAATAAAGAATAAAAAAAACTCTGTAAGGAATCGCAACATCATCCGTTTCGACCCCACGCGGTGTAAAAGCTTTTAGTTTAAGTTTCGGACAGACTTTCAAAATGACATTGGTACCATTTGATCTTAGCATTCGTAAATTTTATTTCTCAACGTGAACGATTTAAAGTAATTGAAAAGGATTTTAACGAATTTTAAAAAGCCTTATAAAAAGACCAGACACAAATTAAAAAAAAACATTTCTGGGACAATAGCAAACAACAAAGGCGTTTATCCATGCAAATATGGCATTCCACGAAGACGATAATTTACACAACTTAAAGTTTATGAAGAGGTAGCAAGGAGTAAAGTCGATCTATCATGTATCAAAGTAAATGAATTAAATGATGGAGAAATCCCCCCGGAGTCGACTTGAATGCGCTCATTGTATACGGAAGACGAGGAACAAGGCTGAAAGATACATTTTTTGTTTAACGTCATCAGCTATTGTCACATGATCATTTGTAACAATTATTTTACAAATTTCAAGGAAAAATTGGAGAAAAAAAAGCTCTTTCAACGCGCTTAAGTGTATATATAAAGCCCTGATGGCACTTTATCGCTATAGTAAACTACGATTGCATAATTCCCCTAATGGACCTACAATTAAGGTCGATTGAAGTTAAATTATTCATTTGAGAATCGACTCCATTATTGAGAGGAAGGACTTACGTTAAATCTAGGATAGTCATTGTCAATGTCATTAGCATAATGCGACTTGAAATTTGATCTTTGATGACGATTTTACTCCTTAAGTGGTTGGAATATTCCACCAGATCGCTAGGATGAGATAAAACTATTTTCCTGTAGAAGTATCTCCCCCAGGAAATGCCAACAATGAAAAGAAGAAAGATGTGACATCTCATATCAGTTTTGAAATGTTTTTGAGGCTAAGTCCTCAGATTTCATCACGCCCGGGAACAATTAAACACTTTCTTAAATGCTTTTCGTTTATTCTTGACTCAGCTGGTAGGAGAAAGTGGAAATTCTTTCAATTCTGATAAATTCTACTGTAAACAAGATCTCTCTCTCTCTCTCTCTCTCTCTCTCTCTCTCTCTCTCTCTGCCTTAGTGACATTTTCTCGATTCTTAAGAAATACTTTAAATACCCCCCCCCCCCTCTCTCTCTCTCTCTCTCTCTCTGTAGATACAATGTTACTTTATTCAAATTTGTTTTATGTTATTTACTTTATTCGTATCATTCATAGAGTTTTGGGAACAAATGTAATTTTACATAAAATTGGAATTAAATATTCAGATTAGTGTTCCTTTTGTTAAAAATTTTCGGAAACAATTTGCCATTTATTTTTCTATTGTGAATACTCTTACAAATTATTGGAAGAATTTAAAATTTGGTTGTATGACACATTTGAAATTGAATTAGAATTAAATATATAAGAGTTGATATATATATATCATTCTCCGAACAGAGTTGTCTCCCCCTTACAGTCAAACAATCTCTGCCACAGACTTCGAGAATTGGCAAGAATCCTGCCATAAAGTAACTATGACGTCATAGACGCGTCACGTTAAGATATGCTTTATGGCGGAAAGTCAGTGGCAGTGATGTTGTAGAGTAGGGTAACGGAACGTAAACTTGAGCTTCCTGGAGTTTGGATATATATTTGCATATTTGTGCTGTCATGTGTTACAAATGACTGACTTTGTGTATGTGTCTGTTGAGATTATCGTCAGGATCTTCTTTAACTCATTTGTGTCACACTTATGCCCTTTGCCGTGTGGAGCTCGTAAAAAATATCGCCGCGAGGGGTTTGCCAGTAAGTGTTTTGAATAATTTATATATTGTGATCATTTTCGTGCAAGGTCATCGACAGCGGCTGCGAATAGCCAACAGGGAATGGGGAATGCTTACTCCTCCCTGGCACCTGGTCCCACCTCTAGCTTACTAGGGGTCCGTCGATGCTCAATGTGGTGCTCTATTGTGAGTGCTGTTGAAATTATCGTCAGGATCTTCTGTAATTCATTTGTCTTCCTGCTTGAAAACAATGCGAATATTCAAATTTCTTACATTTTAAAATTTTTATGTCATTTTCACTGTATGATCACCAATTAAAATTTGATAAATTTATAAAAGTAACATTACTGGTCGCTCACCGTGTTATTGGTTTTAAATATATTGACTTTCGAAGAAAAATATTTAAAACAAAATCTAAAATACATGTAATTTTTTGATTTGAAAGGTTAGATGAATTCATTTTTTATAAACAGAAATAAGGCAATGTCATTATTGTAATAATAGAAAATCGGTTTTTTATACGCCCGTGATTTGACGGATCGTATTATGGTATGGCGAAGTCCGTCCGTCTGTCCGTCTGTCCGTCCGCCTATGGAGCGCAATAACTTGATTATGCGTCAACGGATTTTCATGAAATTCATACATTATGATTGGACTGTGGAGAGGAAGCCGCCTTTCGATTTTCAGGTTCATCCGATTTGTCATTACAGAGTTATGGGACTTAGATTTTTAAAATACAGTGAAAATATACTAAAATAATTAAAAATTAATTAAAAGTCTATTTTTGGCCGAAATGTTTTGAAATTTTGCATACTTCAAGTAGAAAGGATGTTCTTTGACATATGTAACGGGTTTTAATTTTTTTGTCGCATAATCGAGATATTTGTAATGGGAAGGGGGATGGGTGATATGCACATACATATAAAGCTAAGGGCAAAATATAGGCGCATGGAACGCAATAACTTGAATATGCGTCAACATATTTTCATGATATTCATACATTATGTTTGGATTGTGGAGAGGAAGCCGCCTTTCGATTTTCAGGTTAATTCGATTTGTCGTTACAGAGTTATGGGACTTAGATATTTTAAGATATAGTGAAAATATACTAAAATAGTAAAAAATTATTTAAAAATCTATTTTTGATCGAAATGTTTTGAAATTTTGTATACTTCAACTAGAAAGGATGCTCTTTGACATATATAACGGGTTCTTAATTTTTTGGTCGCATAATTGAGATATTTATAATGGGAGGGGGTGTTATATGCACAAACATGTTAAGCTAAGGGCAAAATATAGGCGCATGGAACGCTGAATATGCGTCAACGGATTTACATGATATTTCTACATTGTGAGCAGACTTTGAAGAAAAAGCCGCCTTTCGATTTTCAGGTTCATCGAATTTGTCGTTACGGAGTTATGGGACTTAGATATTTTAGATACAATGTAAAAATATACTAAAATAGTTAAAAATTCTTTAAAAATCTATCTCTGGTCGAAATGTTTTGACATTTTGTATACTTCAAGTAGAAAGGATGTTCTTTCACATATATAACGGATTCTTAAATTTTTTTTGTCACATTATCCAGAAATTATGTGTAAGGGGGGGGGGGGGGGTTATATGCACATACATTTTAAGCTTAGGGCAAAATATAGGTGCATGGAACGCAATTACTTGAATATGCGTCAACAGATTTTCATGATATTTGTACATTGTGATCAGACTTTGAAGAGGAAGCCGCCTTTCGATTTTCAGGTTCATCCGATTTGTTCTTATGGAGTTATGGGACTTAGATATTTTGGTGTTGTGAAAAAAATCCCAACGGGCGTATCTTGCTGCGTGATCGTAGGCTTTATTTCCTTCATAATAAATAAAAATCAAAAGTACTTTTGATGATATCGTATAACATGATTTTTGTAGTATAGTAAACGTAAGTGACAGACTGTTTATTTCCCATGACTACATAGGATGCAAGGTATTGCCATCATTACATGACCAGTTTGTTTCATGTGACATATACTGGGGGTTTTTTTTTAGAGGGGAGGGGATGCCACCTACAGAGTTGAGCAACATTTACGTGTTGTAGTATTATATATTTACATGTACTTCGGCGACAGCGAGATTCGAAACCTTCTACCTGGGATCCATATTTCTCACCTCCCTATACAGGGTTCTGTTTCACGGTAATACATGTACGTGATAACTACATGTAAGAGTATGTTATTAAACTGCATACTTGCTTTAATCAATCGCAAAAATTATAAGCAATGCGTTTACAAGCAAGAACGGACATCGCAAATATATTTTCTTGTTGTTAACTATGACAAAAACTGCTTTGTAAAAGAAGAGTCCGATTCTAAAAATAAGTACACTGAAACAGAAATTATTCAGATGTTTAACTTCCTGATCGACAACATTTTTGTGGTATTCGAAGGAAAGGTCTTCCAACAAATTGTCGGAATTCCAATGGGAACAAATTGTGCTCTTCTCCTTGTTGATATCTTCTTTACTCGTACAAAGCTGAATTCATTCAAATTTTGGTCTCTGAAGGAAAAGGTACTTAGCTTATGACTTTAATTTCACCTTATATAGACGATGTACTGTCAATCAATAATCCAAATTTGCTGATTACTTTAACAGAATCTATCATTCGAAGCTTGAAGTCAAAGATATAACTCAGCATCCTATTTGAACACAATGCTGTTCTACGACACTGATGGTCGCGTGAACACCTCACTCTATGACAAACGTGACGACTTCAATTTCAGCAACTCAAACTTTCCTTTTCGGAGCAGCAACAGCCTTTCATCGCCTGCTTATGGCGTGTTCATATGTCAATTGATACGTTATGCAAGTACCAAATACAACGATTTTGTTCTGAGAGCTTGGCGTCTCTCTGATAAACTTCTCAGTCTGGGATACGTCTGTGACCGACTAACATCGTCATTGAGGAAGTTAAAACGGTCAAAACGGGGAACTCGTCATACACTATGATGTCCCATTGTCCAGAATGGTTGATTTTATTCTGTCTTAGACCATTTAATCATAAATAGAAGTAACCGCATGTGAACCGAACTGAAGCAACGGGTGTTGCATGCAAGTAGGATATGCTTACCCTTCCGGGTTACCTGGTCTAACACCTAAAAGGGAGTTTGCTTCTGTTCATATGGTGGAGGTTTTTGTTTATATGCTTTGGTTCTTGTTTTTATCCTGATTTTGTATGCTTTCGGTTTATGGTTTTCTGAATTATCGATATTGTACAGTATATGGAGATAAAGTATGGTCATTATCCATATTTGTCATTCACAGATACTAAGGATTAAAGGTGTATTGTAGAAAGGTCTAAATTAGGGCTTAAAATGTTTCTGAGATAAAAGAAACAAAGCGAAGCTAAGAAATCCACACAGTAGGCATACGGAACCACCTATATCACATCCAATCAAATTTTACGGTTTTCCGGTTTGAAATAAATGTGTGTCCAATCACATTTCATGTCTTTCCGTCCAGGAATAAAAGTGAAAGTAGATGTGTTTGGGATAAGTATAAAACTAGAAACAACAAAATTGTTCTGTCATAAGAAACGACAAGATAATCTTAGTTTGTTCAATAAAGTCAACTTCGGGTCAAGATCGGAGAAGAGATCAAGTTAGAAAATACCTCCGAAGGAAACAGCCTCTCTCTATATCGATTGATTTGCCAATGGGGATATTACAAGTGAAGCGTAGAACGATAAGATAATGCCAAAGAAGTACTTAATTTTATCAAGTAATTACTTGTATGAAAAGTCGCATGATTAAGTGGTGAATAATTCTTGATTCGTTATCGTGACCCCTTAAAATCCTATCCAAGAAGCGATGTAAATTATTTCAGTCATAGCAATTGCGTTCCGTCCGTCAGTACCTTAGTAGGAGACAGGCAAGAGAATGCTTGTTTCCTTAACATACAGAGAATGATCACTGCTGAATACTGGTTTTATAAATATTTTTTCAAGTTGACGTACTTCAGACTTTGAACTTTAGGGGTCATATAAAAGCAATCAGGTGCGATAAGAAAAGTTAAATCTGCACTGACCACGCAATGGACGAAATGAAACAGGAGAGCTTTAGATGTAAATTTCACACATGAAAACATTTAAATTCTTTACATAAAGTATTTCAAGTTTATTGAAATAGAATCAACATTTTGCTTTTGTGACACAGTCCCTTCGAAGTTCGATGTCCGAAGTGCGAAGTCCGCCAAAATGAAAAATGTCCAATATTCCAATTGGTCAATCTCAATGGTAAATGTCACAAGGTCAAATATTTTTGCTTCAAAAGAGAGGTTTTGTCACAGGAATACACATGCGGGATAAGGAAGTTCTCTCATTCAATGTTCAAACGGATTTATTGAACTTTTCAGTTTTTGTGACTGACAGGCAGACGGATTGACAGAAGAGACAAGCAGACGGACAGACGACCTGTATTTCATTACATATCTTTAAAGTATGCGGAAGAAATTTGTTTTATGTTACTTTTTTGAGTTTTCGGATAGCAAAAGGTATACTGTGAAATCATTTATTTTCGTGGGGCCAAATTTTCGTGGAATTATAAGATTCAGTATTTTTGTTGGGATATAATTTCGTGGATGCCGTCCTAAAAGTCCCTCCATGCCTACTACTTTATTGCCACTTACGACAAGATGTCATTAAATGTGACCTAATCAAAAAGGGGTTTGGCAAGGTTGGCTTTTGATAAACAGTTGTAAAAACAATGTTGAGAAACTGCACAATTTAAAGCAACGTCTGTGTCCATGTTATTATCAAAAGTTGTTCCAATTTATTGCTTTATGTACAATTAGTCGCTGGGGATGTAAATTCGTGGATGAGGCTTTCCACAAAAACCAGGAAAATTGAGCCCCCACGAAATATAATGATTTCACACTATATGGTTATGTGTGTGTGTGTTTCTAAATAATTTCTAATACGTTCCTGCAAGGGGACATAAAAATATATTTTTAACAATGGCCTTACGACATTTTTTGAAAGTTCTAGTCTAGAGTCATTTTGAAGAAGTAAACTTTTTAGATATCATAGTAAGTGTGAATGGTAGGGAAAACAGAGGTGGTATACGGGGTTGAAAACCACTACGTAAAGTAACACAACGTGAACACCTACAAATTCCAAAAAAAAAATATATATCACATTTTACATAGCTGTGACATGAAATGTTAAAGTAACATCCTTCCCACATAATATAAAAGTATTAGGGATGTAATAACAATATCGTCGAAAAGCTAGAAATTATTTTCTTCCTTATCTTACAGCGTTTTATATATTTGATATCTTTTAATATTATATTAGATATCATAATAAGTGTGAATGACAAGGAAAGGGAAAAAAGAGGTGGTATACGGGGTTGATAACCACTACGTAAAGATAGACATCGTGAACACCTACAAATGACAAATATGGATAATGACCATATCCCTGTCTACAGTACAAAATCGATAATACAGAAAATCAGAAACCGAAGGCATACAAAATCAGGACTAAACAGGAACCAAAGCAAACAAAAACAAAAACCTCCACCATATGAAAAGAAGCGAACTCCCGATATGAGAGTGAGACCAGGTGCCCAGGAAGAGTAAGCATCTCCTGCTTGCATGCAACACCCGTCGCTTCAATTCGGTAGAACTGTCACATCCGGTTACTTCCATTTTGGAAGATATAGAGTACAATCTTTGGTTGGATGGTTCAAATGGTCTATGACAGAATATCATCCACCATTCTGGATAGTGGGACATCATAGTGTATGACGAGTTCCCCATATCGACCGTAGAACTTCCTCAGTGACGATGTTAGTCGGTCACAAACATATCCCTGACTGAGAAGCTTCTCTGAAAGACGCCTAGCTCTCAGAACAAAATCCGTATATTTGGTACTTGCTCTGGCATAGCGTATCAACTGAGATATGAACACGCCATAAGCAGGCGATGAAGGGATGTTGCTACTCAGAAAAGGAAAGTTCGTAATGCTGAAATTGAAGTCGTCACGTTTGTCATAGAGTGAGGTGTTCATGTGACCATCAGTGTCGTAGGACAACATTATGTCCAAATAGGATGCTGAATTATTTGTCTCTGTAGTTTCTTTGACTTCAAGCTCCGAAGGATAGATACTGCTCAGGTAATCCGCGAATTTTGGATTATTGATGGACAACACATCGTCTATGTATCTGTAAGTGAAGTTGAAATCAGAAGCTAAGTATCTTTTCCCTTCAGAGACCAAAGATTGAATGAATTCAGCTTCGTACGAGTAAAGGAAAATGTCGGCAAGGAGTGGGGCACAATTGGTACCCATTGGAATTCCGACAATTTGCTGGAAGACCTTTCCTCCAAACACCACAAAAATGTTGTCGATCAGAAAGTTTAACATCTGAATAATGTCTGTTTCAGTGTACTTATTTTCAGAATCTGACTTTTCTTTTACAAAGTAGGTTTTGTCATAGTTAACAACAATAAATTTGTATTTGCGATTACCGTTCTTACTTGTAAACGCATTACTTATAATTTTTGCGAGTCTTTCTTTCAATTTAGAATGTGGAATTGTAGTGTAAAGTGTCGAAAAATCAAAGGCTTTGATCGAATGGACTCTACTAAAATGAGTGGATTTCAGATGTTCTAAAAGTTCCTTCGAATTCTTTAAAATCCACATCTGGTTGATACCACTGCGAGAATATACTGTCGAACAATATTTTTGTAGCCCAGATTTGATTTCAGATAAAACTTTGGTGAGTAAGATCGATACAGATTTGGTAGAACATTTTGAGGAACCAGCGATGAAACGTTGTTTGTACGGATTCTTATGCATTTTAGGTATGCAGTATAAGTATGGTAAATCTAAATCTAAATTGGTAGTGTCGAAGCCAAAGGAAGCAAGAGCTGATTTGTGGTTATCTATTATTTCAGAGGCAGAAAGGTTTGTTGGGGTGTAAGTGGGATTTCCAGGTGTCGAATTTAAACCCAACTCTTTAACTAGACTGTCGAAATAGTACTTTTTGCAAGTAAATGTGTAATTATTTGAGGCTTTGTCCGCTGGTGTGATGACATAATGTTCTTGGAGGTAGGTAAGTTCTGTGATAACATCAGGGTCTTTAAATATAGACACGAATCTGGTGTTCATAGTTGATTTTAATCGGTTAATTCTAGATAAAAGTAACCCTCTGATTGATTTTATCCATTCGGAAAGGGTGTCGAGCTGTACATCCTCTTTCTTTGCCCAACGTCTTGCATATTCCTCACAAGAGTCCATGATAATTTTGACATTTTGGTTCCATGTAAAGGACATACTTTCTCTGTATTTGGGACCCTTTTTTAACAATTCTCTCAACTTGTCGTTCTTGACTATACTAAGGTCACCAGTAATAACGTGTCCACAAGGAGAGTAGTTGAAATCCGATGAAGAACATTCGCAGGGAAGTGGATGTAGTGAGGGATTACTTAAATCAATACACTGCAGGAATCGTTTGTAATTGTAAATTTTAGATGCAACTGTTGGTGTGTAGCTATAGGAAATACAAGGAGTTTCTTTTCTTTTGAAATATGGTGGGATTTTTTCTGTGACAGTTTTGTGATTCAAAATTTGACCAAGATTCAAGTTATCAATACCTTTGTTTGCAAATCTTACTTTAATGAAAGGGCGGTTTGTTTTCTCCTCTGATTTATCTGATCTAACTGCTTGAAATAAACGAAAAGTAGAAATGTCCAAGATGACTCCTTGTAGTCTGTATTCTGGGGAACGTGTATCGGTATATGCGAGGTCCTTCGTATAATCGTAGATTTCGTGTAACTTCCGTAAAGGAACAGAGTATAATTTGGTACGAATATAATGCAGGCCTAGAGGCTCATTCAAAAATGGAACCAAGTCATCGAAGGAGAAACTATGTATCTCAGGCCTATTATATTTTCGAATGCCATGACTTCGAGGTCTTCTTTGTGATCTGTTGAATAAGCTAGTCACATTTACCGATTGACAACCGGGACTTGTTAAGTTTCCTATAGTGCTGATGTTGTCGTTGCACCCATAGGGCGCTGCAGTGTTAAGATTTTTTATCCAGAACTCTTCCCTGTTGCGACGGAGAGGTGTGCTCAAATTGGGATTGTTTGTGGGGTGATATATTTTCTCCAGGATTCTGACTCTCATAGATAAAACAGAATGATCCGCCTGGTCAAAATGTCGGTAAAGGAGTTGACTTCCTTTATTATTTATTTTTGACCGGTGTCCTGACATTCTTTTTCGGAGCTGGCCTTTGGTTTCGCCCACATAAATCAATCCACAAAGTGAGCACTCTATTCCGTACACAACATTAGATGTCATGCAGTTAAGGTTTTCAAAACTATGCGTGTTAAATGTTTGTTTTGTGAGATTACTTGAGAATGAAGTGTCTGTTATTAGGATGTTACAAGTTTTGCAGTTCTTCATGCCACACTTAGAAATTGAGCAATCGCTTGGTGAAAATAGGTGCTCTTTTAGTATATCGACCACTTCAATCTTACAGGGCTTGATTTTGATATACCCATCTGCATGTTTATACCAAAACTCATGGTTGTTACTAACTACAAATGTTTCATCTCTAATGTCGTGTAAGTTAATTCTAGGGACACCTAAGTTACCTGTTGCGTATGTGTCCGTAGACGCAACAGGTTGGGGCCTTTTTATAGTGGGCGACGCCCCAGCCACTTTGTAAAATTCTACAAATTATATTTCAAATTTTACATAGCTGTGACACGCTGGTATCGCTGCTGGTGGACTGTAAGTCCGCGAGGATATCGCTCACCTAGTTTTAGTGTTTACGCAATGCATTGAAATATATTCTGAATGTCCTGTCATCCTTTTAAACCTAAATTTCTAAAACTATAGGGGTATCTCCCTCATTGCATAGCTCTGTCTTTAGCTTGGGTTTCGGCATTTTTTTGGGTCATGCTTAGAATTAAGCTCCTTGAAGATCCAACGATTTTGACCATATTTTGCACTTAGATACGCTTCTGAATAAACCCTACACAAAATTTGGAGCCGCTCATTTTGGCAAGAGGAAATCAAAGCTCTGTATTGTAGATGGCGCCAGGAAAATTCACTTTGGCTTTATTTAAACTGTTTGGCATGAAGTTCTACTGACGAGGATTAAAATATCCAAAAACACTTGCAATTGTCTAGTACAATAAAATTGGTATTATAGAACATATTTTTCAATATTGACAATACATTCAACTCACCATGAAAATGTATGGTACCGAACATTGCCAAAATCTTGCGTCTTCGGCAAACTATGTGGTATTTAATTTTTCTGGTATCGGAAGTAGAGTATACCCCTATTGCCTTAAACTTTTTTGTCAGTGCTAGAATGATGTAATGTCACCCTGAAGACTTGTAGCATTAAACCTCCAAGGAGACTTGCGTTGATTATCAAACATCATCTTCGATTTCTCTCACTCCTACTTTATATACAAGTATCAATTTCCCTGCAATACAGGAACAAATAAGTTGTCCAAATTTTTTCACCACTGACATAGTGAAGATCAGTTAGACTCGTTCCCCGTGATAGATTATCTAAAATGTTATAATTACTTCTTTCTGGCTCTGTTGCCTGAAAGTAGCTTTGTTTTGGCGCTTTATAAATTTGACATCATATATCATTTTGCTATTTCGGAAACTCACTTCACCCCAAAATACCATCGAAATTAAAGGTGGTTTACATCAAATGCTATCTTGGTAATAGCCGCGCACTCTTTGCAAGTATAAGTCTACAAATTTGAATTAGAAGGTAAAGCTAGGAGGCGCTACTAAGATACATTTAGCTATGTCGGCATTAAATTTAGTACAACTAATGAAAATTTACTATCCGAAACACGTGCCTGGTGCATTAAAAGTGGTTTGAAATTTACTTAGAGAAGGTAAATCTTTGGAACACTTCCATATAATTAAGAAGGCCCTCTTTCTTTTCTTTTCTCTCTCTCCCTTTCTCTCTCTCCATGAAGAGGACCAAGCTACCAATGAAATTCACAGTTCCTTCCAGTCCTATCTGATCATATCCTTCGTGCTTTGTAAATGAGGTGGGTTCTTTTCCTGTATTCTTCGCGAAGGGTTTTTAATATTCAGGTTACTTAATTTCATGGAATATTATTAATTTAGTTATTAGGTGTGTTACTGACCATGCCAAAGAGATTTGTCGGGTTGATCGAGCCCATAGGAGGAGAGGCGAAGACGAGCATTGCATTCATGAATTTGATCAACCAGACAACTATCTGCGGACGGTCAGCACAAACCTAATAACTGTTTTATTTTGTCGAATACCAAAAAATCCGTTTTTGATTGTAGACAAATGTGAGTTTTCACAACTCTTTTTACATGCAAAATCATTTATACGGCAACGGCGGAAAATTGCTGACAGTCTATTATTAGTTATTAGGTTTGCTCCTGACCGTCCACAGAGATTTGTCGGGTTGATCAAGCCCAAGCTTCGCATCGCCTTCTATGGGCTTGATCAACCCGACAAATCTCTGTGGACGGTCAGGAGCAAACCTAATAACTGTTTTATTTTGTCGAGGACCAAAATTTCTATTTTTTGTTGACGAAAATTGCCGTTTCACGACTCTCTTTACGTGCGAATGCATTTATACG
This sequence comes from Pinctada fucata, assembly GCA_028142955.1. Taxonomy (NCBI): domain Eukaryota; kingdom Metazoa; phylum Mollusca; class Bivalvia; order Pterioida; family Pteriidae; genus Pinctada; species Pinctada fucata. Next base: position 13,138,740 of record AP027109.1, read on the forward strand.
GCAATGGCGAATTAATGATGGTCTATAGAAATTTAGACGGCTTGCACGTAACGCGATTTACGCGCTCTGATTGGTTCGAACTAGTCCGAGGCAAAATAAATAAATTTAAACGGCGTGCACGTGACGCGATTTACACTCTCTGATTGGTTCGAACTAGTCAGAGGCAAAATAAAGTGTTATAACGTCAAAGTTGTTTTTGTTTATTGATCATATCAGATACAAGCTTTCAAAAAGTTTTTCTATGTATGGGATGCGTGACCTTGTTTGGATTTAGCTCTTTGTTCTTAACTAACAACACTGGGTTGTCAGGGGGATTTTCCCTGGAAGTCTCAATACAATCACTTCTACTGTGCGCGCAGCTCACTTCAGAAGTCGGAAAGCGGAAGTTTTGTCTACTTTGCCGGCATAATTTTCCGATTGAAATTTATATAAGGGGATAGATCTCGAAAACTCTCGTAACTAACTGTGCATGTTATATGTCCGTACCACAATACTTCACTCGAAGTGATGACAGGTTATGGTTTTACATGGGAAGTTTTCTATGTTAATTTTAGCGTGACGTCGCCGAATTTTAACATTAAGTCTGTGGAGGACGTCAAAAACGTCATGCAACAATGAAAATGTTAACTCCCCATCTGACACTATAATTTTTCACTGTGAGCTAAGTATTGGTCGCACGGACATATAACTTGCACTGTTATTTATGAGAGTGATTCAGAATGAATTTTAGTCCGAAATTACTCCCGACAAATAAGACAAACTTCTTTTTTCCGATTTCTGATTTCTGCACGGACAGAAATCAAAACAATCCTAATTTAAATATTTGGATACTTCAATAGGACAAGGCCATAGACATATGAGCAGTGAAATATTGTTTAAATTCTGAATAAAAATATACACATTTTAGATCATTCATTAACATTATAATTATACTTTTTTTAAATCGAACCCCCCCAATAACTGATATGCGATGTAAGAATTGAAATGAAAAATGGAACTTTGACAGAACAATAAATGGCAATAAAATTAAAGGTAGTAGATGAGTGAGTGCGTCATCAACATTAGCCAATAATCTGCATGATACTAAAATGAAACGATATTTATATGGGAGCGAATTGGCGTTTGGTTTCATTTAGTAATGTTATCTCTATAAGTCGTATAGATATATTTATAACTATTTCCATGTGAAGTTAGCTACGAAACAGGTATGTGGTTTCAACCTCATATTTGGTAAAGTCTTCTGTTTTTTTTTCTCATTTTTTATACGTATCTTAATCAGATTAATTATGAACCATGAAATAAATTCATTTAACTCTTAGTTGTCTAACTTGACTGTATCCCACAATTAAATTTAGGTCGTAGAAAAAACATCTTTGTTTCCACTCATCGTACCTGATCTTTCTGATCTGCCTAAACTTAATTATATTTGTCACTTCCCAGTATTTTTAAGGTATAAAATTTTTATTATGATTCAATAGCATTTTGTAGTGACATGAAAGGGTTTTTTTTTATTCCTTGCTCGAAGTGGTGATAATGGTTTCCAAAATTTGTCATAAATAAACGCCCCTTTAACAGTAAGGCTGATTAGTGGATGAAGCAGGAGCGATGTCAACTAGCATACAATTCTTATGCCCTGTTTACACGACGGGTTTAATGTTAGGGTTGCGACTACAGGGAGATAACTCTATTTTCATATCACATAATATTTGAAACCGACATAAACGATACATGGTATAAGCTCAGATTGTTACATTATTTTAGAAAAAAATAATACTTCTTGAAACTTTCATTGCTGAATGGATATTTTTTTGGGAAAAATGCATATTTTTCAATGAAAAATCGTAGAAAATGAGAAAATATTTGTCATTTTCGCATGAGTTCTGCTACCAAAGATTCAGAATATTTACTATCCATTATACTCTTTAAAAGTGAGATAATTGGAAATTCGAACTTCAAGTTCAACTCTATGTTTTGCAGTCGAAATGTTGATTTTTTTGCATAAATTATTGTGCTATCTATAGAAACAGTCATTTTGCTCAAAAACTAATTCGGGTACATATTGACTTGACTGCTTTAGGATAAAGCAATACAACAGATATATATGTAAAACAAAAATTGTTTAGCTGGCGACCTTCTAGCTATTAATAAAAATAACGAGTTGTTGCAATGGCAACCAGCAACATAGTTTTTATAAGAAAATACTCTCCTTAGAACTAATTATTTCATCGGAATTTCTCAAAATAGCCTTTTATTCATCCACAATCTATAAGAATCTTGAAAAATATAAAAGAATTTTGGAAATTTCATGCATTTCAGAGGTATGTAAAGTTATGATGTGGTATTCTCTAAAATGACAAAAATGTTAAAATAGGCCAAAAATGGACGTTTATAGCCAAAAAAAAAAGAGACGGGCAAATTTTGATTTTTTGGTCCTCTGCAAATGAACCTATCCATCTTCCTTCTACCTCATTTCTATCAAAAGCCGCCATCCTGATCTTAGATTTTAGCTACGTTCAAACGGATAATCTAATGCGCATTAGTTTAATTCGCATTAGATTTAACATGTTTAATGCGCATTAGATTTTGTCGTGTGAACGCAAAGCGAATCTAATTCGCATTAAGGAGGTCCAGGACAGCCAGACTTAAATTTGATCCTATCATTTAATTTTCCTCAAGATTATAAATGTTAATAATTGAAACATACTTTTTTACAAGCAAAGTTTCATCAATTTTTTACCTTTGTTTTGAAGCTACGAACGTACATATATACCCATTGAAAGCCCCAAAGTGGGCCGTAAATGTGACAATAAAAGTAATACACTTTAGGTAACGAAAAACAGTTACAAATATTCTGTAGAGGTAGACTGAATATTAACAAGTTCTGTATTTTTCATTTAGATATGATGTGGGCAATCGGATATGTATAGAATTATACATGATCACTAAGACTTTTAAAAGAAATTGTCGAAAGGAGATAGATTTATGTCTATTTTCAAAACGTCTTTGAGTTGCTAATTTTTAATGATAAAGTCCGTTTATCTGAAACCCTATCATTTATTTTCCGTAAAAACTTGGTATTATCTTCTTCATATGTCAAGTGAACCACCAATAAATTCCTATTGAAATTTGACCGTCAGTTTCTAAGTTATAGTAATTTTGGTACCCCTCCCCCTTATTTCTACGTTACATAATCCTGACGTTCTTGCGAAAAACGCGCCAAAGTCGCCGTTTCTATTGTGACGTCATAATTGATCGACAGCTTCCCGATGGGGTTCTTTCGGATACTGTTTTGGACCCCCTTAAATTTGGCGCATGTGTATATGATTTGCTAGAATTCTACAGTACATTTCCATCATAACTGGGCACTTTTAATCACCCTTGGACCTCGTTACATAGAATAAGGGGTGAAAATACTTGATTTCATTCACAATGAGCACTCTAAGTACTGCGTCTCTTTCCTGCGTAGAGTGACATTTATGACGTCATTTTATCTCACAATAACGTCATGCAATGCATGCATAAGCCCAACTTACGAAAAGGTAAATTATTATGAGCAAAACTATATACCGGCATGCATTCGACCCTTTCACTATCTAAAGTATACGGCTCTCAGTGCAAATGTACCAAAATCTAATGCGCATTAGAATGTGTCGTGTGAACGCAATGCGAATTAGATTCGCATTTGAATAAACCGCATCAAATCTAATGCGAATTAGATTTAATGCGCGCTCGTGTGAACAGGGCATTACGTCAAAAAGAAAAAAAAGGAAAATTAAAAAAAAAAAATGTCTACCTACCTCACCCATACAAAACATGCATGCTTGTTTTTTTTAATACAAAACGTAATCAATAGCAATGTTGTATTAGAGCTGTATCCAGTTTCTGGATTTTCGTTTCAACTTTGTCAGAAAACGTTATCGTATATTATATAGGTGATTACATACTATGTAAGTCGTGAATTCCTCCCCCTACACACTTCTCTATTTTCAGCCGAAGTTATTGGATACCTCTATATACATGTCTATTCACTCTAATTTTCCCAGCTGGAATTCAACTCCAGCCCCTTTCTTCCTGAAATCCTACTCTATTAAGTTTCTAATGTGCTAGAAATGAGTGATGCTAAAATCATATTAACACGACTATTTTAGTCCTTAAGTTGTCAATTATAATTCTAAATAATGTTTGATAAAAAGACTTTGATAAAAAATAATTTTAATGTGTTCAACTAGAAATAAGTGACGGCATAGTTTGCATTAGGACTTTTTCTTTTTTTATTTTACACCAGAATCATACTAAACAAACACAAATCAAATGTCTGGAAATACATTGTATGATTTTGACTCACTTTTCCGATGAATTTTATTTTCAGTACAAGTAGGTATTGTACTTTTTTTCCGGTTATTCTCTATCACGTGATTTTGTTTGGCTGATCCCGATATTTTCTTTTTTTAGGAACTACAATGCAGAGAATGGTAATGATACTCGTATCGATATGTTTGATCATAATGCATTCAAAAGGGGAATCCCCGAATGATTCAGACGACAGTTTCAACTACCAGCTAGAACGCCCTCTGGAAAACAGATCACGTGACACACTGCGTCTGCTTCTTTTGAATGATTTGCAGAATATATTATTACGAAAAGATATAAATCAGGATATTTCAGGACCTTCCTATTCTATTATTAGGAAAAAGGCTCATATGTGGTTTCCTAAGAATTCCATCCCGATTCAAACTCGTATTGCCTTCGGAAAACCTCTGATGCGAACATCGTCCAATGGTGATGGTAGTAACTTGCTGCGATATGGCAGGAAGTGACGTCAGAAATGACAATGACTGACATTACATTACGAAGACTCAAGGAAATGCAGGAATAAAGCAGAATTATAGAAGATTAAAGTCAATATCTAGTTTCTAGCTTTATGTTCTCATTTTATTCCATAAGGTTCAGATGAAAGTTTAAAAAAAGACAAAGCCTCATGTCAGGATAATTTGTATACTTTTATATAATTCATTATTCAGATAACATTGAAACGTAGACAAGTCTGTTGTATTTGGCATTTTTCTTTAAGAAATGAAATTTTTTTTGAAAAATATAACTTTCAACTCAAAATTTGCTGAAAATTTGAGATACATTGTCATATATGTAATTAAAATGTGCATACAGTATGACAAGACATAATTTCGGAATCATAAGCTTAAAATTGTTCAATCAGATAAGTTTGTCTGTTAAGGATAACTCGCATGTATTTATATTGGCCAATATTTAATGTCAATTCTATTTTGTGTTTTTATCGTTTTGTAAATATCAAATCTATTGAAAAAAAGTCCGTGTAATTATTTCAATCAATTCAAATTTACCATTTTATTCAAGTCTCCATATTTATTACGCATCAAGCAGCATTTTTCAATTAGTTTGTGTTATCAAACCAATTTGGTCTTGATTAAAACATAACTTTCATTTTGATGAAAATAGGACGTACACGTATTAATAGCATTCACGAAATTAATGACAACTGTATGTTCGTCCTTTTATCTATGATTACATTATGCAATAAAAATATCTAAATTTCTTACGTCGTTGATTTTTTTTGGCGAAAATTCTAAGTCTTCTAATCGACGGCGGGTGTGGCTAACCAAACAGGGAATGCTTACTCCTCCCGGGCACCTGGTCCCACCTCTAGCTTGCTAGGGGTCCGTCGATGCTCAATGTGGTACTCTATTGCGAGTGCTGTTGAGATTGTCGTGAGGATCTTCTTTATATCTTCTAAGTCTTCATAGATATTCAAAAGCTCGTCAGATAGTCCAGCCTCGACATTCGGTTCTTATGCACCGATTTTGAATATAAGAGTAGTAAACAGCTTTATCATGGAAATTAAATAAGTTTGGAAGGTGACATCGAGTCTTTCTGATATCAACTTAGTTGAAAACTTTTAAATCTACCTATATCAAAATGTATGGTTCCGAACTAAGAGACGTAATTCTGCATAAGAATGTATAAAAAGAAGTTTCTAGCATTTCATATTGAAAGTTTTAGACCCGATATGACCCACGTATATCTCATTAATGAGACTAACCCATAATGGACCACATCGAGAGATACATGTGCTATGGTGAAAAAGGAAAGAATTCACCCCAGACTTACATCGTACGGTATTGGCATTTCTCAACTCATCAGATACAAGTTAGCGCATCTGATGTGTCAGGTACTTTAAGGAAGGGTGTCCTGCTTTGGACTTACATAGTAGAAATGAACAATTGACCAATTTGAAAACAAAACCTTTCAGAGCAAGCATTTTGTTAATTACATATACAAAAGACCTCTACAAATTTCAAAAGATGACCTCCTCACCTCTTATAAAATTAAGGACAACTCGAGCAACAGAGTATACTCATTTGATAGTTGTACTAGAGCTTTTTCCGTAAGAAACGCTTGTCACCCTACGTATTTCGTACAATTTTAAACGTCTTCAAATTCAATAGCATCATTTAAGAGCAGATAAATTTACAGCATGGACCAGTCATGCACGTTTCGGGTACTTAACCCTCGTCAGTGATCCTCAATCTAAACAATGTAGTATGGTCAAAGAGTGTGAATGTTATGTCCAAATATGTACCGAAAGACAAGCAGGATGGCTAGGATATGATGCTACAGGGCCCACGTTTCAGAAATGCTAAGAAATTTTGATAGCAGAAATTTTCGATATCGTTGAATAAACGATCATCTGAAGTTGACATGTGCCCTCGGGGACTCCTGGTCCACCAGCAGTGACACTCACCAAGTGGTACACATGTTAAACGTCTTCAAATTCAATAGCATCATTTAAGAACAGATAAAGCAGCATGGACCAGATCATAGGAATCAGTGCCAATTTAATTCAAACGTGAGGTAATGGTGAATCATTGTCATTTGAATAATAACCAGTTCAGTTTACTTTTAAACTCTAAAGTGGAGGAGGTTTCGTTACAACAAATACGATTCATATGCATTGTATTTTTAAATAAAATACTACAATTAGTATTTTATTTAGTCCCCTGTACAAGCGAATTACGTTGGGTTTTATATGAACGAACAACCCTCTTAATGGAAAGGCTCTAATACGACCAAGAATGTAGAATTGGAAGAACTTGAATCCAAACTGCAAAAAAAGATAACCAAACACCTATCATTGATAAGGCGCATGATACTGGAAGTAATGAACCCATTATAAATTTTCTACTGGTATCGTTTCCAGTATTACAATAACAATGACAAATATGGATAATGACCATATCCCTGTATACAGCACAAAATCAATAATTCAGAAAATCAGAAACCGAAGGCATACAAAATCAGGATAAAACAGGAACCAAAGCAAACAAACAAAAACCTCCACCACATGAAAAGAAGCGAACCCCCGATATCGGAGTGAGACCAGGTGCCCAGGAAGAGTAAGCATCTCCTGCTTGCATTCGACACCCGCCGCTTCAATTCGGTAGAACTGTCACATCCGGTTACTTCCATTTCGGAAGACATAGAGTACAATCTTTGGTTGGATGGTTAAAATGGTCTATGACAGAATATCATCCACCATTCTGGAGAGTGTGACACATAGTGTATGACGAGTTCCCCATATCGACCGTAGAACTTCCTCAGTGACGATGTTAGTCGGTCACAAACATATCCCTGACTGAGAAGCTTATCTGAAAGACGCCTAGCTCTCAGAACAAAATCCGTATATTTGGTACTTGCTCTGGCATAGCGTATCAACTGAGATATGAACACGCCATAAGCAGGCGATGAAGGGATGTTGCTACTCAGAAAAGGAAAGTTTGTAATGCTGAAATTGAAGTCGTCACGTTTGTCATAGAGGGAAGTGTTCAAGTGACCATCAGTGTCGTAGGACAACATTATGTCCAAATAGGATGCTGAACTATTTGTCTCTGTAGTTTCTTTGACTTCAAGCTCCGAAGGATAGATACTGCTCAGGTAATCCGCGAATTTTGGATTATTGATGGACAACACATCGTCTATGTATCTGTAAGTGAAGTTGAAGTCAGAAGCTAAGTATCTTTTCCCTTCAGAGATTAAAGATTGAATGAATCTTGTCGACGGAACTTCATGATGGGCCTGCTAAAGTCTCGATAGAGAAGGCTTAAATTTGATGTTTTATATTATATCAATGGTGGTTGAACTTCTCGGGTAACTGACCATGATCCTGGCGTCATTATGATAAAAGAACATGGAAACTTTGGAATTGCAGTCTGACTTACTGTAACAGGGAATGCTAACTCCTCCCGGACACCTGGTCCCACCTCTAGCTTGCTAGGGGTCAGTTAATGCTCAATTTTGTGCTCTATTGTGAATGCTGTTGAAATTATCAGGATCTTCTTTAACTCATTCATGACGCACCAAAACCTTGTTAGAGAAAAGAGGGCCCCGAGCACCCGTTAGCCTAATGAACACAATGATCATGTTGCCTGCGAGGCAGCTCTTTTTTTTTAAAGTGGATCTGTAGGTCAAGGTCACTTGGTTCAAAGTTAGTGGTATCAAAAGGAAAGTCTTGTAATATGAAATTCACATATAAAATATCAGACCTCTTACTTACCGACAAAAAGATAAGGTCAATCTTAATTTTTTTCATGAAAAGAAGGTCAATCATCTAGGTTGAGGTCACTTCGTAAACATTTTGGTCACAACACAAAGGTCTCATCATAAGAAATACATGATTGAAATATTAGAGCCGCATCATATCGCGCACTTGCTAATAACAGATCAAGCAAGTCTTAATTTCTTTGAAATGTAGATAACATATAGGTCAAGGTCACTTAGTAAAAATATGGTATATTTAAAAAGGTCTTGTTACAAGGAATACACATGTGAAAACCCAAATTAAGACCTATTACTCATTACCCAAATATATTGCCAATCTTAACTTTTTTAAAAGAGGGTAAAATACCTAGGTCAAGCTCACTTAGGCAAAACTCATATAACTAATGTTTAATATTGCTTTTCAAATAATAATTGTTTTAACCAAAACTCATGGTTTGTTTAGAAAGGTCTTGATACAAGGAATACATATTAAAGCCCAATCACTCAAAAGATATAGCTAATCTTTACTTTATTGAAAAGTAGGTCAAATATATTTGCCAAGGTCACAAGGTCAAAAATTATGGTATGTGAAAAAGGTCTTATTACAAGGAATTCATATATGAAATATCAAAGCCTTATCACTAAACAATCAAAAAGTTTTGGGCTGTGACACCTGAAGTGTGACATACAGACAGACGAAAGGACGGACGGACGGACAACGGACAAATTGCTTCCTAAGTGTCGCTATGCTTCACCAAGAGTTCATGTAAAAAGATTTCTCAGCAGGAAATTCTTGTTATTTCATCAAAATGGAAATCTTCGGGGAATTTTTGAGTGAAGAGTAGATGAAAAATATGGACAAAACCGTCTCCCTATTTTAAAAGAAGTACAAAATCGTTAAACGAAAAATCATCTAGATAAAAATTAAAGAAGTACCTATCAGTTATTCTCAAAGTCGAGAAGGCAATGCACAATCATTAGAATTTCCATAGGAACGGTTGCGAACCTCGGAATGAATAACATTGCGAAGTGAGACCAGGTGCCCAGTCAGCGTCTCCTGATTGCATAAATCACCCGTCGCAACAGCTCCATGGAAACTTGTCAAATTCGGTGATTGTCTCGATGTACATACAGATCAGGTATGTATTTCTGGTTTGGTGATGATGACATGATGTCACTGATAATGAAAGGGGGATCTGATATGCTTTTATTATATCCCTGTAGCGACCGAAGATGATTTCAGCCGTTGTGCAATATAACCCTGAACAAGTAGCCAACCTGCAAGCCGTCTGGCTCTAACGACGAAATCTTCATATTTGGAACATGCCCTGGCGTATCGTATGAGCTGGGAAACAAAAACGCCATGAAGAGGAGACGACGGAATGTTGCTACTCATGAAGAGGAAGTTAGTTATGTCGAAGCTGAAATCATCACGCTTATCATAAATTGAGGTGTTCAAATGGCCGTTTGCATCGAGAGATGGAAGTATACCCAAGTGCGAAGCGGATCTGTTTAACCAAGGGCATACAAAACTAGGATAAAACCAGAACTAAGGCAAAGGAACAGAAATAGAAAAAAATTACCATATGAAGAGAAGTGAACTCCCTGCGAAGGAGTGAGATCAGGTGGCCAGGAGGAGTGAGTATCTCCTGCTTGCATGCAACGCCCGCCACTTCAATTCGGTAGAAAGGTCACAATTGGTAACTCCAACAAAGGAAGACAAACGTATAAGTTGGTCTGTCATGGCACAAAAGGTCTACGTCAGAATATTATTTATGACTCTGGACAAGGGGACGTTATAGTGTGCTACCATTTCCTCATATCGACCATAGAACTTCCTCAGTGATGATGTTAGTCTGTCACAAATGTATCCTAGACTGAGAAGCTTAACTGAAAGCCGTTTAGCTCTTAGAACAAAATCTGAGTACATGGAGCTTGCCCGAGCACAACGTACTAATTGAGAAATGAGCGGGAAAATAATGTTACAAACAAGTTCTTTGTTTAAGCAAAAATTATGCTTGCTTGAAGTGTTTCATGAGTAAAAAAAAGTTACACTAAAAACTGCTATTTGATTCGGCAAACTACGGGAAAATAAAACCCGAGGTTAATACTTGTGAGGTAAAGGTTTGAATTAAAAAGTCTTCATTTGTAGGAGAGGTAAGAGTATGCATTAAAAAGTCCTTTTTGCAAGATAGAAACCGATTGTACAGGAAAAGAAGTACGTAAACATTACTGTGGTTAATTTTAAAAATAAAATAAAATCTAGAAATGAATGTGTGAAAGTCATAGATGAAAAATCTAAATCGAAACCGAAACATCAAAATCAATGGGAAAACTAAACAAGGAAAAAAGAAAAACAAAACAAAATGAGCGATTGAAACCGAATTGAAATGAATTCTTGTGTCTGTGTTGTAGTATAGATCATCCCCCCGCATAGGCCACCCCCAGATTAACTGGCCTAGTATAGAACATCCCCCGGATAAATCGACCCAGTATAGAACATCCCCTACGGATAAAGCGGCCTATCACAGACTATCCCCCACGGATGAAACATCTCAGCATAAATTAACCCCTCAAAACACAGTGCGCTTCATCCATCCTCAAGATAGATATTCGTTTTGTTCCGAATATTAGAATATATCAAATTGATATATTTCTGAATACAATGTATGTTTTTTATCATATGGGTTTTCTTCAGTTTTGGTTTTCTTTATTATGTTTTTTTTTCTCTCGCTTACATTTCTGTCTTTTTTCTTTTTCTTTTTACATTCTCAAACTATGAAAGTACCAGAATGCAAAGGAATCTGTTTGCAATCATTTGTGCAATATTTGATAATTCATAAAAACGTCTTTTCTTTATAATTTCGCAAGTTTTATTTTCTATTTTTAAAAGTGGGATAAAATTCTTTGTGTTTTTAAATATCAAAGAATTTAATGTACACGTATTGCCAAAATGATTTATCATGTCTACAAATCAGGGATGACCCGCGAAGAAATGGATGGTTTTTTTTTAGAATATAACATCAATTCTCTGTAAGCACCAGCAATTTAGCACATGGGCCTGGCACGCTATGCCACAGATCCTTACGGTTTTTATGCAAATGATAGGCCATGATGAAAATATTTGAAAATGACGAAAAGATTTCACATATTTATGCTGGTTACCATAGAAACGGGATGAAAACACTGAAAAAATGTAATTTTTAGCTTTTTTAGGCTCATATGATCTAATTAAGGTAGAGTATCCCTCAGGTCAGAAATGCTGATAATTTTTTGCCTGGATACCCTATTTTTTCTCTTCAGAATTTTGTTTAGATTATCAAACTAATATGGTTTTGGGAAAAGAAACTTTTATAGTAACATTTTATCACCTCTACAAAGGGATTTTTCTTACTTTACCAATGTTAAAGTTCATATGGCTCTCGGTATGATCATAAAACCACAAATAATATTTTATTTGTACATCAGGTTTAACATAAGCTTTGAATATATGGAAATGAAAATATTGTAAAAGTTGTTATTTAGGAAATATGAGTATCTGAGACCTGAGGGATTCTCTACCTTAACACATTTTTTTCCGACATATGTGATTGAATAATAATGCTTGATCCTAAGTCTTTGAGATAAAACCATTAGATAACAGGAAAAACTGAGAATAGGGAGTTACCATCGCAACAATTTTACCATTATCTGAAGATAGCATTTTTTTCATTTTTAACTTCAATAAAGGTAAATGGAGAAGTTTTTAGGAAGTTTAAAGTTAAACCTAATCAGATTGCAATAGACGAGTTGTAATTTTGTGATGAGGCGCCGTATAACTATAAGTCTAGTTTAAACATATTTTATTCATCATAAACATGAAAAGGGATTGGGCAAAAGTTATCTCAACATTACTGTAGCCCTCTCCTTAAAATGTACATCATATAATGATCAAGATGACGACATTTAAATACACACAGAACAAGTCAAATTATTAAGAAATAAATGACTATATAATGTATAACTATTCATTCCTTATTTTTTGATATCCCAAATTATTTTTTTCAACAAATTTCATATTTGGATTTCAAAAAAACCAATTACTTGATTTATCAAAAAATCTAATTTGTGATATCAAAAATTCGATTATATCTTGTGATATTAAAAATAACAATTTTCGATATCACAAATTTGATTTTTTTTATATAAAATAATCGAATAAGTGATATCACAAAGTCGATTATTTGATATTATTTGTGATATATTGTATGACAAAATTGTGATATCGAAAATTTATTTTTTTATATCACAAAGTATGACGGAATTTTTTATTTGTAATACTTTGTATCACAAAATTGTGATATCAAAAATGGATTCTTTATATCACAAAATATGACAGAATTTTTGATATCAAAAATCGATTTTTCAGATCACAAATTCTACTTTTTGATACTTATTGTAAGTTCTTACAAAGCAATAAATAAAATGGCTAATTACTATCTCAAAGCAATTTAAAAACAGAAAATGAAATTTAACGTCTTGAAGAATTTTGTCAGAATAAGCAATATTCATTACCGTGGTAACCATGTGTGTTGATAAAATCTGAAAAGATGATGAATTTGGTCGAATATCTCATAGCCTCTTTTTTTTTAACTTTATGATAATTGAAATTATGAACCATTTGCATGAGACACAGTAAGGCTTCAAACTTCTTTAATTTTCATATTTTGGTATCCTATGACCTGGTTACCATGGCAACCAATTCACTTGGCAACAATATGTTGATAATTCTGTATTCCATACATTTTGTCCTATCCATATATGAAATTTCATGAAAATCGGAGAACATGCGTGGCCAAAACATTTGGTGCTTACGGAGAATTGGTGTTAAGATATTAATAATTAGCATTTCCCATTAAATTAGTATACTGAAAAATATTTTTCAAAAAGTCTGACTGATTTCTATATTTATATGAGGCGCCGCTTGACTATTCATTCCTTTTTTTCTTTGATATCACAATCTTTTTTATCAATTTTTGATATCACAAATTTGATTTTCTTTATATCAAAAAATCGAATTAGTGATGTCACAAAGTCGATTATTTGGTATTATTTGTGATACATTGTATAATAAAATTGTGATATCGGAAAATGGATTTTTTATATCACAAAATATGACGGAATTTTTGATGTCAGAAATCGATTTTTCGGATCACAAATTCTACTTTTTGATATCCAAAAATAGGGAATTGATATTAAAACGGCATCCTTTTTATTTGTTACCCTATTTAATGGTACATGCAAGGCGCTGTGTGACTGTATCGAGTTCACCGACCCTTTATTGAATGCTTCAAAGTGTATAAATTTTCACTTCTTTGCCTGGGGAATCTTTGCACGAATAAAAACAAAAGAACAATGGGGTAATTCATACCCATTGTCAACTGAACCACACTATGTTATATGATAATACTAAGACAGTTTACGGTTTGAAATTTCCATTTCAGAATGCATAATGGAAATCCGGAATTAGACAGGCGGAAGGTTGTACCCGGGCCGCTTTATCCCCCTGGGGATGTTCTATGCTGAAACTATACAGGGAGACAAACCGTGCGGATAGAATACCCCCTTTACAGGGGGATATTCTATACTGGGCCAGTTTATCCGGGGGATGATATGTGCGGGGAATGATCTATGCTACAACACAATACCGTGATGAGTAAGCAACTTCAGCTTGTGTGCAATACTCATAGCTTCATTAATTTTGAGGTTAAACAATCGTCGAACATTGTTGCAATCCTCACCAGACACTGGATCAGTAATTGCAAAACCTCAAATTCGACCGATGTTCATTTGATCCATGATTAAAAAAAAACTGGGATATGGATTGATAAAAGATGATAATCTGTTTACCTAATTTGAAATGCTAAAAGTGACAAGAGAAGTGGATAAAAGGTAGATGGAAAGGGAAAGATTGAATTACTAGTATACACCTTAAAATCCGCTGATTTATGTAAACTTATCTGACCACCTACAACTGAAACAAAAAAAAATCATCTTTAACCGAAGTCAGATATTGATATTCTCCGAACACTTTCTCAAATTATATTTTCAATAATGACTTTTCATATGATGTACAAAAGGAGATGTATTAATAGCTGTTAAAAGAATCTGCCCTTACACTAAGCTTAAGTATCTCGATTTTGTGTGAGATTTCCTGTTACTTAGCGAATTTTGTAGGACAAAAAGTGAGAATACGTAAAGCTATTAAAACAAAAGAAACTAATAGAAAACGTCATAGATATCACATCAGAAAACGCCCACATGAGGGGAAAAAAGGGGTGACGAAATGTAATGTTTTTACGATAAACTAACAAAAGGAGAAAAGAAAATACCATCAAATACTTCATATACTTTAGAGGATCAATAAATTTGAAGAGGATTGACATCATATATGTTCCTCACCCAACACTCCTATTCTTTGTTTGACCACTTCTATATATCATTCATTCCTTAGTATATTTGTCCGGGGTCATTTGTTGACACTTCTTTAACTGTATTTGGGGTTGACGAATTGATCCTTTTAAACGTCTCTTATTAATGGACATTTTACATATTTGCGGACATCGGACATCGCTTTTCGAAGGGACTTGGTCAAAAACGTACTATATAAAATCTATTCCAATGAACTTAGAGTACTCTGTTTGAAGATTTTTTTGTTTCCATTTGTATAAACACATGTTTAATGTTGTCCATTGTCATTTAGTCCATGTGTGTTCATACTTAACGTTTCTAATTGCGCTTGATTTCTTTTATATGGCCCCTAAAGTGCGAAGTCCGGAGTACGTTAACTTGTAAAATGTCCAATTTTGGGATGCTTTAAGGTAGTCTACCCATAACTAATAGTAGAACGACCGATTTAAAAAGAGGCTTAGCCTTCAAGTTTAATCAACATACCTAACACAGGCCTGAATTTGGTCTAAACCCTTAGCTGAATACCCCCTCCTTCAAGAACAGCTGTCGTAAAGAACATATCACGGTCAGATATTGTTTAATTTTGGTAAAAAATGAGGAAATCGTCAAAAATTGAAACGATGTAGCATCATATCCCAGCCATCTTGCTACATTTTTCGGTATATTTAGGACATAATTTTCAAAGATTTTTGCCATATTTCATTGTTTAAATTGAGGATAACTGACTAGGGTTAAGTACCCGAAACGTGCATGTCTGGTCCATGCTGTAAATTGATTTGCTATAAAATTATCCTTATGAATTTGAAGAAGTTAAACATTTGTACCACTTGGTGAGTGTCACTGCTGGTGGACCAGGAGTTCCCGAGGGTACATGTAGCCAAGTTCGATCAACTTCGGTTGGTCGCTTCTTCAAACGCATTAGAAAATTTCTGTTTACAAAATTTTCTCAACTTTCTGAAACCTGGGTCCTGTAGCATCATATCCAAGCCATCTTGCTACATTTTGGTATATTTAGAACATAATTTTCAAAGGGTTTGGCCATATTTCATTGTTTAGATTGAGGACGAGGGTTAAATACCTGAAACGTGCATGTCTTGTTCATGCTGTAAATAAATTTGCTATAAAATAATACTAAGGAATTTGAAGACGTTAAACAATTAAAACGAAATATCTGTCGTTTATATCCTGTTTTCCTATATTTTGTTCTTTTTTGTATAGAAATGAGTTAAAGAAACAGAAAGTGGGTGTTGTCGTTTGTTGACAACGGAATGTTCGCCGCGACAGGAGTCTGGAATGTTGGCGCGTAAATGGCCGTTTTTCCCAAAGTGCTCAATAGTCAATATAAAGAAAAAATCTGAAACAAAAGTATGAAAAGTATGATGTAAGGAATAAAGTCAGTGCAATGTTTCCAAGAAGAAACTCTCAAATATGACTTAGTTGCAGTACCATCAGTAAAGCAACGATGGATATTAAAGAGTCCAAAATGCGATACAACAATAAAAAAATAAATCTTTCATAACGACGAGACTGATGCATCGGACCTCCGTATTACTGATTATCAACAAGAAAGTTTCATTAAAATGGAAAGTCATTAATAAAATATATGGCAGATTAAAAACCCCAAATTATTTCAAAAGTCCAAATCCTTCATTTTAGCAACAACACTGCAACTGCATCATTAGACGTTATATGTTTGCAATTTTAGGTGCATGGACCAGAGAGAAAAGATAGTTCTAGATTACACTCATTTATTATTTCGAGAAGCGTTCTTTTCTCTTTTCTATATTTTTGGTCAAGCGATTCCATTTTTCAAATCAAAAATGGTAGTCTGGCATTATATTCGAAAAGGTGAGAGTAAGTTATACGGTTGAGTACACTATTTACTATGTGCATAGCAGGTGACCGTTTTCATAATAGAGCACCCTATTCGCCATTTTCGAAACCCAGAGTTACTTCCCATTTGAGACGGTATCTGACCTAGACTGATTATGACATCATCAAATTCTATGGAAACAGTTCTCAAAGACTGGGAAATGACGGTGTAAAATCGACGTTACCATACCATTTTCATGACGCCACAATGGTTTTCGTCAGATACCGTCTGTAAGGTGAAATAACTCTGTATTCCGCAAAGACTCAATAATGTGTGGTTATTTTTATTTCAAAGTTGCCTAAGATTTGCTTCTCGGCTGGAAAATTTATTTTAGTGTCTTAGGTTGATGAAGGTGTGTTTGTTCATTATTTGTTTGTTTGAATTTTTGGTTTCATTTATATATAAACATTTTGCAGAGAAAATTAAAAAATATGAACATCAGACTAGAATGAAGCATGAAAAATGATGTACAGACAGTGAAAACTCTAACAAAAACATGCAATACTGTCAATATCGTATAATGGCCATCAACAATTAGCCAATAAGAAACTAGAGATCCAGAACTAGAAATCAGAGGTTATCCCCATTGTAAAAGGCCTTTAAGTAACGTTTTAAATAGCGACAAGTTTTGTCACACCGTCAAATGGAGGAGGAAAATGCAATAATTGCCTCTATTGAATGTGATGGAATACTACAGGCAGCTACGCTGTTTATTTAATTTATCTAGCTTGAAGCTTGTGGAAGTAAAATACATTGCATATTTCAATGTTTTCTTCATCACAAAGTCTTTATTCTACTTATTTCTATAATTTGGCGGACAAATTTCTTCCATATCACAATGTTTGAAATTCTCAGAGCAGATATAGTGCAGAAAGAAAAAGTTTTTTTTTTCAAAATTCTTGATGTAAATTTGTCGTCTTCTTCAAAATAAAACAATTCTTTTGATTTATGTATAAATATGTTAAAATTTGACTTAGCTGTAATTATGTATTGTTTAAGTTCGTAGAATCGAGTAAGGATCTCCTAGGTTAAATTGCAGTTAATCGCTTATAGCAAAGTGTGTGTGAGGGTGTGTGGGAAGGGATTAGTCTATTTGCCTATAATCCTAAAGTTTTTTCAATCGATTTCTATCAAACTTTCAAAAATAAACAAATAAAAAAAAAACAATCAAAAAAAAAAACAAAAAAAAACAAAAAAAAAAAAAACAAAAAAAAACAAAAAACAAAAAACAAAAAAAACAAAAAAAACAAAACAAAAAAAAAAAAAACAAAAAAAAAAAAACAAAAAAAAAAAACCCCCAAACAAACAAACAAAAAAAACCACATTCACATATCAAAATATTGTTTCTTTAAGGTAATTTTTATTTTCGAATTAATATTATCAAAATTTAAGGGACAGAATTAAAATTTTCCTTTTCCACATTTATCTTAGATTTGTGCTCATTCATTCATGATGCTGAAATTATTAAAATTAATTCTATCCAAAAAGATTCTTTCGACTTCATTAAGCATAATGATATTCATTCCGGTCAACTGGACTATCCATTTGTGAAAAAAGTTAGTTTTTGTTTTAAAATGTATGATTTTGAAGTTTACTATTTTTCCTCTTTTCTCTGAAATCATAGAAAATCTGACCAAATAATTTATTTTTTATTTTTTTTACGAAAGGTCAAATCTGATTACCCATGTTATATCCTTTCCTTTGATATAAAATTTAGACCTGTGTTAAGGTTGTTCATTAAAGTTTCAAAATAAGCGACTTGGTTGCTCTACTATTACCAAAGAATGGATAGTGCGCAGGTACTTATCACACCACATTTTAATTTACATTTTTTTTTTGCATCGGTGAATCAAAAATTGGCGTAAGTACAATTGGGAAATTTTCAAACAAATTGGCCTCAAATATTTTGAAAGTCCTCATTTATCCATATTTTTAAAAGGTATTTCTGAGACGGTCATTTAGAAATCATTTCAATGAAATCGGACATATGAAGTCAAAAAATAAAACAAGACTTTGAAAGACATTTTTTTTTCATTTATGAATTTAACTTATTATTAGGGTATTTAGTCATGAATTAGAACGAATTCCTGTAGACAATGCGCCTCCTCCAGTTAACCCATTGCTGTTTGATTTATGTTTAGAAATCTCTTCCAAACTTTGATATAAATTCTTTAAGGATGGCTATATATTTAATCTATGAAATACCGAGAATAAATACAGTAGTGGACGAAAGGTAGGTGAAAGGCGAGAGGTTGAAAGATACTGTATGTATTATGATATATATTATACACCTTTAAAATCCGCTTAGTGTCATACAAGCTTAAAACCTACAACAGAAATAAATTTAATCTTCGACGTAAGCAAGATATGAATAATTTCCTCCCACCTCATTCGCGGATCCAGCATTTTTTAGGAAGTCTACCTATCATGTAGGTACATATATATCGGTGCACATGATGGGGAGGGGGGCAATTCTGATGGGGGTATTGTTAGCTTTCCTTTCACGTTTATTTTGATGAAGAATTGGCGATCGTAGCGAGCCTGAATTTTTTTAGATATGAAATTTTTATTTGTCTTGATTCAATCGAGATGATTAGTTAATACATTGAATATTTTACTCCTTATATCGGCGAGTGGAGCGAGCCGCAGTTTTTTTTTTTTTTATTAATTCACATTTTGTCTATATTTCATGAGAATAAATAGATAAGAGATGTGTAATTTTCCCAAATAATCAGACATCTTAAAATGACAAAACCTTGAAAAAGATGAAGGAGGTTACATCCTATGAAGTAAGGGACTGTTAAAAATATGAGTTCCTGAGACCAAATTAAGACAATCATATAAAATTCTTTGGTATGAACAATTATAAATAATTAAGGAATTTTGAAGAAAAAATAGTTTTGTTTTTGTAAATGGCGAGCGAAGCGAGCCGAAATTTTAGATTTCAAAGCCCGTTCATGCATTTTTAGACCCATTTCAATTAGAAATGGGCCAAAGCTGGACCCCAGCTCCGAAAATCTCAGGGGGGTCCAGACCCCCGGTCCCCCCTCTGTATCCGCGCATGCACCTTCTCAATTAACTTTTTTTTTTCATAATGTCTTTCCATATAAGGCGATAAAGGAAAAGCATTGTGCAAAAATATCGGAATGAACAATATTTCTTGTGCTATTTCCTGTTACTCCGTGATTTGTTTTTGGCAAAAAGACAAGTGACAAATATGGATAATGACCATATCCCTTTATACAGCACAAAATCGACAATTCTGAAAAACATAAACCGAAGGCATACAAAATTAGGACAAAACAGGAACCAAAGCAAACTAACTATCATTAATATGGAAATGTTCCAACTCTATACCTTCTTGAAGAAAATTTCAAACAAATTTTAATGCACCAGACATGTGTTTCGGTTATTAAATCCTCATCAGTGTGCTTCCAGCCAAAGTGCTTTTCATAAGCCACCAAAATTCATTTCACTGGCGCCTTCGGATTTTATTTTTAGAATTAAGATTTGTGTATTTACGTTAGAGAGAGAGTATGCAGTTCCAAATGTCCTGTAGGGTCGATTCATAGCATATCCTAAAATATATTCAAAATAGCATTGAAGGGATGGCGCTTAGATGTTAACATCCTTTAATTTCGAAAAATATTTTTTGATGAAATGACAAGTTTCCGAAATAGCAAAAAAAAAAAAAAAAAAAAAAATAAAAAAAAATAAATAAAAAAAAAAAAAAGAATGACGTCAAATTGACAAAGTGCCAAAAAGAAGTAATTAATACACTTAAAACATCCAATTTCACAGGAAACGATTTTAACTGCTCAACAATGCAACAAGAAATCAAGTGATTATATCAATAAAAAGGATGTGACCCCAACTTTATACCTTCTTGAAGAAAATTTCAAACCAATTTTAATGCACAAGACACGTGTTTCGGATATCTAATCCTCATTAGTAATGCTTCCAGCCAAGGTGCTTTTCATAAGCCCCAATATTCATTTCACTGGTGCCGTCTAGTTTTATGTTTAGGATTTGAATCAAATCATTTACTTTACAGAGAGTGCGCAGCTCCAACTTTCCTGTAGGGTTGATTCAGTGGCTTACCCAAATAAAATCTATTTTCAAAATAGCATGGGAGAGATGGTGCTAAGATGTTAACCTCCTGCTAAGATATCACTTAGCAAAAATTAGTAGAGGACATCAAACAAGACGATGTCGCAATAGATGATTTTCCAGTAATCCAGTCAGACACCAGACATAACAAAATTTGGCAACCTTTTTACTGTGACATCACAATAGATGACGTAACATCACATCTACGAGACATCACAAAATTTGGCAATCTTTTTACTGTGATATCACAATAGATGACGTGATATCACACCTACCAGACATCACAAAATTTGGCAATGTTTTTACTGTGACATCACTATAAATGACGTAACATCACATCTACGAGACATCATAAAATTTGGCAACCTTTTTACTGTGACATCACAATCATTTAATTTCCATTGTCATTTTCCAGAAACGACTTTTCTGATTGGCTGAGAAATTTTGTCGATACATCGATCAACACAATCTTTCACGGAAGTCTATCTATAGCACTATTTTTAGAACCGGGGGTTCCCTCAAACACGAATGAACTAATTACTGAAAATACAATTTGTTGATGTTTGCTTATCATTTCAAGGGTACCATTTCTTTTCTACTTACTCAAAAATAAACAGTTCATGTACAACTTGCTTAAGCTGGTCCTTATTCCAAAGATATAGGGAGACGATCGTTCGCTGTTTGAATCATGGCGGCTGCCATAACTTGTTTTGGCACGTATCACTGCGAAAACCTCCAACTTACGAAATATAGTGCGGTGATTGATTGTTTTTAGATCCAAGAAAAAATTCTGTTTTCCATAAGTAGATGATAATAAAATGATAAGAAATGAATGTCATATTTTTTCTGCTGATGCAGGTATCACCCGAAAAATTGGACAGAAAACTGCATCAACGCGCGTAGTAGCACGTTGATGCAGTTTTCTGTCCAATTTTTCGGGTGATACCTGCATCAATAAAAAAAAAAAGAGATTCATTTCTCAAATAAATGACGTAACATAACACCTATGAGACAATACAAAATTTGGCAATATTTTACTGTGACGTCACAATAGATGACGTGACATCACACCAAGATGTTGCGATCAAATATGAGGTCACAATAAATTATGATGAATAAATGATTTGATGTTTGGGATCTAAACATATACAAAAACTGGGTTTACAACGGTCACAACTATTTACTGGAAACTCGACTAAAATATCAAAATTGTAAACGGAAAAATTACTAGAAGTGTATATGACAAAATGAGGATTTTAGATTCAATATAGTAAATGTTCCCTGGCTTGGGGATGTTACAACACCACCGCCATACGGCATTTACATATCACAGCTCATCCGGTACGCTAGAGCATGTACTGATATTTTGTATTTTCACAGAAATTACCGAGAAACTACTGGGCCGCTTTCATAAACTAGTTAAGACTTTCTGGAAATTTCACAAAAAATACAGTCAACTTCTGTTAAAATTCGGATCTATACAATCAACAGAGTACATTACTTTGAGTATTACACGACCTGCCTTTTGTGGTGATATAATACACAAAATAGGAAGGATCAAAGGTAGACAGTATGCCAATCGAAAATGCGTCAGAATAATCAATTGCCTTTGAACCGTGGATATGATCCTAATGTCACCATACGGACACTAGCCTTGGTACTTGACCAATCAACAGTCTTGTACCAGCGCATGCTCAAGACTTGCAGTCCAAGAACGGCCCTGTCCAAACCTCTTTAGAGAAGACAGGGCCCCGACCATTCTGTCTCTCTGAATGTCAGTCGGACTCTTCGGATGATGACATACATGAGCTCGCTACAGCCGGCTGAGCACGGACTGTATTACGAACACCCTCTTTTTATAAACATTTGCATATTCATGTGTGTTGCTTGAGCCCCTGCGTTTCGCGGTATTGTTTGTGTGTGATCATCTAACAGTGATGAGGTTGTTTTACACCACAATTGTACGTTCTTCGAGACGTCTTGGTAATCGGAAAAGTGAGAGGGTTGTGCACACGTAATCCAGGATAAACACACCATTAGCAAATGGCCGTCCACGGTCGGCACCGGTCACCCATTGGTTTATGTGTAGTCTTTTGTGTTTGATGTTTATATGTCGTATGTCTCTTTTTGTTTCTTGGCTCTTTGTGTTTTCGTATTGGGTGTTTTAGTGTTTTGCTGTTGGTGCTGGAACAGGGTTTAGTTGGAGATCGCCTTCCTTCTTTTACAGAGAGTGCGCGGATCCACATTTCTTGTATGGACGATTCAGGTGCATACTTAAATAAAATCTATGATTAAAAAAGCATTGGAGTGCTGGCTCTCGGGTGTTAACCTTCTTTATTTTCGATGTTATTTTTGCATGAAAAGACAAGTTTCCGATATTGCAAAATAATATATGACGTCAAATAGATAAAGGGCCAAAACTGAGCTTCATCCAAGCGACAGTGCCGGATAAGTACACCATTTGCTTCCGACTTTACAGATGGTCATTCTTTGTTTGTATTTGCTCATTGGTCTAGCTTGTTTATGTGCATTCATCAGTGTGAAGTTTTTTTTATCTTTTGGTGCTGTCTTCATTGTCCTTCTTATATCTATTGTGTATATTGTGAATCATTCCATTCAAAACCATCACCGAAAATAAAGGAGGTTAACATCTTAGCACATCCCTCCTATGTTTTTTTGAACATGTATTTTATTTCGTTATGCTACTGAATCGACCCTACAGGAAATTTAGAGCCACGCACTCTCTGTAAAGTAAATGTACAAATCTAAATTCAAAACATTAAAGAGGGCGCTGCTGAAATGAATTTTGGTGGCTCCGTTGGAAGCATAACTGATGAGAATTTAATATTCGAAACACGTGTCTGGTGCAGGAAAAATTGGTTTGGAATTTTCTTCATGAAGGTAAAGAGTTGGAACGCTTCCGTATTATCTATATTAGAAAAGAAAGAAGGGGGTCACCAACAACGCTTTGCTGCAGCACGGACAGCAAAATCCCAAAAACACTCAATGTGAAAGCTCATAAATTAAAGAAAGGTTAATCAATAGAAGATAACTGCGTTGCTCAAACCCATTATTTGTTGACAGGGGGAGGAGCGTTATAGATAGACGTGTTTTATTTATTTAATTGTCTGTATGAAGCTAATATAACAACATATTTTTCTTATATAATCAATGTCTGGATCCGCCAACCAATGATCTGTTGTTAATGAATTCCCAAATCATGGCTTATGTGAAAGGTTATTTTGTCACAACATGCTAGCCAACAGGGGATGCTTACTCCTCCCGGGCACCTGGTCCCACCTCTAGCTTGCTAGGGGTCCGTCGATGTTTAATTTTGTGCTCTATTGTGAGTGCTGTTGAGATTATCGTCAGGATCTTTAACTCAGTGTAGGTTAGAAATGTTCAACCAGGACAACATTGTGATGATATACATCGAGAGACACTTGCAATTCAGCAGCGTAAGACATGCAAAAACATATAACTGAAAAAAAACCGATTACGATCGAGCTTTTGGACAAAAAATTATTACGCGTTGTTAGAAGACAACATTTTCTGAACTTTTGAATTCAAACACAAATTCCAAAATATTATTTCAGAAAACATAAACAATCTCATTAAATAGCTCTGGTACACACTCGAGATCTATGCCTTTTTATTGTTATAGTTCCAATTTAGGTAGATTACTGGAGGAAGTAGATAAAATTTCGTTTATTTATCCTTTTTTTTTCTTCAATTTATTCATTATTTTTGTAATGACAACAAGAGAATGACGAAAATACATGCCATAGTATACAAAGTAAAAATAAGAATATGTAATTTAAAAAATGTTGTCAGGCGAATCATATTCTAGATAGTAAATGGCTGATATACGTCAGTAAAATAAGCCAATGAACTACAATATACCTAAACACAAGGACTATTTATATGTCAGCGTATTGGTATTTGATATCATTTAGCTATCTCTTCTTTATATGCCATATATTCACAATTCTATGCTGACAGATATTTCTACGTGAGGTTTACTGTATGCTAAACAGGTATGCTGATTCTTCATTGTTTTGCAAAAATAAGAATGTAACAAAAATTTTAATTTGAATTTTATACAACTCAATATGTATTTTAAAAAAAGTCATATCATTAGCCATTCAAAACAATTATATTTTCGCATTTTTTGTATATGTATAATAACTGTATGGTGTAACCTTCAATTTGGATAAGGTCTTGGGAAAAAAAAGCTCTTCGTCCATTTGTATCTGCCTATGGTTTGGTGCAGAGGGTTTGGTTTGAATTACCCAGATATATGAAACCGTCTTTAATGACACTTTCCATTTATATCCTCGTCATGAAGACACATTTATCTTTTACCGCTTGCATGTTTATTTGTCGTTTTATGCAATTTTCGAAAACTTGAAATCATTTCGACTTGATGTTACACACATGATTATTTACTTTCTGAAATATTCATTATCGAGGCACAGAACCTGTAAATATTTGTCCATGAGATTTTTTGGGCAGTAGTCTGAGGCATTCCTTATTTCTGTAAGGGGTGGTAATGCTGTTGTAAGAGCTTTTCTTCAGCAGTCGCGTTTGCCGGTCATTGTAGCACATGTGTATGCGCAAGCTGTACCATACTCCTCAAGAATTCACACATCTTCAATTTCATAGCATCATTTAAGAACAGATCAATTTGCAGCATGGACCAGACGTGCACCTTTCGTGTACTTAATATCACCCTCGTCAGTGATCCTCCATCTAAACAAATAAATATGGCAAAAGTTTGTGAATGGTTTGTTAAAAGAAATACCGAAAGACGTAGCAGGATGGGTAGGATATAATTCTACAAGATTCACGTTTCAGAAATTACAATTAAATTTTGTAAACAGAAATTTTCGAATGAGTTTGAAAGAAAAGATTAACAGAAGTTGATCGATCTTGGCTACATTTGCCCTCGGGTACTCCGGTAGTGATTCTCACTAAGTGGTACAAATGTAACACGTCTTCAATGTCCTAGCATTATATAAGAACAAATCAATTTGCAGCATGGGCCAGACGTTTCGGTTACTGAATATTGACAAATATTGATAATGATCATATCCCTGTATACAGCACAAAATCGATAATTCAGAAAATCAGAAATCGAAGGCATACAAAATCAGGATAAAACAGAAACCAAAGTAAACAAACAAAAACCTCCACCATATGCAAAGAAGCGAACTCCCAATATGGGAGCGAGACCAGGTGCCCAGGAAGAGTAAGCATCTCCTGCTTATTATGTTCGCTTACTTCACATCACTGTCTTCTTAGTAACAAGAGATATAACGAAAGTCGTTTTCTGGAAAATGCAACATACGATAGTTTCAGAAAGTTTCCACGATACGAGACGATAAAACTCAAAGTTCCACACCTTGATCTTGATTAAAATTAAATACAATAGCATACAAACATTAAATGATATCGATGCTAATATGGTTTTGGGAAAAGAAACTTTTATAGCTACATTTCATCACCACCTCTAAAAAGGGATTTTCTTACTTTTCCCGTAGGGTCCAATGTTAAAGTTCAAATGACTTAAGTTCTCGGGTTGATCATGAGACAATGAATTATATTTTGTTTGTAAATCAGGTTTAACATATGCTTTGGATATATGGAAATGAAAATATTGTAAAAGTTGTACTTCAGGAAATATTTGCATCGCAGACCTGATGGATGCTCTACCATAATGGTTGAAAGTACTCCAAATTAAATTTTCGCCCTACATTTGGACATTTTTCGACCCAATACACAGCGTCAAAGATATTTTTATCTGATTCATGAATATTCATTTAAATGTGCATTTTGTTCATGTACATACAAAGTGGGTACTAGATCATCAAGTAGGACGAAAAATGAATACTTAAGTCTATTATATGTAATTTGAAATAATAGTAATAAGCAATGAAAAAGAACAACGATAGAAGAGGTTTTTGCATTGCTTTACTTCACAGATTTACATAATAAAATGCAACCTTTTTATAGTGCTTACATACTTAAAGTACTGTATGTAAAATACCCCTCCTAAGATATCCTGCTTATTACAGGTTGGCATTATTCTATAATTTCCGATAAATCCTCGTCAAAACGTGAATTGATAAGAATGATCTACTTTTTTTTATTACTGATCAATGTGCTTTCCGTTTATTTCAGGATTAACGATGCCTAGACTGTTGATCGTACTCGTAAGTCTTTGCTTTATCGTACATGTAGTACATTCTAAAGGTGAGACACTAAATGACTCAAACAACAGTTTCAACTTCCGGTTACAGCGCCAATTGGAAAACAGATCACGTGACATACTTACTCTGCTTCATTTGAATGATTGGCAGAATATGTTACAACGAAAAGACGTAGATCAGAATCTCTCGGACCCCTCCCATTTCATTACAATTAAAAAGTCTCATATGTGGTTTCTTAAGAGTTCCATCCCGATTCAAACTCGCATTGCTTTCGGAAGACCTCTGATGCGCACATCATCCAATGGGAATGGACAAAATATACTACGATATGGAAGGAAGTGACATCAGAAAAAAAAACACTTATTGATATCACATAATCTACTGGAACGACCGTAAACAGGACCTCCAAAAGCCTCCGAATTCATAAGGAAAAAGGCCCACATGGGGTTTCTCAAGAAGTCCGTCCCTATTCAAACTCGTTTTTCATTCGGGAAACCTCTCATGCGAAATTTTTGAATGGCGATGAAGATCATCTGCTGTGATATGTCGGGAAGTGACATCATAATGGGCACTTTGCGAAGTCTCAAAGAAATACTAAATCAATTAGTATGTTATTTTCATTTTAGCATCATTTTTTTTTATTTGTGAGAACTAAATGATGACGTACAAACAACAAGACGATAGCGCCGTTATGTTTTCTTTAATAAATAGGTAAGAATCAGACTTTATATCAAAACAGGTGTACCTAATCTGAAAGTCTGCTTCTGTTAGAAATACATGTTAGATGAGTGTCTTATCAACTATGCATATCAATTAGTCTAAGTAAAGCGCTAGAAATTGTAGTTATTGAGTTACATGAAATCTATAACATAGTGTATACTTTGATTTTTTTCTGTTTTTTAAAGATATACAGTACGTACCAGGAGATTCACAACGAGATCGCGTTGATGGAGTAAGCTTACTCCATAATTCCCCAGAGTAATTTCTCTTTCTTCCTCCTTGCCCCCTTTGTTTACTCCATAGAAAACGCCATGCCCGCCGAGGATTTCCTCCAAAATACAGCGCGGGGCTTTATGGGCGGAGCTTAGTGGATCGAAGGCGGAGCTAATATGAATGCGTAATTCCCTCATCATCGGCTAAATTCGCGATCTTTTGATGACACGCTTCTTGTTGAATGAGGGAACAAAAAGATATTAGAGATTAACTTTGACACTGTATGTACAGTATTCTAATTCTTTCTATTGTGATTTTCGGAATCTGGTTTCTGCTTTTGTGTTTGACTTTCATTCTCTCATTCTATGGATATTGATGAGATATAATAACGTCAATACACAAATTGATAATTTTGAATAAAAACCGAATGGATGTAATTTACATGTACATGAATTGCCGTGGAAAACTGATCGGGCAGGGCGGGGCTCAGTTTCACCTGGTCATCAGTAGCGTTTACTTTTCACCAGCTGATATCAGCTTCCCGGTATAAAAATGACATGTATTGAGTATATACTCGAATTACTAATTGCCGCACAATCTCTCCTACCGTAAATTATTTTAACTCGTCTCATTAATTGAATTATCCCCGCCCGGTCAGTTAGTGCACATGAAATCTTTAAACCCATACAAATATTAAATAACGTACATTATTATAAGCCACTATCAAGAGTTACTTAATTTTAGACAATGCTTACAATATCTACAACATCTTCATTCTTTTTTAATATTCAAACAGTCACAGATATATTCGACACTTGTGAGAAAAGGGTCAAAGTACAAATGTACCGTAAAGGTTTACCCAGATAAACATATTATTATCAATTATTTTACTCCGATTCAGTGGAGCATCATTACATGCAGGTCTAATTTCTTTAGCTTAGATGCATTGTGTTTACGTATATGTAAAACAAAGGACTTATATAAGAATTTTTTTAAGATAAATTCTCAGACATCGAATGTATTTCTTCTGCCCATCCCTTTTTCTGAAAGATATATATACATGTATTTATTTCCCGCCGGGACACACGTACATGATCAGTGATTAGGAAGAATAGTAAAGAGTTCATGGGACAAACGTCCCTTACGTTTAAAAATAATGGGACATTTTCTTACTTAATGCGCCAAATAAATAAATCAATGAAGCTTCCCGATTAACATGATTTAAGAGAAGACACCAGCTATAAAGTAACCTAGAGCAACAGATGTAAACTGTAAAATTTTTAGGTAAAATCAGGAATGCATGTGTAAATATTTCACAGAGAATTCAATTCTATGGTTTTGCCGTTGGACATTGTAATAAGGCCACTTTCATGTACATGTAAATATCAGCTGTTATGAAACACGGCCCTGCAGCAATCATTTGAAAACTTAGAAAGATCGGTTTCACAGGAAAGTACATTTATCTTCGTGTATACGTTGAACAAAATCATATTTTAATATGTGATACTCTAAAAATATCAACACTGCTAGCAATATCTCAGCAGTTCTCACCGTTGCTGTGAGTATTTAAATAAAAATCAGTACTCTTGAAGTGAACGGTGACTGTTGCACTTTGTTGAACCACCTGAATTTTGATTTTTCGATGCTTCACTGACTGTTCCGATTTTTTTCATATCAATTATACGGGAGAATTGATTAGACTCTGAATATAGACTGATAGAGAATTATAATCTTCATCTATAGTTATTAAATATTTTGCTTTACATCCTAAACTTTTCCTAAAAGGTATCCTCCCGCCAGGCATGAATACACATAAACACATGATCAATATGAAGATATTTGGAGAGGATGACTGAAAACATAAAAGATAAAAAATAGAGATATATAATGCTGACTTTATTTTTTTCATAAAAACCACTATTGTCACCTAAAATCAACGATATTACAGGCAATTTTACGGAATTTAAGATCATATACTGATTTTTAACCCTCCCCCTATGCATGTTTGTGTGCGCGTGTTTTTTTTTTTTCTGAGCGCCCGCGGACGTAAAACAAAAGAGTTATAGTTACCGTACTATGGCCTTACTTTGCATACACGCACATTGTCAGTAAACTACATGTGCATGTACATTCAGTTGAAAATCAATAAATGAAGAATGTTTTAGATCCGCCCGTGTGAGTTGACTTGTAAACCCGTGAACTCGTTTTTTCACGATAGTTTAAAATGTAACGTGAAAATTCACGATTGAATGGTATGATACCAGTAAAATGATTTGTAAAAGTACTTTAAATCAAAAGAATGCCAAACAATAAAAATATCGGATTCTTCTTTCAACAAGCCAAAAAAAAAAAAAAAAATAAATAAATAGATAAATGAAATAATAAATAAGAAAAAAAAAAATAAATAAAGGCATTACAACGGAAAAAAGTTGCACGTGCAATGGAACAATCCTTTTCCTTTCCGACCTTGAGGTTTTAAGTAATATTTTGCAATTTTTTTAATCTTTAATTATTCATAATATACAATGTAGAAATATTGGCGTCATGCTTGAATTAATGTGATCTGAACGGAGCAATGTACATATACATACTCAATTACTTGCAATATCAACGGGAAGGATTTTTTTTTTCAGTGCGCAAAGTGGGAAATTTTACTCAATACATACATGATGTGCCAGTAATATATGACTACTAGGTGAACAACAATTGGCTTCGAACCGTTGCAAACTATACAAAAGACTTCCTGAGACATGCGCATGTGAAGTACACGTGTCAGTTATATGTACATTAATAGCCTATCTGTAGGACGGCTGGTTATTCAAACTCCGCACCGCAAAATGTCGTTGTAGGTATTGTACTTATAAAACTTTAAAGTATACATAATGGTTAGATAAAGATATTTATTATCTCAAAACTGAAAAAAAAAATATGAGAATAAATTTTCCAAAAAAAAATGAATGAATAAATAAATAAATAAATAAATAAATAAATAAATAAATAAATAAATAAATAAATAAATAAATAAATAAATAAATAAAAACTTGCGAATAATAATGAATTTTATAATTTACATTGTTTTCAAAATGTTACAAAATGTACCATTTTCTTCGTGACTCTATTTTCTTTACATTGTATTATCCATAACCGAATAAACATCCGGCGGTGTCAATCATACATCACATAATATGACCGCGCCTTTGATTTTCCGCAGTTGAGAAATTTTCTGCGGGTAGTCCCCGAGCCCTCATCTGTTTTAGGGGATAGTATAAATTCCTTGCAGTCCTTCCTTTGCTCGCCTGATACTTTAGTTTATGGATGAACCCTAGTATAAAGAGAAAATCTCAAAATCTGCCTGCATGTGTTTCACCGAAATTAAAGAAAAAAAAAACTCTCTTACAGATGCTCTTGTCGCTCATTTCCTTATCTTTTTCCCCCGATTCCTTCAAAGATTCCCTATATAAACCTATTATGTAAAAAGATATTGAAATACAGAAAGAAAGAAATTAAAAAAAAAACCATTTATTTATATTCCAAGTTTCGCGGATAAATTTACAAACAGAAAAAAAAGCAAATGAACACAGTAATTCAATCTTACTAGCAATTAATTCGAGAAAAGCAAAGTCTCGCCCTATCAAATGGTCGGGTACGGCGTTCCACTTGCGTATACTTTCTTGTCCTTTCAATGAGTGAAAACGGCCATGATATATACGAGAAAAACAGAGAAAATATGCTCCAGATTGCACCATTGTATTCAATTTTTTCAAACCGTATTCTCCCCGACTCGGCACTTAGTGCCTCGATCGATACAATCCCACTCCCCCCCCCCCCCTTGACCCGCCCCTGGTGCTGAGATAGTCAAGAGACCTCAGATTTGTTAATGCTGATTTTTTTCACTTCATATTCTATGTACTTGAAAATTCTTATTAAATAACGTAATCTTCTCTGTCCTTTCTATAATAGGATAGGAGAAGCTTCTTCTTTTTTTATGTCTTTATTGCTTTCAGTTTTACATGTAAATTGTTTTATTTAATGATTCAGTTTTTTCTTCTCACCTTCCTAAATAAAGAAAAGACGTAAATTTTCTAATCTTCTAATCAAATGCAAATATTTCCTTATTCTTATACAGAAACGTCTCTTTTATAAAGTAAATAAACTGACCCGGGTAAAGCTTTTTTCGCGCCTTTGCTGGCCATGTCGCCGGCAATGCAAGAGCTACATGTAAATATAACGACCACTTTGTCCACCTCCTGGTTGTCTGTCCGTCAGTCTTGTAGTAAGATATAGCTGCAACTCATCAATCAATCAATCAATCAATCAATCGATCAATTTTTGAAACAATTTTTAAGATATAGTGATACAAATATACAATATTCATGCGAGAGAATGAAATAAAAATGTGATCTGAGAGAGAGAGAGAAAGAGAGAGAGAGAGAGAGAGAGAGATGTTACTTTGATGGCTTTAAGGAGGGGGCAAGCATGACTTGTTTTATGAATAGATACAAAATGAACATGCACACATAGTTTATGAAATAGTCTTTTTAATTTATAACATGGCCAAGGTCGCTTTACAGGTCAAAATAATTATCATTTATTGGCTTAGGGTTTAACACGCAAAAAGCCGACATGTTTGTGCGGTTGGATTCTTAGTTGTAATGACTGCAATGCGATATTATACTTTTTACTGCAATTTTATAAAAATGATCACCTGAAAATTAAATTCATTCTGCATTGTTTGCATATAATAATTCAGTTCATTTAATAGAACTTTTACAAGATTATCTAGCTTGTTCGTGATTTTCATTTCAAAGATCGCAAGGAAAAAATGCATGTATCATACAAAACACCATTCGACGTACACGAAATAAACATGAACGAACATCAGAAAAGACAAGGTGAGATCAGGTGCCCGTTTCTCTATCAGGCGAGGTAAATGCCATTCATACTAGACATGTACAAAGTGAAGAATAAATTTTGAAATGAAATCTAACGTCAGGCAAACGTCTGTATTTCACCCGAAATCCCCCCTCGCCCCCCCCCCCCTCTGCAAGCACTCTCGGACTTGTTCTTTGGCTGAGTCCAAAACACATTCGATATCCCTCTAGATAGCTTACCTCATCACTCCTTACAAGCCAGGTGTTATTAAACATGTTAAAGTTCACTTAACCTCAAGCCATTGCACAGCGGGTGTTACTGATAAAACTCGTACTTCTGTAAAGGACCACGGAGAAATCAATTTTATAGATAAAATCTTAATCCTCATTAATGTTCTCTCGTAAAATGAGCATGTGGTCATTTAAATTTAAAACAAATATATTTATAAAAGTGTCTCCTCCAAACAGAGGTCGGAAATCTAAAATCAATGAAAATGTCGTTATTAAAAAGTAAAAAAAGGAAGAATGTATAAAGAAGGAACGCCGCTTATAAGCTTATAATGAGGATTTAGAATCATCACAAAATCAAATTCTCTGGGAGCAAATGAGGAAAATGGCTATATTTCTAGAGCAAAAGGTTGCTGACGAACTTCAAATTGATAGAAATTGCATGTGTTAAACGTACATGGGACTATGGGGTGAGAAAAAAGTTCAAATAAAGGAAGAACAAAAAGACTTGATGATAACGACTAACAAAACGTCTCCCAACGATATATCTCTCGTGAAAAAAGAATTGCGGAAAAAGATCTCGTTAAAAAGAATTGTAACAAATCAGTGCTGAAAGATGCAAATCTCCTTTATACGGAGGTATTCATGGAATATTTATATGATAAAGAAGTACTTATACTGAAATTCTTTGATGAGGCCGGTTTCAATTCTCGTGACTGCACAAATACTTATTTATGTTCATGCTGAAAAAGGTGAGCGCAATTTAAGGTTTTAGATCATCAAAATCTCCAAATGTAACACACAGTCTATTAATTGGATTGCATGTATTGTAATGTCATAGAGGGAGCCACTAACATTCCTCAATATCTTAGATTTTTAAGAAGCACTAAATGCTTAATACACTGAAATGGTAGAAAATAAGTTGAATTCGGGCGATATATTAGTAGCCGACAACGCACCTGTTCATCGACACCAAGGGGGTCGAGCCCTTTCCAGTTTTATTGTGTCGCCTGCGAAGCACAGCGACACTTAGGGATCACTTTGTCCGTTATCCGTCTGTCCGTCCGTCCGTCTGTCTGTCTGTCTGTCCGTCTGTCTGTCACACTTGGGTATCACACCCCATAACTTTTGATTGGTAAGTGATAGGGCTTTGATATTTCACTTGTGTATTCCTTGTGACAAGACCTTTCTACACATATCATAATTTTTGACCTCGTGACCTTGACCTAGATATTTGACGTACTTTTCTAAAAATCTAATATTGGCTATATCTCTTGATTGGTAAGTGATAGGGCTTTGATATTTCACATGTGTATTTCTTGTGACAAGACCTTTCTACACATATCATAATTTTTGACCTTGTGACCTTGACCTAGATATTTGACCTACTTTTTAAAAAATCTAATATTGGCTATATCTCTTGATTGGCAAGTGATAGGGCTTTGATATTTTACATGTGTAATCTTTGTGACAAGACCTTTCTACGCAAACCATAATTTTTGACCTCGTGACTTTCACCTAGATATTTGACCTACTTTTCACAAAATCTAAGATTGGCTATATCTTTTGATTGGTAAGTGATAGGGCTTTGATATTTCACATGTGTATTTCTTGTGACAAGCCCTTTCTTCACATACTATATTTTTTGACTTTATGACCTTGACCTAGATATTTGACCTACTTTTTAAAAAAATCCAAGATTGGCTATATCTTTTGATTGGCAAGTGCCGGGCTTTGATTTTTCTCTTGTGTTTTCCTTTTGACAATACCTTTCTACACATACCATAATTTTGACCTCGTGACCTTGACCTAGATATTTGACCTACTTTTCAAAAAAAATCAAGATTTGCTTTATCTTTTGATTGGTAAGTGATAGGGCTTTGATATTTCATATGTGTATTCCTTCTTGTGACAAGGCCTTTCTACACATATCATAACTTTTGACCTCATGACCTTGACCTAGATATTTGACCTACTTTTCAAAAAATCTTAGATTGGCTATTTCTTTTGATTGCTGAGTGATAGGTTTTGATATTTCACATGTGCATTCCATGTGACAAGACCTTTCTTCACATACCATCATTTTTTACCTCGGGCACTTGCCCTATATATTTGACTACTTTTCTACAAATCTGAGATTGGCTATATCTTTTGAGTGGTAAGTGATAGGCCTTTGATATTTCACATTTGTATTCCTTATGAAAAGACCTTTCTAAACATTCCATAATTTTTGACCTAGTGACCTTGCCCTTGATATTTGACCTATTTTCAATAAAAAAAAATCCGCTTCGCAGGCGACACAAGCATTCCATGGATTGCTATTTTTTTAAGAAAATTTTCGGTGTAGAATATGTTAATACACCCTCCAGTTATGTATCCCGTTGAAATGGCTTTCAGCAAAATTAGAGTGTCGTGAAAATTTAACTCCTGTGCGATTTACCTAGCTGTATAAAGTGCCTCAAAGATCATAACACTAGCAAATTCTAAACAAAAAAGGATTTGCAAGCTGACAGTTTGGGAAGTACATGTATAAGAATGAAAGAGTCGTATTTTTCTTCTCAAAAGAAATTACATAGAGGTGCGGCGCTCCCGTAAAATATTTATGAAAGGCCTCAGTCCAAATTCAACCTTCACTACAGTTCGGGTTAATTTAATACATGTTCTTTTATTGTGTCTTCAAAAATTAAAACTGCATTATTTGTACTATACTGTATATTTATTTGTCATTCATTGGAGATTCGAATGAAAAAAATCCCATAATTTGTACCGGTTTACAAAAATGTACTGTGTTTGTCAGCCAAAGGAGTTACTGCAAATGGTACTCAACGCGTAATTACTCTTTGAAAGCGGAATTTCTTTTTATTGGTGCATTATTCATGCGATTAAACCAGATCTCTACGTGCTCTTGATTGTTTTATGTCGCGTAGCCACAAATTCCACGCGACAAAAACATGATAAATAAAATCGGGATCATGTAGAGATCTGGTTTTAATCAGATTGGTGAATGAACATTCGATATCAGTGTACAGTAAACGCATCTATCATAAACCTGAATAAAGACTTCGCATTTTAGTGAATACTAAAGGGGGTGGACATGGTGAAAGGGAGGTTGGAGGAAGGGGTGAGAGGAGGTAGGGGGTAAGGGGGTAAGGACCCCCCTGAAATTTGTCATAATACCAGGACAAATGTAAGAATCTAGAATGAGGGAACCACACCAATAAGTCTTAAATGTAGGAATTTCTCTGATTTTATAAAGTTTACTACAGATTTTGTTTTTACTTTGACACTATCAAGAGGAAGACAGCCCCAACGCGTAATTACTCTTTGAAAGCGGAATTTCCCTTTAAAGCGTTGCATTATTATTAAGCTGAAAAAACATACTGTACGATTCTCATTGATTCGTCTAGATTAAACGCTTCTCATTAACCTGAATAAAGACTTCGCATTTTATACTTTAGGGGTTGGATAGGGTGAAAAGAAGTGGGAGGAAGGGAGGAGAGGAGGGAAAGAGGGGATGGAGGGAAGGGGAGGGAGAAGTTAAGGACCTCTTGATATTTGTCCTTATACCTAGAAAAATGAAAAAAAAAAAGATTTGAGAAGGAATAAAGGACCGAATACCACCCACCCTCCCCTATAACAAGTGCGGATCGGGAGGGGTGGTTTAAGGACCCCCTGAAATTTGTCATATTACCCGGAAATGTAAGATTTGGGAAGGAATAAAGAATGACCGAACAACCCCCCCCCCCCCTTCCCTCTCCTCTGCTTCGAATCGAAAATCGTTTATCACTTTCATTATTAATCTGACATATAGAAAAGGAACAAAAACATTATAACGTAAGCCTGTTCGATTACAAATGAGGCTGGAGCTCCCTCACTTTTTGGTGTTTGTTTCTTGAATCGCTTCCGAAAACTGATTTTTTTTTTCTTTTTAATTTTGCAAAAAAATGTATGTGCGGATCAAGAACGGAGTAACTCGAAACTGTAATCTAACCCTTATCTACTGATAATGAAACAGGTACAGGTAAGGCACGGTCCATTTGATATTCGGGGGTGGGGGTTGCTCGAAAAAAAATTGCTCTGAATTTTAATAAATAAAATGAATTTGCTTATGGTATGACAGAAGAAATAATCTTGCTCTTACAAGTAATCCGAATTTTGAAGAATTAATATAAGATTTCGCTTCAAATTCAGGAAAATTTTCCGGCTTCGCTCGCTGCAGTTTTCAATTCATATTACAAAAATTGCGTCCTTTATCAGGAGACAATTCCTTGGGAATCGCATGTTCATTCATATGCATCATTGATTAATAATGATGCGCCACTAAAAAGAGAAATTCCGCTTTAAAAGAGTAATTACGCGTTGGGACTGTCTTGCTCGTGGTGTAGTGTCAATTTAAGGTACTACAAATCTGTAGGATCTATAGAATCACACAATTGGCACATCTTCAGGTAAACGATCATATACCTTATAAGGAAAAGACCAAATGGGGATGGGGGGGGGGGGGGGGGGCGGGGGTTAAGGACCCCTGAATAATATAAAGTCCTAAGTCTTAATATTTGTATCATCGTCTCTTTGGTTTTTTTAATTTATTTTTTGCTTGTCAGCTTTTCTGTGAACAATTTTCTTTGAAGCTGGGCTCTCCCCTCCTTTCTGAAATCCTGGATCCACCACTGGTACATGTATATTATAAATGACCTGCGACCCCAGAAACATAATGCATGTGCATACATGATGACGTACGTGCCTGAGTTAGTAAATAGACGTTGTCTTGACTGTTTTGTCTGTATTTGTTTCATATTTTATCTAAAAAGTGAGGGAGCAGGGGTGAACGCTGGTTTCTGCTCGAGATTTTCAGCTATTACTGATAACGGATCATAACAATTGCTGAAAAATTAACAAAGGTCTATACTTTCGATGCCTTCTAAAATATGCTTCCGTGATAAAAAAAAAAAAATACCGTTCAAACACGATAGAATAAAAAATAACTATCAATGAATTAAACATTTAATTTACTTGGTATCGTACAGCATTAAATTAAATTTTATACGTAAGTGTGCAATCGTTTACATGTATATGTAAAATAGATTACATCAATGTGAAGTATCCAGAGTACGGATTTAGAAGCTATTCCGTATGAACGGGAAAATGATTTGCATAACTCATAATACTTTTAATATTCATCTTACTGCACAGTCGTGCGTTACAGTACTTGAATCTATAAATGCATGCAAAAATTCGTTTCATTGTCTAACAGGAAACAAATCTTTTTTTTCCTTCCATCAGATACATCGAATGATACAATGTATTTTACACATCCAATATTCAGGTGTTTATAAAATACAGGAGTAGGATAAACAATTATGTATTCCCTTGTTTTCTTTATTACAGTTTTGCTTCCTTTATTATTTGCTGGTTTATTAATCCATATTCATTTTTCGTACATCACAGGAAATTCAAACTACAAACATGTGTAGACTGCCTATTTAACATCTAGGGTTTCTCTATCTCTACGTACATAATCCTGAATATTGCATTGTTATAAATGTAGTATATCTATGCGGATATGTAAGATAATGATTCTTTAAATTGTTACAACATTTATAGAATCGTTCTTAGGAAAACATTTACTGTACGTACAGATCTAGCGTATTGTTAAAACAGTTGTTTGACTAGCCTATCGCGATTCTACTCTCTACAAAGAGATTTTACGCGACTCGAGATGCTCCGTCAAGCGAATATAAGCCCCGCCTACAAGCAATCGGTGTTTACCCCGGCTAATAATTAAATATGCATAAGCGCCGCCTCCGTTCATTAGCCCCGCCCACAAACACTCCGAGTTTTTCGGGGGAAAGTTTGTTCGCGTTGAGCCCGCTTTGCCCCTCACCAGCCCTCCTAAAAGCCCTCCACCTGATGGAGGAATTGGCCTTTACTCGTTAAATTTTTACTCCATCGATGGCGATCTCGTTGTAAAACTCGTGATAGGTACTGTATAATGAAGCACAATTTCTTAAATGTAGCATTTCTATGAAAATACATATTTCTTGTGTTGAGTATATTGATCCTTTGATATAATTGTCTGAATCCGATTATAATAAAGATTATATAGAAATATACAATATTTTGACTTAGACACTTCTTGGTTTACTCCATGTGTTCTGCACAAGGAACACGTTCTGCAGAAGGACCACGTTCTGCGGAAGGAACATATTCTGCAAAAGGAACACGTTCTGCACAAGAAACACGTTCTGCACATGGAACACGTTCTGCACAAGGAACACATCGTTTTTCAGTTAGGTTGTGCCTCTTTATGAAAGGCTAGTTGTAAGATAAACATTACAGAAGTACCCATCAGTTATTCAGTCTCATAGTCGAGAAGGCAAGGCAAAATCATTAGATTTTCCACAAGAACGTTTGCGAACCTCGGAATGAAAAAAATTCCGAAGTGAGACCAGGTGCCCGGGTTAGGGTTAGGGTTAAGAGTGAGGATTAATAAATGTTCATAATAGTGATGATGCAGTTCTTACAAACATTCAGCTTAGCTAAATAATTGAATGGCTGTTATCATCACCAAAAAAAAAAGAGAAGAAATTATTAACTGATGTGTTTATCAATATGGACATCGAGACTGTCACCGAATTTGATATGTTTTCATGGAGCTGTTGCGACTGGTGTTTCATGCAATCAGGATAGTATTACGCTGACTCTCCCTGGTCTCACTTCGAAATGTTATCCATTCCTTGGTTCGCAACCGTTCCACTGGAAATTCTAATGATTTTTTCTTGTCTTCTTGACTTTGAGACAGATTAGCTGATAGTTACTTCTTTGATGTTTACTATCAAATGATATTGAAGAAGAGGTGTTTTGACTCGAAATAGTTTCTAGATAAAGTTAAATTTCAGAGGTACGGTTGACAAAATACTTTTATGTGTACAAAATGTCATTCATTTGAAATGTTTCACCTAATACGTTTTAAATATGAAAAATTGGATCAAATTTATAACGGAAATCTTGATTTTATTACTTTTAAACAAATTGCTTCTGCATTTACCTGTAAACAGCAGATTGTTGTTTCAACGCTCACCCACCAAACACTGAATGTGTAATTGTTACTTCTCAAATCAGACTCAAATAAGACCGTTTGTCATTTGATCAAACATGAAAAGAACTGTACAATCTTGGATATTAATTGTTTGAAGATGAGTGGACATTCGGTAAGGTAAAGGGGAGATGTTGATTGCTAATTGATATGTAATGAGCCTCATATTGAACGATATGAATCAAAAATTTTGCATATTTTTCTTCATAATCTCCTTCAGTATGTGTACACATTTGTCACCGATGTTTAAGAGCTTCAATAACACGTTTAAATAGCTCCTTATCTTGACAGGTCAGAAAGCCATCCACTGCAAGTATGACATCAGCATTGGACTGAAAGTTGGTGCCAGAAATAGCTGCTTTCAGTTTTTGGAATAAATGAAAGTCTGATGAAGCAAGATCAGGCGAATAAGGCGGATACTCAATTGAATTAAAGCCATAATCATGAATGACAGCCATGGCAGTGACAGACTTGTGAACAGGAGCAGTGCATGTGCTGATTGAACAACACACCCTTTTACGAGTGGACTTTGCAAGGCGCTTAAGTTTAATATTTTTCAGCAAATGTGTCAGAAGTGAAGCATAGTATGTGCCATTGATTGTTTGTCTGTTTTGGAGAAAATCTATCAGTATAATACCCTCTGCATCCCAGAAAACCGAGGCTCACAACATATCAATCA
This sequence comes from Pinctada fucata, assembly GCA_028142955.1. NCBI lineage: Eukaryota > Metazoa > Mollusca > Bivalvia > Pterioida > Pteriidae > Pinctada > Pinctada fucata. Next base: position 13,179,763 of record AP027109.1, read on the forward strand.
TCCCTCGTACTAGTCTATTAAATTATACACCTTAAGCATCCACAAAGAATTATTTAGAGCAATCTGAAAACCTACAACAGAAATAAAACCTTCAACGTCAGTGAGATATGGATATTTTCCTCCCACCTTCTCAAATTATTGGTTCATCATACATTTTCATATGATGCGTCAGAGGATATGCATTATTTAAAAAATCTGAATGAACACTGGGCATCTAGATTTCTGGCAATTCCCTGTAATGCTGTAATTCTATCAATGCACAATAAGTAAGTGTTCCCATCACCTTCAATTTTGCAAAAAAAGAAAACCTCAAATAAGACGATGTTTCACTGAACACAGCACACACTCACAAATCCTTACACACGCGAAAACACAGAGAACACACATATGCAGCAAAAGGGAGACGTCACGTAAAAATATCACATAAAAATGGACGAAGACAATGAGAAGATAAGATATATTTTGAGATTATTAATGAATTTGGAGAGGATTAAAAACCTCTATACATATTAATCATGACCACTTCAATCAGTGAAATAACGTCAAACACAAAACTCAGAATCCAAACATTACAATTAATAGGCAATAAAAACGGACAAATCAAAGTCAGAGAGGAGATCCTAACAGTAAAAATTATTGAATTTAAAGACGTTTAACATTCTCACGAGACGAGTAAAAGCGGAAAAGCACACGGAAACAATAACAAAGTACACAGCACATTGTGCCTCACATAAAATTCATATGAAATGAGCATCATGTAAATTTCACATGAAAGTTCATGTAAAATTCATATAAATTTCACATTGAATTAATGTGAAAAATATTTCACATGAATTTCACATAAGTTTCCTTCACATGAATTTCACATTAATTTTTCAAAGTGACCTTCACAGGAAACTGATTCCACATAACATCCATGTAAAGTTCTTCACATGTATTTCATGTGAAAAATGTCATGTTCCTGCTCGTTTCACGTAAATTTCATGTGAACTTTCATGTAAAGTTCATGTAAATTTCACATGAATGTCATATGAGGCACAATTGACTGTGATATATCATAGAAACATGGAACATAACAGACAACAGTATTTTTGTACAATATTCACAGAATCCAGTGAATGAACGAAATTGATGATAAGTAGCGTCAATCAAATTAATACAGCGCTGTAGTAATGTCCAATATAAAAAATCCAAATAAACAAAATCAATCAAAATTTCAACATAATTTTATCATCTAATACCTTTTTATAAAATCGATAGATATCCATGCTAAAACTGTGTTTAAAATTAAATGTAATAATATGATATGGCTCCTTCGTAGAATAGTAGAGAGGGGATTTCCTCTCACACTCGGTTACAGCACTCACAGCTACACTGGGTAAAATGCACAGCAGACGACACAAAAAACCATAGAAACATTACAAAAAACTATACAAACCTACGAGACCAATAGTCAAATGGTGTCGGCTTAGGACAGCCATCTGTCACGCAAGTAGCAAATGGTGTGGTTAATCTGACTACGTGCTCATGACCCTCTCACTTTTCCATTTACTCAAAGGCTCGAAAAACGCACAATAACCTCCAGACTGTAAGATTACAACACAAACAAGACAGCAAAACGCAGGTTCCAAAGCAACACAGATGAATATTCAAATGGATATAAAACAAGGGAGCACGACCGACATTCAGAGAGGTCAGGTTGTCGGGGCATTGTCTTCACTAGAGAGGTTGAGACGGGACAAGACATGTGATCATATAAACGGTATCAAAGGCGTAACTTTGTAAAATTTCTAGAAAGTTTTAACTAGTTTTATGAAAGCGGAAACCTTGCCTTAAAAGTTTCTTGTTAATTTGTAATTTCTTACTACAGTCAAACCTGTCTTAAAGTGACCCTCTTTTTAGCGACTTCCTGCTTTATGTGACCTTTTCTATTCCTCCCGAGTAATTTTCCTATCTAATTAACCTGTATGTAGCGACAACCTGTCTAACGCGACAACGACCGTGATTTTTCTGTCTCGTACCGAATTCCGAACCTGTATATTACGACTCTCAGTGTTGCAAAGCACCCAAACTATATACTATTTTGCATTAAATATCTTTATCAGTGTCTTTAATATATTAACAAAATCTAATGTGATTTTATATGTACAATACGATTAATCAATAAATATAGGAATTGATATATGCAGTGATTCATTTAATAGTATTGCTCTTATACTACGAAAATATTGTAGGATCAGGTTGAACCTGTATTCAGTGACCACCTGGCTTATGTGACCTATTTTCTGTCGGCCCTTGCAAAGTCACATAAGACAGGTTTGACTGTATAAAAATCCAAAAGATTAGTATGCTCTAGCGTACCAGATGAGCTGTTTTGTGTAAATGCAGTATGACGGTCACCGTCAAGCCATGGGGTATTAACTATGTTGAATCCAAAGTCATCCCTTATGTCGTAAACACTAGTATGAATCTGTTCGATTATACTTTTGATATTTAGGTCCAAAAATGGTGTTTCTGTCTTGCGACGTTTGCCTCTCATGTCAATTCTTGTCAATTGACTTGAAAGGGTTGTGCTCACGTAATCCTAAAAATCACTACTTGCGTAGCAGGTGGCCGTTCTAAGTCGGCACCGGTTGTCTCGTTGGTTTATGTGGTCTTTTGTGTTGCATGTTTCTATGGTGTTACTTGTCTTTCCTTGTCTCTTTTACGTCTTTTTCTATGGGTGCCTGCTCTAAGTTTTTGAATTGGGTGTTTTGTTGTTTTGCTGTAGGTGCTGCAACTTAGTGTTGTTCCTTTCTTTCAAGAGAACGTTATAAGTGTATAAATCGAGAGACAATTGAACTATAACAAGAAATGCAGAGCAAATAGAAATACCAAAAGACCCCAAATTACGTTCGAAATTTTGGACGGCTATTGTCAAGATAAATAATGAAATGATATCGTGTTAAACGTCTTCAAATTCAATTGCATCATTTAAGACCTGATAAATTTACTGCATGGACTAGGCATGCACGTTTCGGGTACTAAACCTTCGTCAGTGATCCTCAGTCTAAACAATGTAATATGACCAAAAGGTATGAAAATTATTATGTCTACAAATGTACCAAAAGACGTAGCAGAATGGGTGGGATATGGTGCTACAGGACCCACGTTTTAGAAATTTCAAAACATTTTGTCACAGAAAATTTCAAATGCGTTGAAGAGACACCATTCTGTAATTATTGAGGGAAATTCAAACATAATACCCAAAATAGGAACACAAAAATCATAATGAGTGTCATTTTATTGTAACCTCAGGTAAACCGTTCAAGTTAAAACTGATTAATTTTGGCAATAAGACAAGATTCCTTACCTAGAAAGGAGCTACAATTATGTTTTGCTTATTTTATTTTTTATTGTTTGTGCTTTCATGACAAAACAAAAAGAATATAAAAAATACTTACCACGTCAAAGTAAAAATGAGCGTATGTAATGCAAAAAATGTTGACGGACTAATCACATTCAAGATAGTAAATGACTGACATACGTCACTAAAATAAGCCAATGGACGGCATTTTAGCTAAATTCCAGAACTATTTATATGACAGCTTATTGGTATTTGATATCATTTAGTTGTCACTTCCTTAAAAGTCATATATTTGCATTATAGGCTAGAAGATTGCTCAACAGGTATGTAGGCTCTTGTCAATGAATACTTTTCCAAACAAACAAACAAAAAAAAAAAAGAAATAAAAAAGGAAAGAATTTTAACTGTGAAAGATCTTCTCTAAAATGAACAAGTTTATATTTCTTTATTCATATCACCATAAAAACCAAAAAAAAAAAAAATGAAAACATATTGTTTTAATTAATACCAATTTATAATTTATTTCATGTCGCCTTCCGAAATTGTTCAACGTAAAAAAATCTTAAGTAAAACGGATGCAAACATACTATCTGCTTTCTTTTAAAAAATGGAATCGGCTCTCTGGCTTATTGAACGGACTTTAATTTCATACCATCATTTGAAAAACCCTTTGTTTGTTTGTTCGATCGTTCTTTTTGACGTTGATTTGTTTAAAACTATCTTGAATGAAATAAAAAAGTTCCTGACGACAATCTATACAGCACTCACAAAAGAGTACCGAACTGAGCATCGACGGACCCCTAGCAAGCTAGAGGTGGGACCAGGTACCCGAGAGGGGTAAGCATCCCCTATTTGGCTATCCGAAACGCCGTCTATAGTGAAGAAATGTGGAATGAGTTGCTAAAACATTCATGATAGGGTTACATAATGTTGTTTCCTGCAACTGAGTTAATAGGGGCACATAACCTGAATATGTTTGTCTATAATGTTGTTTCCTGTAGCTAAATTGATAGGGGAACAACCTGAATATATTTTTCTATAATGTTGTTTCCTGTAGCCGAATTGATAGGGGCACATAATCAGAATATATTGAATATATTAGTCCATAATTTTGTTTCTTTCTGCTGAATTGATGGGGACATAAACCAGAATATATTGAATATCTTAGTCTATTATGTTGTTTCCTGCAGCTGAATTGATAGGGGCACATAACCTGAATATATAAGTCTATAATGTTGTTTCCTGAATATTATTAAATTAAAAATAAATGTTGTTTCCTGTAGCCGAATTGATAGGGGCACATAACCTGATTATATTGAATATATTAGTCCATATTGTTGTTTCCTTCAGCTGAATTTATAGGGGCACATAACTTGAATATATTAGTCCATAATGTTGTTTCTTTCAGCTGAATTGATGGGGGCATTAACCAGTATATAATGAATACATTAGCCTATAATGTTGTTTCCTGCAGCTGAATTGATAGGGGCATAAACCAGAATATATATAAGTCTTTAATGTTGTTTCCCGTAGCCGAATTGATAGGGGCACATTAATATATTGAATATTTATGTTCATATTGTTGTTTCCTTCAGCTGAATTGATAGGGACATAAACCAGAATTTATTGAATATATTAGTCTGTAATGTTGTATCCTGTAGCTGAATCGAAAGGGGCACATAACCTGAATATATTAGTCTATGATGTTGTTTCCTGTAGCTGAATTGATAAGGGGCACATAACCTGAATACATTAGTCTATAATATTGTTTGCAGCTGCTTAATTGACGCACTTTGTTTACAATAAGTAGTGACATAAGCACCATCCCTCCATTGCGATTTTACTCTTGGATTTCATTTAACTACGCTACTGAATCGACCCTACACACAATTTGGAGCTGCACATTCTCTGCAAATGAATTGCACAAATTCAAAAAATAAAAAAGAGGGCGCTACTGAAATACATTTTGGGCTGCGTCAGAAAATCACTTCGGCATTTATAAAGTACCAATGATCAGGGGATAACTAGCTTCTGACGTTATGTTTCCAGACGCTAAATGCTGATTTTATGGTCGCAAACTGAGTTTTTCGGATGTTTGCACAGTAAAATCAGCATTTACCGTCCACAAACATAATGTCAGAAGCTAGTTATTCCCATTCTAATGATATCTATATTTTTGTGAATATAAGGCGAAATGTGACGCTAGCAATGTAAAATCTAGTTACAAACAAAATACATGTTTCGCTTTCGATTCCTTTATTCATAATTCACTAATTGAAATTTCATAAGGTTATTGGTATGACTGTATAAATATATTAACGTTGCTGTCGAAAATGGAACAATTTCTCTGTGGTTGCATGGTTAATATCGTATGTGAAATTAATTCGAATGAAATACAGCAACGCAAATAATTATAAATGTGTTGATTATTTGACCGGTCATTGAGGTATCACTTTGCATGTGTGGCTATTTTCCTCTAATTAAGAACACAAATTCAATTTCTGACCGAAATCGTAGTATTAATCTACAACGTATTTTGAAAATAGATAATAGATCACATACAAAGAATTATGTAAAAATGTAAGTTCCAAATGTTTATGTGTTAGTAATAAGCAATGGAATGTATAAACAATCACAATAATTTTTGTACTGATCTACTTCACACATAATAGATTGTTGCTTACATACTTAATGCATTACATGCAAAAATCTACCCTCACTGTAGATGTCATGTTTCCTTAATAAGGTTTTTTTTATTACATGTAGGCGTCATTTCCAGTCAATCCTTATCTAAGTATGAATGGATAAAAATGATCTACTTTTTTATTACTAACCAATGTGCTTTCCGTTTATTTCAGGATTTACGATGCCTAGACTGTTGATCGTACTCGTAAGTCTTTGCTTTGTCATACATGCAGTGCATTCTAAAAGACAGGCACCAAATGACTCAGACGTCAGTTTCAAGTTCTGGTTACAGCGCCACCCGGAAAACAGATCACGTGACATACTAACTCTTCTTCTTTTGAATGATTGGCAGAAAATGTTACAACGGCAAGACTTTAATCAGAATCTTTCGGACCCCTCCCATTTAGTAAGTAAAAAAGCTCATACGTGGTTCCTGAAGAATTCCATCCCGATTCAAACTCGTATTGCATTCGGAAGACCTCTGATGCGATCTTCATTCAATGGTGAAGGAAAAAATATACTGCGATATGGCAGGAAGTGACGTCCATCCGAATTTTACTTTTATTTAGATTACAAAGTATCCAGGAAAGACCGAATTCAGGACCTTACAGAAGCCCCACTTTTTTAAAAATTAAAAGGCTGCATGTAATGGGTTTTCTCCATCATTCCCTTCCTATTCAAATTCATGTTGCTGTGAAAAACCTCTGATGCGAACGTAATCCCATGGCGCTGATGATAAGTACTTGCGATACACCAGGAATTGACGTCAGAATTGATGCTTAACTATATCAAGAATTATCCAAGAGATATATTAGAATTTCGTATTCTATTATCACTTTTTAATGTTCAATCTTATTTGAAGTAATCTTGACGAAAAGAAACAAGAGCATTTCATTTTTGCACAAGAATCTTTTTTATATTGTGAAAATTGTGAATTTATTCTAACATTGATTTTATCTGAAATTCTGCTTATTATAGTAAAATATGTCAAATGGGTGTCTTATTTATTATGAACATAAATTAATCCAATTATTATTGTTGAGGATCGTAATTATTCCTTTCCATTCTAATGGATAGGTTTCATGTACGTATCTCTAGCATGTTGTGTACTTTGATTTAACTCTCTGGTACAAATGAATATATTTGTTTTACACTTCAAAAAACAGTATATTCCTTATTATGATTTTTAGTTTTTTGATATTGTGCTGCCGGAAATGTCATTTCCATGGAAATAAAGATAATAATAAAAATTTGTACAGACATTTTGTTTTAGTCACTTTTTTTTAACTCCATACATTCTGCATTATTTGCATAATTTTATAGCAGTATTAACTAGAGGTAAATCGTTTTTTGTTTTTTTTTTTACATATACGAATCTTATATATCTAGTGTCGTATAACTATTAGGCGATCAAATTTCTTCTTTCACATCTTTAACCGTATCACGTTCCTATTAAGAAAGCTTAGGATTAGCAAAGAGGCTTATCTATATATTTAGTGGACATTTGATTAGGTAAAAAAGAACCCGTCCATAGAAGTTTTAAGACGACTTCTGAGCCGTAAATGTTCTGATCTTATTGAAGAAGAGAATCCAAATAATTCCTAATTTATACCAACTAAAGGAGGAGATCTGGAACGAGACTCGGTTGTAGCATCCAAAGCAAAATATCAATACATCCCAAGAGAAAACACAGAGATTATTCGGTCTTTTCGAAATAGAGAGTTCCCATTTGTGCAGGTATCTGACGTCAATGCATTGTGAATTTAATGACGTCACAATGCTTTTACGTCAGATACCTGCACAAATTGAACGTAGGACTTTAAAATCGAAAAGACGAAATATGCACAGCAAAAGACACAAAAGGGACATGGAACAGCAAATATGACATTAATGTTAAACGTCTTCAAAATAATTAGCATCATTTAAATACACATATATTTGCAGCATGGATCAGACATGCACGCTTCGGGTACTTAACCCTCGTCAGTGATCCTCAATCTAAACAATGTAATATGACATTAAAACACATAATAAGGACAAGGGATATTATATATGAAACCAAAACTAAAAACACAAAAGACTACACATAAACCTACGAGAACAATTAGCAATCGATCAGTGCCGAATTGGGACGGTCATCTGCCATAATAGCAGCAAATGATATGGTTTCCGGATTATGTACGCACAGCCCTTTCACTTTTCCGGCTACCCAGAGGAGGTCTAGAAAAACACACACTCGTCGTGTGCAATAACCTTTTCACTGTAAGATAAACTTTAAACTAGACAGATGACCGTCCCAAGTCGGTGCAGACTCGGGACGGTCATCTATGTATTTAGAAGGAAATGGTGTGGTTATCCGGATCATGTACGCACAACTCTCCCACTATTCCGGCTACCAAGGGGTCTAGAAAAAATAAGATGACATTATAAGCAAAACAATAAATTTGCGGGGTTGAGGCAACATACAAACGAAATTGCAAATGGATGTAAATGAGTTGAAGAAGATCCTGACGATAATTTCAACAGCATTCACACTAGAGTTCAAAAGAAACTAAAGTCATAAGAAAAAAGACCGTGCTCTGCCGGCTGAAGCAAGCTCATGCATGTAATCACCCGAGTGGTCCGACCGATATTCAGAGAGGATAGTTGGTTACGTCCTGTTTTCTCTAAAGAGGTTAAGACATGGCAAATCATGGAGTGAAGTCGCCACAGTTAGTCAGAGTGCAATTCTTAAAGGCCGGTCGTCATTAATATGCATACCTGAGTGGCCTAGGCTTGGTATCTGTGACATAATTGCTTTGATAAAAGCGGCGTTCCCTCCAGTGATATTCCTAGAGTCATGAGCGGTATGCTACGTCAAAGACATACCGACAGGTAAACTTTATAATGCTGAGGAGATACACAAGTATCATATATACGGATGTCGGTAAATGATTTAGAAGTGGAATACAGAATTAAATGGGCTAATCATATTGCGATTAGAGCTGTTAATCCTATAGCGGGCATTGAGGAAACGACAGAATATTTACCCGTCTACTTTTATAGTCCTCATCCGGCCTTTAAGAATGCATTTGTTCTAGGTTGTAGAGTTGTCAAATACCATGCCGAGTGTCCGTTTTGTGACAGCAGGTTAAACTTCCCGGTGCAAAAGGCGTTTGAAGACTCTTACGCGTTTCCGATAGAAATTCTGCTCATCCTTGATCTTTTGTAAACGCGGGAATTTTCACGTTTTTAGTAATTTTCACCCTTTTTGCGATTGAATTATTATTGCGAAAAAAAAAAAACCTCGCTTGAAATTAGAACCAGTATTCGATATTTTCGAAAACCGGAGTTACTTCCCATTTAAGACGGTATCTGACGTAGACTGATTATGACGTCATCAAATTCTTTAGAAACAGTTTAAAAGTCTGGAAAATCGACGTTTTCTATACCATTTTTATGAGGTCACAATGGTTTTACGTCAGATACCGTCAGTAATGGGAAGAAAACTCTGTATTCCGCGAAGACTCAAGGGAATACTCCAAATTTCTACAACATTCCTCCCACACGTCCCGTTGCAATAGTCATTTCCCAAGAATCCCCCTAAGTGAAAGTAAGCAAGTGACAAATATGGATAATGACCATATCCCTGTATAGAGCACAAAATCGATAATTCAGAAAATCAGAAACCGAAGGCATACAAAATCAGGATAAAACTGGAACCAAAGCAAACAAACAAAAACCTCCACCACATGAAAAGAAGCGAACCCCCGATATGGGAGTGAGACCAGGTGCCCAGGAAGAGTAAGCATCTCCTGCTTGAATGCAACATACAAGTTCACAATCGGGGATTTTGAATTCTACAATTTTATATTGTGTTTGACTTCCATTTACTCATTCACATTAGTTTTTATGGATATATCATAAGATTTTGAGAGATATGGAAGAAGGAAAATATTATAAGACCCTCCCGTGATTAAGATTTTAAAGTTTATAATCTTAATTTATCAAATGATTTGAAAGTATCGATACTCAGCATTTGTGTATCGATACGTATTGAAAATATCAATACTCTTCAATCTTTCAATATCAATATACAACACTAGTATAATCATTTTTAACGATAACATTATATACTGTTGCATGCAGGCAGGAGAGACTTACTCTTCCTGGGCACCTGGTCTCGCTCCTAAATGTGAGTTCGCTTCTTTTCATGTGGTGGATGTTTTTGTTTGTTTGCTTTGGTTCTTGTTTTATCCTGATTTCGTATGCGTCGGTATGTGATTTCCCGAATTATCAATTTTGTGTCACTTATCACTGTGTATTGGGAGATGGTCATTTTTTATATTTGTCATGATGACACGCTTTGATTTTCTTCATGTTAAGCAACGTGAGTTTACTGTTACTGTAATAATTTTCAAACAATAAAAGTATACACCTAAAATATGTACTCCCACACTTCCCACTTTATTTCTTACTCATTGTACATGACAGTTTTATATTACGTGCTATAAAAATACGCTTTATTGTCTAAAATTTCATCATGAATTATATCATGTATTTCAAGTTTTTTTTTAATTTTTCAAAATATCAAAAAATTGAAAAAGAAATTCACGCCGAAAAGAAAACATGAAAAATACATCTTTCTTTTTTCTTTTCATATAGTAGAGGTTTTTGTTTGTTTGTTTTGTTTTCTGTTTTATCCTGATTTTGTATGCCTTCGGTTTCTGATTTTCTGAATTATCGATTTTGTGTATACAGGGATATGGTCATTATCCATATTTGTCATTGAATGAATTCAGCTTCGTACGAGTAAAGAAAAATGTCGGCAACGAGTGGGGCACAATTGTTCCCCATTGGAATTCCGACAATTTGCTGGAAGACCTTTCCCCAAGACACTGCAAAAATGTTGTCTATCAGGAAGTTGTCTAACATCTGAATAATATCTTTTTAAATGTTGTCTAACATCTGAATAATATCTTTTTCAGTTTACTTATTTTCATATTTGGACTTTTCTTTTACAAAGTAGGTTTTGTCATAGTTAACAACAATACGTTTATATTTGCGATAGCCGTTCTTTCTTGTTAACGCATTACTTATAATTTTGCGAGTGTTTCTTTCAATTTAGAATGTGGGATCGTAGTGTAAAGTGTCGAAAATTCAAAGGCTTTGATTGAATGGACTCTACTAAAATCAGATGTTGTAAAACTTCCTTCGAATTCTTTAAAATCCACATCAAGTTGATACCGCTATGGGAAAATACTGTCGAACAATATTTTTGAAGTCCAGATTTGATTTCATATAAAACTTTGGTGAGTAAGATCGATATAAATCTGGTAGAACATTTTGAGGAAACAGCGATGAAACGTTGCTTGTACGGATTCTTATGCATTTTAGATATGCAGTATAAGTAAGGTAAATCTAAATTGTTTGTGTCGTAGCCAAAGGAAGCGTGAGCTGATTTGTGGTTATCTATTATTTCAGAGGCAGAAAGGTTTATTGGGATGTAAGTGGGAGTTCCAGGTGTCGAATTTAAACCCAACTCTTTAACACATTTTTGGTGTGATGACATAATGTTCTTGGATGTAGGTAAAAGTAGTTCCAGCGTAGCCAAGCAAGTCTTGACTTCAACAATCTGAACCAATTGACTAGCGATTCAAATTCTTTAAGGACGTTTTGGTTAAGGGTATGTCCCCTCGTGGCGACTTATTCTATGACATATGAAATATTTAAGATTTGTAGAAAAAGAAAAAAGTTCCGGATAACGTTTTATGCCATAGATTGAAGAAATGCCATTTCTTGTTAACAACATGATATTAAACAATAATCCTCTTGATATCTATATTTCAATTAATCTATATTTAGGACATAATTTTCACAGATTTTGGCAATATTACATTGTTTAGATTGAGGATCACTGACGAGGGTTAAATATCTGAAACGTACATGTCTAGCACATGCTATAAATTTATCTGCTGTAAAATGATGCTACTGAATTTGAAGACGTTCAACATTTGTACCACTTGGTGAGTGTCACTGCTGGTGGACCAAGAGTCCCCGAGGGCACATGTAGCCAAGTTCGATCAATATCGGTTGGTCGTTTCTTCAAACGCATTTGAAAATTTCTGTTTACAATTTTTTTCAAATTTCTAAAACCTGGGTCATGTAGCATCATATCCCAGCCATCTTGCTACGTCTTTTGGTATATTTACATAATTTTCACAGATTTTGACAGATTCCATGCTGTAAATTTATCTGCAGTAAAATAATGCTAATGAATTTGAAGACGTTGAACATTTTACAAGTGCAATAGGCTAAATCCACACAAAGCACCGAATTTGACATTATCAACGTATTCGAATGTCGTTTTCTCCTAATGCCATGTCACTTCTCAGGTTATTTGCAGTAATTCCAATCACATGGTGTGAAATGTGTGAAATTCTACTACTCATACAATGCTTCATAATTTGAGTTTCAAAAACATGTAAAAAGATTTACTTTATGCCATATAATCCTACCGATCTAAAAAAAAATGCTGACTTTTTAAAATAAAAACAGAATTATACTCGTTGGTTGTGCGATTGTTATGAATTTGAAAATCCCTGAGGAGCTGTTTTGTCTCTGGATTATATAAGAGCATAAGGGTTAATCTAAGAAAAAAGGAAATAAAAAAAAAAACGAATATTCATTTTTGAAGAGAAAAAAGAAACATGTGTAAAAAAATAAATCTTCCTGAAATTCTTTTATACACACAATAAAGAACAGGTAGGATGACAAAAATGGATAATGACCATATCCAAATCTACAGTACAAAATCGATAATCAAGAAAATCATAAATCGAAGGCATACAAAATCAGGGTAAAACAGGAACCAAAGCAAGCAAAGAAAACCCTCCACCACATAAAAAGAAGCGAACTCCCTATATGGGAGTAAGACCAGGTGACAAGGAAGACTGTCTTGTTAAATTCAAATATTAAAACTGAAATTGGATAATTCTATTAAAATCAAATTTGGGGGATTATCTAAAAACAATTATTTTCTTGTGAACAACATGATATTAAACAATAATCCTCTTCATATCTATATTTCAAGTTATCGAGTTTTTACAAGTGTAATAGGCTAAATCCCCAAAAAGCACAAAATTTGACTTTATCAACGTATTCGAATGTCATTACATCCTGCTGTTAAAAATCTTCAAATTCTTTATGTCATGCAACCTCTCAGGGTTTGTTTTTGCAGTAATTCCAATCACATTGTGTGAAATGTGTGAAATTCTATAACCCATACAATGCTTCATAATTTGAGTTTCAAAAATATGTAAAAAAAATATATTAACAGTATTACCCTACCGACCTTAAAAAATGCTGATTTTTATATACTCGTTGGTTGTGCAATTGTTATGAAATTTTGAAATCACAAAGGAGCTGTTTTGTCTCTGGATTATATAAGAGCATAAGGATAAATCTAAGAAAAAAGGAAATCAGAATAAAAAGGTATATTTATTTCGGAAGGGAAAATAATTTCAACATGTCTTTTGTGTAAAAAATAATTCTTCCTGAAATTCTATTATACACACAATAAAGAACAGGTAGGATGACAATTATGGATAATGACCATATCAAAATATACAGTTAAAAATCGATATTTAAGAAAATCAATAAACTGAAGGCATACAAATCAGGATAAAACAGGAACCAAAGCAAACAAACAAAAAACTCCGCCACAAGAAAAGAAGCGAAAAGAGGCGAACTCCCAATGTGGGAGTGAAACCAGGAAATCACAAATGTTTCTTCTGCCGGGGTCAGTGGAATATGGTTTTGCTGAATACTTTTCCACAGATTTTCTCAACATTTGCACATATCTAACAATTGTTCATTTGAAATGGAAACGTTCCTTAAGTGTTTCGATAATATGAATCAAGGCAAAGCCTTTTTGTGCGAGCGGAGAGAAAATAGATATGATTATATAAGATAAAAAAAGATCTTTCTTTTTTATTTTGACTATGATGGTTTATCTTATCTTACAAAACTTTCTGTTTGATGATTGCCAAAAAGGGTAGTATAAGGCGAGTGGAAACACGGAAGCATTTGTAAAATTGATCTAGACCAGCAGATGAACATTTCAAGGGGGGGGGGGAGGGCTTAAAATATGGTTCTTAAAAAAATATGGTTCTTTATAATTCATTTTTATTTTGTAAGAATAATGTTTATGCTAGCTGAAAATAAATCACTTAAGAACAAAAGAAAAAACAAACATATTCCGACTTCTGACAGTACGAAACCACCCGAGACGAGAAAAGCAATCAGAGCGAAACGTCTCGTTTAAAACCGGAAATGTCGGATTTCCCGTGGTTACGCCGCGTTGTTGATGCTTTATCGTTACCTGATTTACGAAAAATATTTTCAATAAATTTAACTTATAAACAAAAATTGAGCATAACATATACGTCTACTTGGAGAGTCGAAAAAAATTTAAATAGCAATATCCAGCATCTCCGCAGCAACTCTGTCTGCGAGGGGACGAAAATTTTTGAAAGCATAGTTGTGCATTCTCATTCTTTGATTTAGCATATTTTCTCAATAAGATATGTGTATACGTGTTACCATAAGGGCCTTTGCAGCGAGCTCCGCTCGCTATTAATTAGTTATATCTTCCTCTCCATATATCAATTTTCTGAAATTCCATGCTATAGTTGATATATTTTCCTGAATTGCTTTAGCTTATATCTCATGAGAATTTTAGTTGAAATGAAATTTTGCAGCAAACAGGGAAATGCTGTTTTAGAACAATTTTCTATTGTTAATTTAGCCTTCAACATTTAGCCTTCAAAAATAGAAAAGTGTTTTGTAGAACATGTTTCTATTTTTTCTACTATTCTAATTATCTATTTCTTACCCATTGATTCTTCGGCTTTTCAAACACTTAATCGAGTATGTTCAAATGTTTTTCATCTAGAGGGGGGGGGGTTACAGGAAGACCGTCTCTTGGATCCATATCCGTGAGGAACCGATCTTAGAAAGCCGTTATTCTGAAAATAAACTATCACTTTTGGTAATTGTTACATTATTTTCATAACGATGAAATTTTCTTCCCACTCCCTCAACAAAACCCCACCTCTAACTTCCAGTTTTGAGGAGTCACACTTCAGTTTTGAGTATTCCGCAAGTCTGTCTTTACCTTTCCTGCTGTGTGTCTTATACATACTATCATATTATCTTACGTTCACAAAGATGGTAACTTTGGACAAATCTCATTTAATGTCGTTTTGCAGACAATAATTCATAAGTGAATCATTAATGTTGAATATTTGTGTCTGAGACCGTTCAATGAGGTTGCGAATGGAGGGTCTAATTTATATAAATAAACATCAAAGTAGTATATTCATCAGTTATTAAGTCTCAAAGTCGAGAAGGTAAGGCAAAATTGTTAGAATTGCCATTGGAACATCTGCGAACCCCGGAACAAACAACATTCTGAAGTGAGAACAGGTGCCTAGGGAGAGGGGCAAGCAACACCTTTCGCAACCGCTCCATGAAAACTTGTCAAATTCGATGAATGTCTCGATCGATATATCGATGAACGTACCAGGTAAATATGTCTTGTTTGGTGATGTTGAAAGCCATTCAATAGCAATCCATGAATACCACTGGTCATTTGGGAAAGATGGATGCCATAGCGACCGAAGAACGTTCTCAATGATGATTTTAGACGTTTGAAATATAACTTGCCTTGTTCTGTCCTAGGGATTAAAGATTTTAGGATATATAGATTTGGCGTGTCCGTCTGTCTGTTTCTCTGTCTGTTTGTCCCTGACAAAAATTGTTTATCTCTTGACTTTGACCTTCTTCTGCAAAACCTTTACGTTGGTCATTACCTTTGTATGGTAGTTGATAGGGCTTTTATATTCCACATGTATAAAAGAACGCTACTGAAATGAATTTATGCGACTGATGAAAATCACTTTGGCTTGAAGCATCAGTGATGAGGATTTAAGGTGGCTCAATAATCCAAGAATTCTTTGTCAGAGCAAAATAAATATTCTTTTTATTTGACATTCATTATATCTGATTTTTATTCTTTCTAATGATTTATATCAGTAATTTAGATTACATATCATCGTTCATTTGTTTGCCTAGTGGTCCTCTGAATATACACGTGTAAACCAATTCCGATATCGGTCACAAAACAATAAATTTTGATAGATAAATACATGATATTGGGATAACCATTCCAAATTGAAACCATTCGTGTGACTATTTTCACCATAATATAATCACATATGTCTATTTCTTTATAGAAAATGCTTTCAAACAGTGAAATAGCTAAAACTGTTCCCGAAACGTACATTTTTGACACCCCCACCCAAAATTAAAAAAAAAAATACCCAGTACCCTTATTTGTCATCGAAGTGATAAGAAGTCTTTGTCAGAAGTTATTTTCCTTTACGTATTTCTCAACGACAAACTATGTTCTTCAAATAAAAATTATAAAGATGTTCATGTTATTGTTCATCCTGATTCAAAATACTTGGTTGTCATAAAAACGATTACAAGGGGAGGGGGTAGGGTTTTCAATAATGTTTCAAGAAGGGGGCAATTCTGAAATAAGTAACTCAGAAGATGAAATTTCTAGATATAGTTATATATTAAAAGCCATTAACAATGTAAAATAAGCGGGGTTTTTTTTCAATAGTACAACGAAGTTGGTTACAAATCGCCGGGTGTCGGAATACGGAAGTATGAATAATAGAAATAGAAAAAAAGTAAACGGAAGCGTTTTAAAACATTTTGACGTTCAAGGTCAATAAGTGGACGTCACTCACCTCCCTCGATCTCGATATTGCGTACACTTACCTGTAAAATGGATACATCTTCGAACAAAGCAGGGTTAGAACTAAAATTCACTTGCTCAAATATTTTGAAGAGGGAAACTTTGTTCGATAATATCTCGCTGCAGAGTACGAAAGTTGACAAAATTGAAGAGAATTTCTTTTATCAAAAATAATTTAGAGATACTAAACTTAAAATATCTTATCTGTGATATCGTTAAAATCTCCAAGAAATATCAGGTTTGATCATCGACTGAACTTTACCTACTTCATTTTGTTCCCAAGTAACAAGCGGTTGAATTTCCAATGATGACTCACGGGGTATTTTTGTATATATGGATTTAACTATACATTTGACTATATAATTATTGCACTCAGATTGTGAATGTTAATTTTCTGGTTCCATTGATACCAAACTTGTCGAAATCTGTCAAAAAACAAGCGAATTAGAGGAGTTTGAAGACCGAAACCGTACTTGGTACTATTCGAACCAGTATTGACGCCGGAAATATGATGATGTCGATCGATTATTGAGCCTCCTTAATACCGAAACACGTGTCTGGTGCATAATGGATTGGTTCGAAATTTTCTACAAGAAGGTATAGAGTTTGAACACTTCCGTATTATTTTCTTACAATGTATATTGAGACCTTTCGTTTGTTATCGAAAATATTGAACTTGACATTTTTACTACTTTTGGAAATCATTAACATTGGCCTTACCTTTGAACGGTAAATGATAGAGCATAAATTTTTCACACACGTTGTATTCCTTGTTACAAAATTTTTCTATTGATACCAAAATTTGTGAACTCGTGTCATTGGCCCTTGACCTACTTTGTACAAACTTTAACATTACAAAATGTAACTCTTGCCCATCGAGTTTGACCTTCTCAACAAAAAAATGTTTTTATGATAGATATGTCGACAGGGGCATTCGTATTTCTTGAACGCAGTTTTTATTCTTTTCTGAAAACGTAATAGTTTAAGTAAGGCGCTGCTACTAAAAATAAACATGAGATGGAGGAAAATCTAACAGATAGCCACCAATCATAATATAGGTAGAAAATGTGTGAAAATCCAATGAGCTATATTGTACAAATATGGATAAAAGCCATATACCTGACAGCATACAGACCTTTTTTGTTATTCAGTGAGTTCTTATTTACAATACGTAGTCATGCGATTACAACGTAAGGCTGATAATAAGTTTCTCGGAAGCGCTGCTGATTTTATTGGTATGTAAGTTTATTTTGCAAATTGAAGTGATGTTTTACAATTGTATCGATTATCTTTTTTGTATCCTTCAAAAAGGAAAAAGTGAGAGTTTGAAAGTTGACTGTTTTATTCACATAATTGAAGTCACCTAATGAAATTGAAGTTTGATTTCAATGTTGCGGCGGATGATGCATGCAATCAGGAGACGCTGACTCTCCCCGGGTACCTGGTCTCACTTCGGAATTTGGTTCATTCCGAGGTTTGCAACCGTTTCTGTGGAAAATTCAATGATTTTGCCTTGTCTTCACGACTATGAGACTCAATAACTGATGGGTACTTCTGTAATATTATTCAATATATTGAGAAAAATTTGTGATTATCCACATTTTTGAATAACACGGAAGTGTTCTATCGTTTTACTCTCGTGAAGAAAAATTCAAAAATGTTGGAATAAAAAGTTTGATTTCAATATAATTGTGTCATTTTTATGACTACAAATAGAAAGAAAGGATATGATAAGATGGTTGGTTGATCGTTTCTTCAAACGCATCGTTCACAAAATCTCCCCGAAATTTATGAAAAGTGGATAATGTGGCATCACATCCCGCACATCCTTCTACGTGTTTCGCTTTTCATTTTTTTGGTCATAACTTTCAGTCCTTGGCCATATTTCATTGTTTAGATTAATGATCACTGACGAGGATTAAGTTCCCGCAATGTGCATGTCTGCAAGCTACAGGCAGTTCAAGTTTACGTTCCGTCATCCTACTCTTCAACATCACTGCAACAGACTTGCCGCCATAAAGCATATCTTAACGTAACGCTGCTATGACGTCATAGTTACTTTATGCCAGGATTCTTGCCATTTCGTGAAGTCTGAGATTGTTTGACTGTAAGGAGGAGACAACTCTGTTCGGAGAATGGCAGTCTGGTCTATGTTATCTGTTCTTAAATGGTGCTTTGAATTTAAAGACGTGTAACAATTGCAGTCTTGATCTAATCTATGTAATCGGAGAAGGAAAATCAAACAGACAACCCGAAATTCTTCTATAAAGTTTTTGAAAGATAATTATGTTTACCGCACAAATTCAAACTTCTTAGGCTAGAGAAACAAAGGACAATGACTTATAAGGCATTATATTCTTCTATATGACACAAACAGAATAGCTGAAGAAAAAAAGAGTTTCTTCCTTTTGATTTTCAAACCCTGATTATTTGGGCGTTATGCTCTTTTAAAAATGTTACTATGAATTAAAATTCCAATACTTTCTAATGGAGGCGAAGTAAAATGACTTAAACTGTACAACAAATACATCAACAATCAGAAGAGAAAATTTCTTTATTTGTATTGGTCTGTAATGCGATTAAGGTATTAGGGGTTTAGTAATAATAGAGTCGAAAAAGCTCAGATGTTAAACGTCTTTAAATTCAATAGCATCATTTAAGACCAAATAAATTTACAGCATGGACCAGAAATGCACGTTTCGGGCACTTAACCCTCGTCAAATCATGTACTCATATATCTTGTACATTTTTTGATATTTGATTATTTTTAAACGTTTCATTCAACTGACCTTAAAAATGTGTGGTCCCGAACAATGCCGAAGTTGTGCGTCTTCGGCCAACTTCGTGGTATTTAATTTTTTCTGTTGTCAAAACGACCGAAAGTAGAGTATTGTATCCCTAATGCCTTAAGTCTAATATTAACCTTTTGATCTCTAATTCTATGTCCCAGAAAAAAGTAACAGAATCACAGTAGCACGGACTTATTGATTTATAATACAGTTACTATGTTTCCCCGTTGTTTGATGGAATGGTCTGTCAAAGTTGTTGTGTCAATATGACTTATCTCTTTTTTTTCACTTAATTTAAGGATTGTTTTTCATCTCTTGAAGTGCCTTTCCATTCCTTACTGCCAAAACACAACGATAAAGCGCAAAAGCTGAAAAACAATCTATTTATTTACATTTTGCGTTTATTTGAGTTGCTTCTGTCCTTTTGTCATCCCGTGGTATAGAGTTGGAACCCTTCGACATTATTTATATTTAAAATATCACCGCGGAGGGAGAGCGTCGCTTGACGTAACAGCAAACGAACGTTCGACGGTTTTTGCTACCTTCGAAGTAGTTCCTTCTGTACTGAAACATTGTAGAAAAATGAGAAATCGAATTTTGCTTTTGGTTGTATTTTGAACATCTAAATTAAAACTGAAAAAAATGAATCATGAAAATTCGCGATTTTTTTCAACATGACTAAGGCCAAGCAGATGGCTAAACTGGAGAAAATATCACGGAGATTAAAAGGAAACCATTTGAAAAGTTAAATTCACGTTAACACACTATTAAACTGTTAAACTGTTTAAACCTATTAAATCAATCGGTATCATTATTCAAACTTTTTGTAAAATTACCCTGTTTCTTCTGGAAGTAATTAGAATAATACAAAATTCGAGTACAGCCGTTCGAAAAAGATGCGAATATACGAAATTTTCATGACCTACCGCAACATGGCACAAGATTCGCTGATAATCAAAATATATCTCAGGAATTCTTATGTGTATAATTCAATAAGAAGCAAAAAATAGATTCACTCCTGATAAAAGACACAAGTGATTAAAATCCTCATTCTAAATATTGAATATTTGATCAACTAATGTCTGAATTGGCTCTTCCAAACATAGCATCTCTCCGTAGACGACAGTGAAGGTCGTCCTTGAACTTCGTCAGGAATGACGCTTGATCGACTTACTACGTCAGACGTCTTGGTACATGTAGTGTTCATGTGGGTGACCTAGATTTTGTCACATTTTATCACTTGGGATAGACGGCGATAACATTTTGAATCTGTGTTAAAGCAATAGATAGAGTGGGCATTTTATGAGAAATTAATCTGCGTTTGATCTATTGTCATGTTATAGGCTCTTCCAAGCCAATACGATTACTTCATACGACTTCTCTAATATGTACACCACACTTCTTCATGACAAAATCAATGATCGATTATCTAAATTCATTAAATGGTGGTTTTTTTTTTTATCGAGAGCTGAAAACTTACATTTATATATCTGAATCGAAGGGTTTCTTTTCTTCGACAGACTACAAATCATACAAATCATGGACATGTAGTGACCTGTGTAATGCCTTGTCCTTCCTCTTGGACAATATATATGTTAGATTTGGTGAGGATCTATACAAGCAGGTTGTAGGAATTCCTACTAACTGTGCGCCTCTTGTTGCAGATTTATTTCTATACACTTATGAAAAAGAATTTATCCAAAATCTTCAAAAGCAAAGAAAATTTGATGATCTGAAATGTTTCAATAATACTTCTAGGTATCTGGATGATATTCTAACTATTGACAATCCTGCTTTTGAATTATATAAGAATGAAATTTATCCACAAGAATTAACACTTAACAAGGCAAACGTTACAAATACAGAAACACCGTTTTTGGACCTAAATATCAAAATTGTAAACGGAAAGATTCATACAAGTGTATATGACAAAATGGATGATTTTGGATTCAACATAGTAAATTTCCCCTGGCTTGACAGTGATGTTCCAAGATTACCATCACACGGCATTTACATATCACAGCTCACCCGGTACGCTAGAGCATGTACTGATATTTTGGATTTTCACAGTAGAAATTTACAAATTACCAAAACACTCTTAAGTCAAGGTTTCCGCTTTTATAAATTAGTTGAGACTTTCTGGAAATTTTACAAAAATTACAATCAACTTCTTTTATAATTCGGATCAATACACACAACAGACTACATTACTTTGGGTATTACACAACCTTTCTTTTATGGTGATATGATAAACAAAATTAGAACGATCAAAGGTAGGCAGCATAACCATCGAAAATGCATCAGAGTCATCAAACGCCTTTATACCGTGGATATGATCCTAATGTCACCAGACGGACACTAGGCTTGGTACTTGAACAATCTACAGTCTTGTACCAGCGCATCCCAGAGACTTGTACTCTGACTGACTGTGACGACGGGACTCCATGACGGGCCCTGTCCAAACCTCTTTAGAGAAGACAGGGCCCCAAACACCTGTCCTCTCTGAATGTCAGTCGGACTCCTCGGGTGATTACATACATGAGCTCGCTACATCCGGCAGAGCACGGACTATATTACGCACGCCCTCTTTTTATATCCATTTACATATTCATCTGTGTTGCTGGGGCCTCTACGTTTTGCAGTCTTGTTTGTGTGATGTCATCGTACAGTGAGGAGGTTGTTTTACACCACAATTGTACGTTCTTCGAGACCTCTGGGTAATTGGAGAAGTGAGAGGGTATGCGCACGTGATCCAGGATAACCACACCATTTGCTACTTGCGTGGCAAATGGCCGTCCAAAGTCGGCACCGGTTGCCCATTGCTCTCGTCGGTTTATATGTAGTCTTTTGTGTTTGATGTTTACATGTCGTATGTCTCTTTTTCCTCTCATACAATTCTCGTCTTTTGTGTTTTTGCATCGGGTGTTTTGGTGTTTTGCTGTTGGTGCTGCAACAGGGTCTTGTTGGAGATCCCCTCCCTTCTTGCGTTTATCGAAAACTGCAGTGCAGTTGGCTTGGTACCCTCATATCAGGGAAACGCAGACGGAATGTAAATATTTACTTATTAAGTGAATCATTGAAATATAATATGAGCAATATTGTCACTTTTTGTCTAAGAATTTTTCATTAGAGGTGGGTTTTCTGAGGTTTCCGGTCATTCCCGGGCAATTCCGATCATTTTGTCAAACAAAGAAGGTTTTCTGTCACTGACAATTGTACTTTCCTTTCTTTCAGGAACTAGGATGACAAGAATTGGGATCTTACTCCTATCGTTATCGTTGATCTCCGTAAATACAAAAGGAGAAGGTCCAAATTTTTCAGACATGCGCATTGGCTACCAGGTAATGCGCCTTTTGGAGAAAAGATCACGTGATACAAATCGTCTACATCTTCTGGATGATTACAATTATATGTCATTTCGTAAAGAAGATAATCAAGATATTTCAGGACCTTTCTTTTCGATAATGAGGAAAAGGGCTCTCATGTGGTTTCCAAAGAATTCTTTCCCGATTCATACTCGGGTTGCCTTCGGAAAACCCTTGCTGCGAAAGGCTAGCGCTTTTGGTAATAATATTCATTACCTGTTGCGATATGGAAGGAAGTGACCTCTTTTTCATTGACCGCAAAGATTCTATGCTATATTAAATATAGAACATTGAAAAATAAAGATAAGAATTTTCTATTCAAAATATATGCTTCTTCTTTAATCTGTGACGTCAAAATATGGATTTATTTGTACATGTATTGAGGATCAAAGATAAAAAAGCATCCTGATTTGGACGTATCAGAATATTCATTTAAAGTCTAAATTGAATTACAAAAGTCATTCATCTTTTTCTTTCACATCATTTTTTCATTTTCATATTCCATCAATTTTTTGGAATTATATTTGTTAATTGACTTACTTGATAAAATCTTTGTCAATTTATTGTCTTATTTACAGCAAATTAATAATAAAGAAATTGTTCAGTAAAATTCTGTTATTCTTTCAGAAACCTACATTTATGTACAGCTAGTTTATCTATTACACTGAGAATCGATATTTCATTGATCAGAAAGATTATAATTCATTTTAGTAAACCTATATTTTGTTTGCTTTCTTAATATACATTTAAAATACACTTTGCTTGGGATCATGCGTTTTTCGATACCACCTATGCTGTAAAGGCTTCTTAATTATACATCGCGTGAGATCCAAATTTATGATGTGACTCCTTACGGAGATGTTTGCTTATTTTTCCATTGTTTAAGTGATACTGCACTAACCTGATGAGATGTTGCAGTAGGACAATGCCTAATTAGTAATTCCATACCTTTTATATATCTGAAAAATCTATAATAGTATATGCAAACACTTCAAGATTTCGTCAAAAGAAACGTTTCTGTCGTCGACAATCTATGAAGTTTTCGTATACCCAGACTATATTAATTAATTGGCATTGCCCTACTGCAACGGCTCACGATATTAATGGATTGGCATTGCCCTACTGCAGCGGCTCATCAATTTTGTAAAGTTTTATTTAGAAAATGAAATTATTATTAAATAGAATTCCTTAGGAATCACAATACCATACGTTTCGATCCTAAGCGGTGTTATAAAATAATTTATTATTTTTCTTTTATCATTTGTTCATTTCTATTGGCTAAAAGTGGATAAAGTTGGACTTCGCCCTCGGTCAATATTATTTCTCTGGTCTATAACTTAACGTATCGACCTCATAAAAGTGCTATTTCTGTGCTATAATTGTATATTATGCGACAACAGCTCCTATGAACAGAGTTAGTGGCCCTTTTAAACCAGAATTGGTTAGATACTCATTTCCCTCTTTAAGTGTGCTGTCTTTCGTATTTCAGTGAAGATTCTTTGAGGTTTTATACTTATTCTATAAAAACTGTTTGTAGGTGTGACGGCTAAAAGTCCATCCTTTGAGCACACGTTTTAGAGTCCGGAACTATTTCATTTTACTTTGCAAGGTTACATTGCAAGCTCCTTGTTAATTGAATCATGATGTGTACATATTTTGTGATTTTTAATAAAAAACTTGCTACCGAGATCATATGATGTGCGAATATTTATTTCCTTCGAATCCATTAACATCATTTAAGAGCAGATAAATTTACAGAATGAACAAGCCATGCACGTTTTGTGTATTTACCCAAACCATTTAATGACCGTTTGCGTAGCCACTATGCTTTCCGTTGAAGGGAGGAGATCTCCAACAAGACTCCGTTGCAGCATCAACAGTAAATCACCAAATCACCCGATGCAAAAACACAAAAGACGAGTACAGCACGAGACGGAAAAGAGAAACACGACATGTAAACATCAAACACAAAAGACTACACATAAACCAACGAGACCAATGGGCAACCGGTGCCGACTTTGGACGGCCATTTGTCACGCAAGTAGCAAATGGTGTGGTTATCCTGGATTACGTGCGCACAACCCTCTCACTTCTCCAATTACCCAGAGGTCTCGAAGAACGTACAATTGTGGTGTAAAACAAACTCCTCGTTGTAAGATGACATCACACAAACAAGACCGCGAAACGCAGAGGCCCCAGAGACACAGATGAATATGTAAATGGATATAAAGAGAGGGCATGCTTAATACAGTCCGTGCTCTGCCGGCTGTAGCGAGCTCATGTATGTAATCACCCGAGGAGTTTGACTGACATTCAGAGAGGATAGGTGGTCGGGGCCCTGTCTTCTCTAAAGAGGTTTGGACAGGGCCCGTCATGGAGTCCGTCGTCACAGTCAGTCAGAGTGCAAGTCTCAAGGATGCACTTGTACAAGACTGTAGATTGGTCAAGTACCAAGCCTAGTGTCCGTCTGGTGACTTTAGGATCATATCCACGGTATAAAAGGCGTTTGATTACTCTGACGCATTTTCGATGGTTATGCTGCCTACCTGACAGTTTTCAGGATGAAAACTGTCACCCCTGATGTTCGTGCACTCTTCCTCCCAAAATCAACACGATGAATGCAAAACACACAACCGAAGAGTCATTTATAAGTATTTAGTAGCTAGCAATTAGATTATTCGGATTGCGTGCGTACAACCCTTCCTCTCGTCCGGTAATCCGTATGTTTGTCACAAGTCCTAAGAGTTCATCATATACAGCTGCTTTTGTGAATAACCTACATGTATATATCATATTTCATATTGTTTCTTATGCTTACTCCTCCCGGGCACCTGGTCCCACCAATAGTTTGCTAGAGGTCCGTCGATGTTCATTCGGTGCTCATTGTGAGTGTTGTTAAGGATTATTGTCAGAATCTTCTTTAAGTCATTCGTGTAACACTAATGACCTTTTGCCTTGTGGAGCTCGTAAAAAATCCCCGCGATTGGTTTGAAAGAAAGTATTTTAAATGTTTTCCCTGATATGGTCACCATAGCATTTTCTATATAGACATAAACTCAGACGGTGCATGTTTTGTAGACATTATTTCATTTTCGTGCATGAACATCTACGGCGGTGCGGCTAGGCAAACAGTGGAATCACACTCCTAACGGGTACCTGCTCCCACATCTAGCTTGTTAGTGTATGTCAATGCCCATTTCGGTGCTCTATTGTGAGTGCTGTTGAGATTGTCGTCAAGATCTTCTTAATCTTATTGACAGAATCCAGATCTAGATTGATCATCAGCATTGAGATTTTATTTTAAAGGAATTCCAGTTTCCCATTATAAGAGAGCATTTATATCTTTATTGGTATTCATTTGTACCATAGTGAAGATGATTTGCCATGGCTTCATTTTAGTAGTGTCATCTTTTTTCCTTACAATAACACATGTGATGATTATTCAGGTATAAAGTTATATCCTTCATGCTATTAATAATACGGAAGTGTTCCAACTCTATACCTTCATGAAGAAAATTCCAAACCAGTTTTTTCTGCACCAGAAACGTGTTTCGAATATTAAATTCTATTCGGTGATGCTTCCAGCGGATCCACCAAAATTCATTTCAGTAGTGCCCTCTTTAATGTTTTGAATTCAGATTTGTACGTTTACTTTACAGAGAGTGCGCGGTTCCAAATTTCCTGTAGGGTCGATTCAGTAGCATTATTACCCAAATAAAATATATGTTCAAAATAGCATATGAGGGACGGTGCTAAGTGTTAAAATGATGTATCATTACTAGTGTTGTACATCGGAAAACTTTTCAAAATCGATTATCGGAAAATAATCGGAAAGAGTAAACCGATCGATTATCGATTTAAATCGGAATACAAAAGTCCATGAAAAATGGAACATAAAAGATAGAAAAATTGTATTTTTCTGCATAAAATTCAGAAACTTTGCTGAAAACAAAATATAAAGCATTCAATTTCAAAGTGTCTGCCCGTTTACATGCAAGACAACAGGTAACGGTTTATGTTACATGTGAAAAGAGGAAAATAAATACCTTTACACAAAATCCTTTCTTTCAGCGACAATCGATTGTAAGAAAGTGAAATCGATAATCGGAATCGAAAAAGTTTTAGCGATCGACAATCGATTGTCGGCGACAATTGGTTCATCACTAATCATTACGTCCTTAGATAACACCGTGTTACCGGGTGCGTCAGATAATTGTACGCACGTGATCCGTTCTAGTTCAACTTTTGCTACTTACGTTTTCATGATGACGTAGCTACCATACCAACCCTCCCCCCAAAAAAAATGATATGGATTGTTGTGAGCAAGGCTCTAGATTAAGTATTACAATGGATATCAAACATTTGAACCAACTTTTCTTCGAGTTGTTCAGTATACTAAGAGTATTACCATGTTATTATATCAAATAATAAACATCAAAGAAGTACCTAACCATTACTCAGTCTCAAGGTCGAGAAATGTGATTTTATCAATTTAAACTGCAATTTATATAAAACTATTTCGAACAAATAAAAGAGTATAATTGAAAAGTCAAATCATAATTTATATATAATATCTTTATTTTTAGTATTTTTACAAATTTATTCATGTTTAGAAAAAAAAACAATTATATTGAAGTCATTATTAAGAGTGCTAATGGAGGCATTAGATTGACTCTTACAAAAGGATTTATTCCGAATGTCCCACATTTTGATAAAAACCATATCCCGATTTCCCTACATTTAAAAAAAAAATAAACACATTCATATATATATAATTACAATACAAACACTTCGGTTATAATCCGTTTTATTGTGATATGTTTTTCGTTACATTTTCATGCCCCCGGAATCAAAGATTCGGGGGAATATAGTTTTTGGCCTGTCCGTCTGTTTCTATGTTTGTCTGTCTGTTTGTTCGAAAAACTTTATCATTTTTGAATGGAAGATGATAGAGCTTTCATATTTCAGATATGTTTTTCTTGTGACAAGACCTTTCCATTGATACCAATTTTTTTTCCTGGTGACCTTGACCTTGACCTTTGACCTACCTTTCAAAAACTTTAACATTGGGCATAACTTTTGAATGGTGGGTGATAGGGCTTTCATTTTTCATATGTGTATTCCTTGTGACAAGTCCTTTCCATTGATCAAAATGTTTGAACTGGTGACCTTGACCTTAACCTTTGATCATTTTTTTTTTCAAAAACTTAAACATTGGGCATAACTGTTGAATGGTAAGTGATAGGGATTTCACATTGCACATGTGTATTCCTTGTCACAAGATATTTCCATTGATGAAAAAAGTTAAAACTAGTGACACTGACCTTGACCTTGACCTTTCACATACTTAACATAAAATTGTGTTCTACTATCAAAGATGCCACCAGGTTTTATTCTTTGAGTGATAAAAGTGATATTAACATGACAAATACGATAAATTCTTTATTATTACTCATGTAAGACCAAACCATCCCCCCGTATATTTCCTTTTTTTAACTGATGAAATGTTTTTTATGAATTTTTCTTTCTTCAACACTTTCAGTATCACCCTCTATCATTCACTCTTTCCTTCTTTTATGTATTTTCTTAAGTTTTTGTATCATAATTATGTCTTTGTTTGGCTTACATAACATCTTTTTCAGAAGTAAGTCTGAAATTTCTCAAAGTAAGTAGTTTTTTTTCTAAAAATACATTTTCCGCATCTTCACGAGAAGATACATTTCTGGCAACTTTAATGATTCAATCTAAAACTATTGGATAAAATATTCATTTTTGCATCAGGTCGGAATTTCATGGATTGTAGAAGTATGGGATAACTACTAAATATATGAATCTTTTATCGATGAATGAATTTTAAATAGGGGGTGGACAGGGGGTGCCTCTCTTCCCACTCCTACCCCCTTACCTCCCCACTCCCGCCCCCTCCTGCCTCCCCCTCCTTTTCACCCTTCCCTTACCTCCCCCTCCCGCCCCTTTTTTTGCATCAGGTCGGAATTTCATGGATTGTAGAAATATGGGATAACTACTGAATATATGAATCTTCTATCGACGAATGAATTTTAAATAGGGGTGCCTCTCTCCCTCTCCCAACCCTTACCTCCCCCATCCCGCCCCCTCCTGCTACCCCTTCTTTTAACCCTTCCCTTACCTCCCCCCTCCCGCCCCATTTCTCCCCTTCCTCCCTTTTCCCCCTTCCCTCCCTTCTCCCCTCTCTCTCTCTCCGTCCTCCCGCCCCTTCCTCCCACCTCCCTTTTACCATGTCCACCCCTCTTAAATCTGTAATTTTCGAATGCCATATACATGTATATGATCATGACTTATAATTATTGTTTTTAATTGAAAGGGCATATACATGTACATTTGTATCTGTACACAAACATTAGTTTTGCTATGGGTGCTTCAACCAAGTGTTGTTGGAGATCCCCTCGTTTCTTTGGAAACGTTTGCAATATAGTTTGATGTCAATGGGAAGGGGAGACTTCTTTTTGAACCATGTGATGTCAGTCCAGCTGCCAGATAGTCGCCCTTTCGAAGTAATTGGAAGGAACTCCTTTTATTTTCAAACTTTTGTGACAATTAAAAGAATCTTGCATCTAAGTTGCTTAATCTCACCACCTTTTCAATCTTTTCTGTCCCATTTAATATCGCGCCCCGGGAGAAGCCACAGAGAACCGTTCCTTTTATATCTACATGATTTGAATAAATTCGGTATTATTTCCAATATTATTTTGATTAGTCATTGTATAAAATGACAAATATGGATAATGACCATATCCCTGTATACAGCACAAAATCGATAATTCAGAAATCAGAAAGCGAAGGCATACAAAATCAGGATACAACAGGAACCAAAGCAAACAAACAAAAACTTCCACCATATGAAAAGAAGTGAACTCCCGATATGGGAGTGAGACCAGGTGGCCAGGAAGAGTAAGCATCTCCTGGTTGCATGCAAAACCGCCGCTTCAATTCTGTAGAACTGTCACATCCGGTTACTTCCATTTCGGAAGACATAGAGTGCAATCTTTGGTTTAATGGTTCAAGTGGTCTATGACAGAATATCATCAACCATTCTGGAGAGTGGGACATCATAGTGTATGACGAGGTCCCCATATCGACCGTTGAACCTCCTCAGTGACGATGTTAGTCGGTCACAAACATATCCCTGACTGAGAAGTTTATCTGAAAGACGCCAAGCTCTCAGAACAAAATCCGTATATTTGGTACTTGTTCCGGCATAGCGTATTAAGTGAGATATGAACACGCCATAAGCAGGCGATGAAGGGATGTTGCTGCTCAGAAAAGGAAAGTTTGTAATGCTGAAATAGAAGTCGTCACGTGTGTCATAGAGTGAGGTGTTCATGTGACCATCAGTGTCGTAGGACACCATTTTGTCCAAATAGGATGCTGAATTATTTGTCTCTGTAGTTTCTTTGACTTCAAGCTCCGAAGGATAGATATTGCTGAGCTAATCCGCGAATTTTTGATTATTGATGTACAACATGAAGTTGAAGTCAGAAGCTAAGTATCTTTTCCCTTCAGAGACCTAAGATTAAATGAATTCAGCTTCGTACGAGTAAAGGAAAATGTCGGCAAGGAGTGTTTATTGGTCCCCATTTGAATTCCGACAATTTGCTGGAAGACCTTTCCTCCAAACACCACAAAAATGTTGTCGATCAGAAAGTTTAACATCTGAGTAGTATCTGTTTCAGTGTGAAAGAAAACAAGAACGAAGAAAAAAATATCCAAAAATCACCCAGCTTGGCTCGATATTGCTTTAAAATAAGGTGTCAGGAAACTGGTAATAAAAATCGGTCTAGAAACCATATTTCTTTATAGATTTATCATTTTCATTCAATAAGTGTATCAAGTGTATGGGAAAGCACTATTTGAGGGAAATTTAAAAAAATATTCGTTAAAGGACAAAGTATTTATATCCGACAAAAACCTTCAAATTCGTTCTTTTTATAAACGCAGCAAGATGGTCTCTAAATATGCGTCAAATCGCATGTATTACATGTACAAAAGATTTATGACGTTTATTAAAAAACCATGAATCATTTGACATTAACCTTTGATCTATTGTTTAACGTCTTCAAATTCATTAACATCATTTTAGAGAAGAAAAATTTACAGTATGGACCAGACATGCACGTTTCGGGTATTTAACCCTCGTCAGTGATCCTCAATCTAAACAATGTAATATGGCCAAAATCTGTGAAAATTATGTCCGAAAAATATCGAAAGACGTCGCAAGATGGCCGGGATATGATGCTACAGGACCCAAGTTTTAGAAATTTGAGAAAAATTTGTAAACAGAAATTTTCATATGCATTTGAAGAAACGACCAACCGAAAATGATCAAACGTGGCTACATGTGCCCTCGGGATGATAAAAAAAATTTACAGTATAAATAAAAGATAATTACCGCGATTACTTTATTAACATACACACCATATCCCGATTGTCCCGTATTACTTTTCTACCTTTTTTATATGAAAGTGGGACGATTCGGATGACATCTTTAAGAGATATATCTAAAACCTGAAGATAGATTCTGCTGCCATCGACCTTTTAAGACGTAAGATATCAAGGGAAATGTCATCTTGAATATAGAACTACTGAGCACTGATAAACGAATCATGATTGGCTAATCAAAATCAACATTTCAAAATTAAATCCCGTTGGTTCGTTTGAAATATTCGTATACCATTGTGAATGTTTGATGATTAAAATAGTTCTGCATCAGGGGAAATTAAACATGCAACGATAATTTCTTTTCCATTATGGGATTAAAAGGTTCTACCTTTCGATAATTCACACAATGATTAATGATTATAAGTTACAATGGAATAATGTCAAGTCAAGTGAAATCCTTTGTCTCAGATACATACTTATGCTTGAACCCTATGCTTTATGAACTCGCTTAATATAACATACCGATATAAATTTCAACTGATTCTATTATATGTTCCATTGAAAAAAGAAAGATTTACAGTATATGCCCGGATATTCAAGTAAAACGTTGAATTGATTTGTCGCTGAAGGAAAAAAGTCTCTGTTGCACCAGTAATGGAAAGCAAGTAATTGAAAAAAAAAACGCTTAGTAAGATTTATCTTATCCCAGGATATTTTATGCCTAAAAGACTATGTCACAAAGTCCCCTGTTTTAGAACACATGTACCTGAACGTATGCAGGCCGAGAAGTACGTTTACGGCATAAGTCACATTGTCTGGTTGTATAGGTGTTGCAAACTTTCATTTCACCTCCTGGAGAGAATTGCTATTTTTCAATTTCATGAAATCTTGAAAACTTAGAAGTGTTCCTGCATTTATTCTTTGCTATTGATTAAAAGTTTCACTTTTTCTTTTTTCTTTTTCGATATTCGTTAATATCGACATGTAAAACCCAAAACATTTCTTTGCAGGTAATATATAAATCATATCTAACGTGACCATTGCACTCGTATGATGGAGTCCCGTCTGTTTCATTTCATTTTGTACTTTCGTCAAAAAAATCTGGGACGCGATCATTTGTCCTAGAAATGACGACCTGGTGGTTTATTCACGTGAAAATTTGGCATTTCACAAAAGAACAATATTTGATAGAATGTTGTCGGTAATCATAATGTCAAGCGTTATGAAAATGTCATTTTCCATTTGTCTCGTTTGTTGAAGTACAGTCTTTTGTTTTTTGCGTTTGAGGTCCTATTTGGTGGTTCTTGTCCCTTTAGTGTCTTTAACTTTAGATGTAATAAGGCTCTGTATTTTCGCATTTTGATTTCGCATAGGGTAGTATCGCGGTTTCCATGCCGTGGCTGCAGCATCCCTCCTTTCTTTTGAAGATAAGCAATCTGCTTTTCCATTAGAATTCGTATGATGTAGTTGTCATACATATGTCTATTTTCTCCCTTTTTCGCATTTTGAGACGTTTTGACTAAAGATATTAAAACAAAGTTGTTGAATCGATTATTTCACTGCAAAAGGTGATCAAAAAATTGGGGGATAGTCGATAGAAGGTTTATCCACAAGGTTACATGTTTGATTATTTAGAACGAATGGACAAGTTTGCAAGTGTCGAGTTTAAGGCAAATAAAATTCACTTTTGTCAAAAGTGAAGCTCTTCATTTCACAAAGGTTGGAAGAAATGTAAAAGTATTTTAAATATTCAGTGACGTGGACCTGCTACTCGATTCTTACTGCTAAATATATGAGTTTAATAAAGAAATGAAGTGTGAATTCTGTCAACAATTAGCAGAAAGCAGGGGATCTATATATTGTTATGGGTCAGAATACCCCAAAACGCCAGTAAAAATCAGACAAAGACAGAATATAAATTTAAAAGTTTAATTATGTACAAAATATATATATTTACAATGATTACAACTTACAATACAATGTCCGGATCAAAGTGTCCGTGACGGTCCACAAAGTCTATCGAATGTATGGTTTCCGGTAATCACAAACGTTCTCGAAAGATCGGTGTCCAAACGTTGTTAAATGGATTAAAGTCTCAAATAAAGTGTCCCAGTATATCAGAATAGATGAATGAATCGTGTCTACCAATGTGTACGAATGCCCCCCTCAACACAGTTCCTCGGAGGTATTTGTACTTAAGTAGCTGTCCATATAAAAATCATGCAACAGGTGCTACACTTAGGGTTTCAGAATTCTGTGATACTTTATCATCAGTTAGTATTAAGTGCAAATATGGTGTTTATTTCATATGAGACCTGTCAATTCAGGGTTGCTAAGGAAACGCCCTGATCAAAATTTGCATAGCAACCAATGCAAAAATGATATTGAAATCTTTAAAAATGACGGTTTTTATCAGCATTTTTTTTACATCTTAGATGGCTTCTGTGATAATTGATTCATATCAGATAAATTAGGCATAAGTTCCTTGATAAAATGGAATGATAACATCTTGTCAAAAATAATTCCAAATCGACAAATTTTGGGGACAAAATTGGCAAAAATTCAAAAATTCAATTTTTATGAAAAATAAGCAAAAATATACTTTTTCAAATTCAAATATTTACAATTACCAATTCAATACATCTATTACATTATGATCACAAAATAATATAGGCATCATATTTATGTATTATAGTTTCAATTTTCTCGGATCAAATATTAGACTCACGTTACTAAGCAACCAAAATCGCTAAAAATTGTGAATATCAAAAATCATTCTTATTTTCATACAGATTATAGAATACAATGATACCACCAAATGAAAGTGAATAAAGGTGAGGATCACCTTAAATAATTTTTTTTACAATTTCAAAAAATTTATTTGATGCTGTTGCCCCTACGAAAATAGGTATTGCCCATTGTGTGAATCTCGTGAAATAGGAAACGAGTTCCATTATCTATTTGTCTGCAATAATGAAGTAATTAAGAGCCTAAGGGAAAAATATATTCCTAGATATTATTCAAATAACCCAACTGAATCAAAACTTAGAGGTCTTTTATCTATATGCAATAAGAGAATTATTGAAAATGTATGTGCTTTTTTGAGGAAGATAGATAAGTTGTTTCGGCAGTTATATGTATAGTATTAAGTTTATATATAGATGTCTTTGTGATGGTTTTTTTTTTTTTTTTTGTATTTTTTTTCTATTCTATATATTATGTTGTAATATTTACTTTTTGTTTGCCTTAACGTTTGCTGCAATTGTATTTATTGCTCTTGTAGCACCTTTGTGTGCCTGAGTTAGTAAATAAACATTGTCTTGTCTTGTCTTGCCATAGTAACCAAATAAATAATTTCAAAAATTAAAATAAATGGACATCTTATTGACAATGTATTATCATTCTTTGATTATAAGTAGTAATTTGCGTTACATACTACATAGAAATTATCAAATAAATTGAAAACATATTTGAAATCTTTTATTATTATTTTACAGTTAAGCAAAATAATTTAAGGGAAGATCCAGCCACTGTTACCATGGATATGAATAGCCCAGAGATAAAATAAATCATCATTTTACTAATATCTTATGTATTTTCTGAAATTGACTGAACCTTTGAGATATGCATTTATTTATCATTTAATTTTTTAAATTACGCACATTTATGTCTTTAAGAAAGATATTTGTTAATTTTTTATATATAAATTTTTTTCATGTCAACAAGGGTACTTTCCTTAGCGACACATAGCAACCATCATATGGGAAATACTTATTATCAATATTGCTTGAGTGAATACTTCTCCGTGGCTTGAATAGGCTGAAAGAGCAGAAAATAAACTACTCTAAACATACATGTATGCAATTTACTAAATTTAACAATCTATCTCAAAGATGTATAATTTAACTATCACTAGGTAAGGTGTTACAATTTTAATCTTAACCAGACTTGTCAGAATGACAACATAACTCGCCGGTGGCAACCATATGTAAATTGCAACAACAACAATAAATAACTCCTCTGATTAAAAAATCCCAGTGCCAATAAAGTTGACTTAAATCAGTAAAGAAGCTATGGCCCAAGTTAAAGTTTTTGAAAAGTAGGTAAAATTTCAAGGTCAAGGTCACTAGGTCAAAATTTATTGTACGGCATGAAAGGTCTTATCACAAGGAATGCACATGTGAAATATCAAAGCCCTATCACTTACCATTCAAAAAATATGGCCCAAGTAAAAGTTTTTTAAAAGTAGGTAAAATTTCAAGGTCAAGGTCACTAGGTCAAAATTTATGGTACGGCATGAAAGGTCTTATCACAAGGAATGCACATGTGAAATATCAAAGCCCTATCACTTACCATTCAAAAAATATGGCCCAAGTTAAAGTTTTTGAAAAGTAGGTAAAATTTCAAGGTCAAGGTCACTAGGTCAAAAATTATGGTACGGCATGAAAGGTCTTATCACAAGGAATGCACATGTGAAATATCAAAGCCCTATCACTTACCATTCAAAAAATATGGCCAAGGTTAAAGTTTTTCAAAAGTAGGTCAATCTCCAAGGTCAAGGTCACAAGGTAAAAAATTTTGGTATCCATGGAAACGTCTTGTCACAAGGAATACACATGTGAAATATCAAAGCCCTATCACTTACCATGCAAAAAATATGGCCAAGGTTAAAGTTTTTCAAAAGTAGGTCAATCTCCAAGGTCAAGGTCACAAGGTCAAAAATTTTGGTATCCATGGAAACGTCTTGTCACAAGGAATACACATGTGAAATATCAAAGCCCAATCACTTACCATGCAAAAAATATGGCCAAGGTTAAAGTTTTTCAAAAGTAGGTCAATCTCCAAGGTCAAGGTCACAAGGTCAAAAATTTTGGTATCCATGGAAAGGTCTTGTCACAAGGAATGCACATGTGAAATATGAAATCCCAATCTGTATTGGTTTAAAAGTTATAAGCAAGGTTAAAGTTTTTGTGCACGCGCATGCAGACGCCAACGTCGACATCGGGGGTATGACAATAGCTCTCCGGACATTCGTCCCGGCGAGCTAAAAAAGGCATAGCAACGTAATATAAAACACCAAGATCAGCATTTAATTTAGAAATCATGTGTTTTCATGAGAAGAACATGACTGCAAAAGGTGTGAATGAAATCCTTTTTACACATGTTTTAAATCAATTTTAAAGTTACTATTGATATCAAGATAGATTATTTGTTCCCCGTAATTAGAGATTCGGGGTAGCTGTCCCTTTGTTTCTTTCTTTGTCCGTTTGTAAAAAAAACTTTAACCTTGGGCATAACTTTTGAATGAAAAATGATAAGACGTACATGCTTCCTGTAATAATTCGTGACAAACTTATCCATGAGTTGAAAAAATTGACCTCGTGACCTTAAAACCAATTCAATTTCTTAGTATCAATTGTCTCTTCGATTTCATCAGATGTATGAAGTACGCACTACTTTTTTTTCGTTCCTGCTACGGAAGAGCTACGTAGATGTTACGTTGTTTGCCCCGACCACCCCCAATGCGTAACGCAAACCAAAGCCGTGTACACAGTAAAAACGCATTAACCGTACGTGTTGGTAGGACGCATCAGTTCTAAACGCCTTTTACGCTGTATAAACGCCGTACTTATGCCTTGGACTTCTTCATTTCTCTCGCGTAAATAATTTGGCAAAAATACTTCTGTTACAAAGCAGATGCAAAATATATATAGGCTAAACCTTGGAGTCTAAATAACCTTTTAAAACTTTAATTATTGCTCATAACTCTAACATGTTTAAGAAATAACAACTAGCTAGCCGTGGTTTGTTGTCCAGTAATTCCCCGAGTCACATGAATCAATGTAATTATCATCGAGCCGCAACGAGGGGAATTACTGGACAAAATATCACAGCTAGCTAGTTGTTATTTCAATTCTAATATTGTTCTACACGAGTTCTATAGCACGTGAATGGGCGAAGCTTAGCGACCAGGCGAGTTCTATAGTACAAATAGGGAGAAAATCTGAAGTTATGTTAACATATCCACTGGTACAGAACACCGACCTTGACCTTTAAGTATGACCTAGCTGCTTGACTTAAAAAATGCCGACGGGGGCATTCGTGTTTCACAAGCAATTTTTAGCTCATCCGGACGAAAAAGCCCTCGGCGTCGTCGGCATCGTTGTCGTCGTCCGTAGACAAAACTTTAACCTGGGCTTTATCTCTTGAACTACAAGGGATAGGGCTTTGATATTTCACATGTAGATACCATGTGACGTGACCTTTCAATTGAGACCATGCCCTTTCACCTATTGACCTTGGACTGTGACCTACTTTTCAAAAACTTTAACCTGGTTTCTGACAAAAACCTGTATAGGTGAGCCATGTAATCTTTGATTACCGAATGTTTTTTTATATATTTACAGAAAGAATACTTGTACACCGATATTTTATTTTACAATTATCTCTTACAAATGCTCTCTCTATTTTATGGGTTTTTTTATTTATTTTAACTCTCCTCCTCAAACATGGTATTTGGCAACAAAAAAGGCCTTTGGCCTGTAGGGCAGCGGCTGTTGAATAATCCTGCCCGAAGAACCGCAATAAATTTTGCCCTCTAGATACAAGCATGAGTTTAATTGCGCACTTTCAAGAAAAATCCAAGTCCCCCATCCCGAAAATTTTGCTTGTTTTGCTCCACTGGAGGTTCTAAAGAGGGTCCCGACCCTCTACCTTTTTGCGGTCAACATTTTTACATCAATATTAGTTTGAATGAAATTTCTTTGTTTTTCACCGTCAATAATCAATATATCTTGTGCTGATGCATTTTTGCTGCAAAAAAAGGGGGGGGGGGAGGGGGGCAAAATTAGGCCTTAACTGTGCACATGTCTTGAAATGTATTTTTTCGCCAATAGAAAAAGTGGCTACACTTTTTTTCGCAACCCAGTGTGAGCTCTACTAGGGATCCAGGTTTCATTACTTCCATTGTGTATTTCAAATAAAACAGCTATTCTCTCCGATGCATTCCATATTCCCAATATTCTCACCTTCATACCACAGGGATTTATCGCGCTTCCCAGTTGCTTGACAGTTGTGAGTAACTCATAGTACTATCAAACAATCGGGAAGCGAGATGAATCCCTGTGCTTCACACTGTACACGTATTTTGAGACCAAAATAAACTTACGAAGAGAGCCAACGACGTCTGAATTTCCAACTTAGCAGCAACAACACAAAATCGCTAGCTCTTTGAAAAATTACTTTATCAGCCTATGTGATACATAAATTTTGTTTTCCTTTTTCAATAACTAGTATATACACGCATGCTTTGGATGTTCCTTTGGGGCAGGGGTGGGTGGTTATATAGTGATGCACCCGATTGTGCATTCGTCCATCCATCCAAGGAAACCATTACAGAGAATAAATTCTTTTCTCAAGCCGGCCAAGTCTGAATAATGGGTTACACTGCTCTTTTACATTAATTTCATCATTCAATTCTTGGATGAAATGCTGGAATCATTGAGATGAGGAATCACAGGAATCTAAAATATCTAAAACGTTTTGCCCTATCCAGTTTTACAAAGAAAATAAAACGAGATAAAGGCGCCAATGCAAATATGATAATGACGCAAATTATGACGTCGTTACTGATGACGTCATTTTTCCGTAATTGCTATTTTTCCCCTTGAATGTACTAATCTGAGGTATGTAAACGAGATGAATAAGCATTTATACAAATTTAAAAGCATTTGGGATGATATTAAACCGATTGTAGTTTGAAATCAATTATTTTTGCGCAAATAGATTATGTCAGGAGTTTGAATTTGCTTCAGCACGAAATATCCAGATACACAACTTATGTACTTTTCATACCGAAGACTTCCATAATTCCCCTAAAATAAAGAATATTTCTGGTCTTTGTTTTCTTCTTCTGATTGAGATCCAAGAAATTTGTTGTGATGAAAAATAACCAGAACTCTTCCTCTTTCAAACTTTTTGTAGAGCAGATATGGGCTGTTCTGGTAATTCATTTTATACAGGTTTCTTTTCCTGTATATTACTATGGCGGGCTATGGGAAAATTCCTAATCTATTATAATTTTCTATAGGTCATAGCAGGAAAACTGCACATATTTGAAAGCTAATATTTTGTAAAAATAATTTTTGTCTTATAAACTTTCAGTTTTGAACAAAGAAAACTATTTCCGTTACTAGTGTTGGATCACTTTTTTTTCATTTTGCATGGTTTTTATATGGACAGCTACTTAATACCAATGAATTTACCAGAAGCTTTTAGAACAATGACTCATTACACACGATTAACAATAGAGTAAATTATAGAAATCACAGTCATGTGATGATAATGATGTAACAAAGAACATACTGGAATATTCTCTAATGAAATAAACATGACATAGTAAAATATAGAAAGAATTATTATGAAATCATCAAATAACATGACTAAGTACATGTGTTCCTACACATAAAGTAAAACTAAAATAATAC
This sequence comes from Pinctada fucata, assembly GCA_028142955.1. Lineage (NCBI taxonomy): Eukaryota > Metazoa > Mollusca > Bivalvia > Pterioida > Pteriidae > Pinctada > Pinctada fucata. The sequence continues at coordinate 13,219,662 of AP027109.1, forward strand.
ATGACCCACAACACCTCCCCCCTTAAAAAAAGTTTGAATGTTAATGAAAACTTAGGTGGTAAATTCTGCAAAAATCACTCATGAAACTCTCGATAGTGCATCTGCAATCACATTGTCTTTGCCCTTGATATGGTTAATAATAATATTGTACTCTTGCAACAATAAACTCCACCTTGTAAGTCTTTGATTCTTGTTTGACATTTTGTGCAAAAATGTGAGAGGGTTGTGGTCAGTATATACAAGAATGGGATGTAAAGTAACATTCAAATAAACATCAAAATGTTGTAAAGTTAACAATAATGCAAGACACTCTTTTTCAATAGTAGAGTAATTCTTTTGACATTTTGTCAAATTCTTTGAAAAATAACAAACAACTCTATCTACACCATCATCATTTTCTTGAAACAAAGCAGCCCCGATTCCTACGTCACTGGCATCAACAGTAAGCTTAAATTGCTTATCAAAATTTGAAGCTGACAGGACAGGATTATTCATAAGAACACATTTGATTTTCTTAAAAGATTCGTCACAGTCATTGGTCCATGCAAAATTCACTCTCTTTTGTAACAGATTGGTAAGTGGACCAACAACTGACGAGAAATTTGGACAAAATTTTCTGTAAAATCCTGCCATTCCTAAAAATCTCATTATCTCTTTCTTATTGGTAGGAATCGGGAACTTTGAAATAGCTTCCACCTTGGCCATGATAGGAGTAACAAAACCTTGACCTACTTTGTGACCCAAATATTCTACAGTCGCATGACAAAATTCACTTTTCGCAAGGTTCACTGTGAGGTTTGCTTTTGCCAGTATGTCGAAGAAGGTACGCATTATTCGGAGATGATCATCCCAGGTGTCGCTGTAGATGATGACGTCATCGATGTACGCCTCGCATCCTTCGAGATGATTGAGGAGCGAATGAATCATCCTCTGGAATGTAGCTGGAGCGTTTTTCATACCAAAGGGCATTACTTTATATTGGTATAGCCCATCTGGAGTCGCAAATGCCGATATTTCTCTGGCTCTCTCGGTAAGCGGGACTTGCCAATAGCCTTTAAGCAAGTCAAATTTGCTGACAAATTTTGCACTGCCAATTTTATCTATACAGTCATCGATTCGTGGGATCGGATAAGAGTCAGTTTTGGTGACTGAATTGACTTTTCTAAAGTCCGTACACAATCGGTAAGTTCCGTCTGGCTTCGGAACCAGAATACATGGGGAACTCCAATCACTATTGCTGGGTTCAATAATGTCATTTTCGAGCATGTATTGAATTTCTTTCCGCATGTATTGAAGTTTTATCGGGTTTAACCGATAGGGATGCTGTTTGATAGGTGACGCATCACCTACAATGACATCATGATGAGACGCATTCGTCTTTTTTGGAACGTCCGGAAAGATGGTTGTATATTCCCGCATTAATTGGTGCACTCCCTCTTTTTGATGCACGGTCAAATGTCCGAGTTTCACTTCCGGATTTGTCAGAATTTCAGAATTCTTTAAACGGACACTTTGAGCAAAGTCTTTTTCGACAGTCTCTTCATTACATTCAGCTTCAACACAATTTTCTAATGTATTTGCATTGGCCAAAGTGGAAACTGGTTTTACAAAATTTCGGTCACTTCTATCAAAATACTCTTTCAACATGTTAACATGACACACTCTTTTTTCTTTTCGCCGACCTGGTGTCTTAACTACATAGTTAACATCACTAATTTTACTCTCAATCTCATAAGGACCGAAATATCTAGCTTGCAAAGGATGACCAGGGATAGGCAAAAAGACAAGAACTTTATCGCCTGGTTTAAAAACTCTGTTTCTAGCATCTTTGTCATACCATGTTTTCATTTTCATTTGTGAGGTTTTGAGATTTTCTTGTGCTAATTTGCAAGCATTATATAATTTCTCTTTGAAATTAGACACGTAGTCTAAGAGATTCAAATCGCTAGTCTCAGTCAACCATTTTTCCTTCAATAACTTCAATGGCCCCCTGACCGTATGCCCAAAAACTAGCTCAAAGGGACTGAACCCCAGGGACTCCTGAACCGCTTCTCGTGCCGCAAACAACACGAGGTGAACCCCTTCATCCCAGTCTTTTCCATACTGGTGACAATATGTTTTCATCATAGTTTTAAGGGTTTGATGAAAGCGTTCAAGTGCCCCCCTGGAACTCAGGATGGTACGCAAAAGACTTATACTGCCTGATACCTAGCTCATGCATAACCTGCTGAAACAATCCTGACATAAAATTCGAACCCTGATCTGACTGAATAGCCTTGGGAGCACCTACGAAACTGAAAAACTTTGTAAGGGCCTTAACTATGGTCTCTGCCTTAATATTCCTAAGAGGTATGGCCTCAGGAAACCTAGTCGAAGTACACATAATTGTCAGTAAGTACTGATTCCCTGACCTAGTCCTAGGCAAAGGACCTACACAATCAACTAACACCCTACTAAAAGGTTCCTCAAAGGCTGGAATGGGTTGGAGGGGAGCAGGTGGTATAACTTGATTTGGTTTACCTACCATCTGACAACTATGACAAGACTTACAAAACTCAGACACATATTTTCTCAACTTGGGCCAGTAAAAGTGACTTAAAATCCTATTATAAGTCTTATTGACACCTAAATGACCTGCCATGGGTGTGTCGTGAGCTAAACTCATAATTCTGTGCTCTATTGTGAGTGCTGTTGAGATTATCGTCAGGATCTTCTTTAACTCATTTGTGTCACACTTATGCCCTTTGCCGTGTGGAGCTCGTAAAAAAGTTCCCCGCGAGGGGTTTGACAGTAAGTGTTTTGAATATACTTCCCTGACATTGTCGCCATAGCACTTTCTATATAGACATAACGTCAGACAGTGCATGAATTTTATACCTTTTTATTTTCATGTTTCATAAACATCGACGGCGGGTGCGGCTAGCCAACAGGGGATGCTTACTCCTCCCGGGTACCTGGTCCCACCTCTAGCTTGCTAGGAGTCCGTCGATGTTTAATTTTGTGCTCTATTGTGAGTGCTGTTGAGATTATCGTCAGGATCTTCTTTAACTCATTTGTGTCACACTTATGCCCTTTGCCGTGTGGAGCTCGTAAAAAAGTTCTCCGCGAGGGGTTTGACAGTAAGTGTTTTGAATATACTTCCCTGACATTGTCGCCATAGCACTTTCTATATAGACATAACGTCAGACAGTGCATGAATTTTATACCTTTTTATTTTCATGTTTCATAAACATCGACGGCGGGTGCGGCTAGCCAACAGGGGATGCTTACTCCTCCCGGGCACCTGATCCCACCTCTAGCTTGCTAGGGGTCCGTCGATGTTTAATTTTGTGCTCTATTGTGAGTGCTGTTGAGATTATCGTCAGGATCTTCTTTAACTCATTTGTGTCACACTTATGCCCTTTGCCGTGTGGAGCTCGTAAAAAAGTTCCCCGCGAGGGGTTTGACAGTAAGTGTTTTGAATATACTTCCCTGACATTGTCGCCATAGCACTTTCTATATAGACATAACGTCAGACAGTGCATGAATTTTATACCTTTTTATTTTCATGTTTCATAAACATCGACGGCGGGTGCGGCTAGCCAACAGGGGATGCTTACTCCTCTCGGGCACCTGGTCCCACCTCTAGCTTGCTAGGGGTCCGTCGATGTTTAATTTTGTGCTCTATTGTGAGTGCTGTTGAGATTATCGTCAGGATCTTCTTTAACTCATGATGTCCCCACGATACGCTACTGGAACCACTATCTGGTGAACGACCCGCCACACGTCATTAGGGGGTGCATCGGGTGGTCTCCATTTCCGCATAAGGATGCCATCTTGTATGTAGAAGCACTCTCCGACTTTGACCGCTTCTTCTCGGGGAAGGGCCCTCTTGCTTAGTCGGATGATCTCCGGATCTTTAGTTTGCTCGGAGAGGAGCTGCTCACGGCTTAAGGCATCTGTATCTCTGTCTAATGGCGGATGGGAATCATCACCAGGTACTGTGGGAGACTTGTCAACATGAAGTGGTACTGACGTCTCAGGTACGCTGTCATCAATAGTAGACATGAATGCGTCAGAAAGGTCTATATTTTTGGAGGGATGGTCCTCGTTAAGTGCAGAAGTACTCTCAGCCTCTTTCAGTCTGTTCCTGGCCATCGCCCTGGTAACAGCGCAGGCTGGATACAAGTCGTCGTCTTCATCATCGGACACGACATCGGACGTGATTTTCTCACAAACAATCGGATCGGCTACAACTTTGCCGCCAGCTAAATCGTTGCCAAGCAACAAGGAAACGCCTTGAACGGGAAGAGTAGGTCGAACACCTACGATAACAGGTCCAGTAATTAAGTCTGACTTCAAATAAATTTTATGAAGGGGAACATCAATGACGCCTAGCTCCACACCCTGTAATAAAACTGACCTACCAGTAAAAGTGTGCTCAGACAAAGGCAATGAACCCTCTAACAATAAAGTCTGAGCAGCACCAGTATCTCTCAAAATCTGAACAGGCAACGCTTCGCTAGAATCACTGAGTGAAACAAATCCCTGTGACAAAAAGGGCTTATAATGATCCTCCACAAAATCATCAGAACTGGACTTAGAACCCTGAATCTCAGGAGTGTCAGAACAAATCGAATCTAAGGCTTTCCTATCATTTCTAACAGACGCACAGGCCTGTGACTTAAGTTCTTTTTTCTTCTTAAGCTTCAAACACTCACCAATAACATGACCTTTTTTCTTACAATAATTGCATGTAGGAAGCGACCCCACCCCTGGGGATGCCTCAGAACGCTCGGACCTAGGTCCGGACGTAGAACCACCTTGAAATGGTGACTGGGAACTAATGGACGACTGAGACTCTTGTAAATTTTTCTTTGGAAAATCTGAAGTTTTTGCGCTATCGCTAGATTGAGTTTTCGACACGAAATTTTTCTTATGAGTGAGAGCATACGCATCAGACAAAACAGCGGCTTCTTCAAGAGTTTTAACATTTTTGTCTTCCAAATGAGTTCTTAAATCTTGATGTACACACTCTTTGAACTCTTCTATCAGAATTATTTGACGCAAATTGTCAAATGAATTTGGAATTTTCTTAGATCGAAACCACTGATCAAATAAATCTTCTTTTTCTCGAGCAAATTCAACATATTGTTGATTTTCAAATTTTTTGTACTTTCTAAACTTTTGTCTGTACGCCTCAGGTACTAACTGATATGCTCTCAAAATCGTGTCCTTGACCTTGTCATAGTCTGAACTCTCAGCAATACTGAGCGCCGAGTACACTTCAGCCGCTTTGCCAATAAGTACGCTTTGTAACAAAGTTGGCCAAAAATCACGTGGCCACTTCAGATTGGCCGCGATTATCTCAAAATGTGGAAAATATTTGTCCACAGACTTTTCTTGAAATTTTGGTACTAATCTGATGTTTTTGGCGGCGTCGAATTCAGACTTGACATGCGAAGGAACAGGATTTTCCTGAGCGCTTTTCTCTAATTTTAACTTTTCTAACTCAAACTGGAGTTCTTTCTCGTGCATACATTCCTGTTTCTGTCTTTCTTCCTTTTCTCTTTCAAATTGTCTTTCTTTTTCTTCTTTTTCAAATTGTCTTCCTTTTTCTTCTCTTTCAAATTGTAATTGTATTTTCATTTTTTTCTAATTCAAACTCAAATTTTAACATTTTGGTTTCGCTTGAAACAGGTTCAACAGGAAAATCGTATGACGAAAAGATTTCCTCAGCTAAAAGCTCTTTAGCCACAATATTTCTAATTTCTTGTTTTCTCATAGAAGATTTTACATCTAACTTCAAGTGAAGACCTAAACCAATCAAATCATCTTTTTTCAATGATTCGAACTCATCTACAGTCGGCGATTTCAAAAATTCAGTGACCGAAAATACCATGATTGATTTCTGCTGGCAAAAGTTTTGAGAATTGTCCTTTTTTCAAAAAACGAACTTTACGTAAAAATGCAAATATGCAGAGATTACGATCCCGGACGAGCCCCCAATTCTGTTATGGGTCAGAATACCCCAAAACGCCAGCAAAAATCAGACAAAGACAGAACATAAATTTACAAGTTTAATTATGTACAATATATATATATTTACAATGATTAGAACTTACAATACAATGTCCGCATCAAAGTGTCCGTGACGGTCCACAAAGTCTATCGAATGTATGGTTTCCGGTAATCACAAACGTTCTCGAAAGATCGGTGTCCAAACGTTGTTAAATGGATTAAAGTCTCAAATAAAGTGTCCCAGTATATCAGAATAGATGAATGAATCGTGTCTACCAATGTGTACGAATGCCCCCCTCAACACAGTTCCTCGGAGGTATTTGTACTTAATACCAATGAATTTACCAGAAGCTTTTAGAACAATGACTCATTACACACGATTAACAATAGAGAAAATTATAGAAATCACAGTCATGTGATGATAATGATGTAACAAAGAACATACTGGAATATTCTCTAATGAAATAAACATGACATAGTAAAATCTAGAAAGAATTATTATGAAATCATCAAATAACATGACTAAGTACATGTGTACCTACACATAAAGTAAAACTAAAATAATACATGACCCACAACAATATTGTCTCGATTGCAGCATTCACAGCAACAATATGAATCACAATGTAGACATTACAACACGAGATTGTGGAGGGGAAAGGGAACACAAAACATCAAAGACATCAAAGCAGTAACCTGCAACCTGGACACACGACTGTCCAATTAAGACTCAAATAATGTCTTTGCATTATGGATCTTTGTTTAAGACAATTAATAATGAGTGTAATAAAGAAAATAAGTGTCCCAACTCTATCGTCTAATTCAGTCTTTTCGTTCCCTTCTCATTTGGGACGGTATCTGACGTAAATTGATTGTGATGTCATCAAAATCAATGGGAGCAAGCATAAAATTTAAGGAAATTATGCTTCAAATACAACGTTTCTAAAGGAATTGTATGACGTAATAATGCGCTTACGTCAGATAGCGTCCCAAGAGGGTAGTAACTCTGTAATATCGAAAAGACAGAATAGCAGGAGGAAGGAGCTCTCCAACAGGACTCGAGTGAGTATTTTTAAAATCACGGACTTTTACGATTTATTAAATCACTGCATATCACCTCTGCTTCCTCGGAGATTCAAAAATATAATATAAGAATGGAAGTTCTGTACCATACCAAACGTGCATGTCTGGTCGATGCTGTAAATTTATCAGATTTTAAATGATGCTATTGAATTTAAAGACGTTAAACATTGAATCGAAAATAGATTCCATTTCTGTGCGGAGTAAGGTTCGAATTTCGAATCCAAATTTTTTTTCTTTTTGATTTTACATGATAAATTTGGGACGATATTTGACATAAATGGATTATGAAGTAACTAAATTCCTATAGAAATGAAGCCTTATTTGTGGCAAGATTCCTGTGTTTTTTTTTGCTGCTTTCCTGTACAAATTGATGACGTCAAATTAGTTTAAATCACATACATTCATTAATGGAAAGCAACTCTGTATTTCGAAAAACCCAAATTATTAACACTGAATTCCTCCATTTTAATCAAACAAAAAGAAGCAGAAATATCTTTTTTAAAAAATGACAGGACCCGATGGCAGTACCAACGGCAACAGTTCTTTAAATTCAATAGCATCATTTAAGAACAGATAAAATTGCAGCATGGACCAGACACGTTTCGCGTATTTAAACCTCGTCAGTGATCTACGAAGCAGGATCGATTGGATATGATGCTACAGGACCCACGTTTTAGACATTTCAAGAATTTTGGTAACAGAAATTTTCGAATGCGTCGAAAAGACAGACGATCAACCGAAGTTGATTGAACTTGGCTACATGTGCCTTCGGGGACTCCTGGTCAACCAACAGTGACACTCACCAAGTGGTACAAATGTGAAACATAGAGTAGACAATTACATTATTAGATTCGAAAGGGAAAGCACAGAAAGAGACGCAAATGGTACAATGAACACAAAATTACATAGAAACATCAAACATAAATGACTACACATAAGCCAACGATACCAATGGGCAATCGGTGCCGACTAAGTACGACCATCTTAACACCAAACACTTTAAAAAGGACTTCAGACTGGGAAGTTGCAAATAATGCACAATTAAATTGATGATAATGCTAGAAAAAGCTTTCACATTAAGATATAATTTTTATGCTTAAACTATTGAAGGACATCAGAGGGAGTTTCATTCAATGAAAGAACATACCGCTTAAATCCTTTAATTATATATATCAGGAGTAAATTTTCTCGGTTGTTTCATGTAAGCTGACGAATGCAATTCAATAGTCTGGGAAGTGAAACAAACCTGTACCATGTCATTACAAGAGTAATTATCTTCCAAATAACAAGTTCGACCTTTTCCTAATGGTCTTAGCAGACAGGGTGTCATGACCCTTTAAATTCCACGAGACAGCTAAGAAAAGCATAGAAAATGAATCAACTTGTTTTAACATCTTCGCTTCAGGAATAGAAATAATAAGGAAGTGGTCCAACTATTTAGCTTTTTGAAGAAATTTCAAACCAATTTTAATGCACAAGATACGTATTTCGGATAGTAAATTCCCATCAGTGATGCTACAAGCCAAGTCATTTTCAGATACAGCCCGAATTCATTTCAGTAGCGCCCTCTGGTTTTGTTTATCAGAAGTAAAATTTGCGAATTTACTTCGCAAAGAGTGCGTTGCCCCAAATTTCCTGTAGAGTCGATTCAGTAGCATGATTGAATGAAATTTATGACCAAAATAGCCTTAGAGGGATTGTGCTAAGATACTAACCTCCTATAATGTCGATAAAATGTTTGGATAGAATGACAAGTTTCCGAGATAAAAAATACAATATATATCTCGTCAAAGGGCCGGAACAAAGCTCCTTTCAGGCGACAGAGCTGGAAAGAAGTAATTATTTAACATTAAACATGCAGTCACGGGGAATATGTTTAAATGCTCCACACTGCAATAGGAAATGAAAATATCAGAGGATCATATACTTTCTTCTCCGTTCTGTCTTTAGTCTTTGTATTATACAGACAAGTAGGAGGGTTATGCGAGCTTAATCCGAATATTTACACCATTTGCTACTCACATGGCATTTGATTATGGGTATGATTCTTTTATGTTTAATGTTTTGATGTCATATTTGAGGTTTCTTATTCCTTTTCTTACTCTGCTCGTGCTTGTTTATTTTGTTTTTCCACATGTATAGACAAAAAAGACAATTTTTTAGACGAAATCTTCAGCCAGAATTTTTTCAGAGAATAAAGTCTTTTCTACTGTTTTGATTAAGTGTTGCGTTTTTCATTTCTAATGTGGATTATAATCATTATATTTACTCTATAAAATTGCTCTTGATTGTCTTTAGGATACCAAGACTTTTAAGGACAAAATAAATGAAAAACATGATTATTTTTAAGATATATTTCATTTCTGTAACTAAAGGAACAATAAATTATTATTTTAAATCACTTTTATCGGGGGCTACCGCCCCCAGACCCCCGCTTGGCTTCGTACATTTTCCCCTTTCAAACTCATCTTTGTAGTTGTCACAGTTGATTCACAGATTTCCCGTACAAAATGACGGTTGCATGACGAAAAAGTAATTGTTAAAATTCAGTATCATTGTTTCCCGTCCGAAAAATCGCATTGTGACGTCAGGATTTCCGCACGAAATGACGGTAAAATTCAAAACAAAATGGCGACATTTTTACGTTGAGTTACAGTGTATAACCCCAATTTTCCGTATCATATCAAAACCCTCCCTCTTTCTGGAGGGTCTGCGACGCAAGACACTTGGATATAGGAACGGGAATAAGGTAGGATTATTTTTACCCTAGAAAATCGTCTTTTTTGCCTATATAGTCGCGGTCCCCTAAACTGAACAAAGGCCCGCTGGGTAATCTCGCAGCTCATTAGGTTTTCCTATAATTTCGTTTGATTTATATTATTCATCACAAAAAGGAAAATGTGATGCAATGTAACGATGCCTGAGCTTTAGGTTTTATCCAAAATAAGGGAAATTTTATCTTTTTATATAAATGTAACACGATCGGCGTGATTCAAGTAGATGAAATTGAAATTAAAACGCCGATCGTGTGTATGCATAATATAATGCTAATATTACCCTTATTTTTGTTAAAACTCACAGCTAAGATATTCTTACACTGCATCACATTCCCCTTTCTGTAATAAATTATTTTCAAAGACAGCAAAAATTCATTTCAGTAGCGCTTATGCATATTCCAAAGAGTGCGCGGCTCCAAAGTTCCTGTACGGTCGACTCAGTAGTACAGGTTAGTGCAAAATTGAGAAACATTTACACCACTACCTTCTTAACTATAAAACTTTTGAAAAATATGATTGAAGCTTTTCTAAAATATTAGGGTCTTTATAATTTATATAACGTACTTAAGTCAAAATGGCTTTACTTGTCAATAAATTACGCATAATTCAGTTACATAATGATTATCCCAAAAGATTACCACGCACATGCACATCAGTTCCGTAATATAGATACTATAAATCCGCCTTCTATTGTTCAATTTGACGCGCCATAAGTATATATATGTACATAGCATTGAACTTATTTGTGTTCATCTACTTAATACATCTATTTGTACTCCTACGATTTTTAATTCCTTAAGACTTTGAAATTCATAAGTGCTTGATCATAATTGTGCATCTTTATTACATAAAACTCATTCTGCCCTTATCAATGAAAACAGTGTCGCAAAAAAAAAATCCAAGAAAAAACAGGATTTAAGACTAGAAGATTCCGTTTCTAACATATTTGTGAAAAAATTAAACTGAATTTAGTTTAACAATCAAAACTTTTTTCAACAATGAGTGTATAACCAGAATTTTTCGCGAATATCAAATTTCGCGATTTTATGGTAAATAAAAGTGTCTTTATATTCGCGAGTACAATTTTTCACGATTCCTTAATTAGACACAAATATGTACATATGGTGTTAATGTTTTATACCTTTCATTATTGAAGTTTTAGTTATTTCTATCATGAGAACACGCTTAATTTACTTCTCTTTACATCTAATTAGAAAAATTGAACAATGGAACATATACTATATTAAGATATGTAGCAAATGTACCAATTCATGATAAACCTTATCAAACACAACTTTTCGCGAATATAGTGAAAATTAGTATCTCGCGAGAATTTTCAAATTGCATTTTGATATTTAAAGTCAAAGAATGACATTTAAAACAAATCTATAAGAAAATATATGTTTGGTTCCGGTAATGAAATAGTAGACCATGATCAAGAAATGATTAAAAAAGTGAAAAAAATAAAGAATCATCAAACAGTATCAATGAGCGAGTGAAAAAAGATGCGTAAAAGCCATGAATATACGAACCAGATAAAAATAAACCAACCAAGTCATTTTGTAAGTGACTCAAGTGAATCCCTATTGTACAGTGCATGGGATAAGCTTCAAGAGAAGCGTAAGCGTCTCCCGCTGTGTAGTAACGTACGTCACTTAAGCCGTGAAGATTTTGATTAATGGCACAAATCTGAAGGTTTTTTTTTAATTTCTACAAAAAGATGCATGGTGTTTTATATTTTCATTTTAGAATCCAAATGGTTTTGTAGTGACGAAGTAAGACTTTCACAAAATGTTTCGGTGGATGTTGTATGCAAACAGGAGATGCTGACTCCCCTTTCGCACCTCATTTCGAAATGTTGTTTATTCCGGGGTTCGCAGCTGTTGCCATGGAAATTCTATTGATTTTGCCCTACCTTCTCGCCTTTGAGACTGAATAACTGATAGGTACTTCTTTGATGATTATAAACATATAGCCCTGCTTGAGTAGGTAATTGACCCTTCCGAGCGCGGGAAAAAATTGAGAAATTCCATGACGTCACAATGCAATTTCGATGTTTGACCGAGGTTCGAAGCTTGTTTGTCCGAGGTAAACACATGGTAAAAGCATTGTGACGTCACGAAATTTTGCAATTTTTTCCCGCAATCGGAAGGGTCAATTGGTAGCATAACTTTCCTATATCACGAAGTCGTTTTAGTTTGAACTTGCTCTGGATAGGCGTTTCAATCGCGATATGAATATACCATAGGCAGGGGACAAAAGCTACAGATGAAGTATAGGGTGGTGTAGCGGAGGGTGTTGAATGCAAGCAGGAGATGCTTACTCTTCCTGGGCACCTGGTCTCACTCCAATATCGGATGTTCGCTTCTTTTCATATGGTGGCGGTTTTTGTTTGTTTGCTTTGGTTCCTGTTTTATCCTGATTTTGTATGCCTTCGGTTTCTGATTTTCTGAATTATCGATTTTGTGCTATATACAGGGATATGGTCTTTATCCATTATTGTCATACATATATTATACATATAATACAACATTATAGCTTTATGAATGGAAAGGTTAATAATTAAGTATAGGTCCACGTAAGAATCAGGTAGGGTTGATACATCAAAACTTACTTTTGCAAATCTTTTTTATTTCTGTTTTGAGTTGAGACATATATGTGGTACAAATCAAACATATGACATTCATTTCTCGAGGTAGCGATGATGAAGCGAGATATTCACCTCGTAATTTATAAAGGATTATGAATGAAAAAAATTGAGGGAAAATTTCTCTTATAATTCAACCAAATTTGCTACCCCTATAACTTTCTTCACCATCCAAGTATAGGAAAATTCCTTCAGAACATATTCTGAGCACATTTCAAGAGAAACCAGTTCTGCAAAAGTCTAAGAATTTTCAACTGCCTGATCCTGGAGCTGCCTGGACCTGTACTTAACATTCAATAAGAATTGACCCTTTCGAACGCGGGAAAAAATTGAGAAATTCCATGACGTCAAAATGCAGTTTCGATGTTTTACCGAGGTGCGAAGCTTGTTTGTCCGAGGTTAAAGCATTGTGACGTCACGAAATTTTACATTTTTTCCGAAATCGGAAGGGTCAATTACTTGTTTTGCAACAAAGTATTCACCTTCCGATTCAGGTCAGTAGAACAATTAGGATACAACAAGATACCGGCGCGGTATAATGAGCATTATCTGCATGTTCACGTCATCCTTCTTTATTAGTGTATTCTTAATGATAGCGACAAATATAAATGTACATTATAATTAAGAGTTAATCAATGTTGTGAAATTTAGGTATGTTAACGTACAAAGGGAGTTGACATTTCCGATTTCTCGCGATATGACGTTAACACTATTTGTAGAATGAAAGTACTAGTCTAGCTTTAATGAAGGGTTGGAACATGTCCTCATTAGTCCATGAGTCAGACATCTAAATAAATGGCAATTAGTATTATGTGAAATAACTACACTCACATATTTTGATAGATGGACGTAATAGAAATAAATAGAGAACATATGGATGAAACTTAAATGAAAGGGTGCTGGAGTTTATTGAATGTTTGTTTCTTAAAATACCCAATGAATGAATGAGCAGAATGGCAGGGTAAGCGCAGTGGTAGCGCGCTCGCTTCTCACCTCTTAGGTCCCGGGTTCAAATCCCAGATTCGGTGAATGTTCTTTTCTGGGAGGGTAGGTGGTCCCAGGCCTCTGCTCTGCAGGGGTTTTTTATCCGGATACTCCGGTTTCCTCCTGCTCCTTTGACCCCCTCATGCTAACATCTGAGCCAATGTAAGACATTAATATAAGTTTGTTATGTTTGTTAAACGTTGTAGAATAAAGTTTAATTGAATGAATGAGCAGAATACTGACATGGCAGTATTGTTAAAGGACAATCATAATACGATATTGCAAATTCTTTTTGCAATTGCAATACAAAAGCTGAATAACTATTCGTCAGTTTCAAAAATTCACCAATCGATCATGAATAAAGGCTTTGACATTATGAATTTGAGGACGTATAACATCGTACATATTATTTTGCTATTTCGGAAACATGTCAATTTATACAAACATTATATCGAAATTAAAGGAGTTTAACATCTGACCACAATATCTCAATGTTATTTAAGTCATCGTTTTTATCTAACTTTGCTACTGAATCGACTCTAAGGGACATTTAGAACAGCTCACTCTGTGCAAAGAAATTGCCCTAATTTTCAATCAAAATAATAAAACCAGAGGGCGCTACTGAAATGAATTATGGCTGTGTCTCAAAATTTCTTTCGCTTGAAGCATCACTGATGAGGATTTACTATCCGAAACACGTGTCTGGTGCATTCAAATTGGTTTGAAATTTTCTTAAATACGGTACAGAGTTGGAATGTTTTCCAGTTTTAATGTATTCAAAAATGATTGGGGGGGGGGGGGGGGGGGTAGAAGATTACTTTGAACACTGATCCTTTAAATTGGTAAGGATATATATACATATCAATGGCTTGCCATACAATATGCCCGACAAAGGGAGGTCATGTTGGCTCTGTGACGTCAGTGGGAAACCATATCTATAATCAGGAATGAAATTATCTCCTTCTGAAGGCAAAGTATAGAATGGAGGTAGCATTGATGTCAAACTACCAAGAAACAAAAGAAAAAAAAAGAATATTAAGAAAATGTGCTGATACCTGGGCCTGGTTATGCAAAAATTGTTCGTTTTGAATAATAATAGAATCTAGCACCACTTTCAGTTCCGGATAGAAAAATATCAGTCGAGGGTGAGTTTAATCATAAAGGTGTTAGGTGCTAGATTATTTTTCTCGTATATTGAATGACAAATATGGATAATGACAATATCCGTGTATACAGCACAAAATCGATAATTCAGAAAATCAGAAACCGAAGGCATACAAAATCAGGATAAAACAGAAACCAAAGCAAACAAACAAAAACCTCCATCACATGAAAGGAAGCGGACTCCCGATATGAGAGTGAGACCAGGTGCCAAGGAAGAGTAAGCATCTCCTGCTTGCATGCAACACCCTCCGATTCAATTCGGTGCTAGATTATTTTTCTCGTACATTGAAACCTTTTATTTTAAGTTTCTAGATGACCAAGTAGCTAATAGCTTCACCCAAGAGTGGAACCATGTGTTTATCGATCGATACAAGCGCCCTCATGGAATGTGTTTCCCAATTTATAGGATGCTTGATGTGTTTACGGCATTGTCTCCGAGATCAAATTGATAAGAGATAACCAATAATTTTATAACTCTTTGAAAAAAGTGATAACGGACATAACAGTTCAGAGAACATATGTACGTTAGTATTCTATGTCTTTTCTCTCCTTTTTTAAAGTGATATTAGAACATATGAGATAATTCTTTTACCTAAAACTTTCCCTAAAAATAAACCATAATACGCCAAAAATTATTTTCAGCTCTTACCGCACACATACGTAAATCAGTTTTGAAGTTGCTATTTTTAGCCATTTACAGAAACCCTGATTCTATAAATGAGCACTTCCGGTAAATATGATGGAGACACTGATGACGTAGAAAGTTGTACACGAAAGACGAATGTAGTGTAAACAATGCAATGTACCGTTGAGGTATTGAAGCTGAGTTCGCATTTCATTTGCTCAGTTTCACATCTTTTGATGATTTCTTGATCATGTCGAGGATTAATATGTAAATGTTTAATTTTAGTAATTTGCATGTGACCGAGCATCTGTCCGTGAGAAAAAAAGGGGGGAGGGGGAAAGGGTTTTGGGATGGACGATTTCACACATGATGTCACATCATATTTTCTGTCTGTTCTATTTTACTGTTTGTTCTAAACACG
Source organism: Pinctada fucata (assembly GCA_028142955.1). NCBI lineage: Eukaryota > Metazoa > Mollusca > Bivalvia > Pterioida > Pteriidae > Pinctada > Pinctada fucata. The sequence goes on from AP027109.1 coordinate 13,235,363, forward strand.
CACGATTTGAAACAATGGTTGAATATACAGCCCGACGTGTTTCAAACGCAGAAGGGGGGGGGGGTGTTAATTTGGAATGCGTGCGACTGGAGTTTCAGACCGGGAGGCCCCCTGCCCATTCTTTTATTGAGCTTAGTGTACAACATAGTATTACCTATATTCATATTGTCATATACATTCACTTTAATGACAAATGACAGATGGAGATATCTTTGGCATAGACGGATTCAGGAATCTAAAATAGGGAGGGCGGATCACAGTGAACACCGAAAACAATCTTTCTGAGAAGCGTAGAAAGGGGGTGAGGGGTATAATTACTAAAACAAAACATTTTTAATTTATTTTACATATATTCTTTTTTTTTTAAATTCATCTTTATAAATAATTATTTCAAGATTCACCTGCATTGGTGCAAGGGATATAGGGTAGACCTTATTTCACGAGCTCCTCAGTGGGTATTTAAAACACTCAGTAAATTTTAATATTATTCTGAGGAGGTCGATGTCATGGAATCTATTTTGATTAAATAAGGATCAAATTTTATTCTATCAATATATATGGTGTTGTGGGTCATGTATTGTTTTGGTTTTACTTTAGATGTAGGTACACATGTACTTAGTCATGTTAATTAATGATTTCATAATAATTCTTTCTAGATTGTACTATGTCATGTTTATTTCTTTAGAGAATATTCCAGTATGTTCTTTGTTACATCATTATCATCACATGACTGTGATTTCTAGAATTTACTCTATTGTTAATCATTTGTAATGAGTCATTGCTCTAGAAGCTTCTGGTAAATTAATTGGTATTAAGTATAAATACCTCTGAGGAACTGTGTTGAGGGACATTCGTACACATTCGTAGACACGATTCATTCATCTATTCTGATATACTGGGACACTTTATTTGTTGAGACTTTAATCCATTTAACAACGTTTGGACACTGATCTTTCGAGAACGTTTGTGATAACCGGAAACCACACATTCGATAGACTTTGTGGACCGTAACGGACACTTTGATCCGGACATTGTATTGTAAGTTGTAATCATTGTAAATATATATATTTTGTACATAATTAAACTTGTAAATTTATATTCTGTCTTTGTCTGATTTTTGCTGGCGTTTTGGGGTATTCTGACCCATAACAGAATTGGGGGCTCGTCCGGGATCGTAATCTCTGCATATTTGCACTTTATATAAAGTTCGTTTTTTTTAAAAAGGAAATTTTTTTTAGTAAAACGTTTGCCAGCAGAAATCAATCATGGTATTTTCGGTCACTGAATTTTTGAAATCGCCGACTGTACAAGAGTTCGAATCATTGAAGAAAGATGATTTGATTGGTTTAGGTCTTCACTTGAAGTTAGATGTAAAATCTTCTATGAGAAAACAAGAAATTAGAAATATTGTGGCTAAAGAGCTTTTAGCTAAGGAAATCTTTTCGTCATACGATTTTCCTGTTGAACCTGTTTCAAGCGAAACCAAAATGTCAAAATATGAGTTTGAATTAGAGAAAATGAAAATACAATTACAATTTGAAAAAGAAGAAAAAGAAAGACAATTTGAAAAAGAAGAAAAAGAAAGACAATTTCAAATTGAAAGAGAAGAAAAAGAAAGACAATTTGAAAAAGAGGAAAAAATAAGACAATTTGAAAGAGAAAAGGAAGAAAGAGAGAAACAGGAACGTATGCACGAGAAAGAACTCCAGTTTGAGTTAGAAAAGTTAAAGTTAGAGAAAAGCGCTAAGGAAAATCCTGTTCCTTCGCTTGTCAAGTCTGAATTCGACGCCGCCAAAAACATCCGATTAGTACCAAAATTTCAAGAAAAGTCCGTGGACAAATATTTTCCACATTTTGAGAAAATCGCGGCCAATCTGAAGTGGCCACGCGATTTTTGGCCAACTTTATTACAAAGCGTACTTATTGGCAAAGCGGCTGAAGTGTACTCGGCGCTCAGTATTTCTGAGAGTTCAGACTATGACAAGGTCAAGGACACGATTTTGAAAGCATATCAGTTAGTACCTGAGGCGTACAGACAAAAGTTTAGAAAGTACAATAAGTTTGAAAATCAAACATATGTTGAATTTGCTCGAGAAAAAGAAGATTTATTTGATCAGTGGTTTCGATCCAAGAAAATTCCCACTTCATTTGACAATTTACGTCAAATAATTCTGATAGAAGAGTTCAAAGAGTGTGTACATCAAGATTTAAGAACTCATTTGGAAGACAAAAATATTAAAACTCTTGAAGAAGCCGCTGTTTTGTCTGATACGTATGCTCTCACTCATAAGAAAAATTTCGTGTCGAAAACTCAATCTAGCGATAGCGCAAAAACGTCAGATTTTCCAAAGAAAAATTTACAAGAGTCTCAGTCGTCCATTAGTTCCCAGTCACCATCTCAAGGTGGTTCTACGTCCGGTCCTAGGTCCGAGCGTTCTGAGGCATCCCCAGGGGTGGGGTCGCTTCCTACATGCAATTATTGTAAGAAAAAAGGTCATGTTATTGGTGAGTGTTTGAAGCTTAAGAAGAAAAAAGAACTTAAGTCACAGGCCTGTGCGTCTGTTAGAAATGATAGGAAAGCATTAGATTCGATTTGTTCTGACACTCCTGAGATTCAGGGTTCTAAGTCCAGTTCTGATGATTTTGTGGAGGATCATTAAAAGCCCTTTTTGTCACAGGGATTTGTTTCACTCAGTGATTCTAGCGAAGCGTTGCCTGTTCAGATTTTGAGAGATACTGGTGCTGCCCAGACTTTATTGTTAGAGGGTTCATTGCCTTTGTCTGAGCACACTTTTACTGGTAGGTCAGTTTTATTACAGGGTGTGGAGCTAGGCGTCATTGATGTTCCCCTTCATAAAATTTATTTGAAGTCAGACTTTATTACTGGACCTGTTATCGTAGGTGTTCGACCTACTCTTCCCGTTCAAGGCGTTTCCTTGTTGCTTGGCAACGATTTAGCTGGCGGCAAAGTTGTAGCCGATCCGATTGTTTGTGAGAAAATCACGTCCTATGTCGTGTCCGATGATGAAGACGACGACTTGTATTCAGCCTGCGCTGTTACCAGGGCGATGGCCAGGAACAGACTGAAAGAGGCTGAGAGTACTTCTGCACTTAACGAGGACCATCCCTCCAAAAATATAGACCTTTCTGACACATTCATGTCTACCATTGATGACAGCGATACAGATGCCTTAAGCCGCGAGCAGCTCCTCTCCGAGGAAACAAAAGATCCGGAGATCATCCGACTTAGCAAGAGGGCCCTTCCCCGAGAAGAAGCAGACAAAGTCGGAGAGTGCTTCTACATACAAGATGGCATCCTTATGCGGAAATGGAGACCATCCGATGCACCCCCTAATGACGTATGGCGGGTCGTTCACCAGATAGTGGTTCCAGTAGCGTATCGCGGGGACATCATGAGTTTAGCTCACGACACACCCATGGCAGGTCATTTAGGTGTCAATAAGACTTATAATAGGATTTTAAGTCACTTTTACTGGCCTAAGTTGAGAAAAGATGTGTCTGAGTTTTGTAAGTCTTGTCATAGTTGTCAGATGGTAGGTAAAACCAATCAAGTTATACCACCTGCTCCCCTCCAACCCATTCCAGCCTTTGAGGAACCTTTTAGTAGGGTGTTAGTTGATTGTGTAGGTCCTTTGCCTAGGACTAGGTCAGGTAATCAGTACTTACTGACAATTATGTGTACTTCGACTAGGTTTCCTGAGGCCATACCTCTTAGGAATATTAAGGCAAAGACCATAGTTAAGGCCCTTACAAAGCTTTTCAGTTTCGTAGGTGCTCCCAAGGCTATTCAGTCAGATCAGGATTCGAATTTTATGTCAGGATTGTTTCAGCAGGTTATGCATGAGCTAGGTATCAGGCAGTATAAGTCTTCTGCGTACCATCCTGAGTCCCAGGGGGCACTTGAACGCTTTCATCAGACCCTTAAAACTATGATGAAAACATATTGTCACTAGTATGAAAAAGACTGGGATGAAGGGGTTCACCTCGTGTTGTTTGCGGCACGAGAAGCGGTTCAGGAGTCCCTGGGGTTCAGTCCCTTTGAGCTAGTTTTTGGGCATACGGTCAGGGGGCCATTGAAATTATTGAAGGAAAAATGGTTGACTGAGACTAGCGATTTGAATCTCTTAGACTACGTGTCTAATTTCAAAGAGAAATTATATAATGCTTGCAAATTGGCTCAAGAAAATCTCAAAACCTCACAAATGAAAATGAAAACATGGTATGACAAAGATGCTAGAAACAGAGTTTTTAAACCAGGCGATAAAGTTCTTGTCTTTTTGCCTATCCCTGGTCATCCTTTGCAAGCTAGATATTTCGGTCCTTATGAGATTGAGAGTAAAATTAGTGATGTTAACTATGTGGTTAAGAAACCAGGTCGGCGAAAAGAAAAAAGAGTGTGTCATGTTAACATGTTGAATTTGTAAAACCAGTTTCCACTTTGGCCAATGTAAATACATTAGAAAATTGTGTTGAACCTGAATGTAATGAAGAGACTGTCGAAAAAGACTTTGCTCAAAGTGTCCGTTTGAAGAATTCTGAAATTCTGACAAATCCGGAAGTGAAACTCGGACATTTGACCATGCATCAAAAAGAGGAAGTGCATCAATTAATGCGGGAATATACGACCATCTTTCCGGACGTTCCAAAAAAGACGAATGCATCTCATCATGACGTCATTGTGGGTGATGCGTCACCTATCAAACAGCATCCCTATCGGTTAAACCCGATAAAGCTTCAATACATGTGGAAAGAAATTCAATACATGATTGAAAATGACATTATTGAACCCAGCAATAGTGATTGGAGTTCCCCATGTATTCTTGTTCCGAAGCCAGACGGAACTTACCGATTGTGTACGGACTTTAGAAAAGTCAATTCAGTCACCAAAACTGACTCTTATCCGATCCCACGAATCGATGACTGTATAGATAAAATTGGCAGTGCAAAATTTGTCAGTAAATTTGACTTGCTTAAAGGCTATTGGCAGGTCCCGCTTACCGAGAGAGCCAGAGAAATATCGGCATTTGCGACTCCAGATGGGCTATACCAATATAAAGTAATGCCCTTTGGTATGAAAAACGCACCAGCCACATTCCAGAGGATGATTCATTCGCTCCTAAATCATCTCGAAGGATGCGAGGCGTACATCGATGACGTCATCATCTACAGCGACACCTGGGATGATCATCTCCGAATCATGCGTACCTTCTTCGACATACTGGCGAAAGCAAACCTCACAGTGAACCTTGCGAAAAGTGAATTTTGTCATGCGACTGTAGAATATTTGGGTCACAAAGAAGGTCAAGGTTTTGTTACTCCTATCATGGCCAAGGTGGAAGCTATTTCAAAGTTCCCGATTCCTACCAATAAGAAAGAGATAATGAGATTCTTGGGAATGGCAGGAATTTACAGAAAATTTTGTCCAAATGTCTCGTCAGTTGTTGGTCCACTTACCAATCTGTTACAAAAGAAAGTGAATTTTGCATGGACCAATGACTGTGACGAATCTTTTAAGAAAATCAAACGTGTTCTTATGAATAGTCCTGTCCTGTCAGCTCCAAATTTTGATAAGCAATTTAAGCTTACTGTTGATGCTAGTGACGTAGGAATCGGGGCGGCTTTGTTTCAAGAAAATGATGATGGTGTAGATAGAGTTGTTTGTTATTTTTCAAAGAAATTGACAAAATGTCAAAAGAATTACTCTACTATTGAAAAAGAGTGTCTTGCATTATTGTTAGCTTTACAACATTTTGATGTTTATTTGAATGTTACTTTACATCCCATTCTTGTATTTACTGACCACAACCCTCTCACATTTTTGCACAAAATGTCAAGCAAGAATCAAAGACTTACAAGGTGGAGTTTATTGTTGCAAGAGTACAATATCATTATTAACCATATCAAGGGCAAAGACAATGTGATTGCAGATGCACTATCGAGAGTTTCATGAGTGATTTTTGCAGAATTTACCACCTAAGTTTTCATTGACATTCAAACTTTTTTTAAGGGGGAGGTGTTGTGGGTCATGTATTGTTTTGGTTTTACTTTAGATGTAGGTACACATGTACTTAGTCATGTTAATTAATGATTTCATAATAATTCTTTCTAGATTGTACTATGTCATGTTTATTTCTTTAGAGAATATTCCAGTATGTTCTTTGTTACATCATTATCATCACATGACTGTGATTTCTAGAATTTACTCTATTGTTAATCATTTGTAATGAGTCATTGTTCTAGAAGCTTCTGGTAAATTAATTGGTATTAAGTATAAATACCTCTGAGGAACTGTGTTGAGGGACATTCGTACACATTCGTAGACACGATTCATTCATCTATTCTGATATACTGGGACACTTTATTTGTTGAGACTTTAATCCATTTAACAACGTTTGGACACTGATCTTTCGAGAACGTTTGTGATTACCGGAAACCACACATTCGATAGACTTTGTGGACCGTAACGGACACTTTGATCCGGACATTGTATTGTAAGTTGTAATCATTGTAAATATATATATTTTGTACATAATTAAACTTGTAAATTTATATTCTGTCTTTGTCTGATTTTTGCTGGCGTTTTGGGGTATTCTGACCCATAACAGAATTGGGGGCTCGTCCGGGATCGTAATCTCTGCATATTTGCACTTTACATAAAGTTCGTTTTTTTTTAAAAGGAAATTTTTTTAGTAAAACGTTTGCCAGCAGAAATCAATCATGGTATTTTCGGTCACTGAATTTTTGAAATCGCCGACTGTACAAGAGTTCGAATCATTGAAGAAAGATGATTTGATTGGTTTAGGTCTTCACTTGAAGTTAGATGTAAAATCTTCTATGAGAAAACAAGAAATTAGAATTATTGTGGCTAAAGAGCTTTTAGCTAAGGAAATCTTTTCGTCATACGATTTTCCTGTTGAACCTGTTTCAAGCGAAACCAAAATGTCAAAATATGAGTTTGAATTAGAGAAAATGAAAATACAATTACAATTTGAAAAAGAAGAAAAAGAAAGACAATTTGAAAAAGAAGAAAAAGAAAGACAATTTCAAATTGAAAGAGAAGAAAAAGAGAGACAATTTGAAAAAGAGGAAAAAATAAGACAATTTGAAAGAGAAAAGGAAGAAAGAGAGAAACAGGAACGTATGCACGAGAAAGAACTCCAGTTTGAGTTAGAAAAGTTAAAGTTAGAGAAAAGCGCTAAGGAAAATCCTGTTCCTTCGCTTGTCAAGTCTGAATTCGACGCCGCCAAAAACATCCGATTAGTACCAAAATTTCAAGAAAAGTCCGTGGACAAATATTTTCCACATTTTGAGAAAATCGCGGCCAATCTGAAGTGGCCACGCGATTTTTGGCCAACTTTATTACAAAGCGTACTTATTGGCAAAGCGGCTGAAGTGTACTCGGCGCTCAGTATTGCTGAGAGTTCAGACTATGACAAGGTCAAGGACACGATTTTGAGAGCATATCAGTTAGTACCTGAGGCGTACAGACAAAAGTTTAGAAAGTACAATAAGTTTGAAAATCAAACATATGTTGAATTTGCTCGAGAAAAAGAAGATTTATTTGATCAATGGTTTCGATCCAAGAAAATTCCCAATTCATTTGACAATTAACGTCAAATAATTCTGATAGAAGAGTTCAAAGAGTGTGTACATCAAGATTTAAGAACTCATTTGGAAGACAAAAATGTTAAAACTTTTGAAGAAGCCGCTGTTTTGTCTGATACGTATGCTCTCACTCATAAGAAAAATTTCGTGTCGAAAACTCAATCTAGCGATAGCGCAAAAACGTCAGATTTTCCAAAGAAAAATTTACAAGAGTCTCAGTTGTCCATTAGTTCCCAGTCACCATCTCAAGGTGGTTCTACGTCCGGTCCTAGGTCCGAGCGTTCTGAGGCATCCCCAGGGGTGGGGTCGCTTCCTACATGCAATTATTGTAAGAAAAAAGGTCATGTTATTGGTGAGTGTTTGAAGCTTAAGAAGAAAAAAGAACTTAAGTCACAGGCCTGTGCGTCTGTTAGAAATGATAGGAAAGCATTAGATTCGATTTGTTCTGACACTCCTGAGATTCAGGGTTCTAAGTCCAGTTCTGATGATTTTGTGGAGGATCATTATAAGCCCTTTTTGTCACAGGGATTTGTTTCACTCAGTGATTCTAGCGAAGCGATGCCTGTTCAGATTTGGAGAGATACTGGTGCTGCCCAGACTTTATTGTTAGAGGGTTCATTGCCTTTGTCTGAGCACACTTTTACTGGTAGGTCAGTTTTATTACAGGGTGTGGAGCTAGGCGTCATTGATGTTCCCCTTCATAAAATTTATTTGAAGTCAGACTTAATTACTGGACCTGTTGTCGTAGGTGTTCGACCTTCTCTTCCCGTTCAAGGCGCTTCCTTGTTGCTTGGCAACGATTTAGCTGGCGGCAAAGTTGTAGCCGATCCGATTGTTTGTGAGAAAATCACGTCCGATGTCGTGTCCGATGATGAAGACGACGACTTGTATCCAGCCTGCGCTGTTACCAGGGCGATGGCCAGGAACAGACTGAAAGAGGCTGAGAGTACTTCTGCACTTAACGAGGACCATCCCTCCAAAAATATAGACCTTTCTGACACATTCATGTCTACCATTGATGACAGCGATACAGATGCCTTAAGCCGCGAGCAGCTCCTCTCCGAGCAAACAAAAGATCCGGAGATCATCCGACTAAGCAAGAGGGCCCTTCCCCGAGAAGAAGCGGACAAAGTCGGAGAGTGCTTCTACATACAAGATGGCATCCTTATGCGGAAATGGAGACCACCCGATGCACCCCCTAATGACGTATGGCGGGTCGTTCATCAGATAGTGGTTCCAGTAGCGTATCTTATAATAGGATTTTAAGTCACTTTTACTGGCCTAAGTTGAGAAAAGATGTGTCTGAGTTTTGTAAGTCTTGTCATAGTTGTCAGATGGTAGGTAAACCCAATCAAGTTATACCACCTGCTCCCCTCCAACCCATTCCAGCCTTTGAGGAACCTTTTAGTAGGGTGTTAGTTGATTGTGTAGGTCCTTTGCCTAGGACTAGGTCAGGTAATCAGTACTTACTGACAATTATGTGTACTTCGACTAGGTTTCCTGAGGCCATACCTCTTAGGAATATTAAGGCAAAGACCATAGTTAAGGCCCTTACAAAGTTTTTCAGTTTGGTAGGTGCTCCCAAGGCTATTCAGTCAGATCAGGGTTCGAATTTTATGTCAGGATTGTTTCAGCAGGTTATGCATGAGCTAGGTATCAGGAAGTATAAGTCTTCTGCATACCATCCTGAGTCCCAGGAGGCACTTGAACGCTTTCATCAGACCCTTAAAACTATGATGAAAACATATTGTCACCAGTATGAAAAAGACTGGGATGAAGGGGTTCACCTCGTGTTGTTTGCGGCACGAGAAGCGGTTCAGGAGTCCCTGGGGTTCAGTCCCTTTGAGCTAGTTTTTGGGCATACGGTCAGGGGGCCATTGAAATTATTGAAGGAAAAATTGTTGACTGAGACTAGCGATTTGAATCTCTTAGACTACGTGTCTAATTTCAAAGAGAAATTATATAATGCTTGCAAATTGGCTCAAGAAAATCTCAAAACCTCACAAATGAAAATGAAAACATGGTATGACAAAGATGCTAGAATCAGAGTTTTTAAACCAGGCGATAAAGTTCTTGTCTTTTTGCCTATCCCTGGTCATCCTTTGCAAGCTAGATATTTCGGTCCTTATGAGATTGAGAGTAAAATTAGTGATGTTAACTATGTGGTTAAGACACCAGGTCGGCGAAAAGAAAAAAGAGTGTGTCATGTTAACATGTTGAAAGATTATTTTGGGAGTGTGTTTTGGGAGGTTGCTGTTGATGCTGCAACTAGGTGTTGTTGGAGATCCCCTCCTTTCTTTGATAGAAGTGACCGAAATTTTGTAAAACCAGTTTCCACTTTGGCCAATGTAAATACATTAGAAAATTGTGTTGAACCTGAATGTAATGAAGAGACTGTCGAAAAAGACTTTGCTCAAAGTGTCCGTTTGAAGAATTCTGAAATTCTGACAAATCCGGAAGTGAAACTCGGACATTTGACCATGCATCAAAAAGAGGAAGTGCATCAATTAATGCGGGAATATACGACCATCTTTCCGGACGTTCCAAAAAAGACAAATGCATCTCATCATGACGTCATTGTGGGTGATGCGTCACCTATCAAACAGCATCCCTATCGGTTAAACCCGATAAAGCTTCAATACATGTGGAAAGAAATTCAATACATGATTGAAAATGACATTATTGAACCAAGCAATAGTGATTGGAGTTCCCCATGTATTCTTGTTCCGAAGCCAGACGGAACTTACCGATTGTGTACGGACTTTAGAAAAGTCAATTCAGTCACCAAAACTGACTCTTATCCGATCCCACGAATCGATGACTGTATAGATAAAATTGGCAGTGCAAAATTTGTCAGTAAATTTGACTTGCTTAAAGGCTATTGGCAGGTCCCGCTTACCGAGAGAGCCAGAGAAATATCGGCATTTGCGACTCCAGATGGGCTATACCAATATAAAGTAATGCCCTTTGGTATGAAAAACGCACCAGCCACATTCCAGAGGATGATTCATTCGCTCCTAAATCATTTCGAAGGATGCGAGGCGTACATCGATGACGTCATCATCTACAGCGACACCTGGGATGATCATCTCCGAATCATGCGTACCTTCTTCGACATACTGGCGAAAGCAAACCTCACAGTGAACCTTGCGAAAAGTGAATTTTGTCATGCGACTGTAGAATATTTGGGTCACAAAGTAGGTCAAGGTTTTGTTACTCCTATCATGGCCAAGGTGGAAGCTATTTCAAAGTTCCCGATTCCTACCAATAAGAAAGAGATAATGAGATTCTTGGGAATGGCAGGAATTTACAGAAAATTTTGTCCAAATGTCTCGTCAGTTGTTGGTCCACTTACCAATCTGTTACAAAAGAAAGTGAATTTTGCATGGACCAATGACTGTGACGAATCTTTTAAGAAAATCAAACGTGTTCTTATGAATAGTCCTGTCCTGTCAGCTCCAAATTTTGATAAGCAATTTAAGCTTACTGTTGATGCTAGTGACGTAGGAATCGGGGCGGCTTTGTTTCAAGAAAATGATGATGGTGTAGATAGAGTTGTTTGTTATTTTTCAAAGAAATTGACAAAATGTCAAAAGAATTACTCTACTATTGAAAAAGAGTGTCTTGCATTATTGTTAGCTTTACAACATTTTGATGTTTATTTGAATGTTACTTTACATCCCATTCTTGTATTTACTGACCACAACCCTCTCACATTTTTGCACAAAATGTCAAACAAGAATCAAAGACTTACAAGGTGGAGTTTATTGTTGCAAGAGTACAATATCATTATTAACCATATCAAGGGCAAAGACAATGTGATTGCAGATGCACTATCGAGAGTTTCATGAGTGATTTTTGCAGAATTTACCACCTAAGTTTTCATTGACATTCAAACTTTTTTTAAGGGGGGAGGTGTTGTGGGTCATGTATTGTTTTGGTTTTACTTTATATGTAGGTACACATGTACTTAGTCATGTTAATTAATGATTTCATAATAATTCTTTCTAGATTGTACTATGTCATGTTTATTTCTTTAGAGAATATTCCAGTATGTTCTTTGTTACATCATTATCATCACATGACTGTGATTTCTAGAATTTACTCTATTGTTAATCATTTGTAATGAGTCATTGTTCTAGAAGCTTCTGGTAAATTAATTGGTATTAAGTATAAATACCTCTGAGGAACTGTGTTGAGGGACATTCGTACACATTCGTAGACACGATTCATTCATCTATTCTGATATACTGGGACACTTTATTTGTTGAGACTTTAATCCATTTAACAACGTTTGGACACTGATCTTTCGAGAACGTTTGTGAGTACCGGAAACCACACATTCGATAGGCTTTGTGGACCGTAACGGACACTTTGATCCGGACATTGTATTGTAAGTTGTAATCATTGTAAATATATATATTTTGTACATAATTAAACTTGTAAATTTATATTCTGTCTTTGTCTGATTTTTGCTGGTGTTTTGGGGTATTCTGACCCATAACAATGGTCACAATTTTAGGGATAAACAACGAAAAACGATTCGACATTATTCTTTTTTTTTCTAAATCATAAAGTTATGGTCACAGCTAGCGGTTTTTATGGAATAACATAATAATATAAAAGAACGAAGCAATAAATTTATATCTGAAAACATTTTTGAAATACGTTTTCATGAGAGGCAATTGATGATAGAAAAGATTGGATTCTCTCTCTCTCTCTCTCTCTCTCTCTCTCTCTCTCTCTCTCTCTCTCTCGGTCTCTCTCTCTCTCTCTCTCTCTCTCTCTCTCTCTCTCTCTCTCTCTTTCTCTCTCTTCCTTTCTCTCTCTCTCAACGAATCAAAACGGACAAATGTGCGTGGGGGGGGGGGGTACCCCCGCAAACCACGGTCTAATATTCGGCATGTGCTAGATCCATAATTCCATACGTAGATACAGAATCTATCAAAAATATTGGCCAGCACGATTATTTTTCTTAATCAGAATATAAATTATGTCAAACTTCTTCTGTCCTGAATCTACAGGTGATCGCCAGCCATGAGCATGTTTAGAAATGGTGCGCCCCGCTTTATTTATTTATTTATTTATTTTATTTCATTTTATTTATTTATTTTATCTTATATATATATTTTTTTGGCTCAATAAATAAAAAAACTATGTTTTAGATATTGATTTTTTTTATTCTTGAAACGGTAAACACATGCGTATACACATGTGCGTGAACAGGCAATCACTTTGTCGTGTACAACTTATGACGTCATTTACTGAGACCCACGAAAAATACAGTCGATCCCGAAAATTTATTGGGTAAATTGACAAAAATGTCGATTTCCTCTAAAACCAGGAATTTTTTTTCTGTGGTTACAGCATGAAAAATTTCATTTTTAAAGAGCTAATGCTATATACTATTTTTACAGATGTTCTAATATCACTTTAAATGGATGATTTGTTTCGTCTCTGCACGTGTGATAGTTTTTTTCTCAATATTAATATATTTAATTCATTATAAAGATTAAAAGGATCAAGTTATTAAACATGCATAGCATGCAGATTTCAACTAGTAATGCTTCGAACAGTGATGCTTGCAGGCGAAATTGAGGAAATATAGAGACATAGGGGAAAGGAAGACCTAAACCGGCTAGCAACAAGGATATGCCGGTGAGATACCCCTGAGATTGCGCATGCCTCGTCCATGCTGCAAATTGATATGTTCTTGAATGATGCTATTGGATTAGAAGACGTTTATCATTTATATAAATTCATAGAATATTTGTTAACATGAATGGATATATTTCAAAGTGCATTTGTTTTCTCAAGTGTTTGTTGTATATTGCAATCACTGGTTTGTGGTTATTACTTTATCATCGCAAAATTTGTACTTTCATCAACACACCGGGTAAACGGATTTTACGAACCGGGCAGGATTTTACGAATCGGGCAAATTCGTTCTTGACGTATAAGGGGTGCCGTCAAAAGTACTAGTATATCTCTTTTCTTACACAGCTTGTATCAATGCGAAGACTAGATTCTTCGAGTACACATATTTCTTTATAATGTGTCTTTTGCGTTTCTTTTTACATTTTGAAATTTTTGCGTAATGACGAGATGAAATATTTTTCCTTCTACATTTTCACATAAACATGAAATATTTCCGAGCAGGGTTCTTTTGCAATTCATATTATACATGGAATTTCAAGACTGGACATCTGTCAATCTGAATCGTAAAAATATATCATGGGCAACGAAGTATTCACGAGTTAAACGGCATTCTACAGGACAGGGGTATTCGAAAATGGATTTTACGAATGCGGGCAAGTAAGGAAAATGGATTTTACGAACGCGGGCACTGGATTTTACGAACACGCTTTACAAAACACATAATTTCCCATTTTTACTGTAGTGAAAGGGAAAATAGCATTCTACACATGACTTACACGTATAACTTAATGCATAGGAAAAGAAGAGATCAACAGGAAATCTTTCAAAACAGCAAAGCGAAAATTTGGGTTTGAGAGTCTGATGATCTTGATAATCTTTTGAAAGAATGACAGTATAATTTACTTTAAAACTTTATATAATATAAATATAATATCACATCACATATTAGGAACGAATACTCTTTTATTTAAGATTGGAATAAGCGATACTATCATACATGTGCTCCTTTTGTAACACATTTCCTGAAACCATTTCACATATATTTTGTTTTTGCTCTCATTCACAACAACTTTGGCTCGATCTTAACATTTGGCTACATGACATCTGCAACATAGATAAAAACTTAAATGTAACAAGAGCCCCAGGGGGCACAACGCTCACCTGATACCCATGCACGCTCTAATTGACATACTGCTATTGAATACTCATAGTGCCAGTACCGGGATTTTAGCCCACAACCTTTCTAAAAACATTTTTGCCGGATGCAGAGAAGTTTTTTTTTTCAGACAACCTTTAAAAGTACAAACAAGAAAAAATAGTCACATTTCAAAACAATAACTTTTTTTAAGTCATATGCCCAACTAGTATAGTTCAATTATGCAACATCAAAAATAAAATCATATTGTAAAATCCCACTTTAATGCGCAGCAGAAAAAGAATAAAACAATGAAATGATTTCATAAATTAAGTTTATTTAAAACTGAACGACCATACCTTTCATTATTGATAGCTAGCATGCCAGAAATTATAAAGCCTGACAGGCTGTGTTTGTGAAACGAGAATGCCCCCGGCGGCATCTTTGTTAGTATAAACGCCATTTTCTGTTCAGTATGTGAGAGGTCAGGGTCAGCGTAATATTGGTATCTATGGAAATATCTTGTCACAAGGAATACACATGTAAAATATGAAAGCCCTATCACTAACCAATCAAAAGTTATGCGCAATGTTTAAGTTTTTGAGAAGTACGTCAAAGGTCAAGGTTATGGTCTCGAGGTCAAAATTTTGGTATCAATGGAAAGGTATTGTCATAAGGAATACACAAAACCAAGTAAGTATAAAATAATAAGTGACATTAGAAATGTAAATTTTAGTTCAGATCTCTCTGTTCTTATAGAGACAATAAATCTATATTCAATAATAAAATTTGAACTATTTCACCAAATAACTTTGATTTATATCCAAGGATAGCCCATTTAAGCTTTTACAAAGCTTATTTCCAAAGACACTCACTAGGACTTTTACAATATTTTTTTTTGAAGAATAATTAAAATGGAATATTTTCATACACTTGAATCTTTAAGACTTGACTTACCACTGCAATAACTTTTTCCCTTGCAACCCCCTCCAAATCAAATTTTCTGACTATTAATGCAAACAACTCATACCCCCCCCCCCCCCGCATTTGCAGATATATCTTTGTATGCAATAGTCGCTCAGAGCGAAATATTACTTATAGTCCTAATATTGAATTTCTATGGGATATTTAACCAAATCAGCATGCAGCAAGTAACATGTCACACTACGTATATGAATACATAGCCATAGGCCTAGATCCAACTCGAAAACATGTTTATACATCAAAATAATTTAAACCTAGGAATTGATTACTTCAAGAACTATACCATCATGTATTTGTTTTAACATAACCGGTGTTACTAATCTAATTTATGTGAAAAATCGCTGACTTACCTTCACGGCGCTTCGTTGTTTCGGTACGTATATTGAAAGTGAAAGTACTTTCTATGCCTCCCGGTGGGGGCGCTGCGGACACGTGAACATATTGTGCTATTTTTAGAGTCGGCGATCCCTCTTGATATACGTCGAAGGTGTAACTACAAATCATTTTAGCAGGGAATCCCTTCCCTTTTGACTGGTGAACCGGGCTGAATAGAAGGTGTCACCTCATTGGACATAACTATTGAAAATTTAAAAATAGCACATAAAATCAATGTATGATTCCCTGCTGTCTGTATTGAGTTTTGAACATGATTTTGCCTTATATGTAATCAATAGATCGATTTGAAAATATATAAAAATTAGCAAATTTTCAATTCGGAAGGAGGGGTCATTAAACAAGTGAATTTTGCAGAAAAGGTATGCATGACCCCCTTTTTTCTTTCGTTTTTATACGTGCCAAAGATGACCTAGGCCAAAAATATTCCTTAAAAATCTAAAAGTGGATATCTTGACAAAATTCTTTCACTTGTAGGGTACCATGCATGAGTACCTCATATCTACAAAATGTCATGACATTCTGAAGAGTGGTTATAGAAAAGAAGCAGAAAATGTATGAAAATCACCCCCCCCCCCCCCTTCCTTTTTACATAAGAAAAAATTCATAAAAAATCAAAAAAATAAATTTTAAGCATAAAATGCATATCAAAGCATTAAGTAAGTTAAATATGATAAATATGTAGTAAATGAGTGTGTAAAATCATACACTTATTGAGTTATTTAAAGAAATAGTGCAAAAATGTGCATTTC
This sequence comes from Pinctada fucata, assembly GCA_028142955.1. Taxonomy (NCBI): domain Eukaryota; kingdom Metazoa; phylum Mollusca; class Bivalvia; order Pterioida; family Pteriidae; genus Pinctada; species Pinctada fucata. The sequence goes on from AP027109.1 coordinate 13,251,911, forward strand.
TGACTAAGTCCGAAAAGACGTCAAAAACGCGTCAAAAATTTGACTTCGAAGTGGAACCAAAAATAACAACACTTCTTAAGACATCTCTCTAGATCATCCTGATGCTTTCGGTTTGTCGATACATGCTTCGGTTCTGAAGAAGAAGTTTGTCAAAGGAGGGTACCCCCCGTGACCTACTTTTTGCTGTGGTGGCGCCACCTGTTGACAGATCCGGACGAAAAACAACAACACTTGTAGGGGACCACGAGTACTTCATACCTACCAAGTTTCATCAAAATCCCTTCAGCCGTTCTGGAGAAGAAGTTTAAAATGTGAAAAGTTTACGACGACGGACGACGGACGACGGACGACGGACGACGACGACGACGACGGACGACGGACGACAGACGCAACACTATGACAATAGCTCACTTGAGCCTATGGCTCAGGTGAGCTAAAAAGGGAAAAAAATTTTTGTCGGGATCCCGTCGGGGTTTGAAGCCAATCCCCATGGGTCCATTGGGCATGGAAAACATACATTATACCTATATACAATCTTAAAAAATATTCCTTAAAAATCTAAAAGTGGATATCTTGACAAAATTCTTTCACTTGTAGGGTACCATGCATGAGTACCTCATATCTACAAAATGTCATGACAATCTGAAGAGTGGTTATAGAAAAGAAGCAGAAAATGTATGAAAATCACCCCCCCCCCCTTCCTTTTTACATAAGAAAAAAATTCATAAAAAATCAAAAAAATAAATTTTAAGCATAAAATGCATATCAAAGCATTAAGTAAGTTAAATATGATAAATATGTAGTAAATGAGTGTGTAAAATCATACACTTATTGAGTTATTTAAAGAAATAGTGCAAAAATGTGCATTTCTGACTAAGTCCGAAAAGACGTCAAAAACGCGTCAAAAATTTGACTTCGAAGTGGAACCAAAAATAACAACACTTCTTAAGACATCTCTCTAGATCATCCTGATGCTTTCGGTTTGTCGATACATGCTTCGGTTCTGAAGAAGAAGTTTGTCAAAGGAGGGTACCCCCCGTGACCTACTTTTTGCTGTGGTGGCGCCACCTGTTGACAGATCCGGACGAAAAACAACAACACTTGTAGGGGACCACGAGTACTTCATACCTACCAAGTTTCATCAAAATCCCTTCAGCCGTTCTGGAGAAGAAGTTTAAAATGTGAAAAGTTTACGACGACGGACGACGGACGACGGACGACGACGACGGACGACGGACGACAGACGCAACACTATGACAATAGCTCACTTGAGCCTATGGCTCAGGTGAGCTAAAAAGGGAAAAAAATTTTGTCGGGATCCCGTCGGGGTTTGAAGCCAATCCCCATGGGTCCATTGGGCATGGAAAACATACATTATATCTATATACAATCTTAAAAAATATTCCTTAAAAATCTAAAAGTGGATATCTTGACAAAATTCTTTCACTTGTAGGGTACCATGCATGAGTACCTCATATCTACAAAATGTCATGACAATCTGAAGAGTGGTTATAGAAAAGAAGCAGAAAATGTATGAAAATCACCCCCCCCCCCCTTCCTTTTTACATAAGAAAAAAATTCATAAAAAATCAAAAAAATAAATTTTAAGCATAAAATGCATATCAAAGCATTAAGTAAGTTAAATATGATAAATATGTAGTAAATGAGTGTGTAAAATCATACACTTATTGAGTTATTTAAAGAAATAGTGCAAAAATGTGCATTTCTGACTAAGTCCGAAAAGACGTCAAAAACGCGTCAAAAATTTGACTTCGAAGTGGAACCAAAAATAACAACACTTCTTAAGACATCTCTCTAGATCATCCTGATGCTTTCGGTTTGTCGATACATGCTTCGGTTCTGAAGAAGAAGTTTGTCAAAGGAGGGTACCCCCCGTGACCTACTTTTTGCTGTGGTGGCGCCACCTGTTGACAGATCCGGACGAAAAACAACAACACTTGTAGGGGACCATGAGTACTTCATACCTACCAAGTTTCATCAAAATCCCTTCAGCCGTTCTGGAGAAGAAGTTTAAAATGTGAAAAGTTTACGACGACGGACGACGGACGACGGACGACGACGACGACGACGGACGACGGACGACGGACGACAGACGCAACACTATGACAATAGCTCACTTGAGCCTATGGCTCAGGTGAGCTAAAAAGCATGTTAATGTTTGGGATAGTAAATGATAATAATAGCAATATCAACATCATAATTATTCTAGTTAAAAAAGTACATTTTTAGACAAAAAACTCTAATCTAAAATGCCATCCCTCTCTAGAAGGTGCAAAAAAATGATATAATATCTTATCTTAAAATTGAAAAGTATATCTTTAAGAAAAATATGAAAAATGAAATGTTTTCAGAGAAATGTGGAAAACTCTCCATACTATTAGATTAATATAAAAATATGCAAGACGTGTGAATGGTGTATGAGTGTTGATGTCTGATGTATTGTCTATGTATTGTTTAACTGTATATAATACAAAAATACAAAAAAAAAAAAAATAATAATAATAATAGAAATAATAGATAAAAACTTTTTTAAAAAAGCAGTATTATAGTTTGTCGTGAATTATATCTGTTACATTGATGAAATAAAATGGTCTTCAAACCACCAGAAACAGATCATAAAAAAATGCAAGCTATTGTCCTATGACATATTTAAATTAAAATTTTAAACATGCATTAATGACGACTTTAAAATTTTAATTTTAATATGTCGTAGGACACTATACAGAAATGCATGTATATATTTCAAGATGGTCGATGATGAAACTTGACGAGTCTACATTGAATAACGAATTTATCCCGCCGATGGCTTTCTGTTTATTGCCTTTTTTCGGAACATATTATTTTCTTTTCCCGACAACGCCTTTTCCAATTTTTATTTTCGAGAATATCAAGGATTTATAAACCGTGAGAATATCAAGTAGATGTTTTTTATGAATATGTACGAAATACCGGGAATAGTTCTTGTGAAGGCCATGTCAGTGGAGAGGTTGGCGTAAGGGGCTTTCGCCCCTTCCACCCTCCCGCCCCCAAATATTTTGAAATCACTGGTAATATTATAATTTTCCATCTACATCAAGAGTAAATATCAATAAATGATTAACTATATAATTGTTAAAGGCATCAATTTCCATTTTTTAATCAATTAAAAACCCAACTCTGAGAGCCTTGAATGGCATGGATCCTAAAAAGGCTGAAATGCAGTCAACCCCCCCCCCCCTCTTACAACTTGTCATCATACCATAGCTTCACTTTTGACCCGCTTGGGACTTAAGTCACCCCCTGGAGCCTGTTTTACAAAAATACTTACGAACAACTTTAGAAATTTTCGTAACATTCATTATCAAATAAGAGCTTAAAATCTTTTTCACTCCTTTCTAATAACATTTCTACATACTACATACATCGCGATTTAGTTTATAAGAAGTTAGTAACTAGGCGCTCAAGAGTTACGAACATTTCTTAAATTTTCAGTAAGTATTGCTGTAAACAAGCACCGGATCCCTTGCCAATACACAACCCCCACCCCTTACTCATAAGATAGATCCGACACTTCAAATGCTATTCGAACAGTTCGTATTGTACGCTTCACATAAGCATTTACAAACAACAAGATAAAGACGTAAAGGTAAGGCTCTCTCTCTCTCTCTCTCTCTCTCTCTCTCTCTCTCTCTCTCTCTCTCTCTCTCTTATCGTATCTGATCTTATCTGATCTTATCTTAGTATAATGTTGTCTAATTTCATATTCTATAAAATAAGAACTGTTTCATCGTAACCAAGATTTTGATTTCATCCTAACTTTCAGTTTTAGATGGAAAATGACTAACTTTTTTCATATTAGAGTAGTGTTACTATTCTTGTTATGTGCGTTTTCTTAATTGGAATTGAAAAATAGAAGAAAAAAATATTCAATACCTTCATCATATTCATGGTTTCAGCAGATCGTAAATTTCTTTAGTGAATAATCTATCAAAGGTAAATGATAATATCTTCTTGAATATAGAACGTTTAATTGTATACAGACGCTGAAATTGACTAAAGTAAATACAATTCAACATCTAATACCAAAAAATGTGTTTTTCTGCATTAACAACATCATTTACTCTCTATTAATCACAGAATCAAGTTAATACTCCAAGATTTAAAAATCCCCCGTAAATGTATAATGTTCTTGGCTATCAATATTCACCGTTACATAATTCACGGTCATGTTTTTTTTTTATCTGTGTTTATTATCTGTCTCTCCGAACGTAAGGGAGCTTTAATCAAATTGTGATTGTCTTTATATAAAGGTTACGACATGACCATAGAAATGCACTCTGCGATTCTTATCACAGTAAAAGCAGCGTAACGTAATTCACAAAATCAGTGAATCTTTCAGAAAATAAGAAATAAAAGGATTTTTTTCTGAAAATGAAACGAATGTAAAACATTCAATGAAAAACTATTCAAGTTTGCAAATAAAACACAAACACTCAAATACACATTCTATATTTGAGTGTTTGTGTTTTTATTTGTTACCATCCCTTCCCTCTGGAAGAAATATTTCAATCTATTAAAGTTTGGTCTATTATAAGTTAGAAAAGTATTGTTACGATATTATATAATTCTAATTTTAACTCATCCTAGATCTTTAAAGATTTTGTAACGTAATTCACCGTAAAGCTTGTGACAATCGAGTTTAGTATAATTCAGAGTAAAATACTACAAAGCGTATGAAATGATCTCGATTTTTTAAAATACTGATATTACTTTTATTAAGATATGTGCGAAATATTTTGAATTTAATACATTTTCGCGTCACAGATTACCCATTTTATCATATAACTCAGTTTGTGACGTGTATTTTTTGTCAAATACAACCCTTATATGATAGAAAAATCCACACATATCGAGTTCAAAGGTAATCATGAGGCATATGGAGAAATAGCAACTAATGCACGTAAAATGTAAAAGCAAAAAAATCTGTCAATGATTCAATGTTTCTTTCTAAAATGTATTGTGACACAGTTTTTGCGTATTGGCGCAACTAAACTGATTTTGAATGACTTGTACGAAAGTTATATTATTGATACACACTTGGTTAAAATGACATTCTGAATCTCGTGTGTGTGTGTGGGGGGGGGGGGGGGGGGGGGGGCGGGGGTGTTCAATGTTGAAAATAAAAATTCAATTTCCAATTGAGATCCAACCTGACAACATAACTTAAGTTCTTATCATCATCAGTTACTGTCGAAATATTCTCGAATTTTGAATTAATCCTCTTCAAGATCCTTTAACAAAACGACCAAGAGGGTTTCGGTCTAGCCAGACACTTCTGCTTTAAAAGATTGATGACTTAGATATTAAATCTGTCAACACGTGACTCTACGAGGGGAAAATTTATAAGATTTCTCTTTTTTACGAATTTCTCCAGAGTCTTATGAAAATGGATATTTTACACCAGGCGAGTTCTATAGTACATGTAGTACGGAGAAAAATCTCAAGTCATGTTAGAATTGAAAATATACCCTGATGTCTGTGATGATGAAAATGTTGAATGATACGACAGACGGACGGTCGGACACGGACGGGGCGTTATGACAATAGCTCACTTGAGCTTCGCTCAGGTGAGCTTAAAGTTAGTATTTTCACATAGTATTTCATATAAAGAATAAGTGTCTTAATTTGTGCTTTGTTACGGGTATGCAACACACAGCAAGTACATTTATCGTACATGTAAATGCGCATGTTCCTTTAGATCTTATGCATTGTGACGTCACGAGTGTTAACATACGAAATGCAGTTACATTCGTTGTGCATATACATGTATATAATATTTAGAACTGAACAATGATGCGTAAGATATAATTCTATATAAATTTACAGTATACAAAATTCAACTCTTCAGTGAAAAGGATAGAGATAAAATTTTCTAACAAGGAGCACCTCCTCCCCGAATATAAATTTGACCGTTACTATTAAAAATACGAACGTATTCTAGTGTTTTCTTGATGCATAAAAGTGACTACTAAGCTATTATACATGCAACTTACGGAGTGATATTTCAAAATAGGCTTTACATTCAAATAATACTTTTACTGGGTACTGAAATTCGTCCGCGATGGAATGTCAGCGTTCTGTACCAAATTGTATATTTCTATATAGGTATGAAACATAATATACATATTATACATTATATAGTTTGTCTAAGATTCAAAGAGAGTCCAAATTGTATATTTCTATATAGGTATGAAACATAATATACATATTATACATTATATAGTTTGTCTTAGATTCAAAGAGAGTAAATAAAGTTATTTGTTAAGTTTTAATTTATAAATTAAAACGCATAGGAACCATTATGTATCGAATTAATTGAGTTATACAGATTGTGTTCGTAAAATCCAATGTTTGACAAGTGCCCGTGTTCGTAAAATCCATTGCCCGGGTTCGTAAAATCCTTTTCATTGTACCCCATCACACTTGCTAATTAATCATCTGCATGATCTTGATAAACAGAACAATCCATCAGTTCGAAATATATCTATAAATATTTTTTCTAGATTGTGGCCCGTAGAAATCACGAGGCATCATTTTGATTCAAAAGAAAATCGCATGTTTGTGATAAAAGATTAGCGAAAAAAAAGAAATTCTGGTTAAAAATCGAAGATGTGCGATAATATCAAGCCATGGATACTTCAACTGATAATAGAAATATTGATAGATCATTAATCTTGGTAGGTATTGCCTCGATTGCTTACTTTTGCCCTTTAATACTATCTCCCCAACAGTTTCAACTTCGCATATCTGCTACTTTATCTGCCCGATTCGTAAAATCCTTGCCCGATTCGTAAAATCCTGCCCGGTTCGTAAAATCCGTTTACCCGGTGTGATCATACATCCTTCTAAAAGCGGGTTATAATATTAATCAGCTTACAAAATGTATATCTGTTCATTGTTAAAGGTTCTTGCTAAAGGTGCTAAGCATTGTTGTATACTATTTGTAAGTTTCCCATCAAAATGGACAGACCAAAGTCTATATATATATATATATATAGAATTGTGCTCACTCAACAAATAGACAGCGAGGTTTCTGAATCGTTAGTCAAAAAATCAGTGACCCTCAATACAGACACTTTTATCGTCTCTTTTATGGATAAACTGATACTCGATTAAATAATGGAGCATTTTTTTAAGTCGTCATATATGTATACCGTTGTTTTATAGTATCCTATAGTTGTTTTTTTTTTTTAATTTTCGACAAATCTTTTCGAAAGAACGTCTGAAATTACCTTTTTCTCTTGCTGATTTTGTCCAGTGCAAAAACGTAAATAGCGATTTGAAATGCAAAGAAGGGGTCAGTAATCTTTAAAAAAAAAAGAATTCAAATGATGAATACATGTACATGTACATTAATGCCTATTACGGACTAGTTCGGACTAGTTCACAGCCCTGTCCCAGCCACTTTGTTTGTATAAATCATCTACTATACAATTGTGCATACGCAAACTCTTATATCATTTCAAAATGAAACAAAATTGAAAATTTGATGCAGACAAAATTTATGGGTACCCAAATACTAGTATACTTTGCAAAACTTATTACAATGCACATAATTTAAATTATACAATGTATGATTTAAGATTTAATAATTGAATTGCAATATTTTTATCTTTTTTTTTTTCATTACACTCACTCAGAACCACAGGAGCTAGACACCAACATAGGATCACATTGTAAACTAGTTAATTTTGTAACTAAATATTAATGTGCTATCCTGTATAAATAAAGGAAATAAATAAATAAAACAACCCTCAATTATGTACGCTTCTTAGAGCTCCTTGATGCGATTGTAGACCCGTGACTGTGATTTAGAAACACTATCATGTCGATTTTTCTTCTTGTTTTTAATCATTATGTGTATAATATACTAAAACATTTTTTTTTTACATTTTAACACTTTCCCTTCCCCTCTCTTAATGTTTTTCATGTCATGCTGTTGTCAGTATACCATTGCAGATTCTAACTGTCAGACTTAGAATTTAGATGTAAGGTGTTTTACCCTGTGATTTATTTTGTTGAGGGAAGGGATATGGTTCTCAGTGATGTTTAAAAAGGGGGACCTTCTGAAAGAAGTTACAAATAAGGTGAAATCTCTAGATATAGTGATTTTTTCATGCTTTACAACGGGAAATAAGCGGCGTTTTTTCAAAGGATGTAGAGACAAATCCCTTGTTGTCGGCTAATAATGAGGCGTGGGGTTAATCAAATCCGTTTCAGAATTAGGAAGACAGAATTTTCTATGACTAAACTTGAGAATCAGGAACATATCCAAGTCAGATTCAGGAGCATATCCAGAGACTCAACTATCAAATGCACGTGCAACTTTTGCTGGGATGACTTGCGAGACCAGAAGTGATGAGAATATGGACGAGTATTTATATTACCCATGTATATTAGACTCCTGCTACAATATATGACTAAAAATATCAAAATAAAATTCGAAGACAACTCTTAAGGTCAAGGGAGAAGGAAGACTATTACACATTCGAGTATAAGCAATATTTCGAAAAAGTAAATAGAAAAGATAAACTGCAAAATGATTGTGATCGTCAAAAACTCTTTTCTGAGAGGGGTTTCAGAGAGAGAGAGAGAGAGAGAGAGAGAGAGAGAGAGAGAGAGAGAGAGAGTTTTCTGACTTACTCTTATTCTAAACATCATAACCTTACTCTTTATACATCTAATGGGGAAAAGTTATCGTTCTTGCTGACCCGGATTAGGAGGTATCTTATCTAAAGATCCCTTTCCTCCTTTGCCTTGTTTCCCTGATCCTATATACTATCTGTACAAGATTTCTCCAAAATCTCCGTCTTCACAAATTCATATATAAATTCGCAAATAAACGGACTGACAATGTTATTCACGTTGATTTTTTCATAACATGGAATGTAAATTAATTAAAACAATAATGTCGGTATGAACAATTATATTTGTTACAAGTTTCTTTAGTTTGAATATCATCCATTTTCGTGTGCTATTTGGTATTCGGTTACCAAAGATAGTAGAGCTCCTTCATCTAAATATGCATGATTGTATTACATGCACAAATGTAGTTTAACCATTTTATTTCCAAAAGAAATTGAAATTGGATTGGGGGTAAGTTATTCTAAAATTATCAATGTCCTATCTATGCAATATTTGGTTGTTATTCAAAATATCATGAGGCCGAAATGAAAATTGTCTTTATAAAATGTTCATAACCTATCTAAGCAAAAAATGAAAACAAACCACAGAGAACTGAGAGAGTTTGATTTGTCCCCATGCATTTCTCATAAATTCTGAATTTCTGATTTACATGTATGCAAACTAAGGAAATTTTAACGGTTGCATGACAACCCCCCCCCCCCCCCCCCCCCCAATTGACTTTGAGTGGAGATTATTATTTCCGCTTAACATTCGGCGGAAGTTTCTTAATTCTGGTACACGGAAGAATACTCTTATAAATGATTTTCTCCCTTACACAACTTGTATGTTCATTTTACAGATTATCAAGGAAATAAAATCAAAATAAACAAGTGTAAAATATGTTGAAAAAATAAACAAGTGGCATGTGTTATTCTTAATATCCCTGGCCAATCATTATTCGTCCTTTTCTGTTATAGACTCATCTGTCATAGTTTTGCAAAAAAAAAATGTTTAAGTTCAAGTCAAAGTTTTAAAAAATATCATGTTTTGTGCAAAATTTCATATCTGGTTCCATAAATCTATTTAGAGATGCGGGAATATGAATAAGAGAAAAGGAAAAATATGGAGGGGGATTAGGGTCACAATGCTATTTGACTTGTTTACATGCTTCATGCTATGTTGCTTCATTCAATGCTTGATTATTCCATGTTCATTTGTCTTGCTTTTATTTCAAATTGACTCCATTGCATTTGTCTTTTTTCTTTATGCAATGTTGCTTCCGTGCATTTTACATTTGTCCTTCGTCAATGCATAATTGTCGTTCTACCATGCGTTATGACATCTTTCATTGTGCCATCATTCTTTCGTCCAAATGCCATTATTGCTTCGTCAATGCTAACCTAAATTTTGATACCAGGTGGCGCGCCGTTTGTGTCCGTGCTTTGAAATTAACTTTGAGACGTCCCCTGTTGCAGTACTTGGAAAAATGAGTTACAAATAGCGGAATAAAAGCAAAAGCCGATTGAAATATTTGAACAAAAAAAGAAATCATTAAATGATAAATATTTGGACCTTTTCTGTTTGTTTGTTTGTTTTTATTATTTATACAGTACCCTAATAGCCATTTGGGGATTTGAAAACTCTAGAACGTTTTACGCAGAGTGGTAATGACTTTTTTTTAAAATCTCTTCCCCCCTTTTTTTATTTATTTATTTTTTTCATTTTTTTTTCTTGTTAGAAATTTTGGAATGTTGTATCCCACTTTTTCAGGCAGAGCTACGCCGTTGGTCCAGGACTACGCCTGCGCAGGAATGTGGCACAAAAACAGTTCAGTGTCATTTAGACCTTTATTGTGTTCCTATACTCCATGTTAGGAGCGCAAGGAAGGTATAATTTTAATTAGATTGCACTATGGCAAACTTGTCAGATTCTTCTTGTTCAGTGGCGGATCCAGCGCCTCCTTTGCCGGGGGTCAAGGGGTGAATTTTGCCGATTTTACTTATTTTACTGATGTACCTGTTTTTGCCGGGAAAATATTGGGTCTGTGCAGGAAAATCCCCTAAATCCGCCACTGTTGTTCGACCCAAGATCAAGGTTAAGATTGAAATCCAAGCGTTTGATGCTTGCAAGGATTAACCTTGAACATTGACCTTCTTAAGTCCTTACTTCAAAGTCAATTATTATAGAAGTTTTATCTTTTTATGCAAGAATCACCAGATTTATGGTAAGGAAACGACATTGACAGGCATACAAAAAGCAAGTAATTAAAATTATGACTTTTCATAGATGACTTGCTAGCGACGATAGTGAGCCAACGAAGCTTTTGCAAAAATTTGTAATAAAAATGATCTTTTATTTAAACAGAATAATGATAATGTACAGTTGCCCGCCATATTTTTTTCCAAAACAATGACCCCCCACCCATGAAAAACTGAAAAAAATTGCATAAAAACATTTTATTTTTATAAGTACCCCCCCAATTTTTTTTCTACATCCTCTACTGGTCAGATGGACAACATGGACAAGTTACATTATACTTAAAATTGACAAAAGGAAGAAAGTGTATCCTCGTCCAGGATTCGAACCCACTCGGAAAGGTGTAAAATAAATTCATGTGGTAAACGTGATAACCATTACGCCACAGAGATACTTCGTATATCCGTAAAATTTATAGTCATGCTTAAAACTTACAAAAATCTTAGGCATACAAAATCAAATATTTACTAATTACTTCAAAATATTTTTCAAATATTTATATAGCCAATCTACTTCTGTCCTCTCGTGCGATAATATAATTACTTTTCGAACGATACTGTAGTAGAATTTAAAATAATTTCTAACGACAGGGGATGTTTCAAAGTTCATTTCAAGGAACGGGCACATGCATTCGCACGAAGCGCCATCTGGTATCAAAATTGAAGTTAGCATTGACGAAGCAATAATAGCATTAAGACGAAAGGATAATGGCAGAAAGAAGGATGTCATAACGCATGGTATAATGACAGTTATGCATTGACGAAGGACAAATGTAAAATGCAGGGAAGCAAAATTACACAAAGAAGAAAGATAAAATCAATTTGAAATGAAAGCAAGACAAATGAACATGGATTAATCAAACATTGAATGAAGCAACATAGCATGAAGCATGTAAGCAAGTAAAATAGCATTGTGACCCTAATCCCCCTCCATAGAAAAAAGTATACGTAAACGTTTTTAAACAGTTTGACGTTCCAGTCAATAAATGGACGTCATTCACCTCTCTCGTTCTCGATAATGCGTGCAGTTATTTATAAAATAGATATATCTTTGAACAAAGGAGGATTAAAGCTAAAATTCACTCGCTCAAAGTTTTCAAATAGAGAAACTTCATTCGATAAAATTTCGTTGCAAAGTACGATAGTTGACAAAATTGTAGAAAAATTCGTATTACCTTAGATAACTAGAGATAGCAAACTTGAAATATTTTATCTATTATATGGCTAAAATCTCAAAGAAATATCCTGTTTGATCATTTAACTGAAGTTTTTCTACTTGATTTTATTCTCAAGCAACACGCGGTTGAATTTGTGATGATGACGTTAAAAATACGAAACGTTTACGGCGGTAGTCAGGATGTCTCATTTATGGGATATTTTTGCACATATAGATTTAACGATAAATCTTACTAGGCATTTATTTCCATCAGATTGTAGATGAAAGTTTTCTGCTTCCATTGATACCAAATTTGTCAAAATCCGTCAAGGAACTAGCGAATTAGAGGAGTTTTAATGCCGAAAACTAAAGAAGGACACATATGACCCCTACCGCAGGGAGCGGTAAAAGGACACATATGATCCCTACCGCAGCCAGAGGGTTAATGTGCAGAAATTAGCTATTTTAAAGAAGCATAAAACGCAAACTTTTTATTTTTCAACAAAAATATTTTCTTAAATTTTTATCATTACCAAGAATTGATCTATTCATTTAATTGTGTATTTCTTTTTGATAAATAATTTGCCGATTTTTGTTCCCTATTCTGTTTTTTTTTCTTTCTTCGATTTTACAGGCCTGCTTTCTATTTGTGCAAGTATCTGACGTAAAAGGATTGTGACGTCATCAAATTCCTTTGAAAACGTCATATTTGTAACCCTGTTTCCCTGAATTTCATGCTGGTTTCCATAAAAATGATGACGTCACAATGTGTTGACGTCAGATACCTGCACAAATGGGAAGTAACTCAGTATTTCGAAAAGACGGAATTCAATACCGTGTTTTGGTGTGTTCAAACTTTATCAGATATACTCCTTTCTTTGAAAAACTAAATGAAGATGTGGTTTGGTGTATTTGTTTACTTCATAGTAGACACTTAAAAAAAGTCGGCGCTTTATTTTGATCTGTGTTAACACATTGTATTTTAATTTTCTTCCCTCTTCAGTGAAAAAGAGAATTGGAATACATGTATTTCCAAAGTTTAAAACTCCAGAAATATTGAAGACATTTTGATGAATAAAATTTTCATTTTCTTTGTCTAGTTTGTGTTTTTAGGTAGGGTTGTTTCGGTGTTTTGGTGTTTGTGATGCGTACCGTTGAAGATCCCCTTCTTTCTTTTCTAAGAATGAGGTATCTATGATCCTCTTACTACAAGTGATTTTGTCCTGACTACTACTAATACATTGTAACAAATGTCGGCACCAAAACAAAGAAATATAAGGACGGGGTATCAGGAAGTCGTACTACCTTTTCAGAATTTTTTCTGTATAGGATCGACGCCATTTTTTACTGGCAATGTCAAGTATCAATAGGATCAAGTAGGATGCCTTACGTAGTGTAGTTAGTTTTGTCTTCACTTTGAACATAGGGAGAGGACCTCAAACAACACTTGGTTGCAGCACCCACAGCAAAACCCATAAACACCCAATGCAAAAGCATAGAGCATACACGCACAGAAAGAGATGTTAAAAGGGACAAGGTACACAAAATCACATCATGAAAAAAATCAAACAGAAATGACTACACATAAAACAACGAGACCGATATACAGTCTGTGGTCACTTAGGACGGCCATCTGCCACACAAGTAGCACAAGGTGTGGTTATACGGATAACGTGCACACAACCCTCTCACTTGTCTCGAAGAACGCACATTGTTATCACATTTTTATCGTCTTTTTATCATCTTTTTTATCTTTTAAGGTGATATTACACGTTTCAAGTCTTAGAAGAATTTTTTTCTGAAAAAAGGCTTAATTCTTATTTCCTAATATAATTGAGATGTAAGAGACAATATTAGGAGGTCACCATCCAAAATTTTGAAATTTTGAAACTGATCAGATTTTTTTGCCATCCATTGATTGTAATGGAAATGCTCATTATTTGGCTATATTTCTTTTCAGCCCAAGATTTTCAAAAGAAACTTCACTTATGATTCCTTCATTGTATTGTGCAGATTCTGATAGAAAGAAATCATTCAATGACCACGTCATATGTTGCAAAATCTGACTTAATGTGTATTTCATGTGTAAAAAAAATTCAAAATGCACTTAGAGTTATCTTTCTTTACTATAAGAACCAACTTTTTTTAAATATCACAGCAGACAATGATTTCAATGTGTAAATAAATAGAGCCGAATACCGATTTTGTGAATTTAAAAATAATGCGACAGTATGTGCATATGTGTAATGATATTACCATGTGGGTAAGATATATTATTAGTTTTTCTACATTCAAACACTTTACAGGCATAAAGATTTTCTAACTTTTGTAAAATATCACAACAGCATTCCAGCAATTACAATGATTACAATATGTAATATGTACATCAAAGTTTTGTGTAATGATATGAACATATGCATATGGATACTTCCATATGAATAGTGTGAAAGATAAAAATTCTCTACATTCAAACACTTCTCAAAAATCCTGATAGATATAGTTATTTCTGAATAAATATGACATATGTATGTAGGTAAAAAAGTCAGAACAAAATTTTCAAATAAGTTCAAAGTGAGCTGTAATTCCAATAAAAATTCGAATATTGTTGGTCACTCTAGGCTTACCATTACTTTGTGAAGAAAAAAGAAACCGTTAGTGCCTACATTTTTAACTGATCTTTCACCCTTCGTGCAGACTAGAACCACAGTCCTACCGCATGATAATCTAGAGTTCTACCTTTGTGCCACTAGATCGACATACTCATTAGGTGTTTATTACAAGGACTGAACATGAAGAAATTTCAAGTTACGAAAATCGGAAATCTTCTGCGTGAAGATTTCGTTAAAATTCTCGTCTAAGGGAGGCTACTGAAACGCGTGTGATATTCATAAAATTTACAAAATCATCTCTTTTGTCATATACACTTCTTGTATGAATCTTTCCGTTTACAATTTTGATATTAAGGTCCAAAAATTGCGTTTCTGTGTTTGTAAAGTTTGCCTTCTTAAGTCTTGTGGATAAATTTCATTCTTATCAATTCGAATTCTATGAAGCTCTATGACAAACGTGACGACTTCAATTTGAGCATTACAAACTTTCATTTTCTGAGTAGCAACATTCCATCATCGCCTGCTTATGGAGTGCTCATACCTCAGTTGATACGCTATGCCAGAGCAAGTACCAAATATACGGATTTTATTCTGAGAGCTAGGCGTCTTTCAGATAAGCTTCTCAGTCAGGGATATGTTTGTGACCGAATGACATCGTCACTGAGGAAGTTCTACGGTCGATACTCTATGATGTCCCACTCTCCAGATTAATGGATGATAGTCTGTCATAGACCATTTGAGCGATCCAAACAAAGATTGTACTCTATGTCTTCCGAAATGGAAGTAACCGGATGTGACATGTCTACCGAATTGAAGCGGCGGGTGTTGCATACAGGAGATGCTTACTCTTCCTGGGCACCTGGTCTCACTCCCATATCTTTTCGTTTGGTGGAGGTTTTTGTTTGTTTGCGTATCTGTTTTATCCTGATTTTGTATGCCTTCGGTTTCTGATTTTCTGAATTATCGATTTTGTGCTGTAAACAGGGATATGGTCATTATCCATATTTGTCATCTTAAGAAATCTCCCTAGATCACCCTGATGCTTTCAGTTTGTCGATATGTGCTTCGGTTCTGTAGAACAAGTTTTTTTCGAAGGAGGGTACCCTCGCAAAGTACGTTTGCCTGTGTTTGCGCCACCTATTGACGAATCCAGACGAAGAACAACAACATCCTGATGCTTTCAATTTGTTGATAAGTGCTTCGGTTCTGGAGAAGTTTGTCAAAGGAGAGTATCCCCGTGACCCACTTTTGCCGGTGGTGGCGCCACCTGTTGATGGATCCGGACGAAAAACAACAACATGTGTTAAATGTCTTCAAATTCAATAGCATCATTTTAGACCAGATAATTTTGCAGCATGGACCAGACATGCACGTTTCGGGCACTGAACCGTCGTCAGTGATCCTTAGTCTTAACAATGTAATATGGCCTAAAAGTGTGAAAATAATTATTATGTCCAAAAATGTACCTAAAGACAATGGCAGAATGGGCGGGATATGATGCTGCAGGACCCATGTTTTAGTAATTTCAAATGTTAAACGTCTTAAAATTCAATAGCATCATTTAAGAACAGATAAATTTGGAGTATGGACAAGATATGCACGTTTTGGGTACTTAACCCTTGTCAATCATCCTCAATCTAAATGTAATATGGTCAAAGAGTGTGAAAAATATTGTCCAAAATAAACCGATAAACATAGCAGGATTGGTGAGAAATGATGCTACAATGCCCGTGTTTTAGAAATTTTAAGATTGTTTGAAAACAGAAATTTTCGAATGCGTTGAATGCATTGAAGAGACAGACGATCAACCGAAGTTGATCGAACTTGGCTGCATGTGCCCTCGGAGACCCCTGGTCCACCATCAATGACACTCACCAAGGGGTTAAAATATTAAACGTCTTCAAATTCAATAGTATCATTTTCGAACATACGAGTATAAATTTGCAGCATGGACCGGATATGCACGTTTCGGGTACTTAGTCAGAATTTTTTTATGCGTTGAAGAAACGATCAACCGATGTTGATCGAACTTGGTTACATGTGCCAAGGTCACATCATGAATACATCATACACAAAATTTCTAGATATGCCTTGTGTAGAGGCTAGATCTAGAGAAACGCTGATGGGTCGGGCAGACTGACATTTACTAATTAGTAAAGGATGTACCAATGTATTCGCTACCTCCCTTTCTTGATCCTTCCAGATCGTTCTAACTTTGCAGTACTTTTTTGCTCTTGAAGATATGATAAAAAGTTTTATAGATACTTCATTAGCAAAGTAGTTTATAATTAAAAAAAACAAACTTGGATCCTATCGACAATAACTGACAAAAATCAAAAGCATGTAGAAAAATGTGTGTTTTGTACACCGGTACCTTCAGCGGAAAATGATGCTGCGCAACGAAACAAATTACTAAGAGATATCAAATATTATTATCATAATTAAAATCAAAACATGCTAAATTAAAAGAATTTGTTTCAGGACAATATAAATACACACATTTTTACTTTATTTTCATCAACAGTGAGATCATTGACGTCCGAAACCGTTAAAAATATATCTGTCAAAACTCAAAAATAAGGTGATATTTTACTTTTTGTAGGTGAAATTTCTTTTTTATGAAGACTGTCATTTAAAAGCTTAAAAATATTCTGATTTATAAATGATGTAATTTGTATAGGAGCAAAATAAAAATTGTCGGAATATAAATTCGGTCAAAGTGTAGCTTTTTTAAGGTGGGTCTCTACTGATGGATTTGACAGATAAACTTTGTGTTTTTAGGATATTTTCTATACACGATGGTCAAACTGATATAAAACAAAGGATGGGATCTCCAACAACACCAGGTTGCAGCACCCACAGCAAAACCCCAAAACACCCAATGCAAGAACACAGTGCAGGCAAGCATAGAAAGAGACGTAAAAGGGACAAGAACGTCAACGCACAACACAGAAACATCAAACACTAAGGACTACACATGAACCAACGAGACCAATGGGCAACCGGTGCCGACTTTGGCAGCCATCTGCCACGGAATAACAAAGACATACTATCAGATAGATAATTTCGATTTCATTAAGATACAGTATATTATAGAAAGGTACCTTTGCACATTTACAGCCGGAACGCAGAATCCCAATTATGATACCTGTATAGAATTTTAGTCGATAAGTACTCTACAAATCGAAATAATGTAAAACGTCTTCAAATTCAACAGCACCATTAAGAAAAGTTAAATTTGCAGCATGGACCAGGCATGCACGTTTCGGGTACTTAACCCCCTCGTCAGTCATCCTCAATCTAAATGTAATAAGGCCAAAGAGTGTGAAAACTATGTTTGTCCAAAATGTACCGATAAACATAGCAGGATGGGTAAGAAATGATACTATAATGCCCGCGTTTTAGAAATTTCAAGATTTTTTTAAAACAAAAATTTTCGAATGTGTTGAAGAGACAGACGATCAACGGAAGTTGATCGAACTTGGCTGCATGTGTCCTCGGAGACTCCTGGTCCACCAGCAGTGACAAGCGGTTAAAATGTTTCAAGTCTTCTAATTCAATAGTATCATTTTAGAATAGTTAAATTTGCAGCATGGACCAGACATGCACTTTTCGGTCACTTAGACTGAATTTTTCTTATGCGTTGAAGAAACGATCAACCGGTGTTGATCGAACTTGGCTACATGTGCCAAGATCACATCATGGAAACATCAATCACAAAATTTCTAAATATACCATGTGTAGAGGCTATATTTACAGAAACGCTGATGGGTCGGGCAGACTGACACACAAACTAGTTAGTAAAGGATATATTTGCTACCTCCCTTTCTTGATCCTCCCAGACCGTCCTAACTTTGCAGTATTTTTTGTGCTCTTGAAGATAAAATGAAAAGTGTTTATGGATACTTCATTATCAAAGTAGTTTTATGATCAAAAAGAAAACTTGGATCCTATTGACAATAACTGACAAAAACCAAAAGCATGCAGAAAAATGTGTGTTTTCTATACCGGTTCCTTCAGCGGAAAATTCTGCTGCGCAACGAAACAAATTACTAAAAGATATCAAACATTATTATCATAATTAAGATCGAAATATACTAAATTAAATGAACTTGTTTCAGGACAATATAGATACACACACTTTTAATTTATTTTGATCAACAGTGAGAACATTTACATTTACGTCCGAAACGGTAAACATATATATGTCAAAACTAAAAGATAAGGTGATATTTTACTTTTTGTAGGTGAAATTTCTTTTTTATGAAGACTGTCATTTAAAAGCTTAAAATATTCTGATTTATAAATGATGTAATTTGTATGGGAGAAAAATAAAAATTGTTGGAATAAAAAATCCGTTCATAGTGTAGCTTTTTAAGGTGGGTCCCTACTGATGGATTTGACAGATAAACTTTGTGTTTTAAGGATATTTTCTATACACAATGGTCAAACTGACATAATACAAAGGATGGGATCTGCAACAACACCAGGTTGCAGCACCCACAGCAAAACCCCAAAACACCCAATGCAAAAACACAGAGCAGACAAGCATAGAAAGAGACGTAAAAGGGACAAGAACGTCAACGCACAACACAGAAACATCAAAAACTAAGGACTACACATGAACCAACGAGACCAATGGGCAACCGATGCCGACTTTGGCAGCCATCTGCCACGGAATAACAAAGACATACTATCAGATAGATAATTTCGATTTCATTAAGATACAGTATATTATAGAAAGGTACCTTTGCACATTTACAGCCGGAACGCAGAATCCCAATTATGATACCTGTATAGAATTTTAGTCGATAAATACTCTACAAATCGAAATAATGCAAAACGTCTTCAAATTCAACAGCACCATTCAGAACAGATAAATTTGCAGCATGGACCAGACATGCAAATTAAAGTGGGAATGAATGTTTGACATCCGTTTGATGATTTGGTACCTTGTGAATATTTTTGTGCAAATTCACGTTTCATTTTGACAAATCTAACCATTCTAAGCACCGACTCGGATACCCCTGTACTCTCTTACAAACAAGTTCACATACGTTGACATGGAAGACGGACGTCCGAAGAGCATACTGAAGTTTGAAAGGTGACACAAACTCCTTAAGGCAAAAATAGGCAAAGTGTTTTTGGTTTTGGTGTCCTCAGTGAAATCTAAAGTTTACATTAAGATTGTTTCCCATCATTCCCAGCCGGGAATTGTAAAGAAAATGAACAATAAAATGCAGGTAAACATATCGTTGGCGAAAAATTTACCTTAACAACGCCCAATTTATTTCAAAATGCCACAGAATTTACCTGATTAATTGTTATGACTTGAAACGATATCTCTATTGCCATTAAAATCACTTGTGCCATTCTAGTTTACACATGCACCACAGTCAGCATGACGCGTTTTTGATGACGTGGTACAATGTCGACAAATTCAAAACATTTGTCACGTGACTTTGTTTTAAACTAAAGTTCAATAATAATAAACTCATGTTTAATTGTTTTCTTTTAATTTATTTATATAAGTTAATTATAAATATAGAAGAATATAGCACATAAAACGATATTCCTAGATGTAAATAAGAATGATATTGCCAAACACAAGGGTACCCCCTTATAATTTCATTGCATTTTCGACTACTTAATTATACTACATGTATTTTCAACGTTATGCAACAAATATAAAAATGTAACAGATATAATTTCTTCATTTTGCATTTTTTCATAAAGAAATGTATATAGCTTAGGTAAACACACAGGTATACAGTTTTATTTAGGACCAAGTTATGTCTTGAAAGAAAAAGGTAAACCCACCCCCCCCCCCCTCCACACATACACACACACACTCACTCACCCTATTTCTCAATAATTTTGAGACGCTATTTCTATAACTACAAAGACAAGTATTAACCATTCAAAATAAATGCTTTTGACATTCTCTCACTGGATAAAAGTGTTGCCTATAGAAAAAGACCAACATTAGTGTTAGATATTCCTTTTGAAAAAAAAAATTGGAATATTACATTAGGACACCCCTTAAAACTCAAAAGATGTTTGATATAAAGTTTCATGATAAATGTAATGGAATTTTCAAAATATTCTTCAATAGACAAAGTTGTCAGATAAAACAACACATATTGGTCAGAAGTGAATGTTTATTTTTAAAATACTTAGATCCAATCATAAGAACAACTGGAAATGAAAAATCCCAGGTACAGTACAATACAATGAAAATGTAAGGCATTTATTATAATGAATAACATGTTATAGTATCTTTAGCCAATTATATTTCATTTTCATTCAATGTCTATATTTACCCTTTATCCTGACACTTTGTACCTTTAAATGAACATGTTTATATCCCCAAGGTAAGATGCTTGCATGAAGTGTTTTGTGCATTTGAGGGAATATAAGTCCTATCTCCCGCTCTTTTACTCTTAAACGGCATTATTTAATAATTAATGTACAACAGTGTAACTTTAATTTAAAAAAATATTCTTCACAAATTTATTGAAAATTTATCAATTATATAGTTCATTACGTGATCACTTTTTTTATGTTAAAGAATACTGATGATAGAAATTGACAAACGCCTTCTTGAATAAACATTACAGAAGTACCCATCAGTTATTAAGTCTCATAGTCGAGAAGGCAAGGCAAAATCATTAGATTTTCCAGAGGAACGGTTGCGAACCTCGGAATGAACAAAATTCGGAAGTGAGACCAGGTGCCCGGGGAGAGTCAGCGTCTCCTGATTGCGTGCAACACCCGTCGTAACAGCTCCATGGAAACTTGTCAAATTCGGTGATTGTCTCAATGTACATTTTGATGTACATACCAGGTTTTAAAGGTTTCAAATCAATGATAGAGCACCAAACACGTGTTTCGGATAGTAAATCCTCATCAGTGATACTTCATGCCAAGTGAATTTCAGACAAAGCCAAATTAATTCTATTAGCGTCCTCTAGTTTTATTTTTAGAAAGTTTTGTATATACTTTGCAAAGAGTGCGCGGCTTCAAACGATTCAGTAGCAAAGTTAAATAAAATCAATGACAAAAAAGCGTTTGAAAAACAGTTGAAGGATTTTAGCCTTCTTTGATTTATATAATACTTTAGGATGAAATAACAGGTTTCCAAAATACAATTATATTGATGTCAAATTCTAAAATAGATATTTATGATGTATAGATACCATTCTAGCTAGGAACACAATAAGTCAGTAACGTCAATACTTGACGATCACACTGACCTAGTTGCTTTCTATAAAACAAGTCGTCAAATCATTAAAAAATGATAGGTGAATGTGTGTAGATAGTAATCTGATACCTTCAGAATGTTTTTGGTAGTTGAAATTAATGAAATCTATTACAATTACGCGGTTATGAAATGCTTACTGATCATTTCCATAAATTGATTCATATATCATATTTTTCATGTCTTAGCTACATATAACATATCTATATCGGGAGTTCGCTTCTTTTCATGTGGTGGAGGTTTTTGTTTGCTTGCTTTGGTTTCTGTTTTATCCTGATTTTGTATGCCTTCGGTTTCTGATTTTCTGAATTATCGATTTTGTGCTGTATACAGGGATATGGTCATTATCCATATTTGTGATATGCAAACATCAAAATAATAGAGAGGTTTAGTTACAAGTTTAAGCGCGACGTGTACGTATGACGGCATAACTTCCTGCGATCTTTGATCAATTGACGTCATAACGTGACGTATTGTCACCCGTTCTGTCGTTACGTGTAGAACGTCGTTTACACGTCAATAACGTGTAGCTATACGTCACATGACGTCATGACGTAATTTGAACAAAGATTGCGCTAAAATTTGTTACTAAACATCTCTTTTGTGACGTCGAACGGTAATGTGTACATGTACGTCACATGTATACGTTGAAACACTTGTTAAAACCTCTCTATTATTATATCAATTGGACGTATAATCACAAAGATAAAGATGAGATCACCAGACTTGCATTGACCACGATTGACCACCAGTTGTGTAGTTCCAATGTATGCTTCACTAAATTTGAATAAAATCACCTTGTTCCCATTGATTTCTTTATCAAGTCCTAAGTTTAAAGCGCTTTTCTTTCTTGCTTTATTATTCTTTTTTAGCTAAACCGGAAGCAAAGCTTCCACATGCATATTCTGCAGCATTCACTGCAAATCACTTCAGGAGTTCGCAACCGTTTAGGTGGAAATTCTCGCGATTTTACCTTGCCTTCTCGACTTTGAGACTGATAAACGGTTAGGTACTTTTTTGATGTTTATTCAGCTAGTAGTCTCAGAATAGTCCTTATACCCCTCGTATCATGAAAAACATCTACATTTAATTTTGCCAAAGCTTCACCACTGATTTAACCCTCGGGATGCAACTTAAAATAAACAGAAAAAAACCAAGTCCCACTCTCACAACTATCCATGGATCAAGATACATTACAAAAATAATACGGAAGTGTTCCAACTCTTTCCTTCTTGAGGATCATTCTAAACCAATTTTAATGCACCAAACACATGTTTCGGTTAGTAGTTCACTTATAAAATCGAAAGGTATTTTCCAACAGCCAAACATATTTTAGTAGCTCCGTCTAGTTTTATTTTTTGAATTTAAATTTGTGCATTTACTGTGCAGGGAGTGCGCGGCTCGAACTTTTAAGTTGCATAGTGAAATGCAATATATTTTCTAAAGACACATGTTTCATGTATGCCGACCTCGCACTTCGGAATTCGCACTTAGAATGGACTGTGTCACAAAAACAAAATGTTGATTTTAGTCCAATGAACTCTGCGTGAAGAATTTATTTGTTTTCATCTGTGAAAATACATATTTAAGGCTGCCTAATGTAAGTTCGTTAACTATGTGTTCATATCTTACTTTTCTTATTGCACCTGATCTCTTTCATCTGTCTGCTAAAGTGCCAAGTCCTAAGTGGGAAGTTCGAAGTACGTCAACTTCAATGTCTATTAGCATATCAAACGGTCTGACAAATTACCGAAGCAGACACGCAAAAACAGGAAGCACGAATGACATCTTAGGAAGACCAAAGTTCATGCATACTTTACTACTAGTAATTATCATCTCTTGTCAGAACACTGTCCGATTGGCTTATTAAGTAAAGTACAGGTATACATTTCCGAATCATGAAACTTTAAAAATCAAAAAAGTAGATTTTTTTCAAAAGTTTATACCTTTACAGCATATATGCATTTCATGAAACCATAATCTTCTGAAGTGAAGCTAACGCAGTACTAATTTTGTTCTTAAAACTGTGTGTCCTACACAGATTGAAACGGATGAAGTTTAAAGAATATGAATACAAAAATTTAATTTGTCGTCTTTGATATTGTCATATAGTGATTTTCTTTATGCATATACTATTTAAAATTGCTTTTTTTTCAAAACGTTTATCTTCAGATAAAACAGATCTAACATTGACACTGAATAAAAAACGGGCTTCAAAATTGAATACTTTCACTCTTTTTGGCCATATCTGATTTTTTGGAATGAGGATCACTGACGAGTAACAAAACGTCCATGTCTGGTCAATACTGCAAACTTATCTGTTCTTAAATGATGCTATGAATTTAAATTTATCTGTGCTTAAATATTGCTATTGAATTTGAAGACGTTTAACTTTTGAAGATTAAACACTTTACAAATTGCCGATAACACGTACCTAATATGATTTTGCTTCCATGTCCACAGCCAAAGACATACACGAAAAGAAATTATCCTCGACAATTACTTAAATACTTCTACACACTGATGACTTTAGTGACAATATAGAACATTCATACAAAAAGACGTTCCGATGGAAACAAAGAAAGCGTATAGGATACTTGCTACATGTGAGATATGAGATCTGTGATTTACAAATGCATATTCTAAATGTGATAAGATTTGCATACGTCATAGGACTTAAGAATTGACTTTTGACAAGCATTTAACTGGCCATAAGTGATGAAGTAAGTTCGTTGTGTCAAATATGAGACATAAAAGGAGTCTAGGTCCTGCAGAAAACAAAAAAATTCAAAGGAATAATAATAAAACTACGTCATGAAAGAAAATCAGATTCTATAATTGCTTTATTATTCTGAATATTTACGCAATAAAACCTTTGTGAACAGCATAGAAGAAATAGTAATATTTAAGGGTACAAAATCTTCCACCTATTTCTAATGGGGGCAGGTTGAAACTTATTGATTTTCAAGGTCAATGATCAAAGATCAATGTTGCAGTAGATCCTTGTTAACAGCATAGAAAATATATTTATTATCATATAATAACTAAATTGGCCATGTGGTGATGATGAACACTATCGCTTTTCAAGAGGTAAAAGGTCAAGAACAAAGTGAACGAAGGTTTAAAATCCCAAAGAACAGCATAGAAGACAAAACAATTATCATAGATTCACACAACCAAATGTCATTCATGGAGAGAGAAGGGACCCTATTAAGGGTTCTATTCACAATTTTCGAAAACTAGAGTTACTTCCCATTTGAGACGGTATCTGACGTAGACTGATTATGACGTCATCAAATTCTATGGAAACAGTCCTAAAAGTCTGGGAAATGACGGTATAAAATTGACGTTACCATACCATTTTCATGATGTCACAATAGTATTACGTCAGATACCGTCTGTAAGGGGGAAAAACTCTGTATTCCGCAAAGACTCAATTGAAGATCCTTGAGGGCGATAAAAACAGATTTGGCGGTGTACGAAAATAACTTTGGCCTGAAATACGACTGATTAGGAAACAAGTGTCTCATGCATCAAAATTGCATCTTCTTTTATCTACACTTATCAGTTAAACATACTCCCCGCGCAATTGGATGTTTTATGTGTATCAGTAACTTCTATCAAGCTCTGTCGCCTTGTGGAAGCTTTTTTTTATCACGTTATCAATTTTACATGTATGATTTTGGAATTTCATTCTGAAATATCATCGAAATAAGAGAACGTTTACATCCTAGCACAATCTCTACAAAACTCCTTGGTATTCTATTTTATCTAAGCGTGAAACCTTTGAAATTGAAATTGCAAGAAATTTGGAGCTGTACACTCTTTGCAAAGCAGGTTCCCAGAAGAAAAAAAGAAAAAACTATTGTGCGCTACAAAATTATTTGATTTTGTCAGGTTTAATGAACTACAGATGGTTATTTACTATGCAAAACATGTGTCTGGTGCATAAATAGTTTAAAATGTTCTTCGAGATGGTATTTAGTGGACATTTTTCATGCTCGCGGATTTCGGACTTCGGACATCGCATTTCGAAGGGACTTTGTCACAAACGCAAAATATAAATTCTATTCCAATGAATTAAGAGTACTCTGGGTGAAGAATTTATTTGTTTTCATTTTTACAAATACATATTGAAAGTTGCCCATTGTCATTTTGCCCATGTATGTTCTGATTTAACGTTTTCGAATTGCGCCTGATTTCTTTTATATGACCCCTAAAGTGCGAAGTCTTAAGTACGTTTACTTGAAAAATGTCCGGTGGGAACACTTCAATGTTCTTATTATTTGAATCAAAAAAAAGAAGGGAATCTCCAACTACACAGCAAAACTCGAAAACATCCAATAAAAAACACAGAACAGACACACACAGAAAGGGACACAAGGACTCATGGAACCCACATAAGAGAAACGTGAAACACAGAAGATCACGCACAAACCAACGAGACCAACTCACACTATATAAACATCAAACACAAAGGACTACACATAAACCAACGAGACCAATGGGCAACTGGTACCGATTTAGGACGGCCATCTGTCACGTAAAAAACAGACGGTGTGGTTTTCCTAGATTACGTGCGCACAACCCTCCCACTTATGTTAAAGAAATATCTTACATATATGAGGCCCCAACATCTGATTGTGAAAGACTTCCGTGTATCCGGATAAGTGATAGGTTGTGTAATTTAATCAGTATAACTTTACCATAATTAGGGGATAAACGTACTGTGTTTTGTGGTTCCGACAGGTATATGTTGGATATACTGTTGGAAACGCAGTTATACCGTCGGGGCTTGTATATCCAACATATACCTGTCGGAACCACAAAACACAGTACGTTTATCCCTATTCTAATTCATGTGACATGTTTTAACTTTTTATACCCCTTAGAGGGTCTCATGTATCGCTTTAGAGGTGACGTTGCTACGAAGGACTAACAACGACCAACAAAAATTATTGCGCTGCAAAATATGAAATACGACTGCTTCGTATTTATTACAATGGCGAAAATCAAAGTGTAATCAACAATAAACTTACTTGCTTTGTTGTTTACAAGTGGAGAACGCCATTTACAAGCTCATACCTTGAAGTTTTACGTCACAGTATGACGTCACAGGAGCGAAGAACAAAGGGAAGCACGACGTCATACGCAAAAAGTGCGCTAAAGCATTTACGTAGGGATACATTTTAAAGTATGTCAAGTGAGTCGGTTTGCGACATGTATATCGTCGTTATACATGCTTGTAGAAATCCTGTAAACCAATCAGAATGCGTGAAACAAACAGAATGAATTAGAATAAGCATTTACTATAACACTTAGATGAAAACATAACATTTCGACAAACGGGTGACATACAAAGATTTATTTTTTTCCCTTGTATACAATTTTTTACCATGTGTATATTTTTATTGTACGTATTCATTGATATGTCAAAGCTCATAAATACATCATTTTGTGAAAATGTAATTAGTGGTTATGAAAATATCTAATCTCAAGATAAAATTAGATGCCCAATTTCAGACGAACTGTTTCAGTAAAGATAAAATTGGAAAAGATATCGAGCAGATTTTCGTAGTAATTGAACTTTATATGAACCTCCAATATTAATTTTCAGATTTTACATTGTCGAGACATTTTTTCATTGAAGTTCGAAGGTATTGGTCTCTACAGCCCAACCTTTTCACTTAATAATTATTTGAATATTTGAATGATGAATTCATTATGACCTTTTGTAGATAACTTCAAATTGGCATTTTTGTCCTAGTTTAAAGAGGTTGGTGAATATCAGATGTCATAGCTGCAAGAAAAAATAAGATATTGTTAAAAGTATGAAAGTCATATTTTTGAACTATTTTTACGGTCAGGGTTTCTTCTGTAAATATTCTGGTGGGAACGAAGTTTTTATCGTTCCAAAAGAAAGGAGGGGATCTCCAACAACACTCGGTTGCAGTGCCAACAACAAAACTCCAAAACACCCAATGCAAAAAACACAGAGCAGACATCCACAGAAAGAGACGGAAAAGGGACAAGGAACACCAATTCACACCAAAGAAACATGAGACACAAAAGACCAAGGAGCGCAAAATCACATAGAAACATCAAAGTTCAAGGAACGCAAAATGACATAGAAACATCAAATACTACACGCATAAACCAACGAGTCCAATTGGCAATCGGTGCCGACTTAGGACGGTCATCCGCCAAGTCAGTAGCAGACGGTGTGGTTATCCTGCCTGGATTACATGCGCACATCACTCCAACTTTTCCGAGTACCCAGAGGTCTCGAAGAACGTACAATTGTGGTGTAAAACAACCTCCTCACTGTTAGATGAACATACACAAACATGACCGCAAAACGCAGGGCCAAAGTAACACAGAAGAATATGTAAAAGGATATATAAAGAGGGCGTATGTTATACAGTCCGTGCTCTGCCGGATGTAGCGAGCTCATGTATGTTATCACCGGAGGAGTCCGACTGACATTCAGAGAGGACAGATTGTCGAGGCCCTGTCTTCTCCAAAGAGGTTTGGACAGGGCCCGTCATGGAATCCCGTCGTCACAGTCAATCAGAGTGCAAGTTTTAAGATGCACTGGTACAAGACGGTAGATTTGTCAAGTACCAAGATAGCTCTACGTTAAAGGAACTAGTCATACGAAAATCATTTAAGACATTAAGAACTTCGGCAAGTTAATTGCTACACTTTGTAAAGAAAAACATACGAAAGAATTGATAAAAATGTTCTTTAACGGAATCTTCTTTCTTAAATATGAACAATCTATTGCACAGTTTTTTTTTCAGCAGTTTTGCCTAGCCTTCTCGACTGAAAAACGGATGGGAACTTCTTTGGTTTTAATTAAAAATGGATTATTCAAAACGAATAAACTGAAAGCTGAATTCATTTCAGGCTTAAAGTTAGAATGAAAGACATTAAGCGCAGTAAAACATGATTCACATTTGAATTTTTGTGGGTAGTATTCGCTATGACGTTAAGAAACAATGGTCAGTAGCGTATTGATATAAATTTGAGCAGCAGGATATAATTAGTTACATAGAGTGTAGTTCGCTCTCGTCATATATAAAATTCACAAACCCCGTATATTCTATATCAGGTAAACTATTCACTTTGTAACAAATTTATCTTACCAGCTGTATGACAATTTAAACATTGTCATGTATAAAACAAAAAAAAAATCTTTTTTATTCGTGTCTGAATTTATAAAAATGTTTTCTCCATTAAAAAGATCATACTTAAAATGTTGTATTCAAAATGAATAAACTGAATTCATTTCAGGTTGTGATTTAAAATAAAGGACATTAAGCGTAGTCAAAAATTGACATTTTGAATTTTTACGGTAAATATTCGCTATGACGTTAATAAACAATGGACATTCATGACGTCACAGTAGCGTCTACTGATACAACAGGATATAAGATATACACGATTGTCCATTCCTTTCCGTCCCACTTGTTATTCGTCCGTCATGCTGTTTTATTTTGCTACAGCACTAGCCGTATGTAAATTAGTGTAGTGCTTACACGTGTTCGCATCCTTTCTGCTTCGGAGAGAACTAAGTTATATTAGGGTACCCATGTTATAAGCAATGATCTATCATATTTGTTAGTGGGCATATGTGACTGATATATTCAGCTAGTTCATAGATTTTAAGTATCATAGACTAATTTTGATCTTTGCGAGACCAAATATAACTTTAAAATATAAGTCTTAACATATTTTTATCATTAATTTTAGTTATACAAATAAGGTAATGATAGATATTTTGTTCTGTACAAACGAAAATTGGAGATGACAACACAATTTTTTGATGAAGTGCAGAGGTTTAAGATGTAGAACAAAAATTAAAAACCCTTTTCGATCATTGATATTTCATTCTTAATCTCAAAATAAATCTCTGGACGTACCTGATATTTCATTAGAGCCTCTTACTCCCAGGATCTGAGAAAATACTTGTAATTATTATTATAACGAGGTCTTATGATGTTTAATATTTCCATTACATCGTCCAAAAAGATTTTGGGGGGTTTTTTTTGCAGTGACACAAATATACCCTTGATGCAGTAGTTTTTCGGTAAGTCTCATTTCTGTCTGAGCAAAGTTATTGAACTTAGAGCTTGCTCTAGTAAAGCATATCAAATGCAATATGAATATACCATATGGAGCAGGAATGTTACTGCTAAAGTAAAAACTTTTTTATTTTGAAAATGAAGTTTATATGCTCGACATATATTGCAGTACTTATTCATGTGACCATAACATGAAAGGAAGAAGAGGATCTTAAACAACATTCGGCCGCAGCACCCACAGCAAAACCCCAAAACACCCAATGCAAAAATACAATGCAGGCACACAGAGAGAGAGACACAAAAGGGACAAGGAATGCTAGGAATGCATTAAAGAAATATGAAACACAAGAGACCACACATTAACGAACGTGACCAATGGGCAACTAGTTCCGACTTTGGACGGCCATCTGCCAAGCAAGTAGCAGACGGTGTGGTTATCCGGATTATGTGCACACAACCTTTTCACTTTTCCGAAAACCCAGAGGTTCCAAGGAACGAACAATTGTGGTGTAAAATATGAGGTTTTGCTTCGAAGGAGAGTTTTTGCTTTTAGTGGTTTCTTTCACCTTTTCTTCATATGGATAGAATGTGCAGACGTAAAGGCAACTCTAAAGTAATAATTCCGTCTTTTCGATTATGCAGTCCTGTGTTCGATTTGTGCAGGTATCTGACATAAAAGCATTGTGACGTCATTAAATTTCTTTGCAAACGTCATTTATTTAACCTTATTTCCCTGAATTTCATGCTGGTTTCCATAGAATTTGATGACGTCACAATGCGTTGACGTCAGATACCTGCACAAATGGGAAGTAACTCTGTATTTCGAAAAGACCGAATTGAGAGCACGTCAACAATAAATTTGTATAATTGAATTGGAGTGCTAGGTGTTCCATTCTGTGAAAGTGCAAAGACTGAAGAAACTCGGCTTCATATGAGCAAACACAAAATAATTGACAGCAAGAAGTGGAGTACGACTGGTTTCTATTGGAATTCCCATGATTTTCTAAAAGACCATTCCCCCAAACACCACAAATATATCATCGGTCAGAAAGTTCAATATCTTTTATAACTTCTTTTTCTATGTATGAGTTAAAGAAGATCCTTACGATAATCTCAACAGCACTCACAATAGAGCACCAAATTGAGCATCGACGGACCCCTAGCAAGCTAGAGGTGGGATCAGGTGCCCGGGAGGAGTAAGCATCCCCTGTTGGCTAGCCGCACCCGCCGCCGATGTTCATGCACGAATTCAAAATGGAAGTATATAAAATGCATGCGCTGTCTGAGGCCGTCTATATAGATAGTGCTATGGCGACAATGTCAGGGAAAAATATTCAAAACACTTACTGTCAAACCCCTCGCGGGGAACTTTTTTACGAGCTCCACACGGCAAAGGGCATAAGTGTGACACAAATGAGTTAAAGAAGATTCTGACGATTATCTAAACAACACTCACTATAGAGCAACAAATTGAGTATCGACGGACACCTAGCAAGCTAGAAGTGTGACATAAATGAGTTAAAGAAGTTCCTGACGATCTATTATTAGAATCAGAATTTTCTCTCACTAAAGAACCTTTATTGTAATAATGCGAAAGTGTTCTACCACAGTGTAACTTTAAAAGTGAAACTTTAAAATTGACACGATCTTTTCAATGACATTTAACTGGAAATGTCATTGACGTCTTGTGTGTATCAACCTGAGGGCATATGGAAATTTTAAATTTAAAATGAAAATTGAGTTAGATTTATTGAACAGTGACTTTTTAATTTCTAATTTTGATTTTTAATTTCATCTGCAAATGTCTCCATGTATGAAACAAAATTAGGGCAATGAAAAGTCCTATATTATTCTATGAGTTAAACAAAGTACAAAGGTTTAAAAAGTAGATTGAAATATTTCCTGGATCTTCGTGACCTAAATAGAGCTATTCAACGGGAACACTACTCGATGATAACAATCGACGATATTTCGCATCGACTAGCAGGAGCAAAGATTTTCAGCACTTTGGACGCCTCAAATGGATTCTGGGGGGTATTGTGCTCTATAAGGAGAGTTCGAGGCTCACTACATTCAATGCTCCGTTCGGGAGATATCGTTGCAAACGAATGCCGTTTGGAATTTGCTCCGCGCAGGACTTATTTCAGAAGAAAATGTCACGAATCTTCGAAAATAAAGAGGGATGCGATGTCATAATGGATGATTTTCTTATTTGTGGAACTACGGTACCAGGGCACAATGAGAGACTGGCGAAAGTCTTAGAAGCAGCACTTTGTCGATGAGATACAATTCTACATCCTAATATGAAAGAAATTATAAATAAAAGTTGGGTTTAGATAAAACTTGTGATAATCAATTCGTATACATAGCAACAATAAATTTAGATACAAAATGTGCTGAAAACCTGTATGACAAACTAAAAACTTCTAAAAAAACAAGAGGTCAAAGGGGGCCACATCGCTCACCTGAGGAGACTGTATGTATGTTTTCAATCAAAATCAGTATAAGAACTGAAGAAAACACTTTTATTGAAGCTTTGAGAAGGACAATGTGTCCTTACTTCCTGTAATGTTTGGTAACATTCTGTGCAGTAGTTTAAGAGGATAAGTCAAAAATGTGTCATCCAATTAGAGCCTATGGAGGACATCTTGGGTTTCCGATCGGCTCGAAAACACAAACTTGGTAGAGGGCATTGAGTACTTGTGAAGTTTCGTGAAATTCTGTGCAGCGGTATCGCAGATATCGAAAATGTGTCAGCCAATCAGAGCTTGTGGCGGCCATCTTGGATTTCCGATCGGCTCGAAAAACACAAACTTGGTAGAGGGCATTGAGTTCTTGCTTCCTGTGAAGTTTCGAGATATTCTGTGAAGCGGTTTCAGAGGAGAAGTCGAAAATGTGTCAGCCAATCAGAGCTTGTGGAAGCCATCTTGGATTTCAGATGGGCTCAAAAACACAAACTTGGTAGAGGGCATTGAGTACTTGCTTCCTGTAAAGTTTCGTGAAATTCTGTGCAGCGGTTGCAGAGGAGATGTCGAAAAGTTTACGCAGGACGGACGACGACGACGACGGACGGACAACTGAAGGTGCGCTATGACAATAGCTCAGGTGAGCATAAAACGAAGGGTTTATTAACAAGATTAAACATGTGTGAAATATACAGCCTGCAGAGCACGGACTGTATTTTGTATGCTCTCTGTTTCTTTTTATATCCATTTACATAATATCATTTGTGTGTTTTTGGACCCCTGCGTCATGCTGTCTGTTTGTATGTTCATCTTACAATGAGATTATTTTACATTACAATTGTGCGTTTTTCGAGACCTCTGGGTGATCGGAAAAGTGGAAGGTTGTGTGCACGTAATCCGGATAACTACACCATCTGCTACTTAAGATGGTAGTCTCAGGGTAAGGGACGTAACTCAACTCGCGAACGTTTGCTGTCTGGCGTAACGTTACCATTGATTGTTTTCACGACAAGCATCTGCATGACTTAATCATGACGTCATAATAGGGGAATTTCCCGCACGGTGCACGGAGGTAACCGTTGCTCTCTATAATCATTATCTATTTTCATCAGTATGCATTTCATTTCTCTGTGTTATTTCCTGAAATTGAGCATTACTTATAGATGAAGTATGTTTCCGAGATTTGTACATTTCATTATTCTTTTGATATTTTCAGTATCTACATGAATCCCTTGACCTACGGCATGTTTCATTCTGTAAATGTCGAAAGAACTCTGATGTTATCTGATAATTAAGGATTCCGACTTCCGTCGGAATCCTTTCTGTTATAGTATTGTCTTTTCTTTATTCTTATTATTCTTATTATTATTCTTACCCCCAAACGTTCCAGACACAAAAAAGTACCGCAATATATGATAAAGTGGAAAATACCATGTGAAAGAGCATATCAAGATCTCAATTAAAAATTTTTTTCTTGTCCAAAAGTTTACATGTGCCCCCGCTAGAGGTCATCAAAGGTCAAATCTTTAAACTCTTATAACTCCTAAAGTAACTGTACGATTTGAACGAAATTTGTTTTATATTGTTCTTTGGAAAATTTGCAAACTTTTATACGCTTTCATGCTCGATGAAATATTTACGGTTTTCGCTCTATTACGAGTTGAAAATGGAATTTTAAATTGGCACAGTGCCAATTTCCTCAGTTTTTGAGATATTGAGTTGAAACTTAGATGGTAGGTAACTTATAGGTAGTCATTTAATGCTGATCTTGTTTCAAGGTCAATTTTTGCTTCTCAACGTCACAATAAACTTTTGCCTATAGAACAAAAACAGTTTGACCTTGAGAGTTCAAACTTCATACATATAATCGTTGAGCCAAGCCCTTTCACCTTGACCTTGATCCAAGGTCAAATTCTCTTTCTCAAGGTCACAACAAACTTTTGCCTATAGAATAAAAACAGTTTGACCTTGAGAGTTCAAACTTCATACATATCATCGTTGAGCTAAGCCCTTTCACCTTGACCTTGATCCAAGTGTCAAATTCTCTTTCTCAAGGTCACAACAAACTTTTGCCTGTTAAACAAAGACTGTTTGACTTTGAGAGTTAAAACTTTACACAAATATTCCTTGCATCAAGTCCCTTCACCTTGACCTTGACCCGAGGTCATTTGTTCGAT
Organism: Pinctada fucata; assembly: GCA_028142955.1. Lineage (NCBI taxonomy): Eukaryota > Metazoa > Mollusca > Bivalvia > Pterioida > Pteriidae > Pinctada > Pinctada fucata. The sequence continues at coordinate 13,286,606 of AP027109.1, forward strand.
TTCAAGGTCACAGCATACTTTGGTTGATAAAGTACTGTACTTTGATCATTTTAAGATCAATTTTGATGAGAATAACCTCCAATATTTATCTTTTATCTGTGACATTAATTCAAGGTCAAATAATCATTCTCAAGGTCATAACAAACATTTCCTCCAGTAGAATTCACATTTCTGGTCCTATACCATTTAGTCCTCACACAAGTAGTCCTTCTTATTTGAACTTAACATAGTATAGGAAAGATAACTCTTTTCTTCTTGTTTTCTGTTTCTTTTTTTTTTCTTATTAGCATTACATATCTGTACTATCATGTTGTTGTCATTTTCTATTAATAGAAATTATCTCATTGCAAAATCATTGTGCAATTCTGTTTTGAGAGTGTTATTGTAAAGGATTTGAAATAGAGCATGGAGTTTAAATCTTTCGTAAAAATGAAAGGTATTTATTATTTTTTTCTTTTATTTTGTTGATAAATAAATAAGAGTCCCAAATTAGACTTCAGCTCTTTTGACTCATCTGCTGAAGTGAATAAGGTACGAAAGGAGGATCCGTCTGTTGCTTGCAACAGTAGCCATCTAGTTATGGCTATGATTTTTTCGATTTTATTTGAGCGTGATTAGTGTAAATAGAGTACATTTAGCTTTATAAGATACCTTCGTTTGATAAGTAGTGCATCTAGAAGAAAAAAATGTATCGTACTAGAAAGAGGGTAAATTGTCCGGCTAGGCAATCTGGAACGATTATTTTTTATTTAGAAAAGCTCGGGGAAAAAATAAAGTTGTACAAATTTCAAAAGGAGAGGTCCAGGATGGGGGGGGGGGGGGGCGTTTTGGTTTTAAACAACTTGACTCCATCTTTACCCGCACATTGAAAAGTCCATCCTATCTTCCCTTTTTTTAAATTTTCATTCTCATTTTTTTTTTAGATTTTACTTTTTGTTCGGTTGCTTCACGTGTTTAATCGGCATATTAACTGAGTCAAATGCACGAATTACGACTAAATTCTGAAATAATGATAACTGTTATTTGCATGCAAGCAGGAGATGATTACTCTTCCTGGGCACCTGGTCTCACTCCCATATCGGGGGTACGCTTCTTTTCATGTGGTGGAGGTTTTTGTTTGTTTGCTTTGGTTCCTGTTTTATCCTGATTTTGTATGCCTTCGGTTTCTGATTTTCTGAATTATCGATTTTGTGTTGTAGACAGGGATATGGTCATTATTCATATTTGTCATTAACTCAAATTAATTTTACAATTTCACAAAAGAAAGTTGATTAAAAATGTGCCGACAAAACATATGCTATGCTTATCCTCAACGTAAAGTATCGCGGCGTTAAAAAAGAAGGTGTAGGGGTAACCCAAATGGTGCTAACTTGGTATAAATAGGTTCGATTTCCCTGTAATTTGTACATATTCAAGATAGATAATTAATCTCTTTTCCATTAGTCTTTTAATAAAATTAAATGATAGTTTTTTCGGTTCAATCCTGATTGTCCAACACTTTGAAAATCCCATATCCTGATTGTCCAACAAAAACTTTAAGGTCACCTGTATCGTTAAATAAGCACACCTGTTTGTCTCAATAAAAAAAATAAAACATACCAATTAGGGCTTATTTTTTTCATACTTGAACATCTTTTTTCACCAAGTCGAATAAAGATAATTTAAATTTGATATATAAAAAAAGTAAAATAAATGTTGAAGTTTCACTCAAAATTAATCTTTTTCTCAATTATGATTTTCAGTAGATCACGGGCTACATGTAATAGTAGATAATTACTTTAAATGATGAGGACTATAAGGAGAAAAATGCACTACAATCTTTAGTAAAGTTACAAAAACAAATCCTAGAAAACGAGCTTTCCGCAAAAAATACATATATGGTAATCATATATCTATTTATGTTTTCATTTTTTAATGTACATGCATCATGTACAGTATGACATACAAACAACAAATTCAGGATTTCGTGGATTTTTAAAAGAGCTTTGCACCTTTTCTCTAGCATATCCAATATCACCATGTTTGAGTTTGTTTTACTCCAATATTACATGATTTCTGAGTTAATATACTATAAGATATATAATATTTAAAAAAATGCTTCAAAATGTACAAGGGGCAGCTATGATCATTTATATACTCTATGTGCTATTGTGTTGACCAGAATGTAAACATGGTAACCAAGGGCTTGGTCACAAACCCTTTCCACAATAAAACCCCTTTCTTCTATATGTCTATGTTAAAACCCCGTTTTTTATATAGACATATAGAAGAAAGGGTTTGTATTGAGGAAAGGGTTTGTGACCAAGCGATGATACTTCAACCATCTTTGTGCCCTTTTGAGTAGAAATTTGGAGAGGTCCGCTCAAGTCTTTAATAGCAGTTTTCATAAAAAGGGAACAGATGTATGGATATTCTATAAAATGCAAGCGATTCTTGTACTAAAGGATATGTATTCCATGGTTTTACAATCGCTTTATATGGTACTAGCAAAAAAAAGTTACTTCTCCCCTCTATTTTGGAGTAAAATGGAGGTTGTTCATGCGCATGCAACCCTTATATGCTAAATATTTGTTATAGAATCAGTACATTTTAATATGGACGATTATGCCTATTGTCTGTCTCACACGCCTGCTGTCTGTCTGCTAGTTTGAGATAAAGAAGTATGAATGGAATTTCTCCGCTAATCTCATAAAAGCAGCCAACTTCGACATGTACAATTGTCTATTTCCAACAAAAAAATTGTATCCATAAATGTTCATACTGACCACAGGTGCCTGCAGATATGATCGTTTCATCCCCACCTCCCCTCCCTCTTTCTTTCTCAGAATCATGGCTGAAATGTCCGTGGAGTAAAGAAGGGGGGAGAAAACAGAAAAAAAGCCTTCTTTACTCCACGGCCATTTCAGCCATGATTCTGAGAAAGAAAGAGGGGGAGGGGTTCAGGAAACGATCATATCTGCAGGCACCTGTGATACTGACAACATAAAATAATGAAGAAGTCGCCACGTATATATACGTCCCTGGAAGAAGTACTTTAAAAATAAAAGTCTGAAAAATACTTTAGATACATGTACTTAGTATACGTCTTTTATCTTATTTATTTTAAATTCATGAGGTTATGCCATATCTGTCCAACATTTACCTGAGCCAATTAGCGGCAAGATCAATGAGATCAATTAACTAAGTAATTATGCAAACAATGTAATTGGTACTACCTAAAATCCTGATTGTCCAACAAAAACTATACCACATTTTTACCTTTTTGTATTAATGTTGGACAATCAAGATGACACCGTTTTTCATAAGCTATGTAAATGTGAAAAATTCCGAAACTTCAGATAGGTACATGTGTTTATCCTTATTTTCTATAAAAATCGCTTCTAAAATAAGTATATATGGTGATATTAAAACATCATAATTTTACTAAAAAATAATAATGGATGTATTATTTTTGAAATACAAAGCTGATAATTAATAAATTTACAGGCTCATTGAATATCTGCGAACAGATTTCGTTACAAAGTCGCCATTTTCTGCATTTAACTAAGGACAAAATTTGGAGATTTTGAATTGCGACCCATGTCAAACGATTGGTTCGAGTTCTTTCAAACTTTAGCAAAAGACGCATGACATCATAGTTAATTGATATTGCAATTATGAAGAAAATTGAATGTAGGGGTATGGTGAGACTACCACCTTAACAGATGACCGGTGGCCCATTGGTCTCGTTGGCTTATGTGTGGCTTTTGTGTTTCGTGTTCCTTCCCGTTCTTGGTGTTCCATGCCCCTCTTGTGTCTCTTTCTGTCAGTATCTGCTCTGTGTTTTTGCATTGGATGTTTTGTGATTTTGATGTGCAGGCTGCATCCGTTGTTGGAGATCCTCTCCTTTCTTCCTTTTGGAAATGGAAGTTATCGGATGTGACAGTTCTACCGAATTGAAGCGGCGGGTGTTGCATGCAAGCAGGAGATGCTTACTCTTCCTGGTCTCACTCTAATATTGGGAGTCCGCTTCTTTTCATGTGGTGGAGGTTTTGGTTTCTGTTTTATCCTGATTTTGTATGCCTTCGATTTCGGTTTCTGATTTTCTGAATTATCAATATTGTGCTGTGTACAGGGATATGGTCATTATCCATATTTGTCTGTATTTTAACATCTGCAAACAATTAAGGCAATGCTATGTAATTTTGGAAATGGGTGATGACGTCACACGATACCCGAACCACCTTAATGTCGTAAAACTAATACTGAAGAAAATTAGGAAAATTAGCCAGAAACAACATGACTTTAAATTCTAAGCATTGTTTTTCTTAATATTGAATCTAGGAATCTAGTATTTTAAAAACTTGTTCAAACCAGAAAAAGAAATATCATGTTTCTCACGATGCAAAAATTGTGTTGATATATTGATTTATAGAATTGCTGCGTTTCTCGAGAAATACATCAACAATTTATGTGACACTTCAGCCTCATCTAGAGTACAATGTCAAGGAAAGGCTAGACAATTACCGCCATATATATGTTGTTGTTTTTATCTTACTTTTTGCTTTAACTAAATATTTTGTACGTCAATAAAATTATTTTCAAAGTCAACAAATTAAAGTGCGCTGTCCGATTTATAAATGTTTGCACTGTAATATATCTCTATTTCCATTTGGGTATCACGCCTGAGACAGAACTTGAAATTCATTTACATAAAATATATCAATATTTGATATTTTTATGGGTGTCTGCTCTGTGTTTTTTTTTTTTCATTGTGGGTTTTGGGGTTTTGCTGTGGGTGCTGCAACCGAGTGTTGTTGGAGATACCCTCCTTTCTTTGAAAGTGCGATATATGTGTAAAATATAATAAGTTTAAAATCGTATAATACTATGCATGAGGTTTACAGAATTGTAAATAAGGAAATAAAGGACAGCATATCACCATGACAATGTCCTTTGCAAATAAACTAGACTGTGGTCTGTACGAAGTAATTTAAGGTATTCATATGGCAGATGAAAAAAGAGTTCGGCTTTGATAAATACAATGAATGTCCAATTCAAAGCCAGATTACTAACATCTGGACAAGAATAGTGAGCACTGGTAAAAACAAATACCATTTTCATAGTATCAAAGATTTTGATGGTTTCGAATATTACTGTGTACCGAAATCTTACTCCAGAGACGTTATGTTACGCAAACAGGCTGGATAAGGCAATGTTTCAATTGTAATTTCAATAAAAACCATGACAATGCATCTAGAAACATCAAAATTAGAGCGATCAAATATGACGTAACAATGATTTTTTTTTTTTGCAAAATTGAGTATTTTTTTTTTCATTAAAACTAGATATAGAGCTATCATAAATCTGAAGTAGCAAGCAGACTATTCGAGTAATTTCATTTTCTTTTTTTTTTTTTCTTTTTTTTTTTTCTTTTTTTTTTTTTTCTTTTTTTTTTGGTGCATGAGAAATTCTAGGGTCTAATTTTCAAGAATGTATAAGCCTTCTGATTTCGGGTTTGTGTTTGATTTTTATTTACAGATTAAATTCATGAAGGCATTTTTATGCACTGATTAACGAAATTATTGCATTTCCTAGAAATTACTAATGGACGGACATTGCTTAACTTTATACCCTTTAGACGATTAACTATAGCACAATTTTCTTTTATATTGGATAAAGGAAGCAACATTTAAACGAAGAGTCCTTAATAGCCGAAAATCGAGCGGCACGGCATGTCATGGATTTTGATGTTCAGTATAACGGGCATATATGAAGCACTGAGGATGAAAATAATACTTTCGTTCAAAGTGACCACTTGTTGCCATGGTAACGAGGTCACTCTATTTATAGCACTTTTGAGACCATGAAATAAGCCAGCTTCCGATACTGTGTTGCCAGCGATACCTCTATAACATTTTGCTCATTTTTACAAAACTTGTTCTTCCTAACTTCAATTTTTACTTGATACACTTAGTTATGTGATATATATTCCACAATACTTATTGTATTAATCCAAAATCAGTTAAAATGAAGCGAAAAAAGGGCCAATTTAGTATGTTTTTGGCCATTTTTAATCTTAAATATCACAAAACGCACCAATAGGAGACAAGTTATTTTCATCAAAGAAAATATACGTTTATCGACTAATAAAAAGAATGAATGAAAAATTGGAATGGGCTAATTAGGATTTTACCTCAATTCTCTCATCAAAAACCGTTGCTATGGCAACATTAGACCTGTTTGCTTGTTTCATATTATTTTTGAAATTGATTTTATTCCTCTTAAGAGTTACGTATGATCGTCAAAATGTATGCATGGATAGATACGACTTAATCCTTTCACTTAATAACAATTAAAATTTTCAAGGTCATTTACTTGAAGTTCAAGGTCATTTCTACTTTGAGACTCAAATATTGCAAAAAATATTGAATTTCTCAAGTTTTTTGTTATCAATTTTAATGAAATTCTATTTGAATATTTTAATAGGTCATATCTATTATGAAAGCTTATGAATATAAGAAACAAAAATCTTGGAATTTATTGTTCTGTAATAATTCAATTGGAATTTTTTTCTGTCAAAAAAAAACAAGAAAATATAGGTTTCGTTCCTTTTTTTTATCAAAATACTCATCAAGAATTTAGAAATTCAAAGATGTGAAGAGACTTAGTCAATAGTTCTAGGAATTAGTGTAAGATTAATCATTTTATGGCATGTGACTGTTAAGTTCAATATCTGAAAGTTTCTGAAATATTGGCATCTTCATTTTATGAAAATCAGGATTTTTCGTCAAATCTGGTCACTTAAAGTTTAATAACATTGGAAATGCAGTGGGTGACCTTGAAATATTTTCAGTTCATCTTTATATTCAAACGTCTCTGATAGATGTATACATGAACTTCTGTTCCAATATCATGCGTGGATAGTTTAATAAAGATTGTGTTTAAATTCATTTTATCGAAAATTTTCAGCCTATTGTTGCCATAGCAACCAAATTTGAAGCTGGTTTGCATATAAAAGGAAAAATTTACCCAATCAAATTTTTATATTTATCTTTAGTTCAAAGATGATTCTCATTGGATAACTAGATTTTGGACTTTAAAAATGAGTGCTTTTTTGAAATTTTCAACCTTGTAAAACAGTAAAAACATGCAAAACAGGGTCTTTTAATGCCCAAAAGAGAGCATTTTATACTCCATTTATGCCCAATTTTTCATCTTGTATACAAAAGGCATCCGAGATTAATGTAAAAAACTTTACAAATATGTATAATAAAAAGGATTGAAAGAAAATGATAAGTAATTTCAGACAAAAAATGTATCCGTTTCCATGGTAACGAAGCCTATAAATATGCCTCGTCCTATGTAATTTCCCGATTTTTGAAACTTCAGACATGGTTACCATGGCAACGACAACCTTTTTGAAAAAAAACCGGGGTCGATTTGCATATAAGTACTTCATATTCAACTTCCATACCAAAAATCTCAAAATTCCATGACATGCCGTGCCAAAATGTCTTGAAATGCTTTGGTTCTTGCAGAGAATTGCTATTAAGTATGAATAGATCTAGAAAATTTTTCTAATAATTTGAAGTCTATCTTTGGCAGATCATGTCTCAGAATATCTATTACATAAACAGTATCTAATATCTGAATTGAATTTGCATTGTAATTCTAGACTATTACTAGTAATATGCAAACCATTCTTAAGTACAAAAAGTCAAAATTTTGTTTTTGAAATTATTACATAATTTTTAAAAACGTCTTCAAATTCAATAACATCATTTAAGAACAGATAAATTTGCGGCATGGACCAGACCTGCACGTTTTGGGTACTTTACCACCGCCAGCGATCCTCAATCCAAACAATGTAATATGACCAAAAAGTATGAGAATCACTATGTACAAAAATGTACCAAAAGATGTTAAAGCTGCACCAAAATTATGCACCAAACAAAATTACTCGAATAGTCTCCTTGCCACTTAAAATTATGATCGCTCTATATCTAGTTTTATAGAAAAATACTCAATTTTGCAAAAAAAAAAATCATTGTTACGTCATATTTGATCGCTCTAATTTTGATGATTCTAGATGCATTGACATGGTTTCTATTTGAAATTACAATTGAAACATTGCCATATCCAGCCTGTTTGCGTAACATAACGTCTCTGGAGTACGATTTCGGTACACAGTATATTCGAAACCATCAAAATCTCTGATGCTATAAAAATGATGTTTGTTTTTACCAGTCCTCACTATTCTTGTCCAGATGTTAGTAATCTGGCTTCGAATTGGTCATTCATTGTCTTCATCAAATGCGAACTCTTTTCTTTCATCTGCCATATGAATACCTTAAATTACGTCGTACAGACCACATACTAGTTCATTTGCAAAGGACATTGCCTTGGTGATAAGTCGTGCTATATTTCCTTATATTTCCACTTCTGGAAACCTCATAGAATTACACGATTTTAAACTGTTTTATTTTACACACATATCGCACTTTCAAAGAAATGAGGGGATATCCAACAACACTCGGTTGCAGCACCCAGAGCAAAACCTCAAAACCCACAATGAAAAAACACAGAACAGACACCCATAAAAATATCAAACACATTGTTTAGGATCACTGACGAGGGTTTAGTACCCGAAACGTGCATGTCTGGTCCATGCTGTAAATTTATCAGGTTTTAAATGATGCTATTGAATTTAAAGACGTTTAACAATTGATATATACTGTAAACTTGAATTTCAAGTTCTGACTCATTCGTGATACCCAAGTCGGAAATATAGATATATTACAGTGCAAACATTTATAAATCGGGCAGCGCACTTTAATTTGTTGACTTTGAAAATAGTTTTATTGACGTAAAACGCAAAAAGTAAGATAAAAACGACAACATATATATGGCGGTAATTGTCTAGCCTTTCCTTGACATTGTACTCTAGATGAGGCTGAAGTGTCAATTTTCACATAAATTGTTGATGCATTTCTCGAGTAATTCTATAACTCAATATATCAACAAAATTTTTGCATCGTGAGAAACTTGATATTTCTTTTTCTGTTTTGAACAAGTTTTAAAATAATAGATTTCTAGATTCAATATTAAGAAAAATAATGCTTAGAATTTAAGGTCATTTTGTTTCTGGCTATTTCTCCTAATTTTCTTCAGTATTAGTTTTACGACATTAAGGTGGTTCGGGTATCGTATGACGTCATCACCCATTTCCAAAATTTAAGATCATTACATAGCATTACCTTAATTGTTTGCAGATGTTGAAAAAAAAGAAGAAAGGGGGATCTTCAACAACGGCTGCAGCATCCACAACAAAAGCACAACACATCCAATGCAAAAACGCAAAGCAGATACTGACAGAAAGAGACACAAGAGGGACAAGGAACACCAAATCACATAGAAACATGAAACACAAAAAAACACACATAAATCAACGAGACCAATTGGCAACCGGTGAAGACTTACGACGGTCATCTGCAACTTAAGTAGCAGGTGGTGTAGTTATCCAGATTTCGTGCACACAACCTTCCCACTTTTCCAATTACCCAGAGGTCTCAAAGAACGCAGAATTGTGATGTAAAATAGTCTCATTGTAAGATAAACATACAAACAGACAGCATGATGCAGGGGCCCAAGAAACACACAGATGACATTGTATGTAAATGGATTGGAAAAGAAACAGAGAGCATACAAAATACAGTCCGTAATCTGCCGGCTGTATGACAAATATGGATAATGACCATAACCCTGTTTACAGTACAAAATCGATAATTCAGAAAATCAGAAACCGAGGCATACGAAATCAGGATAAAACAGGAACAAAAGCAAACAAACAAAAACCTCCACCATATGAAAAGAAGTGAACTCCCGATATGAGAGTGAGACCAGGTGCCCAGGAAGAGTAAGCATCTCCTGCTTGCATGCAACACCCGCCGCTTCAATTCGGTAGAACTAACACATTCGGTAACTTCCATTTCGGAAGACATAGAGTACAATCTTGGGTTGGATGGTTCAAATGGTCTACGACAGAATATCAGTATACTTCACACATGTTTAATCTTGTTAATAAACCCTTCGTGTTTTAGAACTTTTCAGTTTGTCATACAGGTTTTCAGCACATATTGTATCTAAATTTATTGTTGCTATGTATATAAATTGATAGTCATTCGTTTTATCTATACCCAGCTTTTATTTAAATTTCTTTCATATTATGATATAGAATTATATCTCATCGACAAAGCACTGCTTCTAAGACTTTCGCTAGTCTCTCATTGTGCCCTTATACCGTAGTTCCCCAAATAAGTATATCATCCACTATGACATCGCATCCCTCGATATTTTCGAAGATTTGTGACATTTTCTTCTGAAATAATTCCTGCGCGGAGCAAATTCCAAACGGCATTCGTTTGAAATGATATCTCCCAAACGGAGTATTGAATGTAGTGAGCTTCGAGCTCTCCTTATCCAGCACAATACCCCTAGAATCCATTTGAGGCGTCCAAAGTACTGAAAATCTTTGTTCCTGCTAGTCGATGCGAAATATCGACGATTGTTTTTATCGGGTAGTGTCCCCGTTGAATAGCTCTATTTAGGTCACGGGGATCCAGGAAATATTTCAATCTACTTTTTAATCCTTTTTACTTTGTTTAATTCATAGAATAATATGGGAACTTTCATTGCCGTTATGAAAATGTCTTAAATTTCTAAAACGTGGGTCCTTTAGCATCATATCCCACCCATCCTGCTACGTCTTTCGGTAATTTTTTGTACATTATAATTTTTACATTCTTTGGCAATATTACATTGTTAAGAATGAGAATCACTGATGAGCGATAGGTACCCGAAACGTGCATGTCTATTCCAGCTGAAAATTTATCTGCTCTGAAATGATGCTATTGGATTTGAAGACGTTTAGCATTGCCCTCATTTTGTTTAATACATGGAGACATTTGCAGATGAAAATTAAAAGTCGCCTTTCAATTAATCTAATTCAATTTTGATAAACCCTTCGTTTTTTTTATCAGAGGTTAGAGGGGTCCACATGCAAATACCCATAGCAATATCTTCACACAACATTTCAGCATAGTTTCAACGGTTAGCTAGTGCTGATTATAAAAAGATTAGACTTGGAATTGTCGGCAATAAGAATATCATCCAGGTACCTAGAAGTACCAATGAAACATTTCAAATCTTCATGTTTTCTTTGCCTTTAAAGATTTTGGATAAATTCTTTTTTCATACGTGTATGACAATAAATCTGCAACAAGAGGCATACAATTATAGGTAGTACCCATAGGGATCCCTACAAACTGCTTGCCAAGTAGAGATTCTCACCAAATCTTACAAAAATATTGTCAAACAGTGAGGTCAATGTAAACGTCTTCAAATTGAATAGCATCATTTAAATACAGATAAATTGGCAACGTGGACCAGACATGCACGTTTCGGGTACTTAACCCTCATCAGTGATCCTCAAATCTAAACAATGTAATATGCCAAAAAAGTATGAAAGTTACTATGTCGAAAAAGCGTACCGAAAGACGTAGCAGGATGGGTGGGATATGATGCTACAGGACCCACTTTTTAGAATTTTCAAGAAATTTTGATAACAGAAATTTAGAATGCGTTGAAGAAACGATCAACCGAAATTGAGCGAACTTGGCTACATGTGCCCTCGGGGACTCCTGGTCCACCAGCAGTGACACTCACCAAGTGGTATCAATGTAAACGTCTTCAAATTGAATAGCATCATTTAAGTACAGATAAATTGGAAACGTGGACCAGACATGCACGTTTCTGGTACTTAACCCTCATCAGTGATCCTCAAATCTAAACAATGTAATATGCCAAAAAAGTATGAAAGTTACTATGTCGAAAAAGCGTACCGAAAGACGTAGCAGGATGGGTGGGATATGATGCTACAGGACCCACTTCTATGCAATACACAAGTCACTTCATGTCCATGATTAGTATGATTTGTATTCTGTTGCGGAAAAAAGAAACCCTCACACTCAGATGTACAAATTTAAGATTTCTCCTCTCGATCAAAACACCATTTTATGAGTTTGGACAACCGACCAATTCATTTGCTGTGAGGTTCCAAGCGTGGTGTACATATTAGAAAAGTCGTGAAAAGAAATCGTATTGGCTTGAAAATTTCAAGATTTTATTTTGTCAATCATATCCCCTGAATTTTGAATAGATCAAAAGAAGTTTACATCACTCGATCCTGTTTAGAATAGTTTCACAATATTTTGCAACGTGCTCCTTTATCGATGTAAGATTTCTAGACAAAATTGTAGTTGAACAGTTGCTAGAATTAGCAATGTATCGAAACTTGTAAGGAGACTTGTGTAGTTTTGGTATGCAGTATATTGTAGGTGAATGACAAATATGGACAAAACCATATCCCTATTAAGGACATACCCGGCACCCACATTTTTTAATTTTCTCATTGAAGAGTATTCTGTCTTTCAAAGAAAGATAAATCCGATTTCCAGTTTTTTTTGTTATTTCTATGTTATTTTACAAAAAGGTATGTACGGAAAGGTTTCAAATTCTTCGTTTCAATCAATTAGTAGAATATGCAATATATTGTATTCCAAATTTGAAGGAAAATCATACAACAATTAAAAAAAAGTTACTGAGTATAATTTTGAATTTGTCGTAGTTGGCAATGGAAAATGTCTACATGAGTCTATTTGGGAAGTACCCAAAACTTCAATATTTCCTACGTTAACCTCATCAAACGTCACTACACATCGCTTTTACATACAATAAGAAGAGACTGATTCAAATATAAAGGATATCTATCCTAAAACTGAATAAACAGTATATGTCCTTAAGAGGTACAAAATCGTTAATCGAAATATCATCTAACAAAGGGCATACAAAACCAGGATAAAAACCAGGAATAAGGCAAAGGAACATAAGTAAAAAAATTCTACCATATGAAGAGAAGTGAACTTCCTGCGAAGGAGTGAGATAAGGCGCCCAGGAAGAGTGAGCATCTCCTGCTTGCATGCAACTACCACCACTTCACTTTAAAAGTAGAAAGGTCACAATCGGTAACTCCCACAAAGGAAGACACAAAAGGTCTTCGTCAGAATATCGTTTATTACTCTGGACAAGGGGACGTCATAGTGTGCTACCATTTCCCCATATCGACCATAGAACCATAGAACTTCCATAGAAAATCCAATTAAGAAATAGGGATGTTGAATGAAGAAATTTCTGTTATGTTTGCTCAAAATATCAGGGACACTTTCATTGCTTTTTATATATTATTTGTAGACGAAAGCGATAATTTGTCTGCCGAATTGATGTGACGAGTGTTGCATGCAAGCAGGAGATGCTGACTCTTCCTGGGCACCAGGTCTCACTCTTTGAATTGTGAGTTCGCTTCTTTTCATGAGGTGGAGGTTTCTGTTTGTTTGCTTTGGTTCCTGTTTTATCCTTATTTTGTATTCCTTCGGTTTTTGATTTCCTGAATTATCGATTTTGTACTGTGTCTTGGGATATGGTCATTGTCCGTATTTATCATATAGTAACGGTTTCAAATTATTATGGTGTTGTTGGCTGCTTTATCTGCATGCACGATGACATATTTTTCATGTCAATTACGTAACTTGGATTTGAAATATCTTTCAGATTTAGTACATTTTTTTCGTACTTGGACTTTCAAAAAGATGAGGATTTTTCCGGAAATTATCTATTCGAATATCAGTGATATCCAAAATTAGGGTTTTCCAGTCATTCAGAGCATGCTATTCGACTCCTTCTGATTTAAGCCATCGTTTGATATAGTTATCTATCGTAAAAAACATTCTGCTTACAACATCCGTCTAGATATTGCACATGCTATTTCCACTTTTAAGACTTCTGTACTTCAAGAAACGATGTAGAACTTTCATTGCCCGAGATGAAAAATAAAACCAGAAGTCTCTGACGAGACTGTAGCTCTCCTGGTTGTTTTTTTTTTCTAAAAAATCAATTTCCTTTCTTTTTTTAAACCAAGACCATAGGGAGCAGACGCTCTAACAAATCATAAGTAGCATGACAAAACTACATATCCATTATACTGCAACTATAATAGCACTCATATAATTTATAATATCCGAGATAAAGTATTTCTAAAAAAGAATGTCACACCCATTTTCCAAGATCCTAGGGGCCAAGGGCTGCTAGCTCAAATGAACTATCAATGACACATCAAGACTACAGATCCATAATATTGGAAAAAGAATTAACTCCCCATCATTAATAGCTTTAAATGAGTAGAGAACACAACTATATAGGAAAAATTACCACACCCATTTTCAAAGACCCTGGGGTATAGGGCTAAAACAAAATATCAGGTGCACAACTATGCCACAGACCAATCATTTCAAAAAGAATTAATTCTACATCATTTATAGTGTCAGAGGAGTTGCAAGCACAAGATTACATTAACTTCTATATAGGAGAAAATGACCACATCCATTTCTGAGACCCTAAGGGTCAGGGGCTAAAACATAATATCAGGTGCACAACTAGACCAGAGACCCATAATATTGCAATAAGAATTTAGTCTCCATCATTAATAGTGTCAGAGGAGTTGTGAACACAAGATTACATAGAGTTATATAGGAGAAAATGACCACAACCATTTCTAAGACCCTGGGGGTCAGGGGCTCAAAAAAATATCAGCACAGCCAGACCACAGACCCATCACATTGCAAAAAGAATTAAGTCTCCATCATTAATAGTGTCAGAGGAGTTGCGAGCACAAGATTACATAGAGTTATATAGGAGAAAATGACCACACCCATTTCTAAGACCCTAGGGGTCAGGGGCTCAAACAAAATATCAGATGCACAACAAGACCACAGACCCATCATATTGCAAAAAGAATTAAGTGTCCATCATTTATATTGTCAGAGGAGTTGCGAGCACAAGATTATATAGAGTTATATAGGAGAAAATAACCACACCCATTTCTAAGACCCTGGGGGTCAGGGGCTCAAACAAAATATCAGGTGTACAACAAGACCACAGACCCATCATATTGCAAAAAGAATTAAGTCTCCATCATTTATAGTGTCAGAGGAGTTGTCCGGACAAGATTACATAAAATTTAATGACCACGCCCATTTTATAAGACCCTGGGGGTCAGGGACTGAAACTAAATGTCAGGTGCACAACTAGACCATGGTCCAAGTAAAATGCAAAAAGAATTAACTTTCTATCTCTAACAGTTTCAGAGGAGTTGTCCGGACAAGACCACATAGAATTTAATGACCACGCCCATTTTCTAAGACCCTGGGGATCAGGGACTGAAACTAAATGTCAAGTGCACAACTAGACCATGGTCCAAGTAAAATTCAAAAAGAATTAACTTTCTATCTCTAACAGTTTCAGAGGAGTTGTCCGGACATGAATTGTTTACGGACAGACGGACAGACAGACAGACGGACAGACAGACGGACAGACAGACGGACGGACGCCGGGTGATGGCATAAGCTCGACTGGTCTGAGACCAGTAGAGCTAAAAAACCATGTGATTCAATAAATCCTACAAAATTTTCCATTTCAATTCAAAACTTAAATTGTGCTTAAAATAGATATATAAGACGTCAGAGATTCATTTCCAATTAATAATGCGGAAGGGTTCCAACTCAATACCTTCATAAGAAAATTTCAAACCAATTTATTATGAATAAAAACACAAACACTCAAATACACAAATTTTCGGCCACTTGGCCTTTATCAAATGGTTATTGATAAAGGCCAAGTGGCCGAAAATTTGTGTATTTGAGTGTTTGTGTTTTTATTTGTTATCATCCCTTCCCTCTGGAAGAAATATTTCAATCTACTGCAATTTATTATGCACCAGACACGTGTTTCGAATATCAAATTCTCATCAGTAATGCTTCTAGCCAAACTGCTTATTATATACCTGGGCTCTGGTTATCTCCTCTGCAAGCGCTGAACAGAATTAAACGAATCTCTACAGAAAGCAAGTATTTAAGGTACATGTACTCTACCAAGTTAGTGTTTCATGCCGACTGTTCGATTGTCCATTAAGACAGTGTTGTTCTTCTTGATTCTATGGCTTGTTAGCTCACATAAGCAAAGCTCACGTGAGCTTTTGTCATTGTACACCGTCCGTCGTCCGTCCGTCGCAAACTTATGCGATTTTCGACATTTTCTCTGCAACCACTGCACAGAAATCCTCAATGTCCTCTACCATGTTTGTGTTTTTGTGCCAATCGGTGAACAAATTATGAATTGATTTCACAAAACTCTACACAATTTGCTCTATTAAGCAAGATCTTTCACTGAGATTTAGAAAGGATGAAAACATGGAAACTTAGTACAAGAAGACATGAAACAAAATCTACCAAACTGAATGTACTAAAAAATGTTGGGTCTCTTGATCTTTCCAGGGATGTACTATTTGAAGAAAATATCGTCATTATAGCTCGATTAGGTCAATATCTTTCTTGTTCTTGGTTGTACTTCAGATGAATCTACGGAAGCCCGTAGATGACAGGTATGAATTATAATTTATCTGGCGGCCGCCTTATAATTATCTGGTGGCTGCCACATAATTTTCAAAAGTGGCGGCCGCCACATAATTTACAATTAATCAAAACAAAATCAATGCATAACTTGTTCTTTCTGTTCTAAGGTGCTAAATTAATCTTTTAATCTTTTGATATGATAGATGAAAAATAAACAGTTGAAATATAACGAAAGATTTAACTGGCGGCCGCAGATAAATTATAATTCATACCTGTCACCTACGGGCTTCCGTACAAATCTGAAGTATTCGTTTTTAAATAATATGAGCAAGATATTTTCTAAAGAATAATTATATCAATTAAAAACGTCTGCGTTTAGTCTAATTCGAGAAATAAACCTCAAAGTTCTTTGTCCTATCATATCAGTTAATTAAAAAAAGACGTCAACAGTCATAGTCAGATGAAAAATAAAATGTTACTGAAAAGTACATGTCAACTTTTAAACTTAATTTTATACAGCCTTTTCCATGATTCTAGCATAAAATTTCGGAAATTGAAATATATGCCTTGAAATAGTTTGATCATTAGAACGAATTGCTGAGACATTTTCTCCCTTTATCTTATACTGAAAGAAATAGACATTTAACGTACTGATAGACTAACTGACGGGCACCCATTCAACAAAGAGTCATGTCTGACCGTGAAAAGGTATCTATTGTACGATTAAGCTTTGTGTTTGTTACCATAACATCTATTATTAACAATATACACTGCCATCCATAAATAACTATACAAACAAGGAATCATTCTATAGATAACTTCTATATTTAATTTAGTTTATCCTTATTCTGAACTTGAAAGATTCGTAATTGGCTTCACTTAATTCAAAATAAGGAATGGTGATAACGAAAATGTAAATAGATTTTTTTTTTCATCTGCACATGTTTTTAAATGTCATTTTTATATATATATAAAAAAAAGAATAAAATTTTCAAAAAATGCAAATGTTTGGGTCAAGTTTGTTACTAATGGTTACGTTCATCTCAAGCGCGGATCCAGAGGGGGGGGGGGGGGGGGTCGGGGGGGGGGGGGGGGGGTCCGGACCCCCCCCCCCCCTAGAATTTTCAATACATTGCTATTTTTTTGTTATCATTATGCATATTTCATAAGATTAAGTCCCACTTCCCCTTTTGTTGTCATAATATTTGAAAAATATATCATGACATTGTATTAGAAATCTTTCATTTTGATAATATTTTGCCGTCAGTATTTCAAAAATTTTCTAGCTCGCTTCCGCTGGCCAGAATTTATTACATACATGTATACGTTATTTGCAATGATGTTGCTCTTTCCTATATACAACACATATACATTACACCTATGTCAATAAACAAGGGCACTACAGTCATTCTCGATTTTACTACCCCATTTTGAAAAATCCCTGTCGCTATACTTCCTCGCAGTTGTAGAGGAATATGGTAAAGCTCTCGTGTGATCTTTATGATTATTTTGAAACAATACATATAATTGTGAAATTATATAACCTAAACTTTGTATCTTTTGCATTATATGTGGATGATCTATTGCATCAAACTTGGCGAATAGTGCAAAATCTGCATGTCGCAGCCCCATATACGTAAAAAGAAGACCTTTTATCTCAAAAATTCAACTGATTTGAATCACATCATTGTTACTTATTTCAATCATGAATGTCAGCGATTGTTGTTTTCAATCGTTAAGATGCAGATTGGCAAGGATATCTTTTCAGTAACTCATAATGTGTTGTCGCTAAAGCGGCATTAACAGGCGTTACGTACATTCTGATGATCACAAATTTTCAAGCATCACCATGTAACTGAATTGTTCGTCCTTTTTCAAGTCTACTTTTACCATTCTTCAAAGATATTAAATGCAGATCATCATTGAAGCTTTCATAATTGAATGGGAGAGCGTTGTTTCCGTATTTCTTGATGTCATACGTTCAGGTTTTAACAAGCGTGACCGTATGTAGGGCATGCCCTGGTCAGTAATCAGAAACCGTGGTATTATCCTTATGAAGGCTTGGTCGTGAACTACTTATTTATACAAATTATATTTCCTTTCCACTATTTATGTCTTTCTTGTGGACAGATTTTCGAAGAAATTTTTAACATCCGTTACACTTAACAAGCGTGACCAACAGATCCTACGTATAAGAACATTGATATTTACAGGTATGATGGATAAAATGAACTATACTTATCTAACTTTGTAAAACGAGAGAATAAGAATTAAAAATAAGTGCATATTTGTCTGCAATTTTGCAAGACACATAATCTAGAGCCAATTTGATGCAAAAATTCGTCTCGAAAGGTATATGTATTATAGATTTCCCAGTTACTCAGAAAACTAGTAAAACTATAATTTTCATTCAGTTTCTGGTAGAGATATTCAGTCTCTTGATTTCAAGTTGGTATTGGTTAACTTAATTACATATTTGGGACAATTTAGTTGAAGATAAAAGAAGTAACGGATGTTAAGAAATACGAGATAAGTGATAAACTATCAATATATTCATTTAAAAATGAATCTGATATCTATTGGTGCGAATTTTAATGATAAATTAAGTATTTAAATATAAAGCAATAGTCTCAAACAAATACTGGCGTAGTAACTGTCCTAGCATGCAAGAAAAGTGGTCAATTCGGCCTATAGTTATGTGAAGTCTACACATGAAGCTTAAACATTCCCATAATGGTAATTTGATAACATTTCCTTTGCGAATGAGCGTTACAATTGAATGCCCATACATTTCGTGGACTTATAAATCGTGTTTTTACTATCAGCTGTTGATTATCAAGTGCATATGCCTTCAAAAAAGAAGTAACGGATGTTAAAATGTTTGTGGATTTTCTTGTTTTACATTCATGCTTTGAAATCAAAAGTTTAGACGAAGATACAATGTTCATTCTTCCTATTTTCGAAAGGGTATCCAAATTACTTAAGAAAAGTACTAGACAAAGGAGTTCTTGTTCATAACTTTGATTGTCTCATTGAGCATCAAAGTTTTTGCTTGTATTAACATCCGTGACTGACTCCGAATACGTCGTATTTTCCAAGTACTCACAATTATTCGAATATGCATGAATACCTATTGAAATCTTTCTAACATTTGTGCAAAAAATAGGTGATTTACAGCAATGAATATTAGTATTCATAACAATTTTGAAGGTTATTTTGGTCTTTTTTAACAGCCGTTACCATTGGGCTGACTTTCTATTATGCTTGTTTAAGAAATATAGTTCTTGTTTTCTGCTGAAAACGATATCAATATTTACTTCTTGTATCCTTTAATTCCTATTAAGAAGGCCTAAAACCATTTCAACATGTATTCTTTATGTATATGTAAGATTCCAATAGGTTATATTCTTATCATAAAAGGAAGAAAATATTGTATCCTTTAGTAAGTCTTGAAAATGATCTCAATCAGACAAGGTAAACTCTTGCTTCACTTAAATCACTTGATACGGTTATGAACTGTATAAAAATGCATATTGAGGCAAGAAAATCCTCTTTTATTAATTTTTTTCCGAGCATTTAATATCACGCTCTGGAAGAATTAACCTCCGTTACCGTGTGTAGGGTACCTCTTTTCAATGGTACTTTTAGAATTTTAGGAAAATGTGGTGTGTAAAAAATCTATGAATTTAGAAATTTCGATCATTACTAGTATACTTTTTGAAGACGAAAATATTTTTTTAACTGGATGGACTTTATTTTTGAACATTTTATAAAGTCAAATGGAGTCATAAAATCGAGAATGACTGACTAAGGAAACGAACAGAATCTGAAAAAGACACGAATTGTTAGTGGATTTTATTCCAATTCTTGGAGAGAAAAAAATTTCGCTGGCTCGCTATTGCTCGCCATTTGTTGAATTTACATATTAGAACTGACAATCAATTTAATCAATTAATATGATTAGCAAATTCAAAAGTTTAAGCTGTTAGCTCGCCATTGCTCTCCATTCTTCTGTCTTTATTATTAATTAAAGACAGAACTGACAGAAAAACAGAAAATCATCGATTAATACCTTCATTAAATTGCGTTTGCGTTTTTTTTTTTTTTTTTTTTTTTTTTTTTTTGCTCTTCCAAAAATTCGGACTTTAGGACCCCCCCTGAAAAAATTTTCTGGATCCGCCCATGCATCTTCAGAAACACACAGCAGTGGATTTGAAATTTTTAAATTAATTACTAGAAATGGTGTATACTAATTTGTGGATGGCAGTGTATATCATATCATTTCAAATGAAGAAGCATGTTCTCAGTATTTGACTAATAAAGGGGCGACTGCGATCGAAAAATTGGCAGATAATATTAGTATTATGTCGTAAAACATAATTAATTTCTTAAACTAAATAAGATATCAATTCTTATCACCAATCAATACAGTATGTCGTAACACACAATTGATTTCTTAAACTAAATAAGATATCAATTCTTATCATCAATGGATACTATGCAGAAAATTTCAATAATACAGTATAAAATCGTCGTTACCATACCATTTTCATGAAGTTATATGGGTTTTACGTCAAATACCGTCTCAGATGGGAAATAACTCTGCATTTCGCAGACTCAATATTCTCGTAGAAAGGAGGGGGGTCTAAAAAAGGACATGGTTGCAGCACCTAAGGCAAAGCAAAACGCTTAACAAGAGATACCAAAGGGGCAAGGAACATATCAAATATCAAAAACTACACCAACACATTCAATATAAAAGACTTCACAAAGCCAACGAGACCAATGGTCAACCATTGCCGACTTAATTAGGATGGCCATCTGCCACGTTAGTAGCAAATGGTGTGGTTATCAACCCATAACAATATCTTCATACAACATTTCAGCATATATTTTCGACTGACTTAAGACTTTGCCACACAACATTTAAGCATATTTTCGACTGACTTAAGACTTTGCCACACAACATTACATCATATTTTCGACTGACTTAAGACTTTGCCACACAACATTACATCATATTTTCAACTGACTTAAGACTTTGCCCACACAACATTTCAGCATATTTTCAACTGATTTAAGACTTTGCCACACAACATTACATCATATTTTCAACTGACTTAAGACTTTGCCACACAACATTTCAGCATATATTTTCAACTGACTTAAGACTTTGCCCACACAACATTTCAGCATATTTTCAACTGATTTAAGACTTTGCCCACACAACATTTCAGCATATTTTCAACTGATTTAAGACTTTGCCACACAACATTTCAGCATATTTTCAACTGATTTAAGACTTTGCCCACACAACATTTCAGCATATTTTCAACTGATTTAAGACTTTGCCCACACAACATTACATCATATTTTCAACTGATTTAAGACTTTGCCACACAACATTTCAGCATATTTTCAACTGATTTAAGACTTTGCCCACACAACATTTCAGCATATTTTCAACTGATTTAAGACTTTGCCACACAACATTACATCATATTTTCGACTGACTTAAGACTTTGCCACACAACATTACATCATATTTTCAACTGACTTAAGACTTTGCCCACACAACATTTCAGCATATTTTCAACGGACTTAAGACTTTGCCCACACAACATTACATCATATTTTCAACTGACTTAAGACTTTGCCACACAACATTACATCATATTTTCGACTGACTTAAGACTTTGCCACACAACATTTCAGCATATTTTCGACTGACTTAAGACTTTGCCACACAACATTACATCATATTTTCAACGGACTTAAGACTTTGCCACACAACATTACATCATATTTTCAACTGACTTAAGACTTTGCCACACAACATTACATCATATTTTCAACGGATTTAAGACTTTGCCACACAACATTACATCATATTTTCAACTGACTTAAGACTTTGCCACACAACATTTCAGCATATATTTTCAACTGACTTAAGACTTTGCCCACACAACATTTCAGCATATTTTCAACGGACTTAAGACTTTGCCCACACAACATTACATCATATTTTCAACTGACTTAAGACTTTGCCACACAACATTACATCATATTTTCGACTGACTTAAGACTTTGCCACACAACATTACATCATATTTTCAACTGACTTAAGACTTTGCCACACAACATTACATCATATTTTCAACGGACTTAAGACTTTGCCACACAACATTACATCATATTTTCAACTGACTTAAGACTTTGCCACACAACATTACATCATATTTTCAACGGATTTAAGACTTTGCCACACAACATTACATCATATTTTCGACTGACTTAAGACTTTGCCCACACAACATTACATCATATTTTCAACTGATTTAAGACTTTGCCCACACAACATTTCAGCATATTTTCAACGGACTTAAGACTTTGCCACACAACATTTCAGCATATTTTCGACTGACTTAAGACTTTGCCACACAACATTACATCATATTTTCAACTGACTTAAGACTTTGCCACACAACATTACATCATATTTTCAACTGACTTAAGACTTTGCCACACAACATTACATCATATTTTCAACTGACTTAAGACTTTGCCACACAACATTACATCATATTTTCAACTGACTTAAGACTTTGCCACACAACATTACATCATATTTTCAACGGACTTAAGACTTTGCCACACAACATTACATCATATTTTCAACGGACTTAAGACTTTGCCACACAACATTACATCATATTTTCGACTGACTTAAGACTTTGCCACACAACATTACATCATATTTTCAACTGACTTAAGACTTTGCCACACAACATTACATCATATTTTCAACTGACTTAAGACTTTGCCACACAACATTACATCATATTTTCAACGGACTTAAGACTTTGCCACACAACATTACATCATATTTTCGACTGACTTAAGACTTTGCCACACAACATTACATCATATTTTCAACTGACTTAAGACTTTGCCACACAACATTACATCATATTTTCGACTGACTTAAGACTTTGCCACACAACATTACATCATATTTTCGACTGACTTAAGACTTTGCCACACAACATTACATCATATTTTCAACGGACTTAAGACTTTGCCACACAACATTACATCATATTTTCAACGGATTTAAGACTTTGCCACACAACATTACATCATATTTTCGACTGACTTAAGACTTTGCCCACACAACATTTCAGCATATTTTCAACTGATTTAAGACTTTGCCCACACAACATTTCAGCATATTTTCAACTGATTTAAGACTTTGCCCACACAACATTACATCATATTTTCGACTGACTTAAGACTTTGCCCACACAACATTTCAGCATATTTTCAACGGACATAAGACTCTGCCACACAAAATTTAAGCATATTTTCAACGGACTTAAAACTTTGCCACACAACATTTCAGCATATTTTCAACGGACTTAAGACTTTGCCACACAAAATTTCAGCATATTTTCAACGGACTTAAGACTTTGCCTCACAACATTTCAGCATATTTTCAACGGACTTAAGACTTTGCCACACAACATTTCAGCATATTTTCAACGGACTTAAGACTTTGCCAGCTTAACTTCTAGATGGCAGCTAGTGCTAAAGTTCAGCCAGCACCCAAGAATTCATGAACTTTGACAGACACAAAATAAACACATAAATCTAGCTGACATATTTTCAACTGATTCAGAAAAGGGTAAACATGGAAACGAGTGCTATAAAATCGATCAATTCACCATTAAAATATTGATTCTCTTAAAATGTTTAACGTCTTCAAATTCAATAGCATAATATATAAACAGATAAATTTGCAGCATGGACCAGACCTCGTCGGTGATCCTCAATCTAAACAAATGCCAAAGAAAGT
Organism: Pinctada fucata; assembly: GCA_028142955.1. Lineage (NCBI taxonomy): Eukaryota > Metazoa > Mollusca > Bivalvia > Pterioida > Pteriidae > Pinctada > Pinctada fucata. Next base: position 13,310,963 of record AP027109.1, read on the forward strand.
GATAGTTATTATCTTGCCTTATTGTCATTGTTATTAACTTGAATCTGGAGTGTTAACTGATATGACAGAGAAAGGTTTATTTCTCGAAATAGACTTAATGTCAAAAGTCATTTTCTGGAGTGATCATTTTCAAATGACATGAACAAGACATTCTACCAATAATAAAAACGCCGACATTTTCACTCTTTTGAGATAAATTAAACCTTTCTTTGTCCTGTTATTTAATAAATACATGACCTCAATCAAGAGTCGTTTTCTGATGAAAAATGAAATCAAAAAGTACATGACGATGTTAAACGTCTTCAAATTGAATATGATCATATTAGGTTTAATTTCAAACAATCTTTTTAGAAGATTTCAGAAATTGAAATATGTACGACATAAACACATTCATTATACTGATAAACTGACGGACTTCCAGACTGAATAAGGAGTCAATGTAAGACTGTTTAAAGGTTCTTATTTTACTATCATGTCAATTTCTTTCTTTTTCGTATTCAACAAATCAAAGTCTAATGTAAGCTACTATCAACTGTACCTATCAAAATCTTTTCAAACAAAAACACAAAATTTTAATACTATATGTATTTGTGTGTTTAAATGTTTGTGTTAATATGTGCATGTCCTCAAGATGATATTATTATACAAATATGGACTTGGTCGAGGTCATTATAATGACTTAATGACCGAGGCCAAGTCCTTATTTGTTATATTATATAACGAATCGTAAGACTGCATATGATTAAAATATTTATTCAAAACAATATTACCGTGTAGTTTTTAATAAAGAATAAAACAATCAATTTTTTTGAAAAGTTTATCTATACTTTTAATATTAAACAAACTTTTAATTCAAACAAAATAACAATCTTAATTTTTTTCGTAAATAATGAAATCAGGACAAATACCACACCGAGTCATTTTCTTCCATCAGTGGTCATTATCGGAAAATAATGACCCGCACACCAGCCAATCAGAATCGACATTACATCCTAGTTACATAATTAGGGGATAAACATACTGTGTTTTGTGGTTCCGACAGGTATATGTTGGATATACTGTTGGAAACACAGTTATACCGTAGGGGCTTGTCCCCGACGGTATAACGTATGTTTCCAACAGTATATCTAACATATACCTGTCGGAACCACAAAACACAGTACGTTTATCCCTATTCTAATTCATGCGACATATTTTAATTTTTTATATCCCTCAGAGGGTCTCATGTATCGCTTTAGAGGTGACGTTGCTACGGAGGACTAACAACGACCAACAGAAATTATTGCGCTGCAAAATATGAAATACAACTTCTTCGTATTTATTGCAATGGCGAAAAATCAATGTGTAATCAATAATAATTTTACTTGCTCTGTTGTTTACATGTGGAGAACGCCATTTACAAGCTCATACCTTGTAGTTTTACGTCACAGTATGACGTCACAGGAGCGAAGAACAAAGGCAAGCATGACGTCATAAGCAAAAAGTGCATGAAAGCTTGGCACGCGCAAATTTACGTAGGAATACATTTTTTAAAAAGTATGTCAAGTGAGTCGGTTTGCGGCATGTGTATCGTCGTTATACATGCTTGTAGAAATCCTGTAAACCAATCAGAATGCGTGAAACAAACAGAATGAATTAGAATATTGGTTTATAATTGTATAATCATATTCCATTAGGTAGCAATATTCAAAGTACAGATATGAGGTTTTTGAGAAAAGGAAATCAAAGGGGAACAATTCTTGCACATGCATTTATTCTAACAATACAAGTACAGACAACATATAAAATACGGCATTATACATGATCCAGAGTCATTCCCCTTTGATTGAAATTGCCCACTCCTATTGCTTAAGACTTTATAGCCTACATGTTATTATGCCATACAAAAATACCTACATGCATCATACTTTTTATGGTACCTCACCAGACAGAAAATTTACCCAAATTTGCATTTGAGTTGTCTGCAAGAAAATACATGAACAAATAATTACAATATCATATTATGCCAGAGGACATTTTCATTTTTTTAACAAAACAAAATATTCAATTCTTACATTTGTGTAATGTAAATCCCTTGTGTCTTATGAGCTTATCATACCCTGTTCATCTTCTGTTATCACACCTTGTACAAATTTCAGCCAATCATGTCGCAGTATTATGCTTTGAATCTGAAGTAGGTCACTAAATTTTCATCAGAATGTAAAAAAAAACAAAGAAAACATTAGAAAAGGATTCTCAGCATGATGAATTCATTACAAGGTCTTTCTACTCAATGTAGGTGTGTAAATATGTAGGGCCTGGTTTGGTCTTCCACCTCAATTGCTACAAATTGAACAACATTCTTTGAGTAGGAGGTATGACCAGAACAAACCATATACAGACATGCCTATCCGTTTCTTACTAAAAGTGTAATATTTTTCTGACCTAAAGTGTAATATTTTGCTCAAGAAGGTGTCTATAGGAGAGTAAAGTGTAATAACCACTGAATGTAATTCTTAGAAAAAGCAACTCCTTTTTTCCACTTTGACATTGTAACAAATCTTAATATACAATATGGAAGAGATTCAATCAAACTCTAAACTTAAACAAGAGGCCCAAGGGGGCCACATCGCTCACCTGAGTTGCAGACAAAGGGTTAAAAGTCACAAAAATACTTCTACAGATCAAAGCCCTTGACAGCCATATTTGTTGACCTATCGACAAGAAAAACACAAACTTGGCAGAGGACCTTGAGTACTTGCTTGCTGCAAGGTTTTGTGAAACTCTGTGCAATGGTTGCAAAGGAGATGTCGAAAATGTGTCAGCCAATCAGAGCCCTCGGCGGCCATATTTGTTGACCGATCGGCACAAAAAACACAAACTTGGTAGAGGACCTTGAGTACTCTTTTCCTGTAAAGTTTCATGAAATTCTGTGCAGCAGTTGCAGAGGAGATGTCGAAAATGTGTCAGCCAATCAGAGCCCTCGGCGGCAATATTTGTTGACCAATCGGCACGAAAAAACACAAACTTGTTGGAGGACCTTGAATACTTCCTTCCTGTAAAGTTTCATGAAATTCTGTGCAGCGGTTGCAGAGGAGATGTCGAAAATGTGTCAGCCAATCAGAGCCCTCGGCGACCATATTTGTTGAATGATCGGCACAAAAAAAACCCAAACTTGGTAGAGGACCTTGAGTACTTCCTTCCTATAAAGTTTCATGAAATTCTGTGCAGCGGTTGCAGAGGAGATGTCGAAAATGTATCAGCCAAACAGAGCCCTTGGCGGCCATATTTGTCGACCGATCGGCACGAAAAACACAAACTTGGTAGAGAACCTTGAGTACTTCCTTCCTGTAAAGTTTCATAAAATTCTGTGCAGCGTTTGCAGAGGAGATGTCGAAAATGTGTCAGCCAATCAGAGCCCTCGGCGGCCATATTTGTTGACCGATCAGCACGAAAAAACGCAAACTTGGTAGAGGACCTTGAGTACTTCCTTCCTGTAAAGTTTCATGAAATGCTGTGCAGCGGTTGCAGAGGAGATGTTGAAAATGTGTCAGCCAATCAGAGCCCTCGGTGGCCATATTTGTTGACCGATCGGCACGAAAAACACCCAAACTTGGTAGAGGACCTTGAGTACTTCTATCCTGTAAAGTTTCATGAAATTCTGTGCAGCGGTTGCAGAGGAGATGTCGAAAATGTGTCAGCCAATCAGAGCCCTCGGCGGCCATATTTGTTGACTGATCGGCACGAAAAACACAAACTTGGTAGAGGACCTTGAGTACTTCCTTCCTGTAAAGTTTCATGAAATTCTGTGCAGCGGTTGCAGAGGAGATGTCGAAAATGTGTCAGCCAATCAGAGCCCTCGGTAGCCATATTTGTTGACCGATCGACAAGAAAAACACAAACTTGGTAGAGGACCTTGAGTACTTCCTTCCTGTAAAATTTCATGAAATTCTGTGCAGCAGTTGCAGAGGAGATGTCGAAAATGTGTCAGCCAATCAGAGCCCTCGGCGGCCATATTTGTTGACCGATCGGCACGAAAAACACAAACTTGGTAGAGGACCTTGAGTACTTCCTTCCTGTAAAGTTTCATGAAATTCTGTGCAGCGGTTGCAGAGGAGATGTCGAAAATGTGTCAGCCAATCAGAGCCCTCGGCGGCCATATTTGTTGACCGATCGGCACGAAAAACACAAACTTGGTAGAGGACCTTGAGTACTTCCTTCCTGTAAAGTTTCATGAAATACTGTGCAGCGGTTGCAGAGGAGATGTTGAAAATGTGTCAGCCAATCAGAGCCCTCGGTAGCCATATTTGTTGACTGATCGGCACGAAAAACACAAACTTGGTAGAGGACCTTGAGTACTTCCTTCCTGTAAAGTTTCATGAAATTCTGTGCAGCGGTTGCAGAGGAGATGTTGAAAATGTTAAAAGTTTACGCCAGACGGACGACGACGACGACGACGACGGACGACGGACGGACGACGGACGGCGCGCTATGACAATAGCTCACTTGAGCTTCGCTCAGGTGAGCTTAAAATAAAAATATGTACACGAGCCTAATACATGTATTGTAAATGAGGAAATTCTCGTGTGGGGGTAATTTTCGCTTTTTTGTGAATCAAGAGACTTTGCGAAAATTTCCCCCACGCGACAATATCCACGCTTACTCAGCATTCTTACAATGGCAAAGATATATTAATTGCAAATATTTCCCCCAAGCGTATCATCTTGATGTTATAATCACGAAATATTCGCCAATCGAAAAGATATGGCCACGTTTACAGTATAAGTTTGTTAAAAAAATGATTTAAAAATTCATTCGGCATGGAAGATGTTTAAGTATAGAATTGAGTAGCATTTGAAGCATAAAGCTTAATTGACCCTTCCGATGGCGGGAAAAAATTGCAAAATTTCGTGACGTTACAATGCTTTTACCTCGTACAAACAAGCTTCGAACCTCGGTCAAACATCAAAATTGCATTATGACGTCATGGAATTTCTCAAATTTTTCCCACGTTCAGAAGGGTCAATTCTTGGCTTAAAATCATAAAAATTACGCAAAATTTGTAAAAGTTTATTTCGCTACGCTTCACTCGGGAAAAGAGGAAAGGGGTAGGGCCACGAAGCCCGATATTGGCCTTAATTTTGATAAATTTTGAACATTGTACTTCGTAGAATTTTTAAGTGTTATTTGACATTTTGAAACGTTCTCTACTGAATAACGAATCTACTTTTTGTAAACATTGCTTTTATCAACAACTTTTAGCCCTTTGAAAACACCAAAATAGGTCATATTCGGCGAAATTGATGCAAAAACTCAATATTTCTTAGACTATAAAATTAGCAATGGCCGCATGCATTAACTATGATGGAAAATTTATATGTGAAAGATTATCATTATATATCCTCTTGTCATAAAAGTTTTATCTCAGTTAACGCATGCGGCCACATTGAATTCTACGACAAAAGACGAAATTGCTAGCAATTTTCGCCATATTTTGTCAATAACGTCAAAATGACGTCACTTCATGACGTCATTACAGTTAAATGGCACATTGTCTGGTGATATTATTCTTTTCATGAAAAGCGGTAAACATTCATGTATTTTCATGAGAGATATCAAGTATTCCTCATGAAATTTATTTTAGGAGAAAAATCAAGGGCCGATTTAGGGGTCTCGTGGCCCTACCCCTTTCCTTCACTCGTGTAAATTTTTATGTCTCACTCAGTAGATTGTGATAGAACCTATTAATCTAACATGGAAATGAGTACAATTAATGTAGATATTATTAAGCTCATTCTTGATGTACTATGGATGAACTATTTGAATAACATTCATCAAAAAACATGTACAGGTCAATATCTAGCTTTAACATCAGTTTAATTCACAAAAGATAAATTAGGAAAATTTATTAATTTATAACATTGTCTAGACATCCTCTAGAGGATTTTGCAAGTGTTGTATCTAATTTTTAAACCTCTGTACTTTATCAAATTCCAGAAATAATACATTCATTATCACTTTGGGACTTGACCTTTCTTTGCTCTACTTCATAAAGGTAACTGGTTCATGTAAATATAAGATATGAAGAATAAAATATTAATAAAAGGTGAAAAAAATAAAAAGTCATTGAAAGTGCATGACACATATCTAAATTGTCAGCCTATTTTTCAAAACTCTGTAGCCTCTTTCACAAAAATTCTTACGAAAAATTTTAGGAATTTTCGTAACTTTTGATTGCTTAGTGCTACTTATGAATTAAAATTAGCTAAGTTTTGTTTTTGAATTTATAATAAGTGCGTAGAAATTATATCAGAAAACATTAAACTAAATAAATGGAAACTTTTGAACTTTTTATTCAATGACACGTCAGAAAATTCCTGAAATTGTTCGTAAGAATTTTTGAGAAACTGATCACTGATCACTTAATTGCAGTTGCGTAAGATATCTGAAACGTTTACTTTTAGAAATGAATCTCAAGATGACGGTTCGATCCACTATAAATTCCTTTAGTGTCCTCATGTACGTAACTTCATGGAGAATAATTTTGCAAAAACATTTTCACAAAAAAAACCCCTGCAAAATCTAACTCCATAAATTCCTTGCAAATTCTTTCGAGAAGCGGAATATGATTTATGCCATCTCCTTTGTACAGTGCTATTCTAAAAGATCCAATTAAAATGTCAATCAGTCCCTTGAGTACTTTTAAATTCTTTTATCCTTCTTGCAAATGTCTCTGCCACTAAAAGAGGGAATATCAAAGTAGCCTCTCCACATATCTGAAATGACAAGACATTTTTCTGCTCAATTTCATATTTTCCTACATGAATATTCTCAATAATTATAATACCTGGAGTTATTTCAATTTCAATTTCTTAAGAGGAGAAAAAATGAAATGGTGCATAATTGACCCTTCCGATTGCGGGAAAAAAATGCAAAATGTCATGACGTCACAATGCTTTTACCTCGGACAAACAAGCTTTGAACCTCGGTCAAACATCAAAATTGCATTGCAACGTCACAGAATTTCTAAAATTTTTCCCGCGTTCGGAAGGGTCAATTAAAAAAACATAACTATCAACTATCAAAATATCTTAATATTTTTCCAACCATGAATTTGTGACCCAAAAGTAGTAAAGATATATACAATCCATCACCTCTCCCATAATAACTCCCAACCTTTCCCAATATCCTCCCATCGATCCATTTTAGTCCCACTCCACCTATCTCCAAACAAATCCCATATAACCCCTACCCTACCTTCTAATATGTTCACCTTATAAAAACTATGTACATCTACATACAAATTTTACACCACAACTTTGTTTTGAAATCATGATTAAGCTGCTAATCAGTTTACCTTGACAGGAGTTGCTGTTTTCTTTATTTTTCCCCAGGAAATAGCCTCATCAGGACTGGCTCCGGAGTCACTACCGTCAAACTCAGACGCCGTATTAACAAACACACTAAAATCTGTTCCGTTTCTCTGATGTGGAAAAGCTTACAGTTATTTATAGATCAAATAATAATATTTCAAGAGATAAGTATGTTTCTTGACATTTGAGATTTTGAAAAGTTTCACACCCAATTAATTCGCTATCCTATTCGCTATTTTCGAAAACAAGAGTTGCTTCCCCTTTGGGACGGTACCTGACGTAGACTAATTGTGACGTAATAAAATTCTATGCAAATGGTCTGCAAAGTCTGGGAAATGACAGTATAAAATTGACGTTGCTATACCACTCTCATGACATCATAACGGTTTTACGTCAGGTACCGTCTCAAATGGGAAATAACTCTGTTTTCCGCAAATACTCAATACAATGAAAGAATTTTAACTAATACATGTATGATTGTAAATCTTTGCCCTCTTGTAGCAGGAAACAAAAACAGTAAAAATATCAACATTAGCTCATTACATTTACTTAAGAATGCTAAAAGCTTGAATCAAGGAACGGCGATTTTAAGAGGTAAACATGTCGCGTTCTAAAATCCTAAATTACATCAAAATTGAAAACCCAACCATGGGGCCAACCAAAGGATTTTTGTGGACAAACAAACAAAATAGATGAAAATATATTTGAACCACCCACACTCTATAGGTGTGTATATTTCTGACCTCAGAAAAACATAGTTGCTTAAGTATGACATAAGAGTCAGATGCAGCATCAGTATCATGCATTGCAGTAAGCATCCATAGATGCATCTAATACACACTTTTAATAGAATCTAGCAACACTTTGAGTTCCGGATAGAAAAACATCAGTCGACGGTGGGATTGATCAAGTCCCAATATTGATCTTCTCACCAAGGCTGATATTTTTCTATCTAGAACTAAAATCTGGTACTTGATTATTTTTCTCACTCATATTTGAAACCTTCAAAGTCATCTTGTTTACGCATCAGAATGACTGAATGTCATGCTAAATGTATGTGCAATTGAAATAACATACGTCAGTTTGTCTGTAACGTCATTGAGGAATTATCAACAGTGTCAAATCGAATTCTCCAGCACTGCTGAAAAGGGGAATCAGCTAGCCTATCCAATGTGCGAGAATGGTTGATGTAGGACTTATAGGAAGCTGGGAATGGAGGTGTCCCATTTTCCTTTACATGAGTGGGGACGCCGACATCAACACAGTCACTGGGGTGATAACATTATAACCCATCTCTACTAAGTCCAGGTGAACTAAAACAGAATTACCATAAGATTGGCATTACAGATATGGTGCTTTACCACGCCTCCTCCTAAGATTATTATTCCAGTGTTAGCAGCATAAACAGCTTGACTGTTCATTCGCCTTATATCTGGAAGAAAAAAAAATTAAAGTAGTAAATTTGTCAGCCACACACATTTTGTGGCACATATCATTGATAAATTTTAGCTAGCAATAACAGATTTTCAGCTGATTTGAAAAACATATCTCATTCTATTTTATTCTTAACTTAATAAATATAGCTAAGCATAATATGATATGAAAATATGCTAGATCCTGTTATACCATGAGTTTGCATCTCATTATCAGTGTATAAAGGATTTGATGGCTTCATACCATATTTACAAAATAAGCAGAAGAAGGGTATGGTTTATGAGATATTAAAAGTAGTGATATTAATCTCCCAACACCAATAACCAATTACTCCTCTCGGGCACCTGGTCCCATCTCTAGCTTGCTAGAGGTCCGTCGATGCTCGTTGAGATTATCGTCAGGATCTTCTTTAACTCATTTGTGTCACAATTATGCCCTTTGCCGTGTGGAGCTCGTAAAAAAATCCCCGCGAGGGGTTTGACAGTAAGTGTTTTGAATTTTTTCCCTCAGACATTGTTGCCATAGCACTTTCTATATAGACATAACCTCAGACAGTGCATGTGTTTTATAAAATGCTTTCATTTTCATGCGTGAACATCGACGGCGGGTGCGCCTAGCCAACAGGGGATGCTTACTCCTCCCGGCACCTGGTCCCACCTCTGGCTTGCTGGAGGTCTGTTGATGCTCAATTTGGTGTACTATTGTGAGTGCTGTTGAGATTATTGTAAGGATCTTCTTTAACTCAATAAAGAGTTACTCCTGTAGTATTTACCTTCTACAATGTCCAGTATGAGGCCTGGGTTTTTATAGGAATGGAAATAGATCATGTCACCTATCGACCCATCTATTAGAGCAGGGCTGAATACAGGAATGTTGTTCTATAAACAGAACAAACATCGTAAAAATAATATTTTTGGTCCTATGTTATGTTTTTATATTTACACACCATGTCAGAATAAATTTACCAAAATGATTTGCATCGAGACTTTACCATTCCTGCTTTTTAATGAAATTGTGTAAAATGTTCAAATCTCAACTTTCAAAAAATAATCAAAGAAAATTATGGATTCCTAATTGAATAAAGACCTTGTTGAATATTTTGCTTAAGTCAAATGCCAAAAGGGAAAATAATATATAAGCATGTATATTGAAAAATTGTGCTAAATTATAAATGTCTTTATGGAATGTAATGCACATCTGAACATTGACAGCTGAAATTCTTTATCATTGAATACAAATAATGAATTAAATTTTGTTCTTTTCATCACATATAATAAATCCAATCATGTATAACTTTACTAGTTAAGATTGCATCAACAATGGCATTACAATTGCAAAAGTAACTCTGATGTGAAAATATTAATTCAAATGTATTTTTAAAAATTGGTCACGAGTATTACCTTATACGCCCAGTAATAAACAGAGTCTGGATGATCAATTTTCTTTCCAAGTAGTCGAATCATCTTTGATGGAGTCCATAGAGTACCCTGTATATGAAGAACATCAAATGTTCACAACAGCGATTTAGTGACAAAATTTGCAAGAGTTACTTTTCTTTGTCTGCAAGATTCTTCAACAAAGAAATTTTTAGAGTTATCTTTCTTTGTCTCCCATTATAAAAAAAAAAAATTTAACTGAAACTGCAAATAAGATTTGAAAATCATTATATTATATCTCAACCAATTCTGATTTTAAGGGCTAGCCAACTTGACCTCCAGTCTCCCAGCACCCTGAGCAATTGTTTCCCTTTCAGCCATCTTGATTTTTATCACTGATCGGATACTATGGACTTTGAACACAGTGAAAGCAAAATATTCTTGATAAAATATGAAGTGTCCTAAATATCTTTTTTTTTCTTTTAGGCTTTCTAAGTTGCTTTGCTTTTACCTCCTCTTTCTGTTCCTTAAGCATCTCGTCCAATATTGGCATCAGCCAGTCTTCGAATTTGCAATAATTATCGTTTGGTACGAGTAAGTTTCCGATACGGTTGATACCCTGGTCTCTCAGCTGGCTCCCTTTAAGACTAAAGTCTCCATGATATGTAGGCGCTAAACATTTGATGAAGTCCTCTTCTATCCCTCCGGCCGTTGTGACAATACAGTCAACCTAAAAACATTTTTAAAGTCTTAATAGTTTATATATATTTGAATAAGACAAGATATTCTTAAGAAACACTATGCATATTCTGGTTCTTTTCTTTCGAGTATGTTTGGTAAAATTTCTAGGCAACATCAAGGTCAAACTATGATACAAAAAGAAAGCTCAAGAATATGATTGCCTTTGCTTGCCATTATATAGAAAAGGACAGGATATGAACAATAATCCCCCATCCCTATCTTCATAATGAAGGAATGAAATTCAAGCAGTTCTCTAGACATTTCATTTAGGAGGTCCAATATTGCTCTAAAAAAGCTCACATTACTCAAATGTCAAACCAGTGGACAAACAAATGCTTGATTTTTTTTTTTACCTTATGCAACTGATGCTGTTTCAGAAAATCTGAGCCAGTTATGATCAAGGCTATTACATTGTAGATACATGTATTTCTTATAGATTTATACCGTATAACCAGAAATTTTCGCGAGTATCAAATTTCACGATTTTATGGTAAATTTTAAAATAGGGTGTCTTTATTTTCACGAATACAATTTTTAACGATTCCTAAATTACAAACAAATGTGTTCATATGATGTTACTGTTTTGTACCTTGCATTATTGAAGTTTTAGTTAGTTCTATCATTAGAGTACACTCAATTCACCCATCATTACTTTTAATCAGGAAAAGTGAAGAATGACACATGTGCAATATGAACCAGTGTAATGGATAAAACAATTCATGATATAACTTATCAAACACAATTTTTCGCAATTCCAAATCAATCGCAAATATAGCGAAAATTAGTATCTCGCGAAAATTTCTGGTTATACAGTAATCATCTATAATAAACTTTAATTCTTTTAATATGAATTTGAAGCCTAAATCTCGAATTCTTATAATAAATATACTACTTTCATTACATTATACTACAATTGATAATGCGAAATATAAAATGTATTCACTAAGAGAATATATATGTCATTCATTCTTTCAACAAGGAAAGCATAATTACCATATTATGTTCCACTAGGTATCTTAATTGTTCTCTGACGCCAGCAGAAATAAGATTTGATGTATAACCCAGAAATATGGTGCAGTTTGTTTTCTCTCTGTTACATGGATTCAAATTCATTCTTTGTGCATGCTCCTCGGAAATAGGCTCAAATTTCTTGTCAATCTAGAAAAAAAAAAAATATATTTGTTAGAATTTTAAAAATACATTACTGACTAAACATTATAATTTTAGGTTTATTGCATCATCAATAATGTTCAGTAAGTTACGTTATAACATAGCCATAGAATGAATATGATGAAAATGTAATTAAAACAAAGCAATGTTCAAGAACAGATATTTCGCCTGTTACATGTTTGACTCTAAGTATGTGACCTTGTCCTTGCATGACCTTGCAGGTGACTTTAAGCCTGACAGAGTGTTGCAACATTTCATTTCTTTGTGGTGAAATATTATCATATGGTTAATCTGACTTGTTTTAGTTTAGTTGACTTAGTTTGACTCCTTGGCATTTGAAAAAGATTGAAAGTGATATTGTACGTGAACCCATTTTGCTACATTTTCGATGAATCGCAACATTTTGTACAAAACCAATTTTCAAATAATTTCATCGTGCTCACAGTCATTTCAATGCAAAATTATTTATAAACTATGAAACAATTATCAATAGTTTATTGCAGTCTATACATCTTTTCTTACATTTTGTCATGCAATTTCTCATGAAATGCTCCGAGTGTTGCTATTTAGAGTGATTTTCTTTGGTAAATATGTAAAAAGAGGGAGAAAGAGGGAGATTGGGCCAAAAAGAGGGAGATTTTGGTCTCCCTTGAGGGAAAAATGCCAAAGAGGGAGATGAGATCAAAAAGAGGGAGTCACCCTCCAATAGAGGGAGAACAGGTATGTAAGGGCCACAAATAAACAACCGAATGAAAACAATTAGCACCGAGTCATACCTGTCTGACTTATTAATTTGCACCACAGGAGAAATATTAAGTGCACCCCTTTACACATACATGCGGAAAGAAAAATAAAATTGAAAGTTTACATTGGCTCCGACATTCCCACATGCTTGCCAGTTTAACATTGACCGGCTGTAAGTCTTATGAAGAATTAATGTCCGTTTGAAGCGTATGTGCAAAAGGACAAATTTTACGAGATATAGCTCAAATTAATTCACAGGGTAAATAGCTCATTCCTGTCATTTTCTTTCTGTTAAAGTATGTGTGAAGGGGGTGTTTGCAATGCAGCAGTGTGTTTACACTATCGAACTCCTGACTGTTTGCAGTATTGAAAGTCCTTAATACCATTTTATTAATTTCCTGAACAGCTTTGCCGAAATTGGTAGCTTGAAATCCAGATCTAGCATATGACTCTAGCAGCTTATGATAATCTACACCATCGTTAAAGTCATATCCCCTCACTGTGTCAGTACCCAGGGGCATGGGACAGCTCTTCACCAACACTGCCTCTGTAGCGACTTGAGGGGGCAATTCTGCCATTTTTATTCTGTCAAAAAGCTGAGAAACGAATATTCAAGGTAAAACATTTCTCTCGATCTCTTGAATATAAGGAGTCAACAAGCAAATCATAGTTTTTAAAAATGTTGTGAAATCACACACGTTTTTGTACTTTCACTTTCGCTTCATCAATGAAAAGTCCAAAGAATTCCGAATTAAATTTTATCCTAGGAAAAACCTAGAGAACATCCAAATGGTTGTGTATAGTTACCGCCATTTCCGGTAGGGACGAAAACGAAAGCAAGCAATATTTCTGGAGATTTTCAATGTAAAAAGGACATTTTCTGTCCGTAACTGTTTGTTTGAATTGTGTATGTTAAAATATTCTTCAATTCTGAATTATCTCTGGTGCTTTAACTTGACGTAGCAAATGAAATATTCGATATGAATGTCCATGACACCTGTCACTGTTTCTCACATTTCCCACCTTATGGTTGATTGTTTGATTGTGCGAGGGAGTTGTAAGTGCAAGCATTCCTACACCTGTGCATGATAAACTTGTGATGTCTGGGTCAGATTTCACTCCTTCAAGTAATTCAAAGAGATTTCCCTTTGCACTGGTATGGTCAAACCGTCATGGCCCAGGTTGCCGCTTCACTCAACAGGCACATGCATGTAGCAACTGGGTATGTAAAAGCCTGTATGTCATATTGATATTCTCTTATGACCGGTAAATGGGTATCATACAGGATATTGACCCTCTTTCTACATTTGCCTGTGGCTCCTCCCGCCTCACGTTTGATTTAAGTGCCTAAAATTCTTGCCAATCGTCTACAAGTACCACTTTCCTGCCCACGTACCTCGCTGTATCTGGATTCTGGCATGGTATAATTTAATTATGCTGTTTTTGACCTTCAGGTCAAAGAGTTTACAATTGTGTCATAGGTCACATCTGAATCTTATTCAATTTACTCAAGATCTCTTAATGTCTGCTAAGTCCGCCCTGACTTCATGAACACTTATATATAATGTTCGATCAAATGATTGTGGGATGGATGACAGAGGATTGCATCTTTGAAAAGTGGAATATTTAAGGACATCCAGGACAGCCAGACTTAAATAAAGATCCTATCCTTTAATTTTCCTAAAAATTATGAATGTTAATAATTGAAACATACTTTTTCTACATGCATGATGCAAAGATTATCAATTTTTCACCGTTAGTTTTGAAGCTACAAACATACATTTATACCCATTGAAAGTCCTAAAATAGGCTGTAAATGTGACATTAAAATCAACACACTTTAGCATGTTTAGTTAATAAAAAACAGTTACAAATCTTCTGTATTATAGGCAGAATATTAACAAGTTCTATATTTTTTTCATTTAGATATGATGTGGGCAATCAGATATGTATAGAATTATAAATGATCACCAAGACTTTTAAAATTGTCGAAAGGAGATTAATTTATGTCTATTTTCAGAACATCTTCCAGATAAATTAAGTGGCGGTCGCCAGAAAAATTAAGAGGCGGCTGCCTGTAAATTAAGTGGCGGGCCACCACATAATTATGTGGCAGCCGCCACTTAAATATCTGCCAGGCGGCTGCCACTTAATCTATCTGGCAGCTGCCACATAATTATCTGGCAGCCGCTAGATAAATCCTTTGTTACATTTCATCTGGTTATTTTGCATATGTAATATCAAAAAGATTAAAAGAGAGGATGAATTTAGCGACCTAGACTGTTGAGTGAGAAAGAAAATGTTATGCATTGATTTTGTTTCGATTTATTGTAAATTATGTGGAGGCTGCCACTTAGATTATGTGGCGGCCGCCAGATAAATTATGTGTCGGCCACCAAATAATAAAGTGGCGGCTGCTAGATATTTATGTGGCGGCCACCAGATAAATTAAGTGGCGGCCGCCAGATAATTATCTGGCAGCCACCAGATAACTTATAACTCATACCTGTCACCTACAGGCTTCCGTAGGAACCCTATCATTTATTTTCCATAAAAACTTAATGTTATCTTCTTCATATGTCAAGTGAAACACCAATAACTTCCTATTAAAATTTGACCGTCAGTTTTTAAGTTATAATGATTTTGTTACCCACTCCCCCTTACTTTTAAGTTACCTAATGCTGCCGTGCTTGCGAAAAACGTGCAAATGTCGCCGTTTCTACTATGACGTCATAAATGATCTGGAGTTTTCCGATGGGGTTCTTTCGGATACTGTTCTGGAGCCCCTTAATCTAATTAAGTTGGTGACACTGCTGGATATAACAGGCTTCAAAGACCTTTGAGAAATGAGGGATATTTGGGGCACCCATTTATTGAATGGGGAATTGACAATCATGATATCTTACATTAGTTAATCAATGGCCAACATATGGAATGAAATAATTTCCAAACCATTTGTCTCAAAAACATTATGAGGCATCATATATATACAGGAAATTATGAAATGATAAGTGCATGTAATTTCATAAATTTTGACACAATTTTCTTCCTTATACCCATTAGACATAATTACCCATTACCTGCCTTAAGTCGAAGTCAGTGAGCTGCTGAAATAAGTCACACATTTCTGGAAACCCATAATCTTCAAGAGTGAAGTATGCATAACTGTCTATAAGCGTTAATTTCAAATTAGAGAGATTAATTGTAATAATATGTAACTTTTTTCTGGTTTCCTTAGGTTGATGATGATACCTGTGATTTAAAAGAGTGTGAATGTGAATAGCCACCCCTGAGGGAAGATGACAGAGAGGGCGCCACATTTCTCCGGCCCAGGAGGTGGCCTGAGCCACAGCTTCAGTATGGCCAGTCTAGCTGATGGCAGTGAGCCGCCCATCTCGGAAGCTGAGGAAATAAATGAGGTTAAAGTATTATGACTATAAGCCCCTATGACCGTTTAATACTGGCCAAATCACTATATGGCCCTGTGACTATTAGGCTGTATGACCAGCATACATGTCAGTCTGTCAGTGGCCTGAGCCTAAAGATCTTAAACATGTTAAAATAGCTAATTTTTCACATTTCATGTTTGATTTCTTTTTCAAGATATATACACAATGTAGGCTTGACACCCTTGAAAGGCTGGAACCTCCCTTGAAAAAAAAAATTAAATAATTACACAGTTGAAATTCTCTTTGAAGAATAAAGTAGAATTCAAAGTAATTTATTTTCTGTTCACAGATGAAGTCCTTGCGAGAAATGGGTGACCGAGCAATGCAGATACATGATTACCAGGATGCCATAAGACATTATAACGAGGCGCTAGAAATAGACGAGAATAGCACGGACATCCTACGAGCCCGGGCACTGGCGTTTATAGAGATGGGAGAGTACAGGAATGCCCAAAAAGACGCAGAATACTTGGTGTCATTAGAACCTGATAATGCTCAGGTTTGTTTGGAGATTGTGTTTGTGCAGTGCTTAACATTGTTCTTTTCTAACCGATTGGTTGTTGGTTCAAATCTCCTCTTTGTCTGTGTGATTATTGTGGTTGTTGCAGGATTGCCAAATCACCGACAATGACACTTGTTTGCATAATTTTTAATATGTCTTCATAATTGACCCTTCCGATTGCGGGAAAAAAATGCAAAATTTAGTGACGTCACAATGCTTTTACCTTGGACAAACAAGCTTCGAACCTCGGTCAAATATTGTAATTGCATTGTGACATCATGGAATTTCGCAAATTTTTCCTGCGTTTGGAAGGGTCAATTAATTGCTTGTCGAACAATGCTTTATCTGCATGGCCATTGACTATGATATCATAATGTAGTAGTCCACCAACGGGAGTGACATTGGATATTAATTTGGCAATCCCTCAATGCACTCAATGTAAAGTGGGTACTTTATAGCATATGAGAATGCTGGCATTGTGAATTAATAAACATTATGGAAAGTTCCCCGCGAGGGGTTTGACAGTAAGTGTTTTGAATATGTTTCCCTGACATAGTCGCCATAGCACTTTCTATATAGACATAACCTCAGACAGTGCATGTGTATTTTAGATATATTTTCATTTTCGTGCATGAACATTGATGGCGGGTGCGGCTAGCCAAACAGGGGATGCTTACTCATCCCGGGCACCTGGTCCCACCTCTAGTTTACTAGGGGTCCGTCCATGCTCAATTTCTTGCTCTATTGTGAGTGCTGTTGAGATTATCTTCAGGATCTTCTTTAACTTATTATGGATGAATGTGGCTCCTTGATCTGTTTGTTAGTTGAGGAGATTGAGAATGTGCTGGTATTGTTATAACTCGATTAATAGCTCATAATACTCCATAACTTAATCGTAAAAAATACTTACCTTGCTTACAGAGGGCAACAGTTCATCATGTGCCTGAAAAAATGTTTTGGACTAGCTACTAACCAATTGCCCTAAAATTCCAATGTAGTTTTGAAACAGGCAGAAATGCATACTAGAGTTTTTTTAGAAAAAAATAGGTTATAAAGGAAACTAAAGTTACTGTATATCATTATCTGTCCTCCTTAAATGATTGATTGTAGAGCTTTTAGAATGTACAAGAAATTACCTCCTTTAAAAGGAGAAAACAAATGAATTAACTAATTTCCAGTGTAGTTTGTGCATGTGTACTTTAATACTTTATGGACAAATCCTTTCTATTACAGAGCTATAAAATTCAAGGCATTGCCTTAGAAAAACTGGAGCAGTATATCAAGGCCTTGGATGCATATATAACAGCACTTGACCTTGACCCTGACAACTCTGACCTTATCACCAATCATATTGCTGTTCTATGTGCCAAGTTTTGTGATATTCCATACAGTGTTCTGGACAGAATAAAAGGTATTTCAAAGTTTTTATAGGCCAATGAAAAAATGAAGTGAAAAAAACATAAGCAATAAAAATTGTGAGATGATTCTTGACTCATTTTTTGCCCTTGATTTTTATGGGTCAATACTACCAAAGCCAAAGATTTTTATTTTCTTCAGCGTTTTTTTTCTAAAAATAATTCGGTGATATCTGGCTCCATTCCAACCTCTCTGAAGTATATATATTTCCCCTCCTGTCAGAGAGAGTTCCCCCCATATAAAATATTTGTTCTTTGGCATAAAATTGTTTTAAAATAGTGTGTAAAATTCAACAAAGTTAGAATCCAAATATCAGAATATTGTTCCTTTAATGTACATTGTACCTGAATGTACTTATAGCCATTGATTCTATCTAATACAGAATTTGCAAGAATTTTTATTTCTATGAGTATTTCACATGCATATTGTCCCCCGCGTATTGTAAAAAGTGAGAATAAAACACTGTTCTTATTGACTGAATAACTTGTTACTAGCTGATACACTTTCAGAAAATGGATAGATTAAATGTAAAATATATATTAACATCACATATGCCTTTTCCTATCAGCTAAACAGATTTGTAAATTGTCTTGTAAAATAAGCTTTTCTTCAGAAACTATAAGTAATTTGTACTTCAATGATATTTTACAGAAATGGATCCTTACAAGAAACTGAGTGAAGTTGGAGTCAATCTATTCCAAGCAAAGAAATATGACATCTGTATCAAGGTTTTGGAGACGTCACAGAAATTTCAGACCAATCAGAAAGGAATCGTGATGCGGGTGTTACTCACCCTAGCCAATGCCCACTCTGTGATGAAACATAACGAGGAAGCCATTAATCTATATCAGGAATGCTTAGGAACGGCTGTCGCAACGCACGAACAGGTCTACCAGACAAAGTCGTTAGTAAACATAGCGACATTATATCTCGAGATGGGGAACACTCACCAAGCTTTAGTTTTCTATGAGAAACTGCTGCATCTAGAGGGAGAATTGAGAGAGGAAACGGGAGAAAATGGCGACTTACCAGATTTTTGGACAAAAGAACTTCAGTGCGGACTGCGATTGAATTTGAGTATAGCGTACAAGACAATAGGTAGTATGATGTATGCGGAAAGGTATGCGCGTCAGTATGTCAAACTGATCGAGATGTTTAATTTGGAAGGACATATTAGGTCGGAATCATACCACAATATTGGGATGCTGAATGAAATTTTAGGCAATTTCAAAGAGGCTTTGAATAATTACACCATGTACTTGAAAGTAAGTAAGAAAAACAGGGATAAAAAAGGGGTAGCACAAGCTTACGGATGTGTAGGTAGCATTTATGCGGCTTTTAGAAATTGGAAACTTTCGATAACTTACCACGAACAGAGCATAGCTGTGGCAAAAACAACAGAGGATAGTAAGTTGATACTGATCGCAAACGAAATGCTTGCGGACACGTACATGGTGAAAGAGGAATATGGGAAGGCTGTGGATTACTACAAGGCTATGCTTCAGGCGTGCGTGAGGTCGGATTATCGCGCTAGATCTATGGCGATGTGTAAATTAGGTAACGCCTATCGTGAAATGAAGGACAACCAGAAAAGCGTGGCTTACTATCAACAAGCGTGTAATTTTGCCGAGGATTTCGACTATTTGGACATTTTAACCATGTGTCAATACAGCATTGGCTGCATATATCAACATTCTGATAATATGATGAATTTAGAGCAGGCTCGTAAATATTTCGAAAAGCTTGTTCCATTTTTCGAATCCAAAATCCGGGAGCACGAGGATGAGGACACATATTGCCCTGAGGAATACTACAATCAGTTAGAGGATTGCTATGATGGAATGCAATCAGTCCTCAGTAAACTCGGAAACAAGGAGGAATGCCTCGAAATAGCGGAAGCTTACAGAAAACGCTCCTTGACCCAGATTCCTGGTTACCCATCATCCTTTGTCTATCATGGCAGCCAGTCTGAACGCTGGAATGTTGATCGAATGTGCCGTGTTGTTGACCAGCAGAACGCGTTGGTTCTGTATTACTCCGTCGTCGGAACGCGGGCTCTTGTATGGATTATCTCCCCTGGAAAAGGGCTGATGAGATTTTATGCTGGGAAAACACCAGATGGAACCCCTATGTCACAAATGGTAAATTGATAAGATGATAATTTACAAAATTGTTATATATGAGAAAAATTATTCATCACTGTACCTTGATGTTCCTTTAAACAAACATAATTGATTCTGCAGCACATGCAATCATGTAGAAATAATTTATTGCGTCCAAATTCTAGCAATAAAAGCTAAAAAGATTGTGAAAAAAATATTATATCAAAGGAATCTTGAATTATAGTAAAAGCCGTGTCTTCAATCGCAATTTACTGTTATACGTATGTATAGCTCTTGTACAGTCTTGAGCAAGCACACTACTAGTACATTTTTGTACTGTAAGTATACATGGTATACTTGTATTTACCATTTTTTTCTAAGGAATTTTCTATTTATCATGTTTATAAATTCAACTTTTTGTTTCAGCTTCAAAGATATATAGCAGAAATGAGGTCGTCACCTGACTGGGGTAACATGCAGAATAATTGTGAAAACCGCTCACTTCCTCCAAAGAATCTAGATCTCACATACATACGCCGAAAAAATCTCAAACTGGCAAAAGCGGAAAATACAAATAACAACAGTGTGAATGAAGAAAATGACAGTTTGAAAAGTGCCGGGAAAATTTTGTTCAATCTCTTGCTGGCTCCAGTTGAGGATATTTTGATGAAAATCGAATTAAATAGTCATGTGATTATTATACCAGATAAGGAACTAATTCACTGCCCGTTTAGTGCACTTCAAGATTGGAACGGACGTCATTTGTCTGACAGATTTCACGTAACTATTTTGCCGAGTTTGCTCGCCCTTGAAAAAGTGGTTAATAACGAGTTAAATCAGCTCAAAACTCATGACGATATCAATTTTGAACGATCACAATCGAGGAGGGGAGGATTAGAAAAAGTCATGGCGAAAGTCGTCATGACAAACGCGTCGTCGCCATCGGGAGAAAGTGATGATTCTTATAATGACGTTGACTTACGTAAAGTATCGAATCCTAGACTAATGACCTCACGGCAAGGTCGTACAAGCACAAATTTTACACGAGGATTTTTCAGTCCGGGCGAGAATAATATGGCCGATGAACTCGACCAGATGATATCACCAATGTCGAACGGGATTATCTCCCCGTCAAAAAATATTCCGCCAGTGAAATCTTACAATACTGCTGCATTGTACCGGTCGATTGTCGGCAGTCCGTCTCCAGTAGAAAAGATGCTACACGTTCATACGTACAGTACGTTGACCACTCGGACATCAACGGGTACCGACATCACCTCCTCCACTCAGTGTATTCCATCGTACCAGCAGATCAGCAGTAAAGAGAAATGTCTGGTGTTTGGCAATCCACATTTTCCAAAAAGGTAAATCTGGTATCTCATTATATCTACATTATGTATGTTTTACTTTTCTATTGCTATTATTCTACACTGCCATCCATAAATTAGTATACACTATTTCCAATCATGCTGCTGTTATAAAATGAACAGTTTCAAATCATTTACTGTATGATTCTAATTATGAACCTTGTAGAAATCATTTGTAACAATCTTGACCCAAATATTTGAAGTTTTCGATTTTTTATACTTTTTTATATAAAAATGACAATTTTGGGAAAAAAATTGTGCAGATGAAAAAAGTTTCTTTTTACATTTTCCTTATCACAATTCATAATTTTGAATTATGTGAAGCAAATTATTATGATTCTATCAAGTTCAGGGTTTAAAAATTAGGATAAACTTATAAAGAATTTAGAATGATTTCCTTGTTTGTATAGTTATTTATGGATGGCAGTGTATACCTGATATTGAGTACCAGTCCTCATGTATTGAAATTTCTGTCACTTCATTTAAAGGCTTCCTTTTATACAAATCCAACAAACAAGAGAAGATTTCAAGAAACACACAGATACAAAATGATCAAATTAACATAGATATAAATAGTTTACTCAATATTGTTTAATGTTTTGGCTCAGTTTTGCCAGTGATCAAGCAGTCATGGAAAATCCACGTCACCTTGTTTGAATTTAAAAGTCATTTTCAGGTCATTTAACACAAGAAGAAGGACAGGATAAAGAAATTAAACATTTTAAATTTATGCTAATTCTAAATTATATGACTTGAGACTATGTACTATAGAACTCGCCTGGTGAAAAATCTCCAACAAAATTCGAGTTTGCTAAGCTCCGCCCCTTGTCGTCTGCAGAATAATATTAGAATAGAAATAGCAACTAACCAGCTGTTGTTCAATGTCCAGTAATTCCCCTCATGATGGCTCGGTGATAATTTGATTGGCTCATGGCACTCAGGGTATTACTTGACAATAAACCAAGGCTAGCTAGTTGTTATTTCTTAAACTGAGCATCAAATCAGATGTCTAAGCTGGGTGATGTACATGTTTTTGTTTTTACGCAATAATATCAGGAAAGTCTTGTCTTTCAGTTTGATGCTGCATGGATCGGAATGGAAACCAAACGTGAATGATATGCCGAGTGCCAAACGGGAACTGCAGTCCGTGGCTAGCTACCTCAGTACAGATGTACTTAGTCGTCAGGATGCCACTAAAGACCGTTTCATCGAGGAGGCACCAAAGGCCACCGTCATTCATTTAGGTAAAATCCTTTTCATTCTTTATCCAAAGTATGGACAGTATGTCTTTTTTATTAATTCATGTAATTCTTTATGCTTTTATGCAGCAGTTAAAATTTTTTGCTTTTTTTTACGCCACACTGATTTCTTTTGAATTTAAGTATATGTCCGCAAAATCCCAGTACCAGCACTTAGACTGGAGCCAGCAACCTTCAGGTAAGGTTGCTGACCCTCTACCGTCACCATTGACCATGGCGTTGCAAGAAATTTAAGAAAAAAAAAGATTCTTGAAATTCTTTTATTGTGGCCAAAAATATGTACAGTGTAACATACCAAGAAAGAACTTATGGCAGTAAATTACAGATTTTGTTAAGATTTTATGATACAACACTGAACCTTGTACATGTACATGTATTTACCAGGGACAAAACAGCACATTTTTTTTTTATTATAAGATATTAATACAAATTTCTGGATTTTCTTGTAGCAACATACGGATGTTGGAAGGAGGGCCTGATAGCCTGTACACCTAACAGTGATTCAACGACGGAAAACTCGCCGTTGCCCTCATCCTACGTCATCACGGCGAGCGATATTCTGTCGCTGAAACTCACGGCACAAGTTGTCGTGCTCAGTATGGGGTACGGTCCTAACAGGATTAATGAGTACATTGATAACATGTACAGACTGCCGTCAGCTTTCTTAGAGGCTGGTGAGTAATAATCGTGCAGGAGGCACTTCAGGCTTCTTTAATAGTTAGTGTGTGGTTTGCATGTAATTTGAAACTTTCATATACTGTTATCATGGAAATTTTCGCATGGGGGGTAATTTTTGCGTTTTTCACAAATCAATGGACTTTGCAAAAATTTTTTCCCACGCGAAAGTATCACCACTGCATTCTTACAATGGAAAAGACACTTTTATCACGAACATTTCTCCCACGCATAATGTCTTGTTGTTGTAATCACGAAATTTTCCCCAGCGAAAATAACCACGTTTACAGTAGTACACAAACATGATAATTTTCTTAACTGGACTAAATTACAAGCACAATTGCCAAAGTTCTTATACAATAATAATATTGTATTTTTAAATCTAAAGACTCTTTGTAAGAATTATACAATCTGTAAGATATACAAACTTGACCTTGAACTTTGAACCTTAATTTACTAAGCAACCATTTGATAGTCTCTTTCTTTATTTATCATTACTGTAACAGTGTCTCTTATAATAGTACTTGTAAATTGATATAAATATCTTTTTGTTTCTGCAGGATTTAAAAGTATTTAACATATTTTTTTTCTAGTATACTTTATAGGTAACTGCATATATTGTTTTTTTTAGACCTTATGACTTAGTACATCTTTTTTATGGATATTGTTTCTATATTTAGGATGTTTCTATATTTAGGATGTTTCTATATTTAGGTGTACAGTGTGTTCTGACATGTATGTGGCCAGTACCTGACCTAGCCGTAGAGAAGTTCTACTTTCACTTTTATCATAAGCTTCAGACAGGGGCGATGGTGACAGATGCTATAAGGGTCGGTGTGCGGAAAGTCAGGGAGGATGACAGGTTAGAATAGATTGATAATTTGAAATTAATTTGAAAAAAGAATTTCCGAATCCACTTATCCTGGAATATCCATAATTTTTGCTAATGTATATAGACCACTTTCTGATCTTGTTAGAAAGCACAAAATGTTCGAGTCAACATCTTTTGGCGTTGTTTTACATTGTGACGTCGCTGTTAAAAGACGCAATTCCATTGTGACGTAACAATGTAAAAGTCTGCAAAAATTGCCTTCCTGGGACATCTTTCCTCACTTTGTCAGCCATAAGCCCTTTTCACATAACTGCGCGACTAGCATTTTGTGGATGGCAAGTACCGATTTTCATGACGTCAAAGTTAACAAGTGATTGTCCTTGATGTCATATTGCGGGAACTGTTCTTATTTTGCCGTCCAAAACAACTGGACCGCAGTTATGTGAAAAAGGCTTATTATGAATTTTGGCAAGTGGCCTATTCATAAAAGCTTTAAACTTTCTTTTTAATAATGTGGCATTTAGGAATAACGTTGTCTTGCATTTGTCATAAAATTGACCTTGACCTTCTTTTTTATGTCTCAGTTATTCAGGGTTTAAATTGCCTGCAATTTGCAATAAGTGGTACCTTTTAGAAATTTGCACACTGAATGCATCTTTTGGTCAAACTTTCACACACTGAACCGTTAAGGTAATATTTTGCATGTAATTGCCAATATTGAGCAAAATATAAGTGGTCCACGTATCAGAGTTGTACTATGGATGCCTCTACAGTCAAATTTTGATAAACTGACCTTGACCTACTTTTTCTGTTGAATGGCTTTGTTTTTGCCAATATTGAGCAAAGTATGGTATGAGCAGTACACACCATTTGAAGCATTCTTTGGTTAAAAGTTCAGATTATTAATTTGACCTTGACATTCTTTTGTACATGCATTATGGGCTATACGGCAAATATTCATCCTGAATTCTAGGTTTAAGGACCCGTATTTTTGGAGCGGTTGGATTCTGGTTGGTAAGGACATCCATGTAAACGTCTGTCAGATACGACACTCGCTGCTGGACCAGAAACTGGACAACATGGAGAAAGCCGTTGAGGAAAATAGCGGGAAAAACTTCCTAAATCCAAAAACTTCACTCACTACAGGTTAGTTATAATTAAAATACAAAAATTTCAGTGCGAAATGAAAGTCGTGAAATGTGTATTATTTCTTTATTCAATTTGGCTTCCTATATTTGAAGTCTTTTTCATTAAACTGTGGCAAAATTTTGGGGAAATTTTAGAATATACTGCAGAGTTCCTGAAAATTATTCGGTTTTATCGGGTTTGTCGAACGATAAAAAATTGTTTGGTCCTCAAAAAACTAACTTTATACCTGTTATTTGCACTGATAAGATCCTCAAATGTCTGACAATGCATGGAAGTTCTCAAGAACTCTGTTCTGTTTATAAAAATTAGAATGAGAAAATATCATTTAGATAAAGTGCAGGGATGGGGGTTAAAATTTAATATTCAGATATTTTAAGAATATAAGATAAATTTGTCCATAAAAATCTACAAACAGATTGTATATTTCAATACATATGTATATAATTGTTGCATTTGGTGCATTCTAAGCATATCATAGAAAATTTATATAATTTGTAAAGTTGGCATTTTAATGTTTTATGCTTCATTGTCAGTGTGTACATCTATTATCTACATTGTATTATCATTATAAATAATGAAGAATAATGCATGACATAAGCATGCAACTTCATGTATTGTGGTATCCCATTTTCCCTGTTCTCTTAATTCCCATGACTTACAATTTCTTTCATAGCACTTTCCATTTTATCATATGACAAGAAAAAAAAGCAGATGATAACATATTCATACTGTTAAAAAAAGTGCTTTAATCAATTATTCATAACATTTTTATAATTTAATAACCAATTTTGAAAATTTAATCCTGCATGTACAATGATTGATCCATTCTTAGTTTACAGTACTTTGCATGAGTTTTGCTCCAAAGGTATGCATCAAGTACATTGATTCCTTTCCCTCTTTTCCATGCAAAATCCTACCCCCTTTCCCTACCATTTCCCTTCTGCAAACCTAATGTGCTACCCCACCGCGTGGGATCAAAACGTATGGTCTTGTGATTCCTTAGACATTTTTTTGTATTTTCTCATTTTCTAAGTTTAACTTTACAAAACTGATGAGCCGTTGCAGTAGGGCAATGCCTAATGAATCAATCCATTATCGTCTAGATATATGAAAAGTTCATAGTTTTTGTAAACACTGCAATAGTTTGTGGATAATAGAAGCGTTCTTGACCTAGCAGAACTCTTGAAGTGATTGCAAAAACTATAGACTTTTCAGATATATAAACGATATGGACTTGCTTATTAGGCATTGCCTTATAATTACTACAACGTCTCATCAGTTTTGTGCAGTATCACGTAAATAATGAGAAAACAATCAAAAACCTCGGTAAGGAATGATGGCATCATACGTTTGGATCCCACACGGTGTACCCATTGTCATAAATAACAGATTTTTTTTAATGTCAATCCTTTTACAATTGTGTGTTTATTGATGACAGTTTTTGAATGCCATTTTATGTGTAGTGATGTAATCCTGATGAATACTGGTACCCTCAATCCCATAATTCAATGTAGAATGTCCCATGATTCCATCAAGCATATGTTGTAATTTAAAACCTCCTTCTGTTATAGGCTGCTATATTTTGCTCCTATTTTACTAGAGACAAATATGACAGAAAAATAAATAAACGAATAAAAAATTTTAAAAATAACAAGAATTTTAAATAACTCAAAAATAAGACTGAAATTCAAAAGAACTATTCTAGTATTAATTGATCAATCAGAAGCTAGTGGAATGAAATCAGTAATGAAAGTAAGTGCTAGAAGCATTTAGGTAATGGCTGATGATAACAAATTTGCATTAAAACAATTATATAGATGTATGTGTTGAATTCATAGTGTCATCATTCATGGCAAATTTCTTTCATTTATTTCAGTTCTAAATGTCATTAATCTCATTTGGCTGAGATCTATAATTGCGTAATTTTTACGATTTTCACTTGTGGTGAGTAATACGCCCATGATCAGCATGCTGTCACAAGATAGTCAACAGAAAACTTAGCTCACCTGGCTCTATAATTAATGCTTTGCTTTATTTGATTGTCTCGATTCTATCTATAGATCAGGCGATTGGTTAAGAATTGGTGAAAAAAAATTACAGTATAAAGCTGATTCATGCCAAAGTTTTTACACAATGATGATACTCAAATTTATGCAAATCTGATTTGAGTATCAAAAATATTAGAAAGTGCAAGAAAATTCAGATTTCAAGGTCAATGTCAAATTATACATGGTTTGTGTGAAATATAACATACAAAAATAGGATCACATAGTTACATGTACATGGTTGTATATTGTCACGCTTACTTACATCAACAAACTATAGGAGTGCAAATGAGCATAAATATACACACAAAATACTGTAAACGTGATAATTTATGTGTGGGGGTAATTTTCACGTTCTTTCACGAATCAAGTGACGTCCCGAAAATTTCCCCCACGCGAAAATATTTTCGTTGCATTCTTACAATGGGAAAGACATTTTTATTGCGAATATCACCCCCACGCGTAATGTCTTGATGTTATAATTGTGAAATTTTCCCCCAGCGGAAATTATAAACCACGTTTACAATAGTATTTTCTGTTATTTTTTAAGGTACCACTTAAACTTTGTCGTATCCTGTTGTATGTCAGCTTGACATGAATGATTATTGTTGTATATGCTTATCATCAATTGTATTATTAAATTGCCTTGTGTATGATTCAATGACGAATTCTAACGCATGTACATAATTACTGTACGTGTACTTATTTTTAGCGCAATCATATTTTAGTGGAAACACTGAGCAGAATTAGGTAAATTGACATATTAGGGTATTCATGAATCAGTTTGTGTATCTGAGTGTTTGTGTTTTTATTTGTTATCATCCCTTCCCTCTGGAAGAAATATTTGAATCTACTGTATTCTTGAATAAGCGCAGTCTTAGCAGCGCTAACTCCGCTAAAATATGAATCCCCCTAAATTAAGTACACACATACAGTATGTATCTAATCATCATGATAATCGTGAAGCATATGTATGTATTATATGTTTCACAAAATGATGTATCATTTAGCACATTTAAAATTTAGAATAAAAATTGTGTTTACTATTATATTTCATAAATCGATGTAACTTTTTTTCCAGTACTGGTAATAGTTGTGACCATTCACAACATAGAATTTATAGGTACATGACTGTATAGAAACCAAACGTCACATCTTTCGGCAGGAATATTCATTGTGATGTCATATATTTGATCGAATCGTTTAAATTTGATACATTCTAATGTTTTCTCTCATGATGTAATTATGAAGATATGGCCTATGTTAGCTATATACAAGTACATGACTGTCTTATTGAGTTTACTAAGGGAAAAATACCTTACAATATATGGTCATCAAATGAAATACCAAATTACTTTATGATTTTAAAATGTAAATGTTACACATAGAGTGTGATATAGATTTAGTTACCAAGTGCTGTATATGGCATAAATGTACATGTATCATATTTTGCAAACAGAGAGGCTGTTTGAAAGTCAAGGTCAAAGCCAAAGTTGAAAAAAATAATTCATTAAAAAAATGTAAAATTGTGTCCTTGAATTTTTAGGGAATTTTATGACCATAATCGTGCATGATCATTATACATTTTCAATGCTACATACCTTAGCCATATCATATTCTCTATGTCGGTGTGATGTCACACAAAGGTGCAATTAGAGATAAGCACAGAGAAGTTCCGAAAATAGTTGGGGGATAAACTCGGTGTTTATCATAGAGCATAGTGTATGGAAATTGCTTTATATCTAGAATCTAACATTTATATCAAGGATAAAACTACAAGAATTCATTGAAGCAACCATTGATAAATTAGCTCTTTGCTCCTCAGACCTGAATATAAAACGAGATTTGAAGAAGGAGCAAACAAAATCGCAGATTTTTCGTAGGGCGGAGTGAAAAATCAAGAGGCACATCCCCCAGTAAACATGGCGGAAATGTGGTCATGTGACCAGTCCGACATCGAGAATCAGTATCATTTGCATAACCAACCTTAATTTATCAATAATGATGCAGATTTGTGGTTCAGATGAGTTATATATCATGAGTAGTAAAAATTTTTGATTTCTTATGACTAAAACTAAGCTACATTAAAATACCATTATCTACTTACCCTTTACTGCATTATTTTACTGTTTCAGTCCCATCAAGGGAAGAGAACTTGGAGTCACTACAGAAGATTTTGGGACAGCTCTTACATCATCATACATCACAACCCAGTGTTGTGCCTTCACTCATAGATTTAGTATGTATTGTCTGTCTGTCTATTTGTCCAACAATCTTTTGTTTACATCATCATACTTCATAACCCAGTGTTGTGCCTTCACTCATAGATTTGGTATGTATTGTCTGTCTGTTTGTCTGTCTGTCTGTCTGTCTGTCTGTATGTATGTCTATTTGTCCAACAATCTTTTGTTTACATTATCATACATCACAGCCCAGTGTTGTGCCTTCACTCATAGATTTGGTATGTATTGTCTGTCTGTCTATTTGTCCATTAATCTTTTGTTTACATCATCATACATCACAGCCCAGTGTTGTGCCTTCACTCATAGATTTTGTATGTATTGTCTGTCTGTCTGTCTGTCTATTTGTCCAACAATCTTTTGTTTACATCATCATACTTCACAACCCAGTATTGTGCCTTCACTCATAGATTTGGTATGTATTGTCTGTCTGTCTGTCTGTCTGTCTGTCTGTCTGTCTGTCTGTCTATTTGTCCAACAATCTTTTGTTTACATCATCATACATCACAGCCCAGTGTTGTGCCTTCACTCATAGGTCTGGTATGTAATTGTCTGTCTGTCTGTCTGTTTGTCCACCAGCCTTTTGTTTACATCATTTATACTTCACTTTCTGATTTACTTCTACTTAATATAGATTTTGTACATACTGTTTGCCAGTGTTTATTATATGTCTCCTAAGTACACCATGTATTAGTAGATCTTGTGTACAGAACACAATTTCTTGTTGGTCTGTACTTCATTTATGTACTATGGAAACAGTGAACTTTCAAATAAGTTTCTTTAGTAACTTTATTTCGGAAGTTTAATGCATAAAAAATATACATACATTATGTATATTCACAGTAATAACGAGAAATTAAGTTTAAACATTTTTTTCTTTGAGATAGCGATTAATTTAGAGAATTGTGGTCCTCCACTTCTACTCTGATGTTTAAGTTGCACAAATAGCACATTCTTCAGGGTCAAGGCCCAAAAGTCCCAAATTCTGGTATCAGTGATAGGTCTTGTCACATTAGTAATGCACAATGTGAAATCTGTAAGTCTTACATATCACTTACAATTTTTGAAAAATTATGTCCAAAGTTAAAGTTTTTGTGACTGACAGGTTACAGGTTTTAATGTCCCCCCCCCCCCCCCCCCCCCGCAGGCGGTTACGAAAGCAAAGTTGGGACAAAAATATTTGCTAGCTATGATTTCATTGTAATCTACATTATTTCTGAATTAACATGTGATGATAACGATATAATATACTGAACATATCCTATGATCTTACAGCTTGACAGTTCTCTGAAGCGACTCCATACGGAGGAGAATAACCGTCAGACGTCCATATTACCGATGGCGATCGTCCAGAGTCGTGGAGGGTTGAACCTACTACGACATCTCGGCTTCCACTTCCAGGCCAAAGGAGCGATGGTCGATTCTCCGTACGTGGTGTACCCACACTGGAACAACGATGATTTACTCATACCTACGTTTGATGCACTACGTGCTGTGCTAGGTGAGACTTCAATGTACTAGAATTGTTCATAAGTAGGTGAAGATAGCAAATAGCCAAGTTGCGAATTTACTGATTTTCTACCTTTACAATGAGCAGTTTTATTGATATATATATGCACAACCAATGTAATTCCCTGAGATGAAACTATTGAAATGAACATGTTGCATTCAAGAGTGTAGCATTCTGATCGGGACGTCACAATGCAATAGCTTTAAAGAAAATGCCGTGGCTGCTGTTCTAACCTGCAAACTGAACCCTCGGCGACCTAAATTTTAAAGTATCTCTTAACCTTGAAAAAGGTGATTTCAGAAAACAAAAATTATACTGACAACTGTGGTGCAAAGATATAGAATAGGTGTCATAATTTGTGTTTTGTTACGGGTATGCAACACAAAGCTAACGCGCATTACATGTACGATAAATGCACTTGCTGTGTGACACTTGCATACCCGTAACAAAACACAAATTAAGACACTTATTCTCTATAACAATTATCCATCATTATTAATTATCTCCTTCCACAACTTTGTTGCCAAGGGGATACAGTAGCACCACAGTTTGCGTGTATGTAGATGGTAAAAGGAAACACGATTGATTTTTGAGGTCAAAGATCAAGGTCACAAAAAGCAAAAAATTAATATAAAAATATTATTGACACTCTTTGCAGTATACTTCAAATGCTAATTAAAGTTATCATGAGATTCGCTCATGGTGAGAGACTCTAATCTATTTCTATTTAAGGTCCGGGGTCAAGGTCACAATTAGTAATAACAGAGAAATTTTTGTTGTGTGTCCATGCAAGGGGATGCTATGCTTTGCACTGATTCATGTTTGACACGCACATTTTGTGTTTTATTTTATAGAAGTATCCTTAGATGGTGAAAGTACCCAGTCTGTGTATGAAATGTTACCATTGTCTCAAGATCATATCTCACAAGCTGTTGATTTGGTCAGTATATAAAGGTTATCTCATATATTAAGTAAATTCCCTTTCATTGTTCTTCTTTTAACATGTAGATAGTGTTTTAAGAATAATGTACAGTTTTTTCTATATTTTTAGAACATTGATTTTCAAGAATTTCCCATGTAGATATCATAAGTATTCAGAAAATTGATAGGAAACTCAAATATGAAAAAAATGTTGTGATTTTGAAATGTTCAATGGATGTAAATTTGTATAAATATGCATGTAACACCATTCTAGACAATTTAATTTTCTTTTCTTTTAATTGTAAATTGGAACAATTATATAAATTAGCAGATTTGAATTTCCAGAATATATAGAATTAATTTTGCCTTTTCTGAAAGGTATACATGAATTTAGATTGAATTAAACCAAAATTGTGTCAATGTGACTTAAAAAATAAATATCTTGTATTAATTTTATGGCATTTTATCTCTACCGTTATCACTGTAGTTATGTATAACAAAGCATGCTGCAGACATCCAACTAAAGACGACAGATCTGTCAGTACGTCCCCTGTGGCAGAACATTAAAATAAGACGGATGCTAACTTCTGTGGGATTCCATCAGATTGGTCTACTGCTCAACTTCAATAAAACTCCGGAGAAAAAGTAAATGACACATTTAATACCGAATATGTACTTATAATACATGTATTTTAGCGGGATTCATATTTTAACGGAGTTAGCTCTGTTAAGAATGCCCTTTTCTTATACCATGCTCGTTTTCCTATCTTCCACATATCATAATGGAGAGCACATTACTTTGTATGATCACACTATTTCGTCAATTTGTCTACCTTTTAATTGTTTCCCCTTAAATTTGGTTGCGCTAAAATAAATACTCTATAAAGTACTATATGAATGTTTTATTAATCTCATAGTTTCCAAGGTCAAGGAGAAAGATGTTTAAATGTTATGAATAAGAGCATTAAGTGTGTAAGAATTATTTATTCCCTCACCTCCTCTGTGTGATTGATTTTCTTTCTTTTTTTTTTCATATTCGTGCCAAATTTAAAATGCCCTAAAAAATTTTGAAATATTACAAAAAAGCATTGATTGACAGTTTATTATCAGACATCATTACATAAAAGTTTGCCATAGTTAGATTAGTAGGTCAGAAAAAGACGACAAATATTTCCCGATTATAATTCAACTAAAATATATACAATAATTTAATTAACTGTTTATGAATTTTAACCATTGAATATGCTTTACTTGTAGGAGATTATTGAATGCCACCCTCCAGTTATTGCTGTCTGTAAGTGCATATAAAAGTCAGATACTATTGTACAGACTGGACGTAAACCTGTTAGGAAAACCAAGTGTGTCTAAGGTAAGTTATAATGTGTATTTCAAAATAAAATGAGCTCGGAGCGAAAAAATTCATTCTGTAAAATAATCTAAAAAATGGATTCCCGTTCATTGGCATTCATCAATTCAATACATCTACTGTGGGCAAATTTTATACATTATGCAAAAATTGATGAAGGAATTTGGTCTTTTCGAAATACAGAGTTACTTCCCATTTATGTAGGTATCTGACATTAAGTAATTATGATGTCATCAAGATCTATGGAAACAAGCATAAAATTCAGGACACAGAGTAACAAATAATTATGATGTTTTCAAACGAATTTAATTATGTCATAATGCTTTTTGCGTCCGATACCTGCATGTATGGGAAGTAACTTTGTATCTGGAAAAGGCCGAATTACAGAAATTACAGAATCTGTGTCAAATTGGGCATATTTTGAATATCTTCAACCAATAAACATATTTTAAATTTCACTCGTTTAAAAAATTTCTTTGGTTTGCAAACAGTTGCCTTCTATGTCATGTTCAATAGAAAATTTATGTACAAATCAGCTGAATGTATCAAAGACACACTGGTCTCTTAGTATTGACAAATGTTTCATTGATGGAGCATTTTCATGTAACATGGTTTGAAAGACATAGGTCAGACATGAATTGAAGGCTTTTTGCATAGTAATGTCATGAATTAAGTCATGGTTATAACGCATCATCGCTGCAAAGCTGAAACCATAGTTGTGTTGTCATTTTAAGTAAATAGTGGGATGTCTAACTTCTGTCTAGTTTTTAAAAAAAGATTTGAAAAATGTCTATTTTCAGGCATCGTTTCACACAGATACAGGGAAACTCCCGACTCTGGCACCAATCATCTTACCCAGAAATCAGGTATCATATTTTATTCTAACAAATTGAATGAGAATTACATTTTTTTTTTAATTATTTTTGGTAACTGGACAAAATGACTTACTATAATTGTTTCAATTTATGTCTCAGATTCAAACAATTATTCATGTGAAAGTCAAGTCTTAATTTGCCTGACTAAAAAATGTCATCAGTTTGTGGACATGTTTACCTGTACATGACCATCCATTGTTTCTCAACACATAACAACATATTTTAATGCATTACGCTTATAACGCACATTCTGATTGGTTGAGCGATTAAAAAACTGCAAGGGGATTCACGTTTCACTGCACTTTTTGCAATGACATCATGTGTTCCTGTGGTGACGTTCAAAGCAGGCATTAAATTCTAGCTCATTACTGACCAAAGCATTAGAATATCATGGTTACTATGTGTGTGTTTTACAAAAACTGACGGGGTATCGGCGAATCCACTGTCAGAAATATCTGTTTTACTAAATTTCTGATATCCCTGTCAGTTTTTGTAAAACACATGCATGGTAACCTCTAATTTACATCAGATACCATACCAAATGGGAAGTAACTCTGGACATAAAATAACCAAGTTTCAGTTTTATATTGACAATGTGTTCGAAGACTCTCAATTATAATCAATTATGTTCAATGAAATCTCTTTTATTAGCTGAGGATGAGTACACCATGGTTAAGTCGGGCGGAAAAAGCGGATGAAATGGACGAGAAAGTTCAACTAGCCAGAAGGTAAGGACAGATAACTCTTCTTACATAAGAAAATATAAAGGATAAATTTTCTTTTCTGCTTTGTTCTCATACCATGTATGTATATAACTTTGAAAAAATTAGAAAATTTCAAAGTGATAGTATAAAATTAAGTATTGAAAAGATGGCATTGTGTAAAGTTGAATTTATAGAAATTGTTTCATGTACATGTATGTCAGACACTCAAGCAAAAATTTCTTTAGGGCAAAATTTTGAAAATTTTAATCACAAAAATTTAATTTTATCTGATATCATCATATAACAGACGTCTCGACATTTCTCTTGATATTCATAACATCCTATTTTCTCCCTCACAGCAAGTCTGACCTAGATGACAAGTTCAAAGGTCATTTAGATCGAGCTAAAACTTGGCACCAGGTCACAGTAGCTGCTCAGGTCAGTAAACTATTCCATAGCTTTAAATACTCTCTCCTCTCTCAATATTCCATCCCCATTTTTTAAGTCCAGTAAATGT
Source organism: Pinctada fucata (assembly GCA_028142955.1). Lineage (NCBI taxonomy): Eukaryota > Metazoa > Mollusca > Bivalvia > Pterioida > Pteriidae > Pinctada > Pinctada fucata. The sequence continues at coordinate 13,346,709 of AP027109.1, forward strand.
TAAAATTGCCTAGCTGGGGAGGTTTTGTTTCTATGTAAATTTAGGAAACTGTTCGCGTACTTAAATTAAATAAAATTTAATATATTGACTTAAAAATTAATGTTGTAATGATATGTTGTAATAATATATATAAGAAACACCCCCTCCCCCCCTTAAAAAATGTTCATCTCCCAAAAGTTTTATAGCATTAATTTTGTAAAAGTTAAAGCAACACTAGCTGCCATCAGTTAAAAAATTAAGAAAAAGGTTAAAAGAAATGAAATCTTACATCCAATGATTTTTTTCTTTATGTGTACAAATATACTTAACCCTTCTCTCCTTAGAATTAAAAAATAATTATTTACTTTAAAGTTCTCTGAAAAGTTTAAAGTTCTTTGAAAAGTTTTATATTTTTAATGACATCTTTAAAAAAAATCTCCTCCTATGCTCAGAGTGATGAATTTGACGTGAGTATTTGTATGAAAAATAAAAAAATAATCATGAAAAATTGCCACCAAAATAATGAAAAATTAAAAAAAAAAAGAACAACAACTCCTTTATTAATTTAAAAGCAGATACGAAAACTATTTTTGATGTTGTATGCTCATCTAAAATTTATTGTATCTTCTTTTGTTTTTGAATTTTTAGGCTTCAGGCTTTGTACCCTCTTATTATATATTAAGAGATTTGGAAATTTAAAATGTCGATCTTTTTTCGGAAATAAGTATGATTCTGTTTACCCGTTCATCAATTGTTTATACTTTTGATCCTGATGCTTTAAGTTAGATTTGTTTTAACAAGTTTTGTACAATTATTACAGTTCTTGTAGCATGTCTGTTGTAACTTTGTTGTTCATACCTTGAAAAATTCATTCTGCAAAAATGGAACAATGGATTTAATATAATTATACATGATTCATCAATTTGTTTATTAATCTATTTTTTTTTTTTTTTTTTTTTTTTTTTTTTTTTTTTTTTTTTTTTGAAGAAAGGAAAACATGAAATGTGTTTTTTTTTTCCCTGCATCCGATATAAGATACCTGCATTTTATGCTTCATGAGGCTTGTAATTCAATGAGTTCAAGAAATTTTTATTGAAATTATTTGATTTCAAAAATGAAATTATATTCGAAGCTATGGCAAGTCATTGACATATGTCCATTTACATGTATAATTAATTACTATATATCAAATTTTTGCTAAATATTTTTTTTATCTTTTTTTTTTTTCATTTTGTGGTTTGCAATAATTTTGAAAAATTATGAACTATTTGGTTGTAAATATATTTCAGGCAAACGAGTCCCTGGACAAATACGGCCGCCCTAAATCGACCCCTCCAAAGGTCAAGGTCATAGGAGGCTCGACCGCCTCTCGGAATAGAATCCCAATCAAGAGGGAGCCACTGTTAGTCATACCAGAAGTGGATCAGAGGAGAGATTATGCTAACTTCGTCCTTCAACAAAGAATCGAAAATATTGACGTACGACACAAGAATGAAATCATGAAGCTGTACCTACCTTATATACAAGGGGCACATAACTGATACTTTATGAATTCTGTCTTTTCTATATACAGAGTTACTTCCCATTTGGAATGGTATATATATTCCGGTTTTTTTTATAATTATACAAAGTTATGTCCCATTTAAGAGGGTATCAGTCAGTATGTGATGTAAATGTATTATGACATAATAAAATTACAGTAGAAATGCTTTATTTTAAGCATGTTTTGCCTGAATTTGATGACGTCTCATTTAGTTTACGTCAGATACCATCCTGGATGGGTAGTAACTCTGTATTGAAAAAAACGAAAAAGATTTGTCAGAATAAGGATTGAATCATTTTGATGTAGATGATTCTTCTATGAAAATAAAATCATGAAATTGTATCCATCTATAGTTTCAAAGTAAATATATTGTTGGTAAGGTTTATGAAATAAACTCCAAGAGGAAAATCTATGAGATAGAACAGTCATGTACTAGTGCATATATTAGTGCTTGTACTAATGAAGCTAAATAACGTTACTGAAATACATGAGATAAATTTCAGAGATTCATCTTATTCATTAATAAATTCATGTAAATTTAATTTCTGTGTGTATTGACCAAGGTTCACATCACATTTTCTTTGTAATTTCGATTTATGTAAAGAAATGATGTGACAGAAATTTTGTTTATTCACTTTTAACACTTTTAAGATAATGACAGGTTGTGAAATTTTCAATGGATTGAATATTGCACTCTTTTTACCATGCATGTGTGTACATATGAGGGGAAACCACATGTTGATCATTGATTGTTATGAATTTTGTGATTGAGAGAAAAATTAATGCCATATTACTAGAAATCTTTTTGTGTATGTGTGTGGTTGAAAAATCTATTTTTCAATTTACTCAACAAGAAATTATGAATTTTGTGATTGAGAGAAAAATTAATGCCATATTACTAGAAATCTTTTTGTGTATGTGTGTGCTTGAAAAATCTATTTTTCAATTTACTCAACAAGAAATAAAAGTGAATAATCGCGACGTCATACTTTAGGAAAAGTGACAAAATTACAAGATGATGCAATGAAACATGACATGGCTTGTTTAGTGTGGCGATTTTAATGGCAAAAAGTATTTCTAGAAAAGGTCATGCAGTTTGTACATGTATGTACAGGTACTTTAATTTTTCAAAATATGTATCAGTTTGCATATGACTGTTAATTTATTTTCTGTTGAATATTTATTCACTAAAGGGTGAACAGGAAATTCTTTATTTTTTTGAGTGATACCACAAGATCTATTTTACTATGCACAATATTGAATAGTCTCTCCCTCCCTCCCCCCCCCCCCCCCCCCACTTATTCCAATGTACTGTATTTGTGATAATTTCATGTGATATACATGTACATATACATGTATACTGTTGGAAATTCACCGGCGTTTTGCCTTTACTAAAGAAGGTTGTATAATAAATGTCCAACTCTTACTGCGATAATTTTTTTTACATTGACATCAGTATTCTAAGCATACATGTTTAACCAGAGATGGGTTTATATTTTTTGTTATTTTTTATTCATTTAGTTACTTTTTTTTTTTATTATTTATTTTTTTATGTTTTACTTATGTTTGTGCCATTATTAAGTTTTCAATGTTTAAATTTCTAAGGAAACTGTATCCGTAGTTAGGGGATACCATGTTTGTATTTTAGAAATGATCTGCAGGGACATTGTTAATTTCTTAGTGTTAACATTATTCCATGAATCTGTTTAATGTTAAATTGTCCTCAATGAATTTTGTTCTACTTTTGAATCGATATAGTGTTAGCATGACTTGCTCATATTCCTGGTTTTCCATTTCAGTTTATAGTCTCTATTATAGGTGAATATTTAACCTATGAGCAAATCCTACTAAGACATGAAAATTGCTGTTATGAATATAACACATACATGTATTATTCAGAAATTCAATTGCCAAAATATAAATGTCCTTGAATGCTGACCTTCTATGAAATTTCCATGGATACAGTATTCTATTGTGTGTTTACCTTGACTTTGTATGTATGACCTTCTGTTGACCTTTGACCTGGTATTGACACTGTATTTGTTTATTTCTTCAAACATTATATAAAATTCTTATACAGAAATCAAATAGTTTTCTTGTTTGTAAATTGTCATAATGTGCATGCTCACGAGATTCCCCATGAGAGCCGTAAAAGGGGTAGGACCAATATTGGCCCTCATTTTGATCATTGCACTTCAAAGGATTATTAACTGTGATTTGACACTTTGATCTGCTCTCTTCTAAATAATGAATCTATATGTTGTAAACAATGCATTTATCAATAGCGTTTAGTTCTCTGAAAACATCAAAATTGGCAATATTCCGCGATATTGCTACCAAAACTACATTTTTTTTTAATTTCAGCTATGGGTGCATTCATTAACTAAGATGAAAAAGATTATCAGTTTATCTTTTTGTCATAAACGTTTTATCTTAGTTAACACATGCCGCCATATCAAATTCTTCCACAAAAGACAAATTTTCCAGGAATTTTCGCCTCATTTTGTCAATGTCAAAATGACGTCACTTCACGACGTCAATACATTCAAATGGCACATTGTCTGGTGATATTTTTTCTTTTCATAAAGAGGTAAATGTTTGTGAATTTTCATGAGACATACCAAGTATTTCGTATTGAAATTTAATTCTAGACAAAAATGAAGGGCCGATTTAGGGATCTCGTGGCCCTACCCCTTTATTTATTAAAGGCACGGAGGAGGTTTTACCAATCTTTAGTAGTGACCTTGACTTTACATATACATTGTATGACTTTAATTCAAGGATACCTTGCAAACATTGGGGTCCAAGTTATATGAAATCTGGTTGAAATCAATGGTGCAGAAAAATGCTAAGGCACTAAGTTTTACCCATCAAGCATGTCAAGTACTGTGACATTGACACAGTTCAAGGTCATGTAATGTTAAAATGATAATACTTGCAATCTGGTATTCTCTAAAACCACTTGAACTGTAAAGAATAACTAAAAGACCATTAATCAACAAATAGTCAGAATTTATTTCTAACAAAATCACAAATTACTTGTGGGATATGTATAGTGACATCTTTAAAGTTCTGGACCGATACTATAATTCCAATTTTCAAGCTTATCACAAATAAATGGACGGCATCAAACAAGAGTGTGTAAAAAATTCAACATAAATAATAATAAAAAGACACATCAACAAAGCAATATACAAGTAATTACATGTATTGAAATTTCTCCGAATATTTATCGTAACATTTTTCTATTCATCGATACCCTTGCAGCAAAGTTGTGAAAGGATTTCTTCGGATCAGACCCCTCTCTTACGTTCCATAGTCAAAAATGTTGTTTTTAGCTTTATCATGAAAATAATTTCAACTTTATCATGTGCAATGGATGCAGCAGACACATATTTGTAAATGTCCTAGTCAAATGACAATGCCTTTGTGAAATACACCTGCACAAATTTCCGAGCAGATCTTCGAAAAAAAGGTGAGTGAAATAGTGAGAACAGTGTAAATATTGACATCAAATCCGAAGTAAATCAAACATTTTCATTCAAGAGATTGAACAGCCAAATACTCATGTCAGACCATATAATCTTATAATTTAAAAGCAATATTAACAATTGATACGGACTTAAAATACTAGCAGGTGAGCGTAAAACATAATATTTTCACATTCATATAAATAGCCCTAAATACTCAACAAAATAAAAAGGTAAAATAGAAAATAAAAATCTTAACTGATCTACATTAAATATATATAAAATATCCGTTTCTAACACACTAAATATTGTTGATGTTGATGAAAATAATAAATTGAAAATATAATGTTCCCCAAATGAATAATGATTATTTCTGGATTAATTCAAAAGACGGAGAGAATTTCCAATGTCTGGAAGCATTATTGTAGGAATTTCACTATTTAAAACAAAAAAATGATGAAAATAGTGCCATGAAAAACAAGTACATGTACTACATTATTCTATCTAACAATGTGATTTCTCATACTATGTGCATTGACAAATATGAAATATTGGTTTATATAAAGAATAAGTGTCTCACTTTGTGTTTTCTAACAGGTATGCAACACACAGCAAGTGCATTTATCGTACATGTCGCATACCCATAACAAAGCACAAATTAAGACATTTATCCTATATACATGTTGTCTGTTTCATTCTTGTTTTCTAAAATCGTGTTTTTCTTAGAGTTAAAAAAGGTGACGTTAAAATTCAGGTCACCGTGAGTTCAGTTTTCAGGTTGGAACAGCCGTAACAGCATGTTTCGTTAGATCTTATGCATTGTTACGCCACAAGCGTTTTCATGCAATATGCAAACACGTTCCTTTCAATAGTTTCATCTTGGGGAATAACATTCAATTTGGTCATGCAAATAAATTTGACATTTTCTCATGATATCAGTTGACTTTATAGATGTTGAAAGGAGTTAATTTTTTTTTTCTAATAAAATGAGCATTTCTCCTTGAAATTCTGTCTGACTGAATCAAGCTTCTAAATGATCAAATTACACAAAATTATGTGACATTAATAAATAACAGATGATATGCTACAAATGAATTAAACTTCGGAAAATGAGGTTTATTTTTCTTGGGTAATGAGATTTTTTTTTCTGTATACTTTCTGTATACGTGTATTCACTCAGACTTTTCAATGGTGAGGTAGAGTTTAATGAGATACATGTACCGGGTAATTGAATTCTATATTTTTAAATATGAGAAAGAAAATACTGATAAAGATAAATAAGTAAGGAATGACAAATGTAAAATTAATGGAATGGAATGATTCAGAAGTGATCTTATGGTCTTTAAAATGTTTTAATTTTCACAAAACCTTGTGACATGTAAAGGGACAAAATTATCTTTTGGCAACAATCAATGCCCTACTTGTATCTGTATATCTTATAAAATGCTTCTGATCTGTATATCTTACAAAATACTTATTTTAAATTTTGTCTTTATAACTATTAGGATTTTTTTTTTTGTACATGTATGTAATAAAAATAAAATATTCATACATCAACTTTTACACTAAATGTTAAAAATCATTTTCAAATGCATTAATGGTCCCCCTTTGATGATAATCCCTCACATATGCGTTGAAAGAATTAAAAGAATCTAGCTGATATAAACAGATCTAAAGTAAAAAATAAATGTGAACAATTAAGAAATTCTTTAAGAATTACATATTTTCTCTTACCCTTGGTAAAAAAAATTAATATTAATTTTACATGACTTTTTGTATTACCTTTTGAAAATGTTTAATAGTATGCTATGACTGTTAAATTTTATACTCAATTTATTGGCGATCTCTCTTTTTATTAGACATTTTTCATGTTTGCAGACTTCGGACACTGCACTTGGAAGGGACTTTGTCACAAACGTAAATTGTTAATGTTATCCCAATTAGCCTAGCTTAAATATTGTGAGATTTTTTTTATTTTCATGCTCTATACAGTCATTTCATCTATGTGTATTCAGATTTTACTGTTCTTATTGCATCCGATTTCTTTTATATTACCCCTTAAGTGCAAAGTCCAGAGTGCGAAGTCCCAAGTACGTCAACTTTTAAAATGTCCATTTGGAACCTTTAGGGTTTTTTTTTTACTTTGGAATGAAACATGGATATTCTTACATGTACAACATGTACAATAATCATAATTATCATGAAGTAAACAGAAAATCTATAGAAGTAACAGAACAATAAATAAATAGGACCTCCCGAAAAATCTCATGCTTTTTTCTTAGTTTCTATGAAAATCTAAATTCTACAGTAACTTATACTTTGAGCAATTTATAAATTGACACTAACTAACAATACTTTGGCACTGAAAATTTTGTTCATCTTTTTGTTCTATACAAAAAAAATATTACATGCAAAAAATGCCATTAATTAAGACAACTGCATGCTAATCTAATTGCATTGCATATCTTAGAATGACATTAAAATGTTGTCAAATACATGTACATGTATACCAGTTACACTTGATAAAATGTATTCCTATGTATACAGTCTCTTTCATTAACATTAAACACACAATGCAACAAAGAAATATGCATTCATAAAACACATAAACAGAGCATCCAAGCTTCGATGTGACCTTGAACATTATTTTTGTACCACTTGCGTACATGATCAACATTCATGCCAAGTTACACCATAATCAGAAATGCATGTGTCGCCTGCAAAACATAGTGACACTTAGGAATCACTTTTATAGGGTGTTACATCAAAGTGTGACAGACAGACAGACAACGGACAAAGTGATCCCTAAGTGCCCCTATGCTTCGCAGGCAACATAAAAAATGTTGTGAAATAAATACGAGTCAGTGCATATTTAATTGCCTAACTGACAATAATATCAAAATATTGTATTTAGCACATCTGGTGTTTTGCACATATTTTTTTGACACACGTGTGCTACATGTACATGTAATGTGCTCGAGCATAAACAAAGAGCACTGATTTCTTTCAGCTTTAACTGACCATAAAAAATGATCCTAAATTCAATATACACATATTCATGTGTGGTCAACAAATACATGTACATGTGAACAAAATGCAAAACTTTATATTCTTCTTGGCGACAAAAATGAATTATTTTTTGACAATACATAATATTTAATAGTCACTCCTCATGGAAATACATACTGATAAATATAAATAATTTCATTCACTCTCAGCCACTCCGCTATTAGAAATTACAGATTTCAGATGGACAGACAGACCGATACACAGACACACACGATGATGGATCCATATGACATTTTAATATTAGTTATACTTACATGTATGCGAGTAACAAGAAAAGTTAAGACTAGAGAAGAAGTGACTTCATAATCGTGAACGATTTCAAATTTTATCTTGAGTGGAACAAATAAACAGAAAAAAAAGATGAAAAAAAGATGAGGTTTTCTTTTCTAATACATGTAAATGTAAACATCTACACAAATACTGTTGGAAAAAATAAAGTTATAATCTAAGTAGAAGGACTTAAACCAAAATGTTGACGGACATCGTCAATCTATAGACCAGAATTGCTTTGCAATCCAGCCAAAAATTTAGTTTTTAATGGACGGCAAATTTGACATATTGATAATGCACTCTTCTTCATCTGATCATCAGTTTGAATTCTTCAGGTTAGAAGGACATAGATGAAAAAGTCAGTTTTTAAAGGGGTAGGGCCACAAGACCCCTAAATCGGCCCTCGATTTTTCTCTAAAAATAAATTTTATGGGGAATACTTGATATCTCTCATGAAAATACGAATGTTCACCGCTTTTAATGAAAAGAAAAATATCACCAAACATAGTGCCAATTAACTGTAATGACGTTATGAAGTGACGTCATTTTGACGTCATTGACAAAATATGGCGAAAATTGCTTGGAATTTTGTCTTTTGTGGAAGAATTCAATGTGGCCGCATGCGTTAAATGAGATTTAACATTTATGACAAAAGGATATAATGATAATCTTTCACATATAATTTTTCATCCTAGTTAATGCATGCGGCCATTGCTAATTTTATAGAAATAGGTACTTTTTGCATCAATTTCGCGGAATATGACCAATTTTGGTGTTTTCAAAGGGCTAAAAGCTATTGATAAACACAATGTTGACAAAAGATAAATTCGTGATTAAGTAGAGAACGTTTCAAAATGTCAAATTACAGTTAAAAATTCTATGAAGTACAATGTTCAAATATAGGGCCAATATTGGGCTTCGTGGCCCTACCCCTTTGACATGTTGACAATGCACTTCACTTCAACTGATCATCAGTTGGAATTCTTCAGGTTAGAAGGGCATAGATGAAAAAGTCAGTTTTAATGGACGGCAAATTTGACATGTTTACAACGCATTCTACTTCATCTGAACATCAGTTGGAATTCTTCAGGTCATGTCTACAGATTGGACAGCTTGCATTCCTCTGTAATAAAAAAAAAGCATCAGACTGTTTCACTAAAGTTCTAATGAAAATTTCAGGAATTTTCATAACTTTTGATTGATTAGTACTGCTTTTAACTAGATCTAGCAAAGTTTTGGTTCTGAATTTATACTTAGTATCTAAAAATGATATAAGAAAACAAAATACAATCAAATTAGAAAACTTCACAACCTTTTTATTCCATCATCAAAGTTTGGAAAATTCCCAATATGAACTGTTCAAGAAGAGGTACATGTATATTGCCTGTTGCATGTTTGACACTAAATATGCAACCTTGACCATGTTGACCTTGCAGGTGACCTTGACCCTCATTGTGTACCGAGTCTTATCGTGCTGGACTAAATGTATCTAAGCAAGTACGATGGATAAATACTGCATCTCAATTAAGCTATAACCATGTGTGTTAAAGTTTGACTGGCAAACGGACAGACCGACTGACACAAGACAGAATGATCCCTATATACAATGTATGTAGGTTACCCTTGAATAGCAGGCAACATAAAAATGGAATATAAAGTAAAGACCACAAAAATTAATAACCTTAATCCATAATAGACCTTTTTCATATTACCGCTAGACTTGCTTTTTAGACATGTCAAGACCCGACATCACTACTTTTGACATTATTTCTGACTGCAAATCTGCTATGCTGCAACAGTTAAAAGTTATGTCAAATCTTGTGATGTGGGGTGTTTAAATGTGTAAAATGCAAGTCAATGGCAGTAATGTGAAAATCTTCTGTTATTAAATTTGTCTATTAATAAAATTGTCTATTACATTTATCTGTATATAGTAGAAAAGAAAGTACTGTACATGTATAACTTCTTTTGGACATTAGAAAAAATAATTCATTCAAAGATATTCTACATGTAGACATTTTGATTTAAAAATTCTTAAGATTTCAATAAATATATTCAGTATTTTCGAAAAGCAGAGTTACTTCCCATTTGGGACAGTATCTGATGTAAACTAATTGTGACATCATCAAATTTTACGGAAACACTCCAGGAAACGATGGTACAAAATAAACGTTACCATTCCATTTTCATGATGTCATAATGATTTTACGTCACATACTGTCTCAAATGGGAAATAACTCTGTATTCCACAAAGACTCAATATATTCAAGAATTTTTTCTCCGTACCTTGAGCCACTCCTTGACACAAGCTGCATGGAATTCATGTTTACAGGGTAGCGTACATAGATTGTCGCCAGTTTTATACGACGATAGGCAAACTCGACATTGTGGTCCCTCGTGATCTTCCGTTAATACTTTTTTTGTACTCGTAAACTTCTTTGTTGGAAGTTTTTTAAGGTCATTTTCTTCTAATCCCCGATTTTTGACCTCGCCCATTCTTTCAGCTAATTCCCATAATGCCTGTATAAATAATCATCAAAACATTTTTACACATAAACATTTAGGAAACAAATAGCTTAAAACGAGTAATAACGGTTACCTTAATGCAGAGAAGATAAGGATTGTATTGATAGCAGAGGGTGTTTAAAGGCCGACGTTGGGAACCACCCGGTCGTTAATAGGTTTACCTGAGTGACAAGCTTGATAGGCGTGGCATACCGTCTTTGAAGACAATGCCGTCTGCGAGTGGTATGTTACATCAAAGACTTACCGACAGGTAATCCTTTATTATGCTGATGAGATACCCAAGTCTCATCTGTTTTAAGCTGTCAATCAAAAATTGATAGGGGTAAAATGATTAAAGGGAACCAATCAGATACCAATAGGAGATGTTAACCCTATAGCAGTCAGTGAGGAAATGACAGAAAATTTACCTGTCCCCTTATATAGTCCCCCGTCGGCCTTTAAGCATTGTTTCAACCAATTCTTGTTCTAATCTGAGAATTACTGTAAGTTTAACACTATTTTCTTACCTCATAGTCGTTTGGGTCAACATCGTCAGGCACCAAGAGGTCAGGTCTACGGCCCATCAGAAATAAAATCAACAGCATTGGATCTCTCTGTTAACAGAAAGTACTAAGTTTGGAGAAATTCTATTCAAACCCTAAACAAACTTTCGAACCACTCACTTTTTTTAATAGGCAGCTTACTTAATTTTATAGAAATCTAAATGTCCAAACAAGAACAAGTGATAACTTTAAGCTAATTTGCTTTGCATGAGACTCTAGTATTCAAACTGACATACCATAATCAAGCAGATAAAATTTTTCTTTGCTTACCATAATATGTATAAATCTGGCATCATTATTTGTCCCTCGATCTACCAGTAAAATCTCAGGTTCTGTCTCGCCACGAGGTAATTCTGGTCTGTTAAGGGCAAGAGATATGGGAGGTACTGAAATAACAAGAGATTACTGTATTTCCATCTTTTATTCACGAGCGTTTTATTTTTGCCATATATTATTTGCAAGGTCCTTTGATTCACAAATTTAAAACACAGCGATTATGTTCCAACACATGTGTCGTAAAATACATACATACGATGTTGTGAAAATAAAACATTGCCAACCAGTCACCTCACTTGTACTCACAAATGTAAGTCCTCGCGAATAAAAGACAGTTAAACCAGTTACAGTATACATCCATGATGTTAGGTCTTTTCATTTTTCAGGGTTAATTTCCATTCGGAACAGGATCTAATGTAAACGCATAATGACGTAACAAAATTCCCACAGAAACGTGCTATTTGAAGAATTTACGGATAACTTCACAAATGAGGATTTTAAACTTGACTGAATTGGCACACTTATGGTTGGTTGGTACAAAATTTCACCCAACAAATTCAATGTCTTCTTCAATGACTTCAGCTCATTTTCTGTGCCCTCAAAGAATTAGTAAACAGCCTTTAATTTGCCTTGTCTTGTTTTTGTCCAATTCAAATAGGAGACTGATTCGCCCAGACTATTAAATTGGCCAACTTGCACATTTTGTGTAGAAATCATTTATGCTAAATTCTCTTCACACTGTTTTAAATTTGCCCTCATGTCAGTAGTACAGTATTAAACAAAGGGTTATCAAAGATTACATAGCTCGCCTATACATGTACATGTTTTTGTCAAAAACCAGGTTCAAGTTTTTGAAAAGTAGGTCAAAGTCCAAGGTCAAGGTCACTAGGTCAAAGGTCATGGTCTCAAATGAAAGGTCTCGTCACAAGGTACATGTATCTACATGTGAAATATCAAAGCCCTACCCCTTATAGTTCTAGAGATATAGCCCAGGTTAAAGTTTTGTCTATGGACGACGACAACGACGACGCCGCTGAGGGTATGGCATTAGCTCTCCAGACTTTTTCGTCCCGGCGAGCTAAAAATGCCCTAAAATTTCTACAAGTAAGACACTACCATTTTCAGTATCGGGAATTATTGACACAAACTCTTTAAGTAGGGAATTATTAACAAGCTAAGCTAAAAGATCAAGTATTGAAAATAAAATCATAAACAAATATCAGTAATTATGAATGTGTGTTTCTGTATTTGAACATGCAGGATATAACAGTACATGTCAATTTTAATGTATACCCACCACTTGGTTCCATAGACCTCGGTGTGTGCTGAAATGCAGACGGAGTCGTGTCCTCTGCCTCGTCACTACTAGAGGAGTCTGACTGTACAGTAGATGTCACTGTCGTCACCGTCCCTCTGCCCCGCCCTCTCGAACGTCGAGGACGCGTACCTCTACTCCTACCTCTGGTCGCTACTCCTGTGGATTGAAAAAAAACGTCTTTTTGAAACATGAATGTCCTGGTATTTGTCAGTGAAAAGACAGTTTTCTGTTAAGCAGTTATGCCCGTACAAATTTTTAATTTTTGCTAAGGGTCAGTTGTTTCCTAAAACAAACCTACTTCCTTTTGTTGATGATTTTAAGATTATGGGCAACTGATTCCTTAACAATCTTCATGAAAGCCGTTTTTTGTGTGATTATTCTTTTACACTCCATCCTGTCAAAACCTAACCGCCGCTGCCGTTTAACAGAGAAAAAAATTTGCGTGGCCTAAACTAAAGCAGTGGAAATTTTTCATACCTCTACGGGGTGTAGTTGAGGTGGTTGTATTTGTATGTGATGAAGACGTTGTAGGCGTCGTACTGGGCGTGACCACCTCCGTCTCCGTGGGCCGCATGCCGTGACTTGCCCTCCTGTTGCCAGCCCGAGCTCTACCCCTCGTCAGTCCACCTCTAGTACTAGGGGCCGGGGCTATGGCGGTGGAGCGTGGCGGAACATTCTCCTCCACTGTGGAGTCGGAATTATCCGAATTGTTTTGGTCGTTATTTTCATCTTCACTGTCCTGATGAATGGGAGGGGAGAAAATTATCATTTCTTATATCAACTTCAAACTTTCTTTTATTGACTGATAAAGTTTTCTTCTTTGATCAAGTTGTAAAAGTTTGACACAATTTGACCAGCAGACTAAAGGTTGACATATATCATTGACAAATTGTACAGTTTGCTAGACAATTTCTATTAGCCCTGCAGAATTTCTGGTAGCCATGCGCAGGCATCAGGCTATTGAGTTTAAATTGTGAAGATTGGTTTGACTCATCATTTAAAATGGATTCTTTAACGTATCCAATGTACAAATGAAGATCTCGCGAAAGTCTCGTCCATTTAAACAGTGTTAAAATTATCTCGGTAATCTTCGGCAGTGTCTCGATAGTTTCCGTGGCTTGAGTGATGGTCGGCATGTTGACCTTTGATGATGGAAACCATTATTTTTGTTGTATTAGGTATATTTAGGTAAAAATATGCCATGATTCTAACTATATAATACACTTGATATTTATTTGTACAACGGATACCTTAATAACCCACTGATGAAGACAGGAAAATCTTATAATATTTTTCTTTACAGTGGTAATCACTTACCGAGCCATGGGCATTCCTCTGGTGTAGAGTGTGATGAACAAGTGACGTAAACAGCTGTGTTAGTGGTGTCATGGTCCGTAACGGAGGTCTTCCACCATCACCGCCCTCACGTCGCAGGCGTTGTAATTGAGGGGCTCGATTAATGTCTCTGTGCATGCGTCTGGCCATTTCTTCATCCTCCTAAGAAATATATTAGTAGCATTTTTTTTAGCTTTAAAATTAAAGGAGGAAAATCAATTTTATAGGGAACTTAATACTAGATTTTGCACCTCGAAGCACAACATGAAAAAATTATTTAGTTTAAACATATTTTATTTCCATTAAACATGAAATGGGAATTGGGCACAAGTTATAAAAACATTATTTAAGCCCTTTCCCTTTATTTATGGATACATGTACGAAACATCAAAGCCATAAGGTTCAAAGATATGGACAAACTATTCCTCAAACACAAAATAAAGGCAACACATGAGGTAACAAAACAGCTCAAAATGTACGTGCAATATTTGAGCACATGTTGTTCAAAGACAAAAAGTGATAAATAGTTTCTTAATAAAGTGGTTCATATATCAAGGTCAACAGAAAGATTTGTGGCAAATCAAGAATGCACATATATGAAATATGAAAAAAAAAGAAATAAATTCCAACTGCATACCTGTCAACTTTTTTCAGACAAAAGAGGGTCAATGACCCTCTTTGGGAAATGAAAAAGAGGGTCATAGCGCGGGAAACAAATTCGCGACCTTTTGCTTGTGTCATTATGAATAAAATTTAACCCCCCCCCCAAAAAAAATACAGGTCAATAAAGTTCATTTTATTGTAAGACATGTAAAGCATTTATTTAAATTGTAATACTGCATAATCATGATAATGAAGCACATGTGTAAAATTTTAGGACTTATTAATCAATGCCTGAAGGTTCATAGTTGAATTTGCTAGGCTAGATATATTTTCATTTAGTCATTGCTATACCATGATGAAGATTTTGTGTGAAATAAACTCTACATTTCACTGCTTCAATTGTTATAAACACTACAAAAACATTTGTCCCTTAATCTCCGTGTTTACGATCGTCTTTCCATAGACATTCCCATAATAATCCAAGCCCAGGTCGTTAAAACAACATGAAAGTGGCTAATTACTTCCCATATCACTAAACAAACAACCCAATTTACCTGTAAATGCAGGTGTTTTAATTGAAAAGTCACAGCTGGAAATTTAAAGTCCCAAGTAATAGACGGAACCAAATCGGAATCGGGTGATTCCCGGGTCAGCAACAAAAAATCGGGTGAAAGAAATGACCCGTGCGTGTGATAAAAAATAATCGGGTCAAAGGGTGAAAAAGCGGGACTGACCCGCGGAAAGCAGGTCAGTTGACAGCTATGCAACTATCTTTTAAGGTTTTGACAGACAGAACTGAACAAATCTAAAACTTTCAGTGTTTGCAAAGGTTCTTCAGACATCAGACATTTCCTGGTAAAGATCACGTTGGTTCGATTAAAGACCCAAATGCGTCTGACCATATGTCCTGTAAAGATTTAGGACCTTTTGTAAACACCAAACTTTATGCTCTCGATTATCCAATCATGGGAGCATAAAATATTACTTTATTTCTAACAAACGAATTCACGTTACCTGAAGCCGTGCCGTTTCTTCTTCTTCTTGTAGTTGCCTAGCGAAGGCTTCGTCCTTAGAGATGCTATACGGACGGCGAGATGATGGTGGTCTATGGGGACCCCCTCCACTAGCCATGGTATTCACCTATAAACATACCGAAAAAAAGTTACATTGTACTTACAAAGTTTTCAGCAGAGGAAAAAAATTCCAAGTTGCAACATTTTGATAATGTTATTAACAGTACATTTTTTCAAGAAAATGAACTTTCGAAATTTCTCAATCACGTTTTGTCAATCGTTTTCGTAGTTCAATAGAAATATGTTTTGAGTGTTCACTTCTATTGTCACTTGTGACATTGCGCATTTTCATTTTGGTACGTCACGCGTTACAGTGCTGAGCTCCTTGTGAAGTCATAACACTATTGTAGTGCGTGGAGTCTCACTCACACAGGAAATCCGGCCAAAGGATGCCCAACTGCGACTTCCTATTAATTTCATGAGGTGTTATCGTATTTAAACGGTCTATCCAGAAATTTTCATGCACTCTCCTATAATAGCATGCTTCCATCACACAACGTTCTAAAATTAAGAATTTGAGGTCTTTGAAAGTGTTATCAGGTTTGCGACACTGAAATGGATCCTCTATAATTTATTCACTTAAATGATACTCAACTGAGACAGGCTAATGACTTGAATTTGATTAATTCACTCCAAATTATTGCATGCATAAAGTTTGTTCAATTTTTATTTGTACTTAAAATCAGGTTTATGACACACAAAAAAGTGTTTATACTGGGCATGTGGAAAGGTCGGCAGAGAGGAGGAGGGGCAATTTCCCCTAAAATTTTGATCTGGAATTTTTTTTGCAAAGTCTTCCTGCCGCCCCCTCCCCCCATAAAAATCAAATGGTTGCCCCCTTCCAGAAAGACTCTTTGATCCAATTTTCGCCTTTAACCACAAATAAAACAAATATTAAGTAGAATCATGGCGGGTGCTGCAGATCGAGATTCCAACTGGTCGATAGCAGAAACATGGTTTAAATGGATTACTTTTCACATTTTCAGGTAGGATTTAACAAATGTATGTTTCATTTCAATGCACATGCATTATTTTTATACAGGCAATGGAGAATACACCAATAATCGAAAGATACACAACGAGCTCTGATCGCCAATTTCCCCACACACTTTATGAAGCACGAATTTGGAACTGAGGTTGTGCTTAGACAAAAAGTAAAGAAGCTACTCAGTTTCCATTGAAATTAGTCTGCCGGGTGCCCAAACGGAAGAAGAGGATCAGAGCATTTCCGCAACCATAAATTTTTAAAAAGTGGGATAAAGGGTGGGTCAGTGAACTCAGATTCACTTTTCTCAAACAGTATTCTGTTTGATATGATGGCATCGTAGAACAGTGGTTAAAAATAGGGACATTGCATGCAACATGGAAAAGCATGCTTCAATTTTTTTATCTCCAGACTTAACCGACAGTAGCGGGGCTCTTTTGGACATAAGATACCTTTAATTCGTTCTTCAATTAAGATAAACATTAGGATAACTGTTGTCAATGTAACTAAAGTGGAATATATCTGCCAGACAGAGAAGACAAATGAAAGAATTCAATGTCAGTGCATTGTCAACTGGCCGCCATTTATAAACAATCCGAAGTCGATTCGACCGTAACTTTGATGAAGACAAATATATTCGAGCCGATTCATATGGCAGTTCAGTTCAGTTACATGTATAGATTCCGCCTCTACTAGGCGTACCGTCCGAAAACGTAAGATGTATGTTGGAGTTTTGACCTATGCAATGGACCCATCCGAAGCAGTGAGGGTTCTTTTACGTGCTACGCCCATCCGAGACACGGGACCCCCCCGGTCCCTTCCGAAAGACTAATAGGCTGGGGTTACTTGGCTATATACAAGGTGTTAGCCCACAACACCTGGCTACGCCACCCCTTGGTAAAGAAAAGTATACTTTATATTCACTTCGTAATATCAAGCTGATTCATATAATTTCTTAAATGTCATCTATTACCATTCTTTATCTCTTCAAGGCAGACAAAACAAGGACAAACAATGAAAAAAAAGCAAGATAACACTGTACATATATACATTGTACCGTACATGCATTGAGAATAAGATACAAATGTAAGGGTTAATTTGTATAACAATCTGATTGTTCCTGTATACTCAAGATCAGAGACTGGACCCCCCCCCCCCTCCCCCCCCCCCAAAAAAAAAACCCGATTGTTTCCCTTTACAAAATCTTATGGGAACTTGAATATACCGGTACCGGCCGTAGAGCGGCGTAAAATTAACCAGCAAAATTCAATTAAATTTCATAATCATCCAATGTGCTCAAATGCGATGAAAGAAATTACTATTATCAGACTGAAACAATTATCTAATTACACTCTTATTACGCTCAATAGTACTATTAGAGGTGTCTTCCTGTTTCTCCCCTTTTTGTAAAAAATATATATTAAAGGTTGGAATTGAGGTGGGAACAACAGGAATAATTACGGGGTTGCTAGAATCACATACTGTAATTAAGCAATTAACTAATTAAATTAGTAAAATTTTACCAGTAATTTATGCAAGTTTACCCGTATTTTTCTTTAATTCTAGCTTATTATCATCTCGTACATGTACCTGTAGTAAGGCCACATTTCGTGTGTGTGTGTGGGGGGGGGGGGAGGGGGGGAGGACGGGGGTGCAAAATATTGTTGTCACTCCAGAGACAGTAACATGTCATCGAACTTTGCCTTATGATTTGCCAAAGTGGATTAAACCTTGATTTTCAAGGTCAAAACATACTAGTGGTCAGGATGCAAAATGACAATAATTTAAAGCACTTCTATTTTCCACAAATTCACCCGGTTAAAACACGTCCGACTTCTTCAATGTCCTGGGTAAAAATGAACATTCACTTACCAAACGTTTACTCTTTTCAGCAATTGTCTTCACTATGACGTCACAATACGTCCTTGGAACAATGTTAAAACTTGAATTAATAAAATCGGTGCAATAATCGGTAAAATCGGTAATACCGATAAATCGGTAAAAATCGATAAAAGTCGTAGAGTTTGGTAAAATCGCATAGAAAAAAAGTTTTTATTCCTAAAATTGGTAAAAACCTTTAGAAACTAAAAACTTTTTATTTCTAAAACAGCGCTTGACACGCTAATACTTCACCGTTTCGAGACAAACCGGAAGTAGTTCATTCGCCATATTGGAGTAATCGTTACCTGTGTGCCAAACAGGAAATAATATGAACATATCAAAGGAACATATCAAACATAGGGTAAACGAAGGGAAATAAATCTCGCTACACAACACCTCCCCTCCCCCTCCCCCAAAACCCATCCCATGTTTCGTCAATAAAATGAAAACAAACAACACTAACCATCGATCATTCGCACACAAATTCTGCAGGATCCTCTAGTTGAACAACAGCACATCTTCTTTTCCTCAAACTTTTCGCAATAAAATTTCTCAAACATTCGCAAGGTCCCATGTTTAGGCCAAACCAATTTCACCCGGTAAAAACACGTCCGACTTCTTCAATGTCCTGGGTAAAAATGAACATTCACTTACCAACCGTTTGCTCTTTTCAGCAATAGTCTTCACTATGACGTCACAATACGTCCTTGGTGCAATGGTAAAACTTGAATTGATAAAATCGGTACAATAATCGGTAAAATCGGTAATACCGATAAATCGGTAAAAATCGATAAAAGTCGTAGAGTTTGGTAAAATCGCATAGAAATAAAGTTCTTATTTCTGGTAAAAACCTTTAGAAACTAAAAACTTTTTATTTCTAAAACAGCGCTTGACACGCTAATACTTCACCGTTTCGAGACAAACCGGAAGTAGTTCATTCGCCATATTGGAGTAATCGTTACCTGTGTGCCAAACAGGAAATAATATGAACATATCAAAGGAACATATCAAACATAGGGTAAACGAAGGGAAATAAATCTCGCTACACAACACCTCCCCTCCCCCTCCCCCAAAACCCATCCCATGTTTCGTCAATAAAATGAAAACAAACAACACTAACCATCGATCATTCGCACACAAATTCTGCAGGATCCTCTAGTTGAACAACAGCACATCTTCTTTTCCTCAAACTTTTCGCAATAAAATTTCTCAAACATTTCGCAAGGTCCCATGTTTAGGCCAAACCAATTTCACCCGGCAAAAACACGTCCGACTTCTTCAATGTCCTGGGTAAAAATGAGCATTCACTTACCAACCGTTTGCTCTTTTCAGCAATTGTCTTCACTATGACGTCACAATACGTCCTTGGTGCAATGGTAAAACTTGAATTGATAAAATCGGTACAATAATCGGTAAAATCGGTAATACCGATAAATCGGCAAAAATCGATAAAAGTCGTAGAGTTTGGTAAAATCGCATAGAAATAAAGTTCTTATTTCTAAAATTGGTAAAAAGCTTTAGAAACTAAAAACTTTTTATTTCTAAAACAGCGCTTGACACGCTAATACTTCACCGTTTCGAGACAAATCGGAAGTAGTTCATTCGCCATATTGGAGTAATCGTTACCTGTGTGCCAAACAGGAAATAATATAAACATATCAAAGGAACATATCAAACATAGGGTAAACGAAGGGAAATAAATCTCGCTACACAACACCATCCCCTACCCCTACCCCTACCCCAACCCATCCCATGTTTCGTCAATAAAATGAAAACAAACAACACTAACCATCGATTATTCGCACACAAATTATGCAAGATCCTCTAGTTGAACAACAGCACATCTTCTTTTCCTCAAACTTTTCGCAATAAAATTTCTCAAACATTTCGCAAGGTCCCATGTTTCGGCCAAATCAATTTCACCCGGTAAAAACACGTCCGACTTCTTCAATGTCCTGGGTAAAAATGAACATTCACTTACCAACCATTTGCTCTTTTCAGCAATTGTCTTCACTATGACGTCACAATACGTCCTCGGTGCAATGGTAAAACTTGAATTGATAAAATCGGTACAATAATCGGTAAAATCGGTAATACCGATAAATCGGTAAAAATCGATAAAAGTCGTAGAGTTTGGTAAAATCGCATAGAAATAAAGTTCTTATTTCTAAAATTGGTAAAAACCTTTAGAAATTAATATATTTTTATTTCTAAAACAGCGCTTGACACGCTAATGCTTCACCGTTTCGAGACAAACCGGAAGTAGTTCATTCGCCATATTGGAGTAATCGTTACCTGTGTGCCAAACAGGAAATAATATGAACATATCAAATACATATCAAACATAGGGTAAACGAAGGGAAATAAATCTCGCTAAACAACACCTCCCCTCCCCCTCCCCCAAAACCCATCCCATGTTTCGTCAATAAAATGAAAACAAACAACACTAACCATCGATTATTCGCACACAAATTATGCAGGATCCTCTAGTTTAACAGCACATCTTCTATTCCTCAAACTTTTCGCAATAAAATTTCTCAAACATTTCGCAAGGTACCATGTTTAGGCCAAACCAATTTCACCCGGTAAAAACACGTCCGACTTCTTCAATGTCCTGGATAAAAATGAACAATCACTTACCAACCGTTTGCTCTTTTCAGCAATTGTCTTCACTATGACGTCACAATACGTCCTTGGTGCAATGGTAAAACTTGAATTGATAAAATCGGTACAATAATCGGTAAAATCGGTAATACCAATAAATCGGCAAAAATCGATAAAAGTCGTAGAGTTTGGTAAAATCGCATAGAAATAAAGTTCTTATTTCTAAAATTGGTAAAAACCTTTAGAAACTAAAAACTTTTTATTTCTAAAACAGCGCTTGACACGCTAATACTTCACCGTTTCGAGACAAACCGGAAGTAGTTCATTCGCCATATTGGAGTAATCGTTACCTGTGTGCCAAACAGGAAATAATATGAACATATCAAACGAATATATCAAACATAGGGTAAACGAAGGGAAACAAATCTCGCTACACAACACCATCCCTTCCCCCTCCCCCCAACCCATCCCATGTTTCGTCAATAAAATGAAAACAAACAACACTAACCATCGATTTTTCGCACCGAAATTCTGCAGGATCCTCTAGTTGAACAACAGCACATCTTCTTTTCCTCAAACTTTTCGCAATAAAATTTCTCAAACATTTCGCAAGGTCCCATGTTTAGGCCAAACCAATTTCAACCGGTAAAAACACGTCCGACTTCTTCAATGTCCTGAATAAAAATGAACAATCACTTACCAACCGTTTGCTCTTTTCAGCAATTGTCTTCACTATGACGTCACAATACGTCCTTGGTGCAATGGTAAAACTTGAATTGATAAAATCGGTACAATAATCGGTAAAATCGGTAATACCGATAAATCGGTAAAAATCGATAAAAGTCGTAGAGTTTGGTAAAATCGCATAGAAATAAAGTTCTTATTTCTAAAATTGGTAAAAACCTTTAGAAACTAAAAACTTTTTATTTCTAAAACAGCGCTTGACACGCTAATACTTCACCGTTTCGAGACAAACCGGAAGTAGTTCATTCGCCATATTGGAGTAATCGTTACCTGTGTGCCAAACAGGAAATAATATGAACATATCAAACGAATATATCAAACATAGGGTAAACGAAGGGAAACAAATCTCGCTACACAACACCATCCCTTCCCCCTCCCCCCAACCCATCCCATGTTTCGTCAATAAAATGAAAACAAACAACACTAACCATCGATTATTCGCACCGAAATTCTGCAGGATCCTCTAGTTGAACAACAGCACATCTTCTTTTCCTCAAACTTTTCGCAATAAAATTTCTCAAACATTTCGCAAGGTCCCATGTTTAGGCCAAACCAATTTCAACCGGTAAAAACACGTCCGACTTCTTCAATGTCCTGAATAAAAATGAACAATCACTTACCAACCGTTTGCTCTTTTCAGCAATTGTCTTCACTATGACGTCACAATACGTCCTTGGTGCAATGGTAAAACTTGAATTGATAAAATCGGTACAATAATCGGTAAAATCGGTAATACCGATAAATCGGTAAAAATCGATAAAAGTCGTAGAGTTTGGTAAAATCGCATAGAAATAAAGTTCTTATTTCTAAAATTGGTAAAAACCTTTAGAAACTAAAAACTTTTTATTTCTAAAACAGCGCTTGACACGCTAATACTTCACCGTTTCGAGACAAACCGGAAGTAGTTCATTCGCCATATTGGAGTAATCGTTACCTGTGTGCCAAACAGGAAATAATATGAACATATCAAAGGAACATATCAAACTTAGGGTAAACGAAGGGAAATAAATCTCGCTACACAACACCATCCCCTCCCCCTCACCCCAACCCATCCCATGTTTCGTCAATAAAATGAAAACAAACGACACTAACCATCGATTATTCGCACACAAATTATGCAGGATCCTCTAGTTGAACAGCACATCTTCTTTTCCTCAAACTTTTCGCAATAAAATTTCTCAAACATTTCGCAAGGTACCATGTTTAGGCCAAACCAATTTCACCCGGTAAAAACACGTCCGACTTCTTCAATGCCCTGGGTAAAAATGAACATTCACTTACCAACCGTTTGCTCTTTTCAGCAATTGTCTTCACTATGACGTCACAATACGTCCTTGGTGCAATGGTAAAACTTGAATTGATAAAATCGGTACAATAATCGGTAAAATCGGTAATACCGTTAAATCGGTAAAAATCGATAAAAGTCGTAGAATTTCGTAAAATCGCATAGAAATAAAGTTCTTATTTCTAAAATTGGTAAAAACCTTTAGAAACTAAAAACTTTTTATTTCCAAAACAGCGCTTGACACGCTAATACTTCACCGTTTCGAGACAAACCGGAAGTAGTTCATTCGCCATATTGGAGTAATCGTTACCTGTGTGCCAAACAGGAAATAATATGAACATATCAAAGGAACATATCAAACATAGGGTAAACGAAGGGAAATAAATCTCGCTACACAACACCATCCCCTCCCCCCTCCCCCCAACCCATCCCATGTTTCGTCAATAAAATGAAAACAAACAACACTAACCATCGATTATTCGCACATAAAATTATGCAGGATCCTCTAGTTGAACAGCACATCTTCTTTTCCTCAAACTTTTCGCAATAACATTTCTCAAACATTTCGCAAGGTACCATGTTTAGACCAAACCAATTTCACCCGGTAAAAACACGTCCGACTTCTTCAATGTCCTGGGTAAAAATGAACATTCACTTACCAACCGTTTGCTCTTTTCAGCAATTGTCTTCACTATGACGTCACAATACGTCCTTGGTGCAATGGTAAAACTTGAATTGATAAAATCGGTACAAAAATCGGTAAAATCGGTAATACCGATAAATCGGTAAAAATCGATAAAAGTCGTAGAGTTTGGTAAAATCGCATAGAAATAAAGTTCTTATTTCTAAAATTGGTAAAAACCTTTAGAAACTAAAAACTTTTTATTTCTAAAACAGCGCTTGACTCGCTAATACTTCACCGTTTCGAGACAAACCGGAAGTAGTTCATTCACCATATTGGAGCAATCGTTACCTGTGTGCCAAACAGGAAATAATATGAACATATCAAAGGAACATATCAAACATAGGGTAAACGAAGGGAAATAAATCTCGCTACACAACACCATCCCCTACCCCTCCCCCCAACCCATCCCATGTTTCGTCAATAAAATGAAAACAAACAACACTTACAATCGATTATTCGCACACAAATTATGCAGGATCCTCTAGTTGAACAACAGCACATCTTCTTTTCCTCAAAATTTTCGCAATAAAATTTCTCAAACATTTCGCAAGGTCCCATGTTTAGGCCAAACCAATTTCACCCGGTAAAAACACGTCCGACTTCTTCAATGTCCTGGGTAAAAATGAACATTCACTTACCAACCGTTTGCTCTTTTCAGCAATTGTCTTCACTATGACGTCACAATACGTCCTTGGTGCAATGGTAAAACTTGAATTGATAAAATCGGTACAATAATCGGTAAAATCGGTAATACCGATAAATCGGTAAAAATCGATAAAAGTCGTAGAGTTTGGTAAAATCGCATAGAAATAAAGTTCTTATTTCTAAAATTGGTAAAAACCTTTAGAAACTAAAAACTTTTTATTTTTAAAACAGCGCTTGACACGCTAATACTTCACCGTTTCGAGACAAACCGGAAGTAGTTCATTCGCCATATTGGAGTAATCGTTACCTGTGTGCCAAACAGGAAATAATATGAACATATCAAACGAACATATCAAACATAAGGTAAACGAAGGGAAATAAATCTCGCTACACAACACCATCCCCTCCCCCTCCCCCAACCCATCCCATGTTTCGTCAATAAAATGAAAACAAACAACACTAACCATCGATTATTCCCACCCAAATTCTGCAGGATCCTCTAGTTGAACAACAGCACATCTTCTTTTCCTCAAACTTTTCGCAATAAAATTTCTCAAACATTTCGCAAGGTCCCATGTTTAGGCCAAACCAATTTCACCCGACAAAAACACGTCCGACTTCTTCAATGTCCTGGGTAAAAATGAGCATTCACTTACCAACCGTTTGCTCTTTTCAGCAATTGTCTTCACTATGACGTCACAATACGTCCTTGGTGCAATGGTAAAACTTGAATTGATAAAATCGGTACAATAATCGGTAAAATCGGTAATACCGATAAATCGGTAAAAATCGATAAAAGTCGTAGAGTTTGGTAAAATCGCATAGAAATAAAGTTCTTATTTCTAAAATTGGTAAAAACCTTTAGAAACTAAAAACTTTTTATTTCTAAAACAGCGCTTGACACGCTAATACTTCACCGTTTCGAGACAAACCGGAAGTAGTTCATTCGCCATATTGGAGTAATCGTTACCTGTGTGCCAAACAGGAAATAATATAAACATATCAAACGAACATATCAAACATAAGGTAAACGAAGGGAAATAAATCTCGCTACACAACACCATCCCCTCCCCCTGCCCCAACCCATCCCATGTTTCGTCAATAAAATGAAAACAAACAACACTTACCATCGATTATTCGCATCCAAATTCTGCAGGATCCTCTAGTTGAACAACAGCACATCTTCTTTTCCTCAAACTTTTCGCAATAAAATTTCTCAAACATTTCGCAAGGTCCCATGTTTAGGCCAAACCAATTTCACCCGACAAAAACACGTCCGACTTCTTCAATGTCCTGGGTAAAAATGAGCATTCACTTACCAACCGTTTGCTCTTTTCAGCAATTGTCTTCACTATGACGTCACAATACGTCCTTGGTGCAATGGTAAAACTTGAATTGATAAAATCGGTACAATAATCGGTAAAATCGGTAATACCGATAAATCGGTAAAAATCGATAAAAGTCGTAGAGTTTGGTAAAATCGCATAGAAATAAAGTTCTTATTTCTAAAATTGGTAAAAAGCTTTAGAAACTAAAAACTTTTTATTTCTAAAATAGCGCTTGACACGCTTATATTTCACCGTTTCGAGACAAACCGGAAGTAGTTCATTCACCATATTGGAGTAATCGTTACCTGTGTGCCAAACAGGAAATAATATGAACATATCAAAGGAACATATCAAACATAGGGTAAACGAAGGGAAATAAATCTCGCTACACAACACCATCCCCTACCCCCTCCCCCCAACCCATCCCATGTTTCGTCAATAAAATGAAAACAAACAACACTAACCATCGATTATTCGCACACAAATTCTGCAGGATCCTCTAGTTGAACAACAGCACATCTTCTTTTCCTCAAACTTTTCGCAATAAAATTTCTCAAACATTTCGCAAGGTCCCATGTTTAGGCCAAACCAATTTCACCCGGTAAAAACACGCCCGACTTCTTCAATGTCCTGGGTAAAAATGAACATTCACTTACCAACCGTTTGCTCTTTTCAGCAATTGTCTTCACTATGACGTCACAATACGTCCTTGGTGCAATGGTAAAACTTGAATTGATAAAATCGGTACAATAATCGGTAAAATCGGTAATACCGATAAATCGGTAAAAATCGATAAAAGTCGTAGAGTTTGGTAAAATCGCATAGAAATAAAGTTCTTATTTCTAAAATTGGTAAAAAACTTTAGAAATTAAAATATTTTTATTTCTAAAACAGCGCTTGACACGCTAATGCTTCACCGTTTCGAGACAAACCGGAAGTAGTTCATTCGCCATATTGGAGTAATCGTTACCTGTGTGCCAAACAGGAAATAATATGAACATATCAAAGGAACATATCAAACATAAGGTAAACGAAGGGAAATAAATCTCGCTACACAACACCATCCCCTCCCCCCTCCCCCAAAACCCATCCCATGTTTCGTCAATAAAATGAAAACAAACAACACTAACCATCGATTATTCGCACACAAATTATGCAGGATCCTCTAGTTGAACAGCACATCTTCTTTTCCTCAAACTTTTCGCAATAAAATTTCTCAAACATTTCGCAAGGTCCCATGTTTAGGCCAAACCAATTTCACCCGGTAAAAACACGTCCGACTTCTTCAATGTCCTGGGTAAAAATGAACATTCACTTACCAACCGTTTGCTCTTTTCAGCAATTGTCTTCACTATGACGTCACAATACGTCCTTGGTGCAATGGTAAAACTTGAATTGATAAAATCGGTACAATAATCGGTAAAATCGGTAATACCGATAAATCGGCAACAATCGATAAAAGTCGTAGAGTTTGGTAAAATCGCATAGAAATAAAGTTCTTATTTCTAAAATTGATAAAAACCTTTAGAAACTAAAAACTTTTTATTTCTAAAACAGCGCTTGACACGCTAATACTTCACCGTTTCGAGACAAACCGGAAGTAGTTCATTCGCCATATTGGAGTAATCGTTACCTGTGTGCCAAACAGGAAATAATATGAACATATCAAAGGAACATATCAAACATAGGGTAAACGAAGGGAAATAAATCTCGCTACACAACACCATCCCCTACCCCCTCCCTCCAACCCATCCCATGTTTCGTCAATAACATGAAAACAAACAACACTTACCATCGATTATTCGCATCCAAATTCTGCAGGATCCTCTAGTTGAACAACAGCACATCTTCTTTTCCTAAAACTTTTCGCAATAAAATTTCTCAAACATTTCGCAAGGTCCCATGTTTAGGCCAAACCAATTTCACCCGACAAAAACACGTCCGACTTCTTCAATGTCCTGGGTAAAAATGAGCATTCACTTACCAACCGTTTGCTCTTTTCAGCAATTGTCTTCACTATGACGTCACAATACGTCCTTGGTGCAATGGTAAAACTTGAATTGATAAAATCGGTACAATAATCGGTAAAATCGGTAATACCGATAAATCGGTAAAAATCGATAAAAGTCGTAGAGTTTGGTAAAATCGCATAGAAATAAAGTTCTTATTTCTAAAATTGGTAAAAACCTTTAGAAACTAAAAACTTTTTATTTCTAAAACAGCGCTTGACACGCTAATACTTCACCGTTTCGAGACAAACCGGAAGTAGTTCATTCGCCATATTGGAGTAATCGTTACCTGTGTGCCAAACAGGAAATAATATAAACATATCAAACGAACATATCAAACATAAGGTAAACGAAGGGAAATAAATCTCGCTACACAACACCATCCCCTCCCCCTGCCCCAACCCATCCCATGTTTCGTCAATAAAATGAAAACAAACAACACTTACCATCGATTATTCGCATCCAAATTCTGCAGGATCCTCTAGTTGAACAACAGCACATCTTCTTTTCCTCAAACTTTTCGCAATAAAATTTCTCAAACATTTCGCAAGGTCCCATGTTTAGGCCAAACCAATTTCACCCGACAAAAACACGTCCGACTTCTTCAATGTCCTGGGTAAAAATGAGCATTCACTTACCAACCGTTTGCTCTTTTCAGCAATTGTCTTCACTATGACGTCACAATACGTCCTTGGTGCAATGGTAAAACTTGAATTGATAAAATCGGTACAATAATCGGTAAAATCGGTAATACCGATAAATCGTCAAAAATCGATAAAAGTCGTAGAGTTTGGTAAAATCGCATAGAAATAAAGTTCTTATTTCTAAAATTGGTAAAAAGCTTTAGAAACTAAAAACTTTTTATTTCTAAAATAGCGCTTGACACGCTTATATTTCACCGTTTCGAGACAAACCGGAAGTAGTTCATTCACCATATTGGAGTAATCGTTACCTGTGTGCCAAACAGGAAATAATATGAACATATCAAAGGAACATATCAAACATAGGGTAAACGAAGGGAAATAAATCTCGCTACACAACACCATCCCCTACCCCCTCCCCCCAACCCATCCCATGTTTCGTCAATAAAATGAAAACAAACAACACTAACCATCGATTATTCGCACACAAATTCTGCAGGATCCTCTAGTTGAACAACAGCACATCTTCTTTTCCTCAAACTTTTCGCAATAAAATTTCTCAAACATTTCGCAAGGTCCCATGTTTAGGCCAAACCAATTTCACCCGGTAAAAACACGCCCGACTTCTTCAATGTCCTGGGTAAAAATGAACATTCACTTACCAACCGTTTGCTCTTTTCAGCAATTGTCTTCACTATGACGTCACAATACGTCCTTGGTGCAATGGTAAAACTTGAATTGATAAAATCGGTACAATAATCGGTAAAATCGGTAATACCGATAAATCGGTAAAAATCGATAAAAGTCGTAGAGTTTGGTAAAATCGCATAGAAATAAAGTTCTTATTTCTAAAATTGGTAAAAAACTTTAGAAATTAAAATATTTTTATTTCTAAAACAGCGCTTGACACGCTAATGCTTCACCGTTTCGAGACAAACCGGAAGTAGTTCATTCGCCATATTGGAGTAATCGTTACCTGTGTGCCAAACAGGAAATAATATGAACATATCAAAGGAACATATCAAACATAAGGTAAACGAAGGGAAATAAATCTCGCTACACAACACCATCCCCTCCCCCCTCCCCCAAAACCCATCCCATGTTTCGTCAATAAAATGAAAACAAACAACACTAACCATCGATTATTCGCACACAAATTATGCAGGATCCTCTAGTTGAACAGCACATCTTCTTTTCCTCAAACTTTTCGCAATAAAATTTCTCAAACATTTCGCAAGGTCCCATGTTTAGGCCAAACCAATTTCACCCGGTAAAAACACGTCCGACTTCTTCAATGTCCTGGGTAAAAATGAACATTCACTTACCAACCGTTTGCTCTTTTCAGCAATTGTCTTCACTATGACGTCACAATACGTCCTTGGTGCAATGGTAAAACTTGAATTGATAAAATCGGTACAATAATCGGTAAAATCGGTAATACCGATAAATCGGCAACAATCGATAAAAGTCGTAGAGTTTGGTAAAATCGCATAGAAATAAAGTTCTTATTTCTAAAATTGATAAAAACCTTTAGAAACTAAAAACTTTTTATTTCTAAAACAGCGCTTGACACGCTAATACTTCACCGTTTCGAGACAAACCGGAAGTAGTTCATTCGCCATATTGGAGTAATCGTTACCTGTGTGCCAAACAGGAAATAATATGAACATATCAAAGGAACATATCAAACATAGGGTAAACGAAGGGAAATAAATCTCGCTACACAACACCATCCCCTACCCCCTCCCTCCAACCCATCCCATGTTTCGTCAATAACATGAAAACAAACAACACTTACCATCGATTATTCGCATCCAAATTCTGCAGGATCCTCTAGTTGAACAACAGCACATCTTCTTTTCCTCAAACTTTTCGCAATAAAATTTCTCAAACATTTCGCAAGGTCCCATGTTTAGGCCAAACCAATTTCACCCGACAAAAACACGTCCGACTTCTTCAATGTCCTGGGTAAAAATGAGCATTCACTTACCAACCGTTTGCTCTTTTCAGCAATTGTCTTCACTTTGACGTCACAATACGTCCTTGGTGCAATGGTAAAACTTGAATTGATAAAATCGGTACAATAATCGGTAAAATCGGTAATACCGATAAATCGTCAAAAATCGATAAAAGTCGTAGAGTTTGGTAAAATTGCATAGAAATAAAGTTCTTATTTCTAAAATTGGTAAAAAGCTTTAGAAACTAAAAACTTTTTATTTCTAAAATAGCGCTTGACACGCTAATATTTCACCGTTTCGAGACAAACCGGAAGTAGTTCATTCACCATATTGGAGTAATCGTTACCTGTGTGCCAAACAGGAAATAATATGAACATATCAAAGGAACATATCAAACATAGGGTAAACGAAGGGAAATAAATCTCGCTACACAACACCATCCCCTACCCCCTCCCCCCAACCCATCCCATGCTTCGTCAATAAAATGAAAACAAACAACACTAACCATCGATTATTCGCACACAAATTCTGCAGGATCCTCTAGTTGAACAACAGCACATCTTCTTTTCCTCAAACTTTTCGCAATAAAATTTCTCAAACATTTCGCAAGGTCCCATGTTTAGGCCAAACCAATTTCACCCGGTAAAAACACGCCCGACTTCTTCAATGTCCTGGGTAAAAATGAACATTCACTTACCAACCGTTTGCTCTTTTCAGCAATTGTCTTCACTATGACGTCACAATACGTCCTTGGTGCAATGGTAAAACTTGAATTGATAAAATCGGTACAATAATCGGTAAAATCGGTAATACCGATAAATCGGTAAAAATCGATAAAAGTCGTAGAGTTTGGTAAAATCGCATAGAAATAAAGTTCTTATTTCTAAAATTGGTAAAAAACTTTAGAAATTAAAATATTTTTATTTCTAAAACAGCGCTTGACACGCAAATGCTTCACCGTTTCGAGACAAACCGGAAGTAGTTCATTCGCCATATTGGAGTAATCGTTACCTGTGTGCCAAACAGGAAATAATATGAACATATCAAAGGAACATATCAAACATAAGGTAAACGAAGGGAAATAAATCTCGCTACACAACACCATCCCCTCCCCCCTCCCCCAAAACCCA
Organism: Pinctada fucata; assembly: GCA_028142955.1. Classification (NCBI taxonomy): domain Eukaryota; kingdom Metazoa; phylum Mollusca; class Bivalvia; order Pterioida; family Pteriidae; genus Pinctada; species Pinctada fucata. The sequence continues at coordinate 13,378,608 of AP027109.1, forward strand.
TCCCATGTTTCGTCAATAAAATGAAAACAAACAACACTAACCATCGATTATTCGCTCACAAATTATGCAGGATCCTCTAGTTGAACAGCACATCTTCTTTTCCTCAAACTTTTCGCAATAAAATTTCTCAAACATTTCGCAAGGTCCCATGTTTAGGCCAAACCAATTTCACCCGGTAAAAACACGTCCGACTTCTTCAATGTCCTGGGTAAAAATGAACATTCACTTACCAACCTTTTGCTCTTTTCAGCAATTGTCTTCACTATGACGTCACAATACGTCCTTGGTGCAATGGTAAAACTTGAATTGATAAAATCGGTACAATAATCGGTAAAATCGGTAATACCGATAAATCGGCAACAATCGATAAAAGTCGTAGAGTTTGGTAAAATCGCATAGAAATAAAGTTCTTATTTCTAAAATTGGTAAAAATCTTTAGAAACTAAAAACTTTTTATTTCTAAAACAGCGCTTGACACGCTAATACTTCACCGTTTCGAGACAAACCGGAAGTAGTTCATTCGCCATATTGGAGTAATCGTTACCTGTGTGCCAAACAGGAAATAATATGAACATATCAAAGGAACATATCAAACATAGGGTAAACGAAGGGAAATAAATCTCGCTACACAACACCATCCCCTACCCCCTCCCCCCAACCCATCCCATGTTTCGTCAATAAAATGAAAACAAACAACACTTACCATCGATTATTCGCATCCAAATTCTGCAGGATCCTCTAGTTGAACAACAGCACATCTTCTTTTCCTCAAACTTTTCGCAATAAAATTTCTCAAACATTTCGCAAGGTCCCATGTTTAGGCCAAACCAATTTCACCCGACAAAAACACGTCCGACTTCTTCAATGTCCTGGGCAAAAAATGAGCATTCACTTACCAACCGTTTGCTCTTTTCAGCAATTGTCTTCACTATGACGTCACAATACGTCCTTGGTGCAATGGTAAAACTTGAATTGATAAAATCGGTACAATAATCTGTAAAATCGGTAATACCGATAAATCGGTAAAAATCGATAAAAGTCGTAGAGTTTGGTAAAATTGCATGGAAATAAAGTTCTTATTTCTGGTAAAAACCTTTAGAAAATAAAAACTTTTTATTTCTAAAACAGCGCTTGACACGCTAATACTTCACCGTTTCGAGACAAACCGGAAGTAGTTCATTCGCCATATTGGAGTAATCGTTACCTGTGTGCCAAACAGGAAATAATATGAACATATCAAAGGAACATATCAAACATAGGGTAAACGAAGGGAAATAAATCTCGCTACACAACACCATCCCCTCCCCCCTCCCCCCAACACATCCCATGTTTCGTCAATAAAATAAAAATAAACAACACTAACCATCGATTATTCGCACACAAATTCTGCAGGATCCTCTAGTTGAACAACAGCACATCTTCTTTTCCTCAAACTTTTCGCAATAAAATTTCTCAAACATTTCGCAAGGTACCATGTTTAGGCCAAACCAATTTCACCCGGTAAAAACACGTCCGACTTCTTCAATGTCCTGGGTAAAAATGAACATTCACTTACCAACCGTTTGCTCTTTTCAGCAATTGTCTTCACTATGACGTCACAATACGTCCTTGGTGCAATGGTAAAACTTGAATTGATAAAATCGGTACAATAATCTGTAAAATCGGTAATACCGATAAATAGGTAAAAATCGATAAAAGTCGTAGAGTTTGGTAAAATCGCATAGAAATAAAGTTCTTATTTCTAAAATTGGTAAAAACCTTTAGAAACTAAAAACTTTTTATTTCTAAAACAGCGCTTGACACGCTAATACTTCACCGTTTCGAGACAAACCGGAAGTACTTCATTCGCCATATTGGAGTAATCGTTACCTGTGTGCCAAACAGGAAATAATATGAACATATCAAAGGAACATATCAAACATAGGGTAAACGAAGGGAAATAAATCTCGCTACACAACACCATCCCCTCCCCCCTCCCCCAAAACCCATCCCATGTTTCGTCAATAAAATGAAAACAAACAACACTAACCATCGATTATTCGCACCCAAATTCTGCAGGATCCTCTAGTTGAACAACAGCACATCTTCTTTTCCTCAAACTTTTCGCAATAAAATTTCTCAAACATTTCGCAAGGTACCATGTTTAGGCCAAACCAATTTCACCCGGTAAAAACACGTCCGACTTCTTCAATGTCCCGGGTAGAAATGAACATTCACTTACCAACCGTTTGCTCTTTTCAGCAATTGTCTTCACTATGACGTCACAATACGTCCTTGGTGCAATGGTAAAACTTGAATTGATAAAATCGGTACAATAATCGGTAAAATCGGTAATACCGATAAATCGGCAAAAATCGATAAAAGTCGTAGAGTTTGGTAAAATCGCATAGAAATAAAGTTCTTATTTCTAAAATTGGTAAAAACCTATAGAAACTAAAAACTTTTTATTTCTAAAACAGCGCTTGACACGCTAATACTTCACCGTTTCTAGACAAACCGGAAGTAGTTCATTCGCCATATTGGAGTAATCGTTACCTGTGTGCCAAACAGGAAATAATATGAACATATCAAACGAATATATCAAACATTGGGTAAACGAAGGGAAACAAATCTCGCTACACAACACCATCCCTTCCCCCCTCCCCCCAACCCATCCCATGTTTCGTCAATAAAATGAAAACAAACAACACTAACCATCGATTATTCGCACACAAATTATGCAGGATCCTCTAGTTGAACAACAGCACATCTTCTTTTCCTCAAACTTTTTGCAATAAAATTTCTCAAACATTTCGCAAGGTCCCATGTTTAGGCCAAACCAATTTCAACCGGTAAAAACACGTCCGACTTCTTCAATGTCCTGGATAAAAATGAACATTCACTTACCAACCGTTTGCTCTTTTCAGCAATTGTCTTCACTATGACGTCACAATACGTCCTTGGTGCAATGGTAAAACTTGAATTGATAAAATCGGTACAATTATCGGTAAAATCGGTAATACCGATAAATCGGTAAAAATCGATAAAAGTCGTAGAATTTCGTAAAATCGCATAGAAATAAAGTTCTTATTTCTAAAATTGGTAAAAACCTTTAGAAACTAAAAACTTTTTATTTCTAAAACAGCGCTTGACACGCTAATACTTCACCGTTTCGAGACAAACCGGAAGTAGTCCATTCGCCATATTGGAGTAATCGTTACCTGTGTGCCAAACAGGAAATAATATGAACATATCAAAGGAACATATCAAACATAGGGTAAACGAAGGGAAATAAATCTCGCTACACAACACCATCCCCTACCCCTCCCCCCAACCCATCCCATGTTTCCTCAATAAAATGAAAACAAACAACACTAATTATCGATTATTCGCACACAAATTATGCAGGATCCTCTAGTTGAACAACAGCACATCTTCTTTTCCTCAAACTTTTCGCAATAAAATTTCTCAAACATTTCGCAAGGTCCCATGTTTAGGCCAAACCAATTTCACCCGGTAAAAACACGCCCGACTTCTTCAATGTCCTGGGTAAAAATGAACAATCACTTACCAACCGTTTGCTCTTTTCAGCAATTGTCTTCACTATGACGTCACAATACGTCCTTGGTGCAATGGTAAAACTTGAATTGATAAAATCGGTACAATAATCGGTAAAATCGGTAATACCGATTAATCGGTAAAAATCGATAAAAGTCGTAGAGTTTGGTAAAATCGCATAGAAATAAAGTTCTTATTTCTAAAATTGGTAAAAACCTTTAGAAACTAAAAACTTTTTATTTCTAAAACAGCGCTTGACACGCTAATACTTCACCGTTTCGAGACAAACCGGAAGTAGTTCATTCGCCATATTGGAGTAATCGTTACCTGTGTGCCAAACAGGAAATAATATGAACATATCAAAGGAATATATCAAACATTGGGTAAACGAAGGGAAATAAATCTCGCTACACAACACCATCCCTTCCCCCCTCCCCCCAACCCATCCCATGTTTCGTCAATAAAATGAAAACAAACAACACTAACCATCGATTATTCGCACACAAATTCTGCAGGATCCTCTAGTTGAACAACAGAACATCTTCTTTTCCTCAAACTTTTCGCAATAAAATTTCTCAAACATTTCGCAAGGTCCCATGTTTAGGCCAAACCAATTTCACCCGGTAAAAACACGTCCGACTTCTTCAATGTCCTGGGTAAAAATGAACATTCACTTACCAACCGTTTGCTCTTTTCAGCAATTGTCTTCACTATGACGTCACAATACGTCCTTGGTGCAATGGTAAAACTTGAATTGATAAAATCGGTACAATAATCTGTAAAATCGGTAATACCGATAAATCGGTAAAAATCGATAAAAGTCGTAGAGTTTGGTAAAATTGCATGGAAATAAAGTTCTTATTTCTGGTAAAAACCTTTAGAAAATAAAAACTTTTTATTTCTAAAACAGCGCTTGACACGCTAATACTTCACCGTTTCGAGACAAACCGGAAGTAGTTCATTCGCCATATTGGAGTAATCGTTACCTGTGTGCCAAACAGGAAATAATATGAACATATCAAAGGAACATATCAAACATAGGGTAAACGAAGGGAAATTAATCTCGCTACACAACACCATCCCCTCCCCCCTCCCCCCAACACATCCCATGTTTCGTCAATAAAATAAAAATAAACAACACTAACCATCGATTATTCGCACACAAATTCTGTAGGATCCTCTAGTTGAACAACAGCACATCTTCTTTTCCTCAAACTTTTCGCAATAAAATTTCTCAAACATTTCGCAAGGTACCATGTTTAGGCCAAACCAATTTCACCCGGTAAAAACACGTCCGACTTCTTCAATGTCCTGGGTAAAAATGAACATTCACTTACCAACCGTTTGCTCTTTTCAGCAATTGTCTTCACTATGACGTCACAATACGTCCTTGGTGCAATGGTAAAACTTGAATTGATAAAATCGGTACAATAATCGGTAAAATCGGTAATACCGATAAATCGGTAAAAATCGATAAAAGTCGTAGAGTTTGGTAAAATCGCATAGAAATAAAGTTCTTATTTCTGGTAAAAACCTTTAGAAACTAAAAACTTTTTATTTCTAAAACAGCGCTTGACACGCTAATACTTCACCGTTTCAAGACAAACCGGAAGTAGTTCATTCGCCATATTGGAGTAATCGTTACCTGTGTGCCAAACAGGAAATAATATGAACATATCAAAGGAACATATCAAACATAGGGTAAACGAAGGGAAATAAATCTCGCTACACAACACCATCCCCTACCCCCTCCCTCCAACCCATCCCATGTTTCGTCAATAAAATGAAAACAAACAACACTAACCATCGATTATTCGCACACAAATTATGCAGGATCCTCTAGTTGAACAACAGCACATCTTCTTTTCCTCAAACTTTTCGCAATAAAATTTCTCAAACATTTCGCAAGGTCCCATCTTTAGGCCAATCCAATTTCACCCGGTAAAAACACGTCCGACTTCTTCAATGTCCTGGGTAAAAATGAACATTCACTTACCAACCGTTTGCTCTTTTCAGCAATTGTCTTCACTATGACGACACGATACGTCATTGGTGCAATGGTAAAACTTGAATTGATAAAATCGGTACAATAATCGGTAAAATCGGTAATACCGATAAATCGGTAAAAATCGATAAAAGTCGTAGAGTTTGGTAAAATCGCATAGAAATAAAGTTCTTATTTCTGGTAAAAACCTTTAGAAACTAAAAACTTTTTATTTCTAAAACAGCGCTTGACACGCTAATACTTCACCGTTTCAAGACAAACCGGAAGTAGTTCATTCGCCATATTGGAGTAATCGTTACCTGTGTGCCAAACAGGAAATAATATGAACATATCAAAGGAACATATCAAACATAGGGTAAACGAAGGGAAATAAATCTCGCTACACAACACCATCCCCTCCCCCCTCCCCCCAACCCATCCCATGTTTCGTCAATAAAATGAAAACAAACAACACTAACCATCGATTATTCGCACACAAATTATGCAGGATCCTCTAGTTGAACAACAGCACATCTTCTTTTCCTCAAAATTTTCGCAATAAAATTTCTCAAATATTTCGCAAGGTCCCAAGTTTAGGCCAAACCAATTTCACCCGGTAAAAACACGTCCGACTTCTTCAATGTCCTGGGTAAAAATGAACATTCACTTACCAACCGTTTGCTCTTTTCAGCAATTGTCTTCACTATGACGTCACAATACGTCCTTGGTGCAATGGTAAAACTTGAATTGATATAATCGGTACAATAATCGGTAAAATGGGTAATACCGATAAATCGGTAAAAATCGATAAAAGTCGTAGAATTTCGTAAAATCGCATAGAAATAAAGTTCTTATTTCTAAAATTGGTAAAAACCTTTAGAAACTAAAAACTTTTTATTTCTAAAACAGCGCTTGACACGCTAATACTTCACCGTTTCGAGACAAACCGGAAGTAGTTCATTCGCCATATTGGAGTAATCGTTACCTGTGTGCCAAACAGGAAATAATATGAACATATCAAAGGAACATATCAAACATAGGGTAAACGAAGGGAAATAAATCTCGCTACACAACACCATCCCCTCCCCCCTCCCCCAAAACCCATCCCATGTTTCGTCAATAAAATGAAAACAAACAACACTAACCATCGATTATTCGCACCCAAATTCTGCAGGATCCTCCAGTTGAACAACAGCACATCTTCTTTTCCTCAAACTTTTCGCAATAAAATTTCTCAAACATTTCGCAAGGTACCATGTTTAGGCCAAACCAATTTCACCCGGTAAAAACACGTCCGACTTCTTCAATGTCCCGGGTAGAAATGAACATTCACTTACCAACCGTTTGCTCTTTTCAGCAATTGTCTTCACTATGACGTCACAATACGTCCTTGGTGCAATGGTAAAACTTGAATTGATAAAATCGGTACAATAATCGGTAAAATCGGTAATACCGATAAATCGGCAAAAATCGATAAAAGTCGTAGAGTTTGGTAAAATCGCATAGAAATAAAGTTCTTATTTCTAAAATTGGTAAAAACCTTTAGAAACTAAAAACTTTTTATTTCTAAAACAGCGCTTGACACGCTAATACTTCACCGTTTCTAGACAAACCGGAAGTAGTTCATTCGCCATATTGGAGTAATCGTTACCTGTGTGCCAAACAGGAACATATCAAAGGAACATATCAAACATAGGGTAAACGAAGGGAAATAAATCTCGCTACACAACACCATCCCCTACCCCTCCCCCCAACCCATCCCATGTTTCGTAAATAAAATGAAAACAAACAACACTAACCATCGATTATTCGCACACAAATTATGCAGGATCCTCTAGTTGAACAACAGCACATCTTCTTTTCCTCAAACTTTTCGCAATAAAATTTCTCAAACATTTCGCAAGGTCCCATGTTTAGGCCAAACCAATTTCACCCGGTAAAAACACGCCCGGCTTCTTCAATGTCCTGGGTAAAAATGAACATTCACTTACCAACCGTTTGCTCTTTTCAGCAATTGTCTTCACTATGACGTCACAATACGTCCTTGGTGCAATGGTAAAACTTGAATTGATAAAATCGGTACAATTATCGGTAAAATCGGTAATACCGATAAATCGGCAAAAATCGATAAAAGTCGTAGAGTTTGGTAAAATCGCATAGAAATAAAGTTCTTATTTCTAAAATTGGTAAAAACCTTTAGAAACTAAAAACTTTTTATTTCTAAAACAGCGCTTGACACGCTAATACTTCACCGTTTCAAGACAAACCGGAAGTAGTTCATTCGCCATATTGGAGTAATCGTTACCTGTGTGCCAAACAGGAAATAATATGAACATATCAAACGAATATATCAAACATTGGGTAAACGAAGGGAAACAAATCTCGCTACACAACACCATCCCTTCCCCCCTCACCCAACCCATCCCATGTTTCGTCAATAAAATGAAAACAAACAACACTAACCATCGATTATTCGCACACAAATTATGCAGGATCCTCTAGTTGAACAACAGCACATCTTCTTTTCCTCAAACTTTTTGCAATAAAATTTCTCAAACATTTCGCAAGGTCCCATGTTTAGGCCAAACCAATTTCAACCGGTAAAAACACGTCCGACTTCTTCAATGTCCTGGATAAAAATGAACATTCACTTACCAACCGTTTGCTCTTTTCAGCAATTGTCTTCACTATGACGTCACAATACGTCCTTGGTGCAATAGTAAAACTTGAATTGATAAAATCGGTACAATTATCGGTAAAATCGGTAATACCGATAAATCGGTAAAAATCGATAAAAGTCGTAGAGTTTGGTAAAATCGCATAGAAATAAAGTTCTTTTTTCTGGTAAAAACCTTTAGAAACTAAAAACTTTTTATTTCTAAAACAGCGCTTGACACGCTAATACTTCACCGTTTCGAGACAAACCGGAAGTAGTTCATTGGCCATATTGGAGTAATCGTTACCTGTGTGCCAAACAGGAAATAATATGAACATATCAAAGGAACATATCAAACATAGGGTAAACGAAGGGAAATAAATCTCGCTACACAACACCATCCCCTCCCCCCTCCCCCCCAACCCATCTCATGTTTCGTCATCTTCTTTTCCTCAAACTTTTCGCAATAAAATTTCTCAAACATTTCGCAAGGTCCCATGTTTAGGCCAAACCAATTTCACCCGGTAAAAACACGTCCGACTTCTTCAATGTCCTGGGTAAAAATGAACATTCACTTACCAACCGTTTGCTCTTTTCAGCAATTGTCTTCAAATGACGTCACAATACGTCTTTGGTGCAATGGTAAAACTTGAATTGATAAAATCGGTACAATAATCGGTAAAATCGGAAATACCGATAAATCGGCAAAAATCGATAAAATGCGTAGAGTTTGGTAAAATCGCATAGAAATAAAGTTCTTATTTCTAAAATTGGTAAAAACCTTTAGAAACTAAAAACTTTTTATTTCTAAAACAGCGCTTGACAAGCTAATACTTCACCGTTTCGAGACAAACCGGAAGTAGTTCATTCGCCATATTGGAGTAATCGTTACCTGTGTGCCAAACAGGAAATAATATGAACATATCAAAGGAACATATCAAACATAGGGTAAACGAAGGGAAATAAATCTCGCTACACAACACCATCCCCTCCCCCCTCCCCCCTCCCCCCTAACCCCAACCCATCTCATGTTTCGTCAATAAAATGAAAACAAACAACACTAACCATCGATTATTCGCACACAAATTATGCAGGATCCTCTAGTTGAACAACAGCACATCTTCTTTTCCTCAAAATTTTCGCAATAAAATTTCTCAAACATTTCGCAAGGTCCCAAGTTTAGGCCAAACCAATTTCACCCGGTAAAAACACGTCCGACTTCTTCAATGTCCTGGGTAAAAATGAACATTCACTTACCAACCGTTTGCTCTTTTCAGCAATTGTCTTCACTATGACGTCACAATACGTCCTTCGTGCAATGGTAAAACTTGAATTGATAAAATCGGTACAATAATCGGTAAAATCGGTAATACCGATAAATTGGTAAAAATCGATAAAAGTCGTAGAGTTTGGTAAAATCGCATAGAAATAAAGTTCTTATTTCTAAAATTGGTAAAAACCTTTAGAAACTAAAAACTTTTTATTTCTAAAACAGCGCTTGACACGCTAATACTTCACCGTTTCGAGACAAACCGGAAGTACTTCATTCGCCATATTGGAGTAATCGTTACCTGTGTGCCAAACAGGAAATAATATGAACATATTAAACGAACATATCAAACATAGGGTAAACGAAGGGAAATAAATCTCGCTACACAACACCATCCCCTCCCCCCTCCCCCAAAACCCATCCCATGTTTCGTCAATAAAATGAAAACAAACAACACTAACCATCGATTATTCGCACACAAATTATGCAGGATCCTCTAGTTGAACAGCACATCTTCTTTTCCTCAAACTTTTCGCAATAAAATTTCTCAAACATTTCGCAAGGTACCATGTTTAGGCCAAACCAATTTCACCCGGTAAAACACGTCCGACTTCTTCAATGTCCTGGGTAAAAATGAACATTCACTTACCAACCGTTTGCTCTTTTCAGCAATTGTCTTCACTATGACGTCACAATACGTCCTTGGTGCAATGGTAAAACTTGAATTGATAAAATCGGTACAATAATCGGTAAAATGGGTAATACCGATAAATCGGTAAAAATCGATAAAAGTCGTAGAGTTTGGTAAAATCGCATAGAAATAAAGTTCTTATTTCTAAAATTGGTAAAAACCTTTAGAAACTAAAAACTTTTTATTTCTAAAACAGCGCTTGACACGCTAATACTTCACCGTTTCGAGACAAACCGGAAGTAGTTCATTCGCCATATTGGAGTAATCGTTACCTGTGTGCCAAACAGGAAATAATATGAACATATCAAACGAATATATCAAACATTGGGTAAACGAAGGGAAACAAATCTCGCTACACAACACCATCCCTTCCCCCCTCCCCCCAACCCATCCCATGTTTCGTCAATAAAATGAAAACAAACAACACTAACCATCGATTATTCGCACACAAATTCTGCAGGATCCTCTAGTTGAACAACAGCACATCTTCTTTTCCTCAAACTTTTCGCAATAAAATTTCTCAAACATTTCGCAAGGTCCCATGTTTAGGCCAAACCAATTTCAACCGGTAAAAACACGTCCGACTTCTTCAATGTCCTGGATAAAAATGAACATTCACTTACCAACCGTTTGCTCTTTTCAGCAATTGTCTTCACTATGACTTCACAATACGTCCTTGGTGCAATGGTAAAACTTCAATTGATAAAATCGGTACAATAATCGGTAAAGTCGGTAATACCGATAAATCGGTAAAAATCGATAAAAGTCGTAGAGTTTGGTAAAATCGCATAGAAATTAAGTTCTTATTTCTAAAATTGGTAAAAACCTTTAGAAACTAAAAACTTTTTATTTCTAAAACAGCGCTTGACACGCTAATACTTCACCGTTTCGAGACAAACCGGAAGTAGTTCATTCGCCATATTGGAGTAATCGTTACCTGTGTGCCAAACAGGAAATAATATGATCATATCAAAGGAACATATCAAACATAGGGTCAACGAAGGGAAATAAATCTCGCTACACAACACCATCCCCTCCCCCCTCCCCCCAACCCATCCCATGTTTCGTCAATAAAATGAAAACAAACAACACTAACCATCGATTATTCGCACACAAATTATGCAGGATCCTCTAGTTGAACAGCACATCTTCTTTTCCTCAAACTTTTCGCAATAAAATTTCTCAAACATTTCGCAAGGTACCATGTTTAGGCCAAACCAATTTCACCCGGTAAAAACACGTCCGACTTCTTCAATGTCCTGGGTAAAAATGAACATTCACTTACCAACCGTTTGCTCTTTTCAGCAATTGTCTTCACTATGACGTCACAATACGTCCTTGGTGCAATGGTAAAACTTGAATTGATAAAATCGGTACAATAATCGGTAAAATGGGTAATACCGATAAATCGGTAAAAATCGATAAAAGTCGTAGAGTTTGGTAAAATCGCATAGAAATAAAGTTCTTATTTCTAAAATTGGTAAAAACCTTTAGAAACTAAAAACTTTTTATTTCTAAAACAGCGCTTGACACGCTAATACTTCACCGTTTCGAGACAAACCGGAAGTAGTTCATTCGCCATATTGGAGTAATCGTTACCTGTGTGCCAAACAGGAAATAATATGAACATATCAAACGAATATATCAAACATTGGGTAAACGAAGGGAAACAAATCTCGCTACACAACACCATCCCTTCCCCCCTCCCCCCAACCCATCCCATGTTTCGTCAATAAAATGAAAACAAACAACACTAACCATCGATTATTCGCACACAAATTCTGCAGGATCCTCTAGTTGAACAACAGCACATCTTCTTTTCCTCAAACTTTTCGCAATAAAATTTCTCAAACATTTCGCAAGGTCCCATGTTTAGGCCAAACCAATTTCAACCGGTAAAAACACGTCCGACTTCTTCAATGTCCTGGATAAAAATGAACATTCACTTACCAACCGTTTGCTCTTTTCAGCAATTGTCTTCACTATGACTTCACAATACGTCCTTGGTGCAATGGTAAAACTTGAATTGATAAAATCGGTACAATAATCGGTAAAGTCGGTAATACCGATAAATCGGTAAAAATCGATAAAAGTCGTAGAGTTTGGTAAAATCGCATAGAAATAAAGTTCTTATTTCTAAAATTGGTAAAAACCTTTAGAAACTAAAAACTTTTTATTTCTAAAACAGCGCTTGACACGCTAATACTTCACCGTTTCGAGACAAACCGGAAGTAGTTCATTCGCCATATTGGAGTAATCGTTACCTGTGTGCCAAACAGGAAATAATATGATCATATCAAAGGAACATATCAAACATAGGGTCAACGAAGGGAAATAAATCTCGCTACACAACACCATCCCCTCCCCCCTCCCCCCAACCCATCCCATGTTTCGTCAATAAAATGAAAACAAACAACACTAACCATCGATTATTCGCACACAAATTATGCAGGATCCTCTAGTTGAACAGCACATCTTCTTTTCCTCAAACTTTTCGCAATAAAATTTCTCAAACATTTCGCAAGGTACCATGTTTAGGCCAAACCAATTTCACCCGGTAAAAACACGTCCGACTTCTTCAATGTCCTGGGTAAAAATGAACATTCACTTACCAACCGTTTGCTCTTTTCAGCAATTGTCTTCACTATGACGTCACAATACGTCCTTGGTGCAATGGTAAAACTTGAATTGATAAAATCGGTACAATAATCGGTAAAATGGGTAATACCGATAAATCGGTAAAAATCGATAAAAGTCGTAGAGTTTGGTAAAATCGCATAGAAATAAAGTTCTTATTTCTAAAATTGGTAAAAACCTTTAGAAACTAAAAACTTTTTATTTCTAAAACAGCGCTTGACACGCTAATACTTCACCGTTTCGAGACAAACCGGAAGTAGTTCATTCGCCATATTGGAGTAATCGTTACCTGTGTGCCAAACAGGAAATAATATGAACATATTAAACGAACAGATCAAAGATTGGGTAAACGAAGGGATATAAATCTCGCTACACAACACCATCCCCTCCCCCCTCCCCCCTCCCCCCCCCCCAACCCATCCCATGCTTCGTCAATAAAATGAAAACAAACAACACTAACCATCGATTATTCGCACACAAATTATGCAGGATCCTCTAGTTGAACAGCACATCTTCTTTTCCTCAAACTTTTCGCAATAAAATTTCTCAAACATTTCGCAAGGTACCATGTTTAGGCCAAACCAATTTCACCCGGTAAAAACACGTCCGACTTCTTCAATGTCCTGGGTAAAAATGAACATTCACTTACCAACCGTTTGCTCTTTTCAGCAATTGTCTTCACTATGACGTCACAATACGTCCTTGGTGCAATGGTAAAACTTGAATTGATAAAATCGGTACAATAATCGGTAAAATGGGTAATACCGATAAATCGGTAAAAATCGATAAAAGTCGTAGAGTTTGGTAAAATCGCATAGAAATAAAGTTCTTATTTCTAAAATTGGTAAAAACCTTTAGAAACTAAAAACTTTTTATTTCTAAAACAGCGCTTGACACGCTAATACTTCACCGTTTCAAGACAAACCGGAAGTAGTTCATTCGCCATATTGGAGTAATCGTTACCTGTGTGCCAAACAGGAAATAATATGAACATATTAAACGAACATATCAAAGATTGGGTAAACGAAGGGAAATAAATCTCGCTACACAACACCATCCCCTCCCCCCTCCCCCCCCCCCCCCAAACCATCCCATGCTTCGTCAATAAAACGAAAACAAACAACACTAACCATCGATTATTCGCACACAAATTCTGCAGGATCCTCTAGTTGAACAACAGCACATCTTCTTTTCCTCAAACTTTTCGCAATAAAATTTCTCAAACATTTCGCAAGGTCCCATGTTTAGGCCAAACCAATTTCACCCGGTAAAAACACGTCCGACTTCTTCAATGTCCTGGGTAAAAATGAACATTCACTTACCAACCGTTTGCTCTTTTCAGCAATTGTCTTCACTATGACGTCACAATACGTCCTTCGTGCAATGGTAAAACTTGAATTGATGAAATCGGTACAATAATCGGTAAAATCGGTAATACCGATAAATCGGCAAAAATTGATAAAAGTTGTAGAGTTTGGTAAAATCGCATAGAAATAAAGTTCTTATTTCTAAAATTGGTAAAAACCTTTAGAAACTAAAAACTTTTTATTTCTAAAACAGCGCTTGACACGCTAATACTTCACCGTTTCGAGACAAACCGGAAGTAGTTCATTCGCCATATTGGAGTAATCGTTACCTGTGTGCCAAACAGGAAATAATATGAACATATCAAAGGAACATATCAAACATAGGGTAAACGAAGGGAAATAAATCTCGCTACACAACACCATCCCCTCCCCCTCCCCCCAACCCATCCCATGTTTCGTCAATAAAATGAAAACAAACAACACTAACCATCGATTATTCGCACACAAATTCTGCAGGATCGTCTAGTTGAACAACAGCACATCTTCTTTTCCTCAAACTTTTCGCAATAAAATTCTCAAACATTTCGCAAGGTCCCATGTTTAGGCCAAACCAATTTCACCCGGTAAAAACACGCCCGACTTCTTCAATGTCCTGGGTAAAATGAACATTCACTTACCAACCGTTTGCTCTTTTCAGCAATTGTCTTCACTATGACGTCACAATACGTCCTTGGTGCAATGGTAAAACTTGAATTGATAAAATCGGTACAATAATCGGTAAAATCGGTAATACCGATAAATCGGTAAAAATCGATAAAAGTCGTAGAGTTTGGTAAAATCGCATAGAAATAAAGTTCTTATTTCTAAAATTGGTAAAAATCTTTAGAAACTAAAAACTTTTTATTTCCAAAACAGCGCTTGACACGCTAATACTTCACCGTTTCGAGACAAACCGGAAGTAGTTCATTCGCCATATTGGAGTAATCGTTACCTGTGTGCCAAACAGGAAATAATATGAACATATCAAACAAACATATCAAAGATTGGGTAAACGAAGGGAAATAAATCTCGCTACACAACACCATCCCCTCCCCCCTCCCCCAACCCATCCCATGTTTCGTCAATAAAATGAAAACAAACAACACTAACCATCGATTATTCGCACACAAATTCTGCAGGATCCTCTAGTTGAACAGCACATCTTCTTTTCCTCAAACTTTTCGCAATAAAATTTCTCAAACATTTCGCAAGGTCCCATGTTTAGGCCAAACCAATTTCACCCGGTAAAAACACGTCCGACTTCGTCAATGTCCTGGGTAAAAATGAACATTCACTTACCAACCGTTTGCTCTTTTCAGCAATTGTCTTCACTATGACGTCACAATACGTCCTTGGTGCAATGGTAAAACTTGAATTGATAAAATCGGTACAATAATCGGTAAAATGGGTAATACCGATAAATCGGTAAAAATCGATAAAAGTCGTAGAGTTTGGTAAAATCGCATAGAAATAAAGGTCTTATTTCTAAAATTGGTAAAAACCTTTAGAAACTAAAAACTTCTTATTTCTAAAACAGCGCTTGACACGCTAATACTTCACCGTTTCGAGACAAAGCGGAAGTAGTCCATTCGCCATATTGGAGTAATCGTTACCTGTGTGCCAAACAGGAAATAATATGAACATATCAAAGGAACATATCAAACATAGGGTAAACGAAGGGAAATAAATCTCGCTACACAACACCATCCCCTCCCCCCTCCCCCCAACCCATCCCATGTTTCGTCAATAAAATGAAAACAAACAACACTAACCATCGATTATTCGCACACAAATTCTGCAGGATCCTCTAGTTGAACAACAGCACATCCTCTTTTCCTCAAACTTTTCGCAATAAAATTTCTCAAACATTTCGCAAGGTCCCATGTTTAGGCCAAACCAATTTCACCCGGTAAAAACACGTCCGACTTCTTCAATGTCCTGGGTAAAAATGAACATTCACTTACCAACCGTTTGCTTTTTTCAGCAATTGTCTTCACTATGACGTCACAATACGTCCTTGGTGCAATGGTAAAACTTGAATTGATAAAATCGGTACAATAATCGGTAAAATGGGTAATACCGATAAATCGGTAAAAATCGATAAAAGTCGTAGAGTTTGGTAAAGTCGCATAGAAATAAAGTTCTTATTTCTAAAATTGGTAAAAACCTTTAGAAACTAAAAACTTCTTATTTCTAAAACAGCGCTTGACACGCTAATACTTCACCGTTTCGAGACAAAGCGGAAGTAGTCCATTCGCCATATTGGAGTAATCGTTACCTGTGTGCCAAACAGGAAATAATATGAACATATCAAAGGAACATATCAAACATAGGGTAAACGAAGGGAAATAAATCTCGCTACACAACACCATCCCCTCCCCCCTCCCCCCAACCCATCCCATGTTTCGTCAATAAAATGAAAACAAACAACACTAACCATCGATTATTCGCACACAAATTCTGCAGGATCCTCTAGTTGAACAACAGCACATCCTCTTTTCCTCAAACTTTTCGCAATAAAATTTCTCAAACATTTCGCAAGGTCCCATGTTTAGGCCAAACCAATTTCACCCGGTAAAAACACGTCCGACTTCTTCAATGTCCTGGGTAAAAATGAACATTCACTTACCAACCGTTTGCTTTTTTCAGCAATTGTCTTCACTATGACGTCACAATACGTCCTTGGTGCAATGGTAAAACTTGAATTGATAAAATCGGTACAATAATCGGTAAAATGGGTAATACCGATAAATCGGTAAAAATCGATAAAAGTCATAGAGTTTGGTAAAATCGCATAGAAATAAAGTTCTTATTTCTAAAATTGGTAAAAACCTTTAGAAACTAAAAACTTCTTATTTCTAAAACAGCGCTTGACACGCTAATACTTCACCGTTTCGAGACAAAGCGGAAGTAGTCCATTCGCCATATTGGAGTAATCGTTACCTGTGTGCCAAACAGGAAATAATATGAACATATCAAAGGAACATATCAAACATAGGGTAAACGAAGGGAAATAAATCTCGCTACACAACACCATCCCCTCCCCCCTCCCCCCAACCCATCCCATGTTTCGTCAATAAAATGAAAACAAACAACACTAACCATCGATTATTCGCACACAAATTATGCAGGATCCTCTAGTTGAACAGCACATCTTCTTTTCCTCAAACTTTTCGCAATAAAATTTCTCAAACATTTCGCAAGGTACCATGTTTAGACCAAACCAATTTCACCCGGCAAAAACACGTCCGACTTCTTCAATGTCCTGGGTAAAAATGAACATTCACTTACCAACCGTTTGCTCTTTTCAGCAATTGTCTTCACTATGACGTCACAATACGTCCTTGGTGCAATGGTAAAACTTGAATTGATAAAATCGGTACAATAATCGGTAAAATGGGTAATACCGATTAATCGGTAAAAATCGATAAAAGTCGTAGAGTTTGGTAAAATCGCATAGAAATAAAGTTCTTATTTCTAAAATTGGTAAAAACCTTTAGAAACTAAAAACTTTTTATTTCTAAAACAGCGCTTGACACGCTAATACTTCACCGTTTCGAGACAAACCGGAAGTACTTCATTCGCCATATTGGAGTAATCGTTACCTGTGTGCCAAACAGGAAATAATATGAACATATTAAACGAACATATCAAAGATTGGGTAAACGAAGGGAAATAAATCTCGCTACACAACACCATCCCTTCCCCCCTCCCCCCAACCCATCCCATGCTTCGTCAATAAAATGAAAACAAACAACACTAACCATCGATTGTTCGCACACAAATTCTGCAGGATCCTCTAGTTGAACAACAGCACATCTTCTTTTCCTCAAACTTTTCGCAATAAAATTTCTCAAACATTTCGCAAGGTCCCATGTTTAGGCCAAACCAATTTCACCCGGTAAAAACACGTCCGACTTCTTCAATGTCCAGGGTAAAAATGAACATTCACTTACCAACCGTTTGCTCTTTTCAGCAAGTGTCTTCACTATGACGTCACAATACGTCCTTGGTGCAATGGTAAAACTTGAATTGATAAAATCGGTACAATAATCGGTAAAATCGGTAATACCGATAAATCGGCAAAAATTGATAAAAGTCGTAGAGTTTGGTAAAATCGCATAGAAATAAAGTTCTTATTTCTAAAATTGGTAAAAACCTTTAGAAACTAAAAACTTTTTATTTCTAAAACAGTGCTTGACACGCTAATACTTCACCGTTTCGAGACAAACCGGAAGTAGTTCATTCGCCATATTGGAGTAATCGTTACCTGTGTGCCAAACAGGAAATAATATGAACATATCAAACAAACATATCAAACATAGGGTAAACGAAGGGAAATAAATCTCGCTACACAACACCATCCCCTCCCCCTCCCCCCAACCCATCCCATGTTTCGTCAATAAAATGAAAACAAACAACACTAACCATCGATTATTCGCACACAAATTCTGCAGGATCCTCTAGTTGAACAACAGCACATCTTCTTTTCCTCAAACTTTTCGCAATAAAATTTCTCAAACATTTCGCAAGGTCCCATGTTTAGGCCAAACCAATTTCACCCGGTAAAACACGTCCGACTTCTTCAATGTCCTGGGTAAAAATGAACATTCACTTACCAACCGTTTGCTCTTTTCAGCAATTGTCTTCACTATGACGTCACAATACGTCCTTGGTGCAATGGTAAAACTTGAATTGATAAAATCGGTACAATAATCGGTAAAATCGGTAATACCGATAAATCGGCAAAAATTCATAAAAGTCGTAGAGTTTGGTAAAATCGCATAGAAATAAAGTTCTTATTTCTAAAATTGGTAAAAACCTTTAGAAACTAAAAACTTTTTATTTCTAAAACAGCGCTTGACACGCTAATACTTCACCGTTTCGAGACAAACCGGAAGTAGTTCATTCGCCATATTGGAGTAATCGTTACCTGTGTGCCAAACAGGAAATAATATGAACATATCAAAGGAACATATCAAACATAGGGTAAACGAAGGAAAATAAATCTCGCTACACAACACCATCCCCTCCCCCTCCCCCCAACCCATCCCATGTTTCGTCAATAAAATGAAAACAAACAACACTAACCATCGATTATTCGCACACAAATTATGCAGGATCCTCTAGTTGAACAGTACATCTTCTTTTCCTCAAACTTTTCGCAATAAAATTTCTCAAACATTTAGCAAGGTACCATGTTTAGGCCAAACCAATTTCACCCGGTAAAAACACGTCCGACTTCTTCAATGTCCCGGGTAAAAATGAACATTCACTTACCAACCGTTTGCTCTTTTCAGCAATTGTCTTCACTATGACGTCACAATACGTCCTTGGTGCAATGGTAAAACTTGAATTGATAAAATCGGTACAATAATTGGTAAAATCGGTAATACCGATAAATCGGTAAAAATCGATAAAAGTCGTAGAATTTCGTAAAATCGCATAGAAATAAAGTTCTTATTTCTAAAATTGGTAAAAACCTTTAGAAACTAAAAACTTTTTATTTCTAAAACAGCGCTTGACACGCTAATACTTCACCGTTTCGAGACAAACCGGAAGTAGTCCATTCGCCATATTGGAGTAATCGTTACCTGTGTGCCAAACAGGAAATAATATGAAAATATCAAAGGAACATATCAAACATAGGGTAAACGAAGGGAAATAAATCTCGCTACACAACACCATCCCCTACCCCTCCCCCCAACCCATCCCATGTTTCGTCAATAAAATGAAAACAAACAACACTAACCATCGATTATTCGCACACAAATTATGCAGGATCCTCTAGTTGAACAACAGCACATCTTCTTTTCCTCAAACTTTTCGCAATAAAATTTCTCAAACATTTCGCAAGGTCCCATGTTTAGGCCAAACCAATTTCACCCGGTAAAAACACGTCCGACTTCTTCAATGTCCTGGGTAAAAATGAACATTCACTTACCAACCGTTTGCTTTTTTCAGCAATTGTCTTCACTATGACGTCACAATACGTCCTTGGTGCAATGGTAAAACTTGAATTGATAAAATCGGTACAATAATCGGTAAAATGGGTAATACCGATAAATCGGTAAAAATCGATAAAAGTCGTAGAGTTTGGTAAAATCGCATAGAAATAAAGTTCTTATTTCTAAAATTGGTAAAAACCTTTAGAAACTAAAAACTTTTTATTTCTAAAACAGCGCTTGACACGCTAATACTTCACCGTTTCGAGACAAACCGGAAGTAGACCATTCGCCATATTGGAGTAATCGTTACCTGTGTGCCAAACAGGAAATAATATGAACATATCAAAGGAACATATCAAACATAGGGTAAACGAAGGGAAATAAATCTCGCTACACAACACCATCCCCTCCCCCCTCCCCCCAACCCATCCCATGTTTCGTAAATAAAATGAAAACAAACAACACTAACCATCGATTATTCGCACACAAATTCTGCAGGATCCTCTAGTTGAACAACAGCACATCCTCTTTTCCTCAAACTTTTCGCAATAAAATTTCTCAAACATTTCGCAAGGTCCCATGTTTAGGCCAAACCAATTTCACCCGGTAAAAACACGTCCGACTTCTTTAATGTCCTGGGTAAAAATGAACATTCACTTACCAACCGTTTGCTCTTTTCAGCAATTGTCTTCACTATGACGTCACAATACGTCCTTGGTGCAATGGTAAAACTTGAATTGATAAAATCGGTACAATAATCGGTAAAATGGGTAATACCGATTAATCGGTAAAAATCGATAAAAGTCGTAGAGTTTGGTAAAATCGCATAGAAATAAAGTTCTTATTTCTAAAATTGGTAAAAACCTTTAGAAACTAAAAACTTTTTATTTCTAAAACAGCGCTTGACACGCTAATACTTCACCGTTTCGAGACAAACCGGAAGTACTTCATTCGCCATATTGGAGTAATCGTTACCTGTGTGCCAAACAGGAAATAATATGAACATATTAAACGAACATATCAAAGATTGGGTAAACGAAGGGAAATAAATCTCGCTACACAACACCATCCCTTCCCCCCTCCCCCCAACCCATCCCATGCTTCGTCAATAAAATGAAAACAAACAACACTAACCATCGATTGTTCGCACACAAATTCTGCAGGATCCTCTAGTTGAACAACAGCACATCTTCTTTTCCTCAAACTTTTCGCAATAAAATTTCTCAAACATTTCGCAAGGTCCCATGTTTAGGCCAAACCAATTTCACCCGGTAAAAACACGTCCGACTTCTTCAATGTCCAGGGTAAAAATGAACATTCACTTACCAACCGTTTGCTCTTTTCAGCAAGTGTCTTCACTATGACGTCACAATACGTCCTTGGTGCAATGGTAAAACTTGAATTGATAAAATCGGTACAATAATCGGTAAAATCGGTAATACCGATAAATCGGCAAAAATTGATAAAAGTCGTAGAGTTTGGTAAAATCGCATAGAAATAAAGTTCTTATTTCTAAAATTGGTAAAAACCTATAGAAACTAAAAACTTTTTATTTCTAAAACAGCGCTTGACACGCTAATACTTCACCGTTTCGAGACAAACCGGAAGTAGTTCATTCGCCATATTGGAGTAATCGTTACCTGTGTGCCAAACAGGAAATAATATGAACATATCAAACAAACATATCAAACATAGGGTAAACGAAGGGAAATAAATCTCGCTACACAACACCATCCCCTCCCCCTCCCCCCAACCCATCCCATGTTTCGTCAATAAAATGAAAACAAACAACACTAACCATCGATTATTCGCACACAAATTCTGCAGTATCCTCTAGTTGAACAACAGCACATCTTCTTTTCCTCAAACTTTTCGCAATAAAATTTCTCAAACATTTCGCAAGGTCCCATGTTTAGGCCAAACCAATTTCACCCGGTAAAAACACGTCCGACTTCTTCAATGTCCTGGGTAAAAATGAACATTCACTTACCAACCGTTTGCTCTTTTCAGCAATTGTCTTCACTATGACGTCACAATACGTCCTTGGTGCAATGGTAAAACTTGAATTGATAAAATCGGTACAATAATCGGTAAAATCGGTAATACCGATAAATCGGCAAAAATTGATAAAAGTCGTAGAGTTTGGTAAAATCGCATAGAAATAAAGTTCTTATTTCTAAAATTGGTAAAAACCTTTAGAAACTAAAAACTTTTTGCTTCTAAAACAGCGCTTGACACGCTAATACTTCACCGTTTCGAGACAAACCGGAAGTAGTTCATTCGCCATATTGGAGTAATCGTTACCTGTGTGCCAAACAGGAAATAATATGAACATATCAAAGGAACATATCAAACATAGGGTAAACGAAGGAAAATAAATCTCGCTACACAACACCATCCCCTCCCCCTCCCCCCAACCCATCCCATGTTTCGTCAATAAAATGAAAACAAACAACACTAACCATCGATTATTCGCACACAAATTATGCAGGATCCTCTAGTTGAACAGCACATCTTCTTTTCCTCAAACTTTTCGCAATAAAATTTCTCAAACATTTAGCAAGGTACCATGTTTAGGCCAAACCAATTTCACCCGGTAAAAACACGTCCGACTTCTTCAATGTCCCGGGTAAAAATGAACATTCACTTACCAACCGTTTGCTCTTTTCAGCAATTGTCTTCACTATGACGTCACAATACGTCCTTGGTGCAATGGTAAAACTTGAATTGATAAAATCGGTACAATAATTGGTAAAATCGGTAATACCGATAAATCGGTAAAAATCGATAAAAGTCGTAGAATTTCGTAAAATCGCATAGAAATAAAGTTCTTATTTCTAAAATTGGTAAAAACCTTTAGAAACTAAAAACTTTTTATTTCTAAAACAGCGCTTGACACGCTAATACTTCACCGTTTCGAGACAAACCAGAAGTAGTCCATTCGCCATATTGGAGTAATCGTTACCTGTGTGCCAAACAGGAAATAATATGAACATATCAAAGGAACATATCAAACATAGGGTAAACGAAGGGAAATAAATCTCGCTACACAACACCATCCCCTACCCCTCCCCCCAACCCATCCCATGTTTCGTCAATAAAATGAAAACAAACAACACTAACCATCGATTATTCGCACACAAATTCTGCAGGATCCTCTAGTTGAACAACAGCACATCTTCTTTTCCTCAAACTTTTCGCAATAAAATTTCTCAAACATTTCGCAAGGTCCCATGTTTAGGCCAAACCAATTTCAACCGGTAAAAACACGTCCGACTTCTTCATTGTTCTGATTAAAATGAACATTCACTTACCAACCGTTTGCTCTTTTCAGCAATTGTCTTCACTATGACGTCACAATACGTCCTTGGTGCAATGTTAAAACTTGAATTGATAAAATCGATACAATAATCGGTAAAATCGGTAATACCGATAAATCGGTAAAAATCGATAAAAGTCGTAGAGTTTGGTAAAATCGCATAGAAATAAAGTTCTTATTTCTAAAATTGGTAAAAACCTTTAGAAACTAAAAACTTTTTATTTCTAAAACAGCGCTTGACACGCTAATACTTCACCGTTTCGAGACAAACCGGAAGTAGTTCATTCGCCATATTGGAGTAATCGTTACCTGTGTGCCAAACAGGAAATAATATGAACATATCAAAGGAACATATCAAACATAGGGTAAACGAAGGGAAATAAATCTCGCTACACAACACCATCCCCTCCCCCCTCCCCCCAACCCATCCCATGTTTCGTAAATAAAATGAAAACAAACAACACTAACCATCGATTATTCGCACACAAATTATGCAGGATCCTCTAGTTGAACAACAGCACATCTTCTTTTCCTCAAACTTTTCGCAATAAAATTTCTCAAACATTTCGCAAGGTCCCATGTTTAGGCCAAACCAATTTCACCCGGTAAAAACACGTCCGACTTCTTCAATGTCCTGGGTAAAAATGAACATTCACTTACCAACCGTTTGCTCTTTTCAGCAATTGTCTTCACTATGACGACACAATACGTCATTGGTGCAATGGTAAAACTTGAATTGATAAAATCGGTACAATAATCGGTAAAATCGGTAATACCGATAAATCGGTAAAAATCGATAAAAGTCGTAGAGTTTGGTAAAATCGCATAGAAATAAAGTTCTTATTTCTGGTAAAAACCTTTAGAAACTAAAAACTTTTTATTTCTAAAACAGCGCTTGACACGCTAATACTTCACCGTTTCGAGACAAACCGGAAGTAGTTCATTCGCCATATTGGAGTAATCGTTACCTGTGTGCCAAACAGGAAATAATATGAACATATCAAAGGAACATATCAAACATAGGGTAAACGAAGGGAAATAAATCTCGCTACACAACACCATCCCCTCCCCCCTCCCCCCAACCCATCCCATGTTTCGTAAATAAAATGAAAACAAACAACACTAACCATCGATTATTCGCACACAAATTATGCAGGATCCTCTAGTTGAACAACAGCACATCTTCTTTTCCTCAAAATTTTCGCAATAAAATTTCTCAAATATTTCGCAAGGTCCCAAGTTTAGGCCAAACCAATTTCACCCGGTAAAAACACGTCCGACTTCTTCAATGTCCCGGGTAGAAATGAACATTCACTTACCAACCGTTTGCTCTTTTCAGCAATTGTCTTCACTATGACGTCACAATACGTCCTTGGTGCAATGGTAAAACTTGAATTGATAAAATCGGTACAATAATCGGTAAAATGGGTAATACCGATTAATCGGTAAAAATCGATAAAAGTCGTAGAGTTTGGTAAAATCGCATAGAAATAAAGTTCTTATTTCTAAAATTGGTAAAAACCTTTAGAAACTAAAAACTTTTTATTTCTAAAACAGCGCTTGACACGCTAATACTTCACCGTTTCGAGACAAACCGGAAGTACTTCATTCGCCATATTTGAGTAATCGTTACCTGTGTGCCAAACAGGAAATAATATGAACATATTAAACGAACATATCAAAGATTGGGTAAACGAAGGGAAATAAATCTCGCTACACAACACCATCCCTTCCCCCCTCCCCCCAACCCATCCCATGCTTCGTCAATAAAATGAAAACAAACAACACTAACCATCGATTGTTCGCACACAAATTCTGCAGGATCCTCTAGTTGAACAACAGCACATCTTCTTTTCCTCAAACTTTTCGCAATTAAATTTCTCAAACATTTCGCAAGGTCCCATGTTTAGGCCAAACCAATTTCACCCGGTAAAAACACGTCCGACTTCTTCAATGTCCTGGGTAAAAATGAACATTCACTTACCAACCGTTTGCTCTTTTCAGCAAGTGTCTTCACTATGACGTCACAATACGTCCTTGGTGCAATGGTAAAACTTGAATTGATAAAATCGGTACAATAATCGGTAAAATCGGTAATACCGATAAATCGGCAAAAATTGATAAAAGTCGTAGAGTTTGGTAAAATCGCATAGAAATAAAGTTCTTATTTCTAAAATTGGTAAAAACCTTTAGAAACTAAAAACTTTTTATTTCTAAAACAGCGCTTGACACGCTAATACTTCACCGTTTCGAGACAAACCGGAAGTAGTTCATTCGCCATATTGGAGTAATCGTTACCTGTGTGCCAAACAGGAAATAATATGAACATATCAAAGGAACATATCAAACATAGGGTAAACGAAGGGAAATAAATCTCGCTACACAACACCATCCCCTCCCCCTCCCCCCAACCCATCCCATCTTTCGTCAATAAAATGAAAACAAACAACACTAACCATCGATTATTCGCACACAAATTCTGCAGGATCGTCTAGTTGAACAACAGCACATCTTCTTTTCCTCAAACTTTTCGCAATAAAATTTCTCAAACATTTCGCAAGGTCCCATGTTTAGGCCAAACCAATTTCACCCGGTAAAACACGTCCGACCTCTTCAATGTCCTGGGTAAAAATGAACATTCACTTACCAACCGTTTGCTCTTTTCAGCAATTGTCTTCACTATGACGTCACAATACGTCCTTGGTGCAATGGTAAAACTTGAATTGATAAAATCGGTACAATAATCGGTAAAATCGGTAATACCGATAAATCGGCAAAAATTCATAAAAGTCGTAGAGTTTGGTAAAATCGCATAGAAATAAAATTCTTATTTCTAAAATTGGTAAAAACCTTTAGAAACTAAAAACTTTTTGCTTCTAAAACAGCGCTTGACACGCTAATACTTCACCGTTTCGAGACAAACCGGAAGTAGTTCATTCGCCATATTGGAGTAATCGTTACCTGTGTGCCAAACAGGAAATAATATGAACATATCAAAGGAACATATCAAACATAGGGTAAACGAAGGAAAATAAATCTCGCTACACAACACCATCCCCTCCCCCTCCCCCCAACCCATCCCATGTTTCGTCAATAAAATGAAAACAAACAACACTAACCATCGATTATTCGCACACAAATTATGCAGGATCCTCTAGTTGAACAGCACATCTTCTTTTCCTCAAACTTTTCGCAATAAAATTTCTCAAACATTTCGCAAGGTACCATGTTTAGGCCAAACCAATTTCACCCGGTAAAAACACGTCCGACTTCTTCAATGTCCCGGGTAAAAATGAACATTCACTTACCAACCGTTTGCTCTTTTCAGCAATTGCCTTCACTATGACGTCACAATACGTCCTTGGTGCAATGGTAAAACTTGAATTGATAAAATCGGTACAATAATCGGTAAAATCGGTAATACCGATAAATCGGTAAAAATCGATAAAAGTCGTAGAATTTCGTAAAATCGCATAGAAATAAAGTTCTTATTTCTAAAATTGGTAAAAACCTTTAGAAACTAAAAACTTTTTATTTCTAAAACAGCGCTTGACACGCTAATACTTCACCGTTTCGAGACAAACCGGAAGTAGTCCATTCGCCATATTGGAGTAATCGTTACCTGTGTGCCAAACAGGAAATAATATGAACATATCAAAGGAACATATCAAACATAGGGTAAACGAAGGGAAATAAATCTCGCTACACAACACCATCCCCTACCCCTCCCCCCAACCCATCCCATGTTTCGTCAATAAAATGAAAACAAACAACACTAACCATCGATTATTCGCACACAAATTATGCAGGATCCTCTAGTTGAACAACAGCACATCTTCTTTTCCTCAAACTTTTCGCAATAAAATTTCTCAAACATTTCGCAAGGTCCCATGTTTAGGCCAAACCAATTTCACCCGGTAAAACACGTCCGACTTCTTCAATGTCCTGGGTAAAAATGAACATTCACTTACCAACCGTTTGCTCTTTTCAGCAATTGTCTTCACTATGACGTCACAATACGTCCTTGGTGCAATGGTAAAACTTGAATTGATAAAATCGGTACAATAATCGGTAAAATCGGTAATACCGATAAATCGGCAAAAATTCATAAAAGTCGTAGAGTTTGGTAAAATCGCATAGAAATAAAATTCTTATTTCTAAAATTGGTAAAAACCTTTAGAAACTAAAAACTTTTTGCTTCTAAAACAGCGCTTGACACGCTAATACTTCACCGTTTCGAGACAAACCGGAAGTAGTTCATTCGCCATATTGGAGTAATCGTTACCTGTGTGCCAAACAGGAAATAATATGAACATATCAAAGGAACATATCAAACATAGGGTAAACGAAGGAAAATAAATCTCGCTACACAACACCATCCCCTCCCCCTCCCCCCAACCCATCCCATGTTTCGTCAATAAAATGAAAACAAACAACACTAACCATCGATTATTCGCACACAAATTATGCAGGATCCTCTAGTTGAACAGCACATCTTCTTTTCCTCAAACTTTTCGCAATAAAATTTCTCAAACATTTCGCAAGGTACCATGTTTAGGCCAAACCAATTTCACCCGGTAAAAACACGTCCGACTTCTTCAATGTCCCGGGTAAAAATGAACATTCACTTACCAACCGTTTGCTCTTTTCAGCAATTGCCTTCACTATGACGTCACAATACGTCCTTGGTGCAATGGTAAAACTTGAATTGATAAAATCGGTACAATAATCGGTAAAATCGGTAATACCGATAAATCGGTAAAAATCGATAAAAGTCGTAGAATTTCGTAAAATCGCATAGAAATAAAGTTCTTATTTCTAAAATTGGTAAAAACCTTTAGAAACTAAAAACTTTTTATTTCTAAAACAGCGCTTGACACGCTAATACTTCACCGTTTCGAGACAAACCGGAAGTAGTCCATTCGCCATATTGGAGTAATCGTTACCTGTGTGCCAAACAGGAAATAATATGAACATATCAAAGGAACATATCAAACATAGGGTAAACGAAGGGAAATAAATCTCGCTACACAACACCATCCCCTACCCCTCCCCCCAACCCATCCCATGTTTCGTCAATAAAATGAAAACAAACAACACTAACCATCGATTATTCGCACACAAATTATGCAGGATCCTCTAGTTGAACAACAGCACATCTTCTTTTCCTCAAACTTTTCGCAATAAAATTTCTCAAACATTTCGCAAGGTCCCATGTTTAGGCCAAACCAATTTCACCCGGTAAACATAGGTAATCACAGATTACAAAGCTCACCTCGTGACAGCAAAATTCAATTCAAACATATTTCTTAGTACATGTATATTGGCTTTTAAAGGCAAAACCACTCAAGCAGAAAAAGTAGGTCAAGGTCATTTTATGAAAGTTTGATCAAAGATACATCCAATATGCAAGTTTGGTACATGTAGCAGTTATACTTTGCTCAATATTGGCTTTATAGAGCAAAATCACTCAAGCGGAAAAAGTAGGTCAAGATCATTTTATGAAAGATTGATCAAAGATACATCCAATATGCAAGTTTGGTACATGTATCACTTATACTTTGCTCAATATTGGCTTTTAAAGGCAAAATCACTCAAGCGGAAAAAGTGGGTCGAGGTCATTTTATGAAAGATTGATCAAAGATACATCCAATATGCAAGTTTGGTACATGTATCACTTATACTTTGCTCAATATTGGCTTTTAAAGGCAAAATCACTCAAGCGGAAAAAGTAGGTCAAGGTCATTTTATGAAAGTTTGATCAAAGATACATCCAATATGCAAGTTTGGTACATGTATCACTTATACTTTGCTCAATATTGGCTTTTAAAGGCAAAATCACTCAAGCGGAAAAAGTAGGTCAAGGTCATTTTATGAAAGTTTGATCAAAGATACATCTAATATGCAAGTTTGGAACATCTAGCACTTATACTTTGCTCAATATTGGCTTTTAAAGGCAAAATCACTCAAGCGGAAAAAGTAGGTCAAGGTCATTTTATGAACGTTTGATCAAAGATA
The DNA here is from genome assembly GCA_028142955.1 of Pinctada fucata. Lineage (NCBI taxonomy): Eukaryota > Metazoa > Mollusca > Bivalvia > Pterioida > Pteriidae > Pinctada > Pinctada fucata. The sequence goes on from AP027109.1 coordinate 13,408,014, forward strand.
CATCCAATATGCAAGTTTGGTGCATGTAGCACTTATACTTTGCTCAATATTGGCTTTTAAAAATGAAATCACTCAAGTGGAAAAAGTAGGTCAGATGCTGCATCCGATGCATGGGTCCATCTCGGCATCCAAAGATGAATCACTTGTGCAAGTTTGGTTACTGTAGCATTAGTACTTTGTCAGATACTGAGCTACCCCAAACTTCTTATCCAAATCACTCAAGCGTAAAATGTAGGTCAGATGCTGCATACAGTGCATGGGTTCACCTCAGCATCCAAAGATGAATCACTTATGCAAGTTTGGTTACTGTAGCATCAGTACTTTGTCAGATACTGAGCTACCCCAAACTTCTTAACCAAGTCACTCAAGCGGAAAATGTAGGTCAGATGCTGCATCCGATGCATGGGTTCACCTCAGCATCCAAAGATGAATCTCTTGTGCCAGTTTGGTTACTGTAGCATTAGTACTTTGTCAGATACTGAGCTACCCCAAACTTCTTAACCAAGTCACTCAAGCGGAAAATGTAGGTCAGATGCTGCATCCCATGCATGGGTTCACCTCAGCATCCAAAGATGAATCACTTGTGCAAGTTTGGTTACTGTAGCATCAGTACTTTGTCAGATACTGAGCTACCCCAAACTTCTTAACCAAGTCACTCAAGCGGAAAATGTAGGTCAGATGCTGCATACGATGCATGGGTTCACCTCAGCATCCAAAGATGAATCACTTGTGCCAGTTTGGTTACTGTAGCATTAGTACTTTGTCAGATACTGAGCTACCCCAAACTTCTTAACCAAGTCACTCAAGCGGAAAATGTAGGTCAGATGCTGCATCCCATGCATGGGTTCACCCCAGCATCCAAAGATGAATCACTTGTGCAAGTTTGGTTACTGTAGCATCGGTACTTTGTCAGATACTGAGCTACCCCAAACTTCTTAACCAAGTCACTCAAGCGTAAAATGTAGGTCAGATGCTGCATACGATGCATGGGTTCACCTCAGCATCCAAAGATGAATCACTTGTGCCAGTTTGGTTACTGTAGCATTAGTACTTTGTCAGATACTGAGCTACCCCAAACTTCTTAACCAAGTCACTCAAGCAGAAAATGTAGGTCAGATGCTGCATCCGATGCATGGGTTCACCTCAGCATCCAAAGATGAATCACTTGTGCCAGTTTGGTTACTGTAGCATTAGTACTTTGTCAGATACTGAGCTACCCCAAACTTCTTAACCGGACGCGGACGCGGACACGGACGCGGACACGGACGCGGACGCGGACGCGGACGCGTAGGGTTATAGCATAAGCTCACTCAACTTCGTCGAGGTGAGCTAAAAACACGTCCGACTTCTTCAATGTCCTGGGTAAAAATGAACATTCACTTACCAACCGTTTGCTCTTTTCAGCAATTGTCTTCACTATGACGACACAATACGTCATTGGTGCAATGGTAAAACTTGAATTGATAAAATCGGTACAATAATCGGTAAAATCGGTAATACCGATAAATCGGTAAAAATCGATAAAAGTCGTAGAGTTTGGTAAAATCGCATAGAAATAAAGTTCTTATTTCTGGTAAAAACCTTTAGAAACTAAAAACTTTTTATTTCTAAAACAGCGCTTGACACGCTAATACTTCACCGTTTCAAGACAAACCGGAGGTAGTTCATTCGCCATATTGGAGTAATCGTTACCTGTGTGCCAAACAGGAAATAATATGAACATATCAAAGGAACATATCAAACATAGGGTAAACGAAGGGAAATAAATCTCGCTACACAACACCATCCCCTCCCCCCTCCCCCCAACCCATCCCATGTTTCGTCAATAAAATGAAAACAAACAACACTAACCATCGATTATTCGCACACAAATTATGAAGGATCCTCTAGTTGAACAACAGCACATCTTCTTTTCCTCAAAATTTTCGCAATAAAATTTCTCAAATATTTCGCAAGGTCCCAAGTTTAAGCCAAACCAATTTCACCCGGTAAAAACACGTCCGACTTCTTCAATGTCCCGGGTAGAAATGAACATTCACTTACCAACCGTTTTGCTCTTTTCAGCAATTGTCTTCACTATGACGTCACAATACGTCCTTGGTGCAATGGTAAAACTTGAATTGATAAAATCGGTACAATAATCGGTAAAATCGGTAATACCGATAAATTGGTAAAAATCGATAAAAGTCGTAGAGTTTGGTAAAATCGCATAGAAATAAAGTTCTTATTTCTAAAATTGGTAAAAACCTTTAGAAACTAAAAACTTTTTATTTCTAAAACAGCGCTTGACACGCTAATACTTCACCGTTTCGATACAAACCGGAAGTAGTTCATTCGCCATATTGGAGTAATCGTTACCTGTGTGCCAAACAGGAAATAATATGAACATATCAAAGGAACATATCAAACATAGGGTAAACGAAGGGAAATAAATCTCGCTACACAACACCATCCCCTACCCCTCCCCCCAACCCATCCCATGTTTCGTCAATAAAATGAAAACAAACAACACTAACCATCGATTATTCGCACACAAATTATGCAGGATCCTCTAGTTGAACAACAGCACAACTTCTTTTCCTCAAACTTTTCGCAATAAAATTTCTCAAACATTTCGCAAGGTCCCATGTTTAGGCCAAACCAATTTCACCCGGTAAAAACACGTCCGACTTCTTCAATGTCCTGGGTAAAAATGAACATTCACTTACCAACCGTTTGCTCTTTTCAGCAATTGTCTTCACTATGACGTCACAATACGTCCTTGGTGCAATGGTAAAACTTGAATTGATAAAATCGGTACAATAATCGGTAAAATCGGTAATACCGATAAATCGGCAAAAATCGATAAAAGTCGTAGAGTTTGGTAATATCGCATAGAAATAAAGTTCTTATTTCTAAAATTGGTAAAACCCTTTAGAAACTAAAAACTTTTTATTTCTAAAACAGCGCTTGACACGCTAATACTTCACCGTTTCGAGACAAACCGGAAGTAGTTCATTCGCCATATTGGAGTAATCGTTACCTGTGTGCCAAACAGGAAATAATATGAACATATCAAACGAATATATCAAACATTGGGTAAACGAAGGGAAACAAATCTCGCTACACAACACCATCCCTTCCCCCCTCCCCCCAACCCATCCCATGTTTCGTCAATAAAATGAAAACAAACAACACTAACCATCGATTATTCGCACACAAATTCTGCAGGATCCTCTAGTTGAACAACAGCACATCTTCTTTTCCTCAAACTTTTTGCAATAAAATTTCTCAAACATTTCGCAAGGTCCCATGTTTAGGCTAAACCAATTTCAACCGGTAAAAACACGTCCGACTTCTTCAATGTCCTGGATAAAAATGAACATTCACTTACCAACCGTTTGCTCTTTTCAGCAATTGTCTTCACTATGACGTCACAATACGTCCTTGGTGCAATGGTAAAACTTGAATTGATAAAATCGGTACAATAATCGGTAAAATCGGTAATACCGATAAATCGGTAAAAATCGATAAAAGTCGTAGAGTTTGGTAAAATCGCATAGAAATAAAGTTCTTATTTCTGGTAAAAACCTTTAGAAACTAAAAACTTTTTTTTCTAAAACAGCGCTTCACACGCTAATACTTCACCGTTTCGAGACAAACCGGAAGTAGTTCATTCGCCATATTGGAGTAATCGTTACCTGTGTGCCAAACAGGAAATAATATGAACATATCAAAGGAACATATCAAACATAGGGTAAACGAAGGGAAATAAATCTCGCTACACAACACCATCCCCTCCCCCTCCCCCCAACCCATCCCATGTTTCGTAAATAAAATGAAAACAAACAACACTAACCATCGATTATTCGCACACAAATTATGCAGGATCCTCTAGTTGAACAACAGCACATCTTCTTTTCCTCAAACTTTTCGCAATAAAATTTCTCAAACATTTCGCAAGGTCCCATGTTTAGGCCAAACCAATTTCACCCGGTAAAAACACGTCCGACTTCTTCAATGTCCTGGGTAAAAATGAACATTCACTTACCAACCGTTTGCTTTTTTCAGCAATTGTCTTCACTATGACGTCACAATACGTCCTTGGTGCAATGGTAAAACTTGAATTGATAAAATCGGTACAATAATCGGTAAAATCGGTAATACCGATAAATCGGCAAAAATCGATAAAAGTCGTAGAGTTTGGTAAAATCGCATAGAAATAAAGTTCTTATTTCTAAAATTGGTAAAAACCTTTAGAAACTAAAAACTTTTTATTTCTAAAACAGCGCTTGACACGCTAATACTTCACCGTTTCGAGACAAACCGGAAGTAGTTCATTCGCCATATTGGAGTAATCGTTACCTGTGTGCCAAACAGGAAATAATATGAACATATCAAAGGAATATATCAAACATTGGGTAAACGAAGGGAAACAAATCTCGCTACACAACACCATCCCTTCCCCCCTCCCCCCAACCCATCCCATGTTTCGTCAATAAAATGAAAACAAACAACACTAACCATCGATTATTCGCACACAAATTCTGCAGGATCCTCTAGTTGAACAACAGCACATCTTCTTTTCCTCAAACTTTTTGCAATAAAATTTCTCAAACATTTCGCAAGGTCCCATGTTTAGGCTAAACCAATTTCAACCGGTAAAAACACGTCCGACTTCTTCAATGTCCTGGATAAAAATGAACATTCACTTACCAACCGTTTGCTCTTTTCAGCAATTGTCTTCACTATGACGTCACAATACGTCCTTGGTGCAATGGTAAAACTTGAATTGATAAAATCGGTACAATAATCGGTAAAATCGGTAATACCGATAAATCGGTAAAAATCGATAAAAGTCGTAGAGTTTGGTAAAATCGCATAGAAATAAAGTTCTTATTTCTGGTAAAAACCTTTAGAAACTAAAAACTTTTTTTTCTAAAACAGCGCTTGACACGCTAATACTTCACCGTTTCGAGACAAACCGGAAGTAGTTCATTGGCCATATTGGAGTAATCGTTACCTGTGTGCCAAACAGGAAATAATATGAACATATCAAAGGAACATATCAAACATAGGGTAAACGAAGGGAAATAAATCTCGCTACACAACACCATCCCCTCCCCCCTCCCCCCAACCCATCCCATGTTTCGTCAATAAAATGAAAACAAACAACACTAACCATCGATTATTCGCACCCAAATTCTGCAGGATCCTCTAGTTGAACAACAGCACATCTTCTTTTCCTCAAACTTTTCGCAATAAAATTTCTCAAACATTTCGCAAGGTCCCATGTTTAGGCCAAACCAATTTCACCCGGTAAAAACACGTCCGACTTCTTCAATGTCCTGGGTAAAAATGAACATTCACTTACCAACCGTTTGCTCTTTTCAGCAATTGTCTTCACTATGACGTCACAATACGTCCTTGGTGCAATGGTAAAACTTGAATTGATAAAATCGGTACAATAATCGGTAAAATCGGAAATACCGATAAATCGGCAAAAATCGATAAAAGTCGTAGAGTTTGGTAAAATCGCATAGAAATAAAGTTCTTATTTCTAAGATTGGTAAAAACCTTTAGAAACTAAAAACTTTTTATTTCCAAAACAGCGCTTGACACGCTAATACTTCACCGTTTCGAGACAAACCGGAAGTAGTTCATTCGCCATATTGGAGTAATCGTTACCTGTGTGCCAAACAGGAAATAATATGAACATATCAAAGGAACATATCAAACATTGGGTAAACGAAGGGAAATAAATCTCGCTACACAACACCATCCCCTCCCCCCTCCCCCAAAACCCATCCCATGTTTCGTCAATAAAATGAAAACAAACAACACTAACCATCGATTATTCGCACACAAATTATGCAGGATCCTCTAGTTGAACAGCACATCTTCTTTTCCTCAAACTTTTCGCAATAAAATTTCTCAAACATTTCGCAAGGTCCCATGTTTAGGCCAAACCAATTTCACCCGGTAAAAACACGTCCGACTTCTTCAATGTCCTGGGTAAAAATGAACATTCACTTACCAACCGTTTGCTCTTTTCAGCAATTGTCTTCACTATGACGTCACAATACGTCCTTCGTGCAATGGTAAAACTTGAATTGATAAAATCGGTACAATAATCGGTAAAATCGGTAATACCGATAAATTGGTAAAAATCGATAAAAGTCGTAGAGTTTGGTAAAATCGCATAGAAATAAAGTTCTTATTTCTAAAATTGGTAAAAACCTTTAGAAACTAAAAACTTTTTATTTCTAAAACAGCGCTTGACACGCTAATACTTCACCGTTTCGAGACAAACCGGAAGTAGTTCATTCGCCATATTGGAGTAATCGTTACCTGTGTGCCAAACAGGAAATAATATGAACATATCAAAGGAACATATCAAACATAGGGTAAACGAAGGGAAATAAATCTCGCTACACAACACCATCCCCTCCCCCCTCCCCCAAAACCCATCCCATGTTTCGTCAATAAAATGAAAACAAACAACACTAACCATCGATTATTCGCACACAAATTATGCAGGATCCTCTAGTTGAACAGCACATCTTCTTTTCCTCAAACTTTTCGCAATAAAATTTCTCAAACATTTCGCAAGGTCCCATGTTTAGGCCAAACCAATTTCACCCGGTAAAAACACGTCCGACTTCTTCAATGTCCCGGGTAGAAATGAACATTCACTTACCAACCGTTTGCTCTTTTCAGCAATTGTCTTCACTATGACGTCACAATACGTCCTTGGTGCAATGGTAAAACTTGAATTGATAAAATCGGTACAATAATCGGTAAAATCGGTACAATAATCGGTAAAATCGGTAATACCGATAAATCGGTAAAAATCGATAAAAGTCGTAGAGTTTGGTAAAATCGCATAGAAAAAAAGTTCTTATTTCTAAAATTGGTAAAAACCTTTAGAAACTAAAAACTTTTTATTTCTAAAACAGCGCTTGACACGCTAATACTTCACCGCTTCGAGACAAACCGGAAGTAGTTCATTCGCCATATTGGAGTAATCGTTACCTGTGTGCCAAACAGGAAATAATATGAACATATTAAACGAACATATCAAAGATTGGGTAAACGAAGGGAAATAAATCTCGCTACACAACACCATCCCCTCCCCCCTCCCCCCAACCCATCCCATGCTTCGTCAATAAAATGAAAACAAACAACACTAACCATCGATTATTCGCACACAAATTCTGCAGGATCCTCTAGTTGAACAACAGCACATCTTCTTTTCCTCAAACTTTTCGCAATAAAATTTCTCAAACATTTCGCAAGGTCCCATGTTTAGGCCAAACCAATTTCACCCGGTAAAAACACGTCCGACTTCTTCAATGTCCTGGGTAAAAATGAACATTCACTTACCAACCGTTTGCTCTTTTCAGCAATTGTCTTCACTATGACGTCACAATACGTCCTTGGTGCAATGGTAAAACTTGAATTGATAAAATCGGTACAATAATCGGTAAAATCGGTAATACCGATAAATCGGCAAAAATTGATAAAAGTCGTAGAGTTTGGTAAAATCGCATAGAAATAAAGTTCTTATTTCTAAAATTGGTAAAAACCTTTAGAAACTAAAAACTTTTTGCTTCTAAAACAGCGCTTGACACGCTAATACTTCACCGTTTCGAGACAAACCGGAAGTAGTTCATTCGCCATATTGGAGTAATCGTTACCTGTGTGCCAAACAGGAAATAATATGAACATATCAAAGGAACATATCAAACATAGGGTAAACGAAGGGAAATAAATCTCGCTACACAACACCATCCCCTCCCCCTCCCCCCAACCCATCCCATGTTTTGTCAATAAAATGAAAACAAACAACACTAACCATCGATTATTCGCACACAAATTATGCAGGATCCTCTAGTTGAACAACAGCACATCTTCTTTTCCTCAAACTTTTCGCAATAAAATTTCTCAAACATTTCGCAAGGTCCAATGTTTAGGCCAAACCAATTTCACCCGGTAAAAACACGCCCGACTTCTTCAATGTCCTGGGTAAAATGAACATTCACTTACCAACCGTTTGCTCTTTTCAGCAATTGTCTTCACTATGACGTCACAATACGTCCTTGGTGCAATGGTAAAACTTGAATTGATAAAATCGGTACAGTAATCGGCAAAATCGGTAATACCGATAAATCGGTAAAAATCGATAAAAGTCGTAGAGTTTGGTAAAATCGCATAGAAATAAAGTTCTTATTTCTAAAATTTGTAAAAACCTTTAGAAACTAAAAACTTTTTATTTCTAAAACAGCGCTTGACACGCCAATACTTCACCGTTTCGAGACAAACCGGAAGTAGTTCATTCGCCATATTGGAGTAATCGTTACCTGTGTGCCAAACAGGAAATAATATGAACATATCAAACAAACATATCAAAGATTGGGTAAACGAAGGGAAATAAATCTCGCTACACAACACCATCCCCTCCCCCCTCCCCCAACCCATCCCATGTTTCGTCAATAAAATGAAAACAAACAACACTAACCATCGATTATTCGCACCCAAATTCTGCAGGATCCTCTAGTTGAACAACAGCACATCTTCTTTTCCTCAAACTTTTCGCAATAAAATTTCTCAAACATTTCGCAAGGTCCCATGTTTAGGCCAAACCAATTTCACCCGGTAAAAACACGTCCGACTTCTTCAATGTCCTGGGTAAAAATGAACATTCACTTACCAACCGTTTGCTCTTTTCAGCAATTGTCTTCACTATGACGTCACAATACGTCCTTGGTGCAATGGTAAAACTTGAATTGATAAAATCGGTACAATAATCGGTAAAATCGGTAATACCGATAAATCGGCAAAAATCGATAAAAGTCGTAGAGTTTGGTAAAATCGCATAGAAATAAAGTTCTTATTTCTAAAATTGGTAAAAACCTTTAGAAACTAAAAACTTTTTATTTCTAAAACAGCGCTTGACACGCTAATACTTCACCGTTTCGAGACAAACCGGAAGTAGTTCATTCGCCATATTGGAGTAATCGTTACCTGTGTGCCAAACAGGAAATAATATGAACATATCAAAGGAACATATCAAACATAGGGTAAACGAAGGGAAATAAATCTCGCTACACAACACCATCCCCTCCCCCCTCCCCCCAACCCATCCTATGCTTCGTCAATAAAATGAAAACAAACAACGCTAACCATCGATTATTCGCACACAAATTCTGCAGGATCCTCTAGTTGAACAACAGCACATCTTCTTTTCCTCAAACTTTTCGCAATAAAATTTCTCAAACATTTCGCAAGGTCCCATGTTTAGGCCAAACCAATTTCACCCGGTAAAAACACGTCCGACTTCTTCAATGTCCAGGGTAAAAATGAACATTCACTTACCAACCGTTTGCTCTTTTCAGCAATTGTCTTCACTATGACGTCACAATACGTCCTTGGTGCAATGGTAAAACTTGAATTGATAAAATCGGTACAATAATCGGTAAAATCGGTAATACCGATAAATCGGTAAAAATCGATAAAAGTCGTAGAGTTTGGTAAAATCGCATAGAAATAAAGTTCTTATTTCTAAAATTGGTAAAAACCTTTAGAAACTAAAAACTTTTTATTTCTAAAACAGCGCTTGACACGCTAATACTTCACCGTTTCGAGACAAACCGGAAGTAGTTCATTCGCCATATTGGAGTAATCGTTACCTGTGTGCCAAACAGGAAATAATATGAACATATCAAAGGAACATATCAAACAAAGGGTAAACGAAGGGAAATAAATCTCGCTACACAACACCATCCCCTCCCCCTCCCCCAACCCATCCCATGTTTCGTCAATAAAATGAAAACAAACAACACTAACCATCGATTATTCGCACACAAATTCTGCAGGATCCTCTAGTTGAACAACAGCACATCTTCTTTTCCTCAAACTTTTCGCAATAAAATTTCTCAAACATTTCGCAAGGTCCCATGTTTAGGCCAAACCAATTTCACCCGGTAAAAACACGTCCGACTTCTTCAATGTCCTGGGTAAAAATGAACATTCACTTACCAACCGTTTGCTCTTTTCAGCAATTGTCTTCACTATGACGTCACAATACGTCCTTGGTGCAATGGTAAAACTTGAATTGATAAAATCGGTACAATAATCGGTAAAATCGGTAATACCGATAAATCGGCAAAAATTGATAAAAGTCGTAGAGTTTGGTAAAATCGCATAGAAATAAAGTTCTTATTTCTAAAATTGGTAAAAACCTTTAGAAACTAAAAACTTTTTGCTTCTAAAACAGCGCTTGACACGCTAATACTTCACCGTTTCGAGACAAACCGGAAGTAGTTCATTCGCCATATTGGAGTAATCGTTACCTGTGTGCCAAACAGGAAATAATATGAACATATCAAAGGAACATATCAAACATAGGGTAAACGAAGGGAAATAAATCTCGCTACACAACACCATCCCCTCCCCCTCCCCCCAACCCATCCCATGTTTTGTCAATAAAATGAAAACAAACAACACTAACCATCGATTATTCGCACACAAATTATGCAGGATCCTCTAGTTGAACAACAGCACATCTTCTTTTCCTCAAACTTTTCGCAATAAAATTTCTCAAACATTTCGCAAGGTCCAATGTTTAGGCCAAACCAATTTCACCCGGTAAAAACACGCCCGACTTCTTCAATGTCCTGGGTAAAATGAACATTCACTTACCAACCGTTTGCTCTTTTCAGCAATTGTCTTCACTATGACGTCACAATACGTCCTTGGTGCAATGGTAAAACTTGAATTGATAAAATCGGTACAGTAATCGGCAAAATCGGTAATACCGATAAATCGGTAAAAATCGATAAAAGTCGTAGAGTTTGGTAAAATCGCATAGAAATAAAGTTCTTATTTCTAAAATTGGTAAAAACCTTTAGAAACTAAAAACTTTTTATTTCTAAAACAGCGCTTGACACGCTAATACTTCACCGTTTCGAGACAAACCGGAAGTAGTTCATTCGCCATATTGGAGTAATCGTTACCTGTGTGCCAAACAGGAAATAATATGAACATATCAAAGGAATATAACAAACATGGGGTAAACGAAGGGAAATAAATCTCGCTACACAACACCATCCCCTCCCCCCAACCCATCCCATGTTTCGTCAATAAAATGAAAACAAACAACACTAACCATCGATTATTCGCACACAAATTCTGCAGGATCCTCTAGTTGAACAACAACACATCTTCTTTTCCTCAAACTTTTCCCAATAAAATTTCTCAAACATTTCGCAAGGTCCCATGTTTAGGCCAAACCAATTTCACCCGGTAAAAACACGTCCGACTTCTTCAATGTCCTGGGTAAAAATGAACATTCACTTACCAACCGTTTGCTCTTTTCAGCAATTGTCTTCACTATGACGTCACAATACGTCCTTGGTGCAATGGTAAAACTTGAATTGATAAAATCGGTACAATAATCTGTAAAATCGGTAATACCGATAAATCGGTAAAAATCGATAAAAGTCGTAGAGTTTGGTAAAATCGCATAGAAATAAAGTTCTTATTTCTAAAATTGGTAAAAACCTTTAGAAACTAAAACTTTTTATTTCTAAAACAGCGCTTGACACGCTAATACTTCACCGTTTCGAGACAAACCGGAAGTAGTTCATTCGTCATATTGGAGTAATCGTTACCTGTGTGCCAAACAGGAAATAATATGAACATATCAAAGGAACATATCAAACATAGGGTAAACGAAGGGAAATAAATCTCGCTACACAACACAATCCCCTCAGCCCTCCCCCCAACCCATCCCATGTTTCGTCAATAAAATGAAAACAAACAACACTAACCATCGATTATTCGCACACAAATTCTGCAGGATCCTCTAGTTGAACAGCACATCTTCTTTTCCTCAAACTTTTCGCAATAAAATTTCTCAAACATTTCGCAAGGTCCCATGTTTAGGCCAAACCAATTTCACCCGGTAAAAACACGTCCGACTTCTTCAATGTCCTGGGTAAAAATGAACATTCACTTACCAACCGTTTGCTCTTTTCAGCAATTGTCTTCACTATGACGTCACAATACGTCCTTGGTGCAATGGTAAAACTTGAATTGATAAAATCGGTACAATAATCTGTAAAATCGGTAATACCGATAAATCGGTAAAAATCGATAAAAGTCGTAGAGTTTAGTAAAATCGCATAGAAATAAAGTTCTTATTTCTAAAATTGGTAAAAACCTTTAGAAACTAAAACTTTTTATTTCTAAAACAGCGCTTGACACGCTAATACTTCACCGTTTCGAGACAAACCGGAAGCAGTTCATTCGCCATATTGGAGTAATCGTTACCTGTGTGCCAAACAGGAAATAATATGAACATATCAAAGGAACATATCAAACATAGGGTAAACGAAGGGAAATAAATCTCGCTACACAACACCATCCCCTCCCCCCTCCCCCCAACCCATCCCATGTTTCGTCAATAAAATGAAAACAAACAACACTAACCATCGATTATTCGCACACAAATTCTGCAGGATCCTCTAGTTGAACAACAGCACATCTTCTTTTCCTCAAACTTTTCGCAATAAAATTTCTCAAACATTTCGCAACGTCCCATGTTTAGGCCGAACCAATTTCACCCGGTAAAAACACGTCCGACTTCTTCAATGTCCTGGGTAAAAATGAACATTCACTTACCAACCGTTTGCTCTTTTCAGCAATTGTCTTCACTATGACGTCACAATACGTCCTTGGTGCAATGGTAAAACTTGAATTGATAAAATCGGTACAATAATCGGTAAAATCGGTAATACCGATAAATCGGCAAAAATCGATAAAAGTCGTAGAGTTTGGTAAAATCGCATAGAAATAAAGTTCTTATTTCTAAAATTGGTAAAAACCTTTAGAAACTAAAAACTTTTTATTTCTGAAACAGCGCTTGACACGCTAATACTTCACCGTTTCGAGACAAACCGGAAGTAGTTCATTCGCCATATTGGAGTAATCGTTACCTGTGTGCCAAACAGGAAATAATATGAACATATCAAAGGAACATATCAAACATAGGGTAAACGAAGGGAAATAAATCTCGCTACACAACACCATCCCTTCCCCCCTCGCACCAACCCATCCCATGTTTCGTCAATAAAATGAAAACAAACAACACTAACCATCGATTATTCGCACACAAATTCTGCAGGATCCTCTAGTTGAACAACAGCACATCTTCTTTTCCTCAAACTTTTCGCAATAAAATTTCTCAAACATTTCGCAAGGTACCATGTTTAGGCCAAACCAATTTCACCCGGTAAAAACACGTCCGACTTCTTCAATGTCCTGGGTAAAAATGAACATTCACTTACCAACCGTTTGCTCTTTTCAGCAATTGTCTTCACTATGACGTCACAATACGTCCTTGGTGCAATGGTACAACTTGAATTGATAAAATCGGTACAATAATCGGTAAAATCGGTAATACCGATAAATCGGTAAAAATCGATAAAAGTCGTAGAGTTTGGTAAAATCGCATAGAAATAAAGTTCTTATTTCTAAAATTGGTAAAAACCTTTAGAAACTAAAAACTTTTTATTTCTAAAACAGCGCTTGACACGCTAATACTTCACCGTCTCGAGACAAACCGGAAATAGTTCATTCGCCATATTGGAGTAATCGTTACCTGTGTGCCAAACAGGAAACAATATGAACATATCAAACGAACATATCAAACATTGGGTAAAACGAAGGGAAATAAATCTCGCTACACAACACCATCCCCTCCCCCCTCCCCCCAAAACCATCCCATGTTTCGTCAATAAAATGAAAACAAACAACACTAACCATCGATTATTCGCACACAAATTCTGCAGGATCCTCTAGTTGAACAGCACATCTTCTTTTCCTCAAACTTTTCGCAATAAAATTTCTCAAACATTTCGCAAGGTACCATGTTTAGGCCAAACCAATTTCACCCGGTAAAAACACGTCCGACTTCTTCAATGTCCTGGGTAAAAATGAACATTCACTTACCAACCGTTTGCTCTTTTCAGCAATTGTCTTCACTATGACGTCACAATCCGTCCTTGGTGCAATGGTAAAACTTGAATTGATAAAATCGGTACAATAATCGGTAAAATCGGTAATACCGATAAATCGGTAAAAATCGATAAAAGTCGTAGAGTTTGGTAAAATCGCATAGAAATAAAGTTCTTATTTCTAAAATTGGTAAAACCTTTAGAAACTAAAAACTTTTTATTTCTAAAACAGCGCTTGACACGCTAATACTTCACCGTCTCGAGACAAACCGGAAGTAGTTCATTCGCCATATTGGAGTAATCGTTACCTGTGTGCCAAACAGGAAATAATATGAACATATCAAAGGAACATATGAAACATGGGGTAAACGAAGGGAAATAAATCTCGCTACACAACACCATCCCCTCCCCCCAACCCATCCCATGTTTCGTCAATAAAATGAAAACAAACAACACTAACCATCGATTATTCGCACACAAATTCTGCAGGATCCTCTAGTTGAACAACAACACATCTTCTTTTCCTCAAACTTTTCCCAATAAAATTTCTCAAACATTTCGCAAGGTCCCATGTTTAGGCCAAACCAATTTCACCCGGTAAAAACACGTCCGACTTCTTCAATGTCCTGGGTAAAAATGAACATTCACTTACCAACCGTTTGCTCTTTTCAGCAATTGTCTTCACTATGACGTCACAATACGTCCTTGGTGCAATGGTAAAACTTGAATTGATAAAATCGGTACAATAATCGGTAAAATCGGTAATACCGATAAATCGGTAAAAATCGATAAAAGTCGTAGAGTTTGGTAAAATCGCATAGAAATAAAGTTCTTATTTCTAAAATTGGTAAAAACCTTTAGAAACTAAAAACTTTTTATTTCTAAAACAGCGCTTGACACGCTAATACTTCAACGTCTCGAGACAAACCGGAAATAGTTCATTCGCCATATTGGAGTAATCGTTACCTGTGTGCCAAACAGGAAACAATATGAACATATCAAACGAACATATCAAACATTGGGTAAACGAAGGGAAATAAATCTCGCTACACAACACCATCCCCTCCCCCCTCCCCCCAAAACCATCCCATGTTTCGTCAATAAAATGAAAACAAACAACACTAACCATCGATTATTCGCACACAAATTCTGCAGGATCCTCTAGTTGAACAGCACATCTTCTTTTCCTCAAACTTTTCGCAATAAAATTTCTCAAACATTTCGCAAGGTCCCATGTTTAGGCCAAACCAATTTCACCCGGTAAAAACACGTCCGACTTCTTCAATGTCGTGGGTAAAAATGAACATTCACTTACCAACCGTTTGCTCTTTTCAGCAATTGTCTTCACTATGACGTCACAATACGTCCTTGGTGCAATGGTAAAACTTGAATTGATAAAATCGGTACAATAATCTGTAAAATCGGTAATACCGATAAATCGGTAAAAATCGATAAAAGTCGTAGAGTTTGGTAAAATCGCATAGAAATAAAGTTCTTATTTCTAAAATTGGTAAAAACCTTTAGAAACTAAAACTTTTTATTTCTAAATCAGCGCTTGACACGCTAATACTTCACCGTTTCGAGACAAACCGGAAGTAGTTCATTCGCCATATTGGAGTAATCGTTACCTGTATGCCAAACAGGAAATAATATGAACATATCAAAGGAACATATCAAACATAGGGTAAACGAAGGGAAATAAATCTCGCTACACAACACCATCCCTTCCCCCCTCGCACCAACCCATCCCATGTTTCGTCAATAAAATGAAAACAAACAACACTAACCATCGATTATTCGCACACAAATTCTGCAGGATCCTCTAGTTGAACAACAGCACATCTTCTTTTCCTCAAACTTTTCGCAATAAAATTTCTCAAACATTTCGCAAGGTACCATGTTTAGGCCAAACCAATTTCACCCGGTAAAAACACGTCCGACTTCTTCAATGTCCTGGGTAAAAATGAACATTCACTTACCAACCGTTTGCTCTTTTCAGCAATTGTCTTCACTATGACGTCACAATACGTCCTTGGTGCAATGGTAAAACTTGAATTGATAAAATCGGTACAATAATCTGTAAAATCGGTAATACCGATAAATCGGTAAAAATCGATAAAAGTCGTAGAGTTTGGTAAAATCGCATAGAAATAAAGTTCTTATTTCTAAAATTGGTAAAAACCTTTAGAAACTAAAACTTTTTATTTCTAAAACAGCGCTTGACACGCTAATACTTCACCGTTTCGAGACAAACCGGAAGTAGTTCATTCGCCATATTGGAGTAATCGTTACCTGTGTGCCAAACAGGAAATAATATGAACATATCAAAGGAACATATCAAACATAGGGTAAACGAAGGGAAATAAATCTCGCTACACAACACCATCCCCTCCCCCCTCCCCCAAAACCCATCCCATGTTTCGTCAATAAAATGAAAACAAACAACACTAACCATCGATTATTCGCACACAAATTATGCAGGATCCTCTAGTTGAACAGCACATCTTCTTTTCCTCAAACTTTTCGCAATAAAATTTCTCAAACATTTCGCAAGGTCCCATGTTTAGGCCAAACCAATTTCACCCGGTAAAAACACGTCCGACTTCTTCAATGTCCCGGGTAGAAATGAACATTCACTTACCAACCGTTTGCTCTTTTCAGCAATTGTCTTCACTATGACGTCACAATACGTCCTTCGTGCAATGGTAAAACTTAAATTGATAAAATCAGTACAATAATCGGTGAAATCGGTAATACCGATAAATCGGCAAAAATCGATAAAAGTCGTAGAGTTTGGTAAAATCGCATAGAAATAAAGTTCTTATTTCTAAAATTGGTAAAAACCTTTAGAAACTAAAAACTTTTTATTTCTAAAACAGCGCTTGACACGCTAATACTTCACCGTTTCGAGACAAACAGGAAGTAGTTCATTCGCCATATTGGAGTAATCGTTACCTGTGTGCCAAACAGGAAATAATATGAACATATCAAAGGAACATATCAAACATAGGGTAAACGAAGGGAAATAAATCTCGCTACACAACACCATCCCCTCCCCCTCCCCCCAACCCATCCCATGTTTCGTCAATAAAATGAAAACAAACAACACTAACCATCGATTATTCGCACACAAATTCTGCAGGATCCTCTAGTTGAACAACAGCACATCTTCTTTTCCTCAAACTTTTCGCAATAAAATTTCTCAAACATTTCGCAAGGTCCCATGTTTAGGCCAAACCAATTTCACCCGGTAAAAACACGCCCGACTTCTTCAATGTCCTGGGTAAAATGAACATTCACTTACCAACCGTTTGCTCTTTTCAGCAATTGTCTTCACTATGACGTCACAATACGTCCTTGGTGCAATGGTAAAACTTGAATTGATAAAATCGGTACAATAATCGGTAAAATCGGTACAATAATCGGTAAAATCGGTAATACCGATAAATCGGTAAAAATCGATAAAAGTCGTAGAGTTTGGTAAAATCGCATAGAAAAAAAGTTCTTATTTCTAAAATTGGTAAAAACCTTTAGAAACTAAAAACTTTTTATTTCTAAAACAGCGCTTGACACGCTAATACTTCACCGCTTCGAGACAAACCGGAAGTAGTTCATTCGCCATATTGGAGTAATCGTTACCTGTGTGCCAAACAGGAAATAATATGAACATATTAAACGAACATATCAAAGATTGGGTAAACGAAGGGAAATAAATCTCGCTACACAACACCATCCCCTCCCCCCTCCCCCCAACCCATCCCATGCTTCGTCAATAAAATGAAAACAAACAACACTAACCATCGATTATTCGCACACAAATTCTGCAGGATCCTCTAGTTGAACAACAGCACATCTTCTTTTCCTCAAACTTTTCGCAATAAAATTTCTCAAACATTTCGCAAGGTCCCATGTTTAGGCCAAACCAATTTCACCCGGTAAAAACACGTCCGACTTCTTCAATGTCCTGGGTAAAAATGAACATTCACTTACCAACCGTTTGCTCTTTTCAGCAATTGTCTTCACTATGACGTCACAATACGTCCTTGGTGCAATAGTAAAACTTGAATTGATAAAATCGGTACAATAATCGGTAAAATCGGTAATACCGATAAATCGGCAAAAATTGATAAAAGTCGTAGAGTTTGGTAAAATCGCATAGAAATAAAGTTCTTATTTCTAAAATTGGTAAAAACCTTTAGAAACTAAAAACTTTTTGCTTCTAAAACAGCGCTTGACACGCTAATACTTCACCGTTTCGAGACAAACCGGAAGTAGTTCATTCGCCATATTGGAGTAATCGTTACCTGTGTGCCAAACAGGAAATAATATGAACATATCAAAGGAACATATCAAACATAGGGTAAACGAAGGGAAATAAATCTCGCTACACAACACCATCCCTTCCCCCCTCGCACCAACCCATCCCATGTTTTGTCAATAAAATGAAAACAAACAACACTAACCATCGATTATTCGCACACAAATTATGCAGGATCCTCTAGTTGAACAACAGCACATCTTCTTTTCCTCAAACTTTTCGCAATAAAATTTCTCAAACATTTCGCAAGGTCCAATGTTTAGGCCAAACCAATTTCACCCGGTAAAAACACGCCCGACTTCTTCAATGTCCTGGGTAAAATGAACATTCACTTACCAACCGTTTGCTCTTTTCAGCAATTGTCTTCACTATGACGTCACAATACGTCCTTGGTGCAATGGTAAAACTTGAATTGATAAAATCGGTACAGTAATCGGCAAAATCGGTAATACCGATAAATCGGTAAAAATCGATAAAAGTCGTAGAGTTTGGTAAAATCGCATAGAAATAAAGTTCTTATTTCTAAAATTTGTAAAAACCTTTAGAAACTAAAAACTTTTTATTTCTAAAACAGCGCTTGACACGCCAATACTTCACCGTTTCGAGACAAACCGGAAGTAGTTCATTCGCCATATTGGAGTAATCGTTACCTGTGTGCCAAACAGGAAATAATATGAACATATCAAACAAACATATCAAAGATTGGGTAAACGAAGGGAAATAAATCTCGCTACACAACACCATCCCCTCCCCCCTCCCCCAACCCATCCCATGTTTCGTCAATAAAATGAAAACAAACAACACTAACCATCGATTATTCGCACCCAAATTCTGCAGGATCCTCTAGTTGAACAACAGCACATCTTCTTTTCCTCAAACTTTTCGCAATAAAATTTCTCAAACATTTCGCAAGGTCCCATGTTTAGGCCAAACCAATTTCACCCGGTAAAAACACGTCCGACTTCTTCAATGTCCTGGGTAAAAATGAACATTCACTTACCAACCGTTTGCTCTTTTCAGCAATTGTCTTCACTATGACGTCACAATACGTCCTTGGTGCAATGGTAAAACTTGAATTGATAAAATCGGTACAATAATCGGTAAAATCGGTAATACCGATAAATCGGCAAAAATCGATAAAAGTCGTAGAGTTTGGTAAAATCGCATAGAAATAAAGTTCTTATTTCTAAAATTGGTAAAAACCTTTAGAAACTAAAAACTTTTTATTTCTAAAACAGCGCTTGACACGCTAATACTTCACCGTTTCGAGACAAACCGGAAGTAGTTCATTCGCCATATTGGAGTAATCGTTACCTGTGTGCCAAACAGGAAATAATATGAACATATCAAAGGAACATATCAAACATAGGGTAAACGAAGGGAAATAAATCTCGCTACACAACACCATCCCCTCCCCCCTCCCCCCAACCCATCCTATGCTTCGTCAATAAAATGAAAACAAACAACGCTAACCATCGATTATTCGCACACAAATTCTGCAGGATCCTCTAGTTGAACAACAGCACATCTTCTTTTCCTCAAACTTTTCGCAATAAAATTTCTCAAACATTTCGCAAGGTCCAATGTTTAGGCCAAACCAATTTCACCCGGTAAAAACACGCCCGACTTCTTCAATGTCCTGGGTAAAAATGAACATTCACTTACCAACAGTTTGCTTTTTTCAGCAATTGTCTTCATAATGACGTCACAATACGTCCTTGGTGCAATGGTAAAACTTGAATTGATAAAATCGGTACAATAATCGGTAAAATCGGTAATACCGATAAATCGGTAAAAATCGATAAAAGTCGTAGAGTTTGGTAAAATCGCATAGAAATAAAGTTCTTATTTCTAAAATTGGTAAAAACCTTTAGAAACTAAAAACTTTTTATTTCTAAAACAGCGCTTGACACGCTAATACTTCACCGTTTCGAGACAAACCGGAAGTAGTTCATTCGCCATATTGGAGTAATCGTTACCTGTGTGCCAAACAGGAAATAATATGAACATATCAAAGGAACATAACAAACATGGGGTAAACGAAGGGAAATAAATCTCGCTACACAACACCATCCCCTCCCCCCAACCCATCCCATGTTTCGTCAATAAAATGAAAACAAACAACACTAACCATCGATTATTCGCACACAAATTCTGCAGGATCCTCTAGTTGAACAACAACACATCTTCTTTTCCTCAAACTTTTCGCAATAAAATTTCTCAAACATTTCGCAAGGTCCCATGTTTAGGCCAAACCAATTTCACCCGGTAAAAACACGTCCGACTTCTTCAATGTCCTGGGTAAAAATGAACATTCACTTACCAACCGTTTGCTCTTTTCAGCAATTGTCTTCACTATGACGTCACAATACGTCCTTGGTGCAATGGTAAAACTTGAATTGATAAAATCGGTACAATAATCTGTAAAATCGGTAATACCGATAAATCGGTAAAAATCGATAAAAGTCGTAGAGTTTGGTAAAATCGCATAGAAATAAAGTTCTTATTTCTAAAATTGGTAAAAACCTTTAGAAACTAAAACTTTTTATTTCTAAAACAGCGCTTGACACGCTAATACTTCACCGTTTCGAGACAAACCGGAAGTAGTTCATTCGTCATATTGGAGTAATCGTTACCTGTGTGCCAAACAGGAAATAATATGAACATATCAAAGGAACATATCAAACATAGGGTAAACGAAGGAAATAAATCTCGCTACACAACACAATCCCCTCAGCCCTCCCCCCAACCCATCCCATGTTTCGTCAATAAAATGAAAACAAACAACACTAACCATCGATTATTCGCACACAAATTCTGCAGGATCCTCTAGTTGAACAGCACATCTTCTTTTCCTCAAACTTTTCGCAATAAAATTTCTCAAACATTTAGCAAGGTCCCATGTTTAGGCCAAACCAATTTCACCCGGTAAAAACACGTCCGACTTCTTCAATGTCCTGGGTAAAAATGAACATTCACTTACCAACCGTTTGCTCTTTTCAGCAATTGTCTTCACTATGACGTCACAATACGTCCTTGGTGCAATGGTAAAACTTGAATTGATAAAATCGGTACAATAATCTGTAAAATCGGTAATACCGATAAATCGGTAAAAATCGATAAAAGTCGTAGAGTTTAGTAAAATCGCATAGAAATAAAGTTCTTATTTCTAAAATTGGTAAAAACCTTTAGAAACTAAAACTTTTTATTTCTAAAACAGCGCTTGACACGCTAATACTTCACCGTTTCGAGACAAACCGGAAGCAGTTCATTCGCCATATTGGAGTAATCGTTACCTGTGTGCCAAACAGGAAATAATATGAACATATCAAAGGAACATATCAAACATAGGGTAAACGAAGGGAAATAAATCTCGCTACACAACACCATCCCCTCCCCCCTCCCCCCAACCCATCCCATGTTTCGTCAATAAAATGAAAACAAACAACACTAACCATCGATTATTCGCACACAAATTCTGCAGGATCCTCTAGTTGAACAACAGCACATCTTCTTTTCCTCAAACTTTTCGCAATAAAATTTCTCAAACATTTCGCAACGTCCCATGTTTAGGCCGAACCAATTTCACCCGGTAAAAACACGTCCGACTTCTTCAATGTCCTGGGTAAAAATGAACATTCACTTACCAACCGTTTGCTCTTTTCAGCAATTGTCTTCACTATGACGTCACAATACGTCCTTGGTGCAATGGTAAAACTTGAATTGATAAAATCGGTACAATAATCGGTAAAATCGGTAATACCGATAAATCGGGAAAAATCGATAAAAGTCGTAGAGTTTGGTAAAATCGCATAGAAATAAAGTTCTTATTTCTAAAATTGGTAAAAACCTTTAGAAACTAAAAACTTTTTATTTCTGAAACAGCGCTTGACACGCTAATACTTCACCGTTTCGAGACAAACCGGAAGTAGTTCATTCGCCATATTGGAGTAATCGTTACCTGTGTGCCAAACAGGAAATAATATGAACATATCAAAGGAACATATCAAACATAGGGTAAACGAAGGGAAATAAATCTCGCTACACAACACCATCCCTTCCCCCCTCGCACCAACCCATCCCATGTTTCGTCAATAAAATGAAAACAAACAACACTAACCATCGATTATTCGCACACAAATTCTGCAGGATCCTCTAGTTGAACAACAGCACATCTTCTTTTCCTCAAACTTTTCGCAATAAAATTTCTCAAACATTTCGCAAGGTACCATGTTTAGGCCAAACCAATTTCACCCGGTAAAAACACGTCCGACTTCTTCAATGTCCTGGGTAAAAATGAACATTCACTTACCAACCGTTTGCTCTTTTCAGCAATTGTCTTCACTATGACGTCACAATACGTCCTTGGTGCAATGGTACAACTTGAATTGATAAAATCGGTACAATAATCGGTAAAATCGGTAATACCGATAAATCGGTAAAAATCGATAAAAGTCGTAGAGTTTGGTAAAATCGCATAGAAATAAAGTTCTTATTTCTAAAATTGGTAAAAACCTTTAGAAACTAAAAACTTTTTATTTCTAAAACAGCGCTTGACACGCTAATACTTCACCGTCTCGAGACAAACCGGAAATAGTTCATTCGCCATATTGGAGTAATCGTTACCTGTGTGCCAAACAGGAAACAATATGAACATATCAAACGAACATATCAAACATTGGGTAAAACGAAGGGAAATAAATCTCGCTACACAACACCATCCCCTCCCCCCTCCCCCCAAAGCCATTCCATGTTTCGTCAATAAAATGAAAACAAACAACACTAACCATCGATTATTCGCACACAAATTCTGCAGGATCCTCTAGTTGAACAGCACATCTTCTTTTCCTCAAACTTTTCGCAATAAAATTTCTCAAACATTTCGCAAGGTACCATGTTTAGGCCAAACCAATTTCACCCGGTAAAAACACGTCCGACTTCTTCAATGTCCTGGGTAAAAATGAACATTCACTTACCAACCGTTTGCTCTTTTCAGCAATTGTCTTCACTATGACGTCACAATCCGTCCTTGGTGCAATGGTAAAACTTGAATTGATAAAATCGGTACAATAATCGGTAAAATCGGTAATACCGATAAATCGGTAAAAATCGATAAAAGTCGTAGAGTTTGGTAAAATCGCATAGAAATAAAGTTCTTATTTCTAAAATTGGTAAAACCTTTAGAAACTAAAAACTTTTTATTTCTAAAACAGCGCTTGACACGCTAATACTTCACCGTCTCGAGACAAACCGGAAGTAGTTCATTCGCCATATTGGAGTAATCGTTACCTGTGTGCCAAACAGGAAATAATATGAACATATCAAAGGAACATATGAAACATGGGGTAAACGAAGGGAAATAAATCTCGCTACACAACACCATCCCCTCCCCCCAACCCATCCCATGTTTCGTCAATAAAATGAAAACAAACAACACTAACCATCGATTATTCGCACACAAATTCTGCAGGATCCTCTAGTTGAACAACAACACATCTTCTTTTCCTCAAACTTTTCGCAATAAAATTTCTCAAACATTTCGCAAGGTACCATGTTTAGGCCAAACCAATTTCACCCGGTAAAAACACGTCCGACTTCTTCAATGTCCTGGGTAAAAATGAACATTCACTTACCAACCGTTTGCTCTTTTCAGCAATTGTCTTCACTATGACGTCACAATACGTCCTTGGTGCAATGGTAAAACTTGAATTGATAAAATCGGTACAATAATCGGTAAAATCGGTAATACCGATAAATCGGTAAAAATCGATAAAAGTCGTAGAGTTTGGTAAAATCGCATAGAAATAAAGTTCTTATTTCTAAAATTGGTAAAAACCTTTAGAAACTAAAAACTTTTTATTTCTAAAACAGCGCTTGACACGCTAATACTTCAACGTCTCGAGACAAACCGGAAATAGTTCATTCGCCATATTGGAGTAATCGTTACCTGTGTGCCAAACAGGAAATAATATGAACATATCAAAGGAACATATGAAACATGGGGTAAACGAAGGGAAATAAATCTCGCTACACAACACCATCCCCTCCCCCCAACCCATCCCATGTTTCGTCAATAAAATGAAAACAAACAACACTAACCATCGATTATTCGCACACAAATTCTGCAGGATCCTCTAGTTGAACAACAACACATCTTCTTTTCCTCAAACTTTTCCCAATAAAATTTCTCAAACATTTCGCAAGGTCCCATGTTTAGGCCAAACCAATTTCACCCGGTAAAAACACGTCCGACTTCTTCAATGTCCTGGGTAAAAATGAACATTCACTTACCAACCGTTTGCTCTTTTCAGCAATTGTCTTCACTATGACGTCACAATACGTCCTTGGTGCAATGGTAAAACTTGAATTGATAAAATCGGTACAATAATCGGTAAAATCGGTAATACCGATAAATCGGTAAAAATCGATAAAAGTCGTAGAGTTTGGTAAAATCGCATAGAAATAAAGTTCTTATTTCTAAAATTGGTAAAAACCTTTAGAAACTAAAAACTTTTTATTTCTAAAACAGCGCTTGACACGCTAATACTTCAACGTCTCGAGACAAACCGGAAATAGTTCATTCGCCATATTGGAGTAATCGTTACCTGTGTGCCAAACAGGAAACAATATGAACATATCAAACGAACATATCAAACATTGGGTAAAACGAAGGGAAATAAATCTCGCTACACAACACCATCCCCTCCCCCCTCCCCCCAAAACCATCCCATGTTTCGTCAATAAAATGAAAACAAACAACACTAACCATCGATTATTCGCACACAAATTCTGCAGGATCCTCTAGTTGAACAGCACATCTTCTTTTCCTCAAACTTTTCGCAATAAAATTTCTCAAACATTTCGCAAGGTCCCATGTTTAGGCCAAACCAATTTCACCCGGTAAAAACACGTCCGACTTCTTCAATGTCGTGGGTAAAAATGAACATTCACTTACCAACCGTTTGCTCTTTTCAGCAATTGTCTTCACTATGACGTCACAATACGTCCTTGGTGCAATGGTAAAACTTGAATTGATAAAATCGGTACAATAATCTGTAAAATCGGTAATACCGATAAATCGGTAAAAATCGATAAAAGTCGTAGAGTTTGGTAAAATCGCATAGAAATAAAGTTCTTATTTCTAAAATTGGTAAAAACCTTTAGAAACTAAAACTTTTTATTTCTAAAACAGCGCTTGACACGCTAATACTTCACCGTTTCGAGACAAACCGGAAGTAGTTCATTCGCCATATTGGAGTAATCGTTACCTGTATGCCAAACAGGAAATAATATGAACATATCAAAGGAACATATCAAACATAGGGTAAACGAAGGGAAATAAATCTCGCTACACAACACCATCCCTTCCCCCCTCGCACCAACCCATCCCATGTTTCGTCAATAAAATGAAAACAAACAACACTAACCATCGATTATTCGCACACAAATTCTGCAGGATCCTCTAGTTGAACAACAGCACATCTTCTTTTCCTCAAACTTTTCGCAATAAAATTTCTCAAACATTTCGCAAGGTACCATGTTTAGGCCAAACCAATTTCACCCGGTAAAAACACGTCCGACTTCTTCAATGTCCTGGGTAAAAATGAACATTCACTTACCAACCGTTTGCTCTTTTCAGCAATTGTCTTCACTATGACGTCACAATACGTCCTTGGTGCAATGGTAAAACTTGAATTGATAAAATCGGTACAATAATCTGTAAAATCGGTAATACCGATAAATCGGTAAAAATCGATAAAAGTCGTAGAGTTTGGTAAAATCGCATAGAAATAAAGTTCTTATTTCTAAAATTGGTAAAAACCTTTAGAAACTAAAACTTTTTATTTCTAAAACAGCGCTTGACACGCTAATACTTCACCGTTTCGAGACAAACCGGAAGTAGTTCATTCGCCATATTGGAGTAATCGTTACCTGTGTGCCAAACAGGAAATAATATGAACATATCAAAGGAACATATCAAACATAGGGTAAACGAAGGGAAATAAATCTCGCTACACAACACCATCCCCTCCCCCCTCCCCCAAAACCCATCCCATGTTTCGTCAATAAAA
The DNA here is from genome assembly GCA_028142955.1 of Pinctada fucata. Lineage (NCBI taxonomy): Eukaryota > Metazoa > Mollusca > Bivalvia > Pterioida > Pteriidae > Pinctada > Pinctada fucata. The sequence continues at coordinate 13,434,404 of AP027109.1, forward strand.
TGAAAACAAACAACACTAACCATCGATTATTCGCACACAAATTATGCAGGATCCTCTAGTTGAACAGCACATCTTCTTTTCCTCAAACTTTTCGCAATAAAATTTCTCAAACATTTCGCAAGGTCCCATGTTTAGGCCAAACCAATTTCACCCGGTAAAAACACGTCCGACTTCTTCAATGTCCCGGGTAGAAATGAACATTCACTTACCAACCGTTTGCTCTTTTCAGCAATTGTCTTCACTATGACGTCACAATACGTCCTTCGTGCAATGGTAAAACTTAAATTGATAAAATCAGTACAATAATCGGTGAAATCGGTAATACCGATAAATCGGCAAAAATCGATAAAAGTCGTAGAGTTTGGTAAAATCGCATAGAAATAAAGTTCTTATTTCTAAAATTGGTAAAAACCTTTAGAAACTAAAAACTTTTTATTTCTAAAACAGCGCTTGACACGCTAATACTTCACCGTTTCGAGACAAACAGGAAGTAGTTCATTCGCCATATTGGAGTAATCGTTACCTGTGTGCCAAACAGGAAATAATATGAACATATCAAAGGAACATATCAAACATAGGGTAAACGAAGGGAAATAAATCTCGCTACACAACACCATCCCCTCCCCCTCCCCCCAACCCATCCCATGTTTCGTCAATAAAATGAAAACAAACAACACTAACCATCGATTATTCGCACACAAATTCTGCAGGATCCTCTAGTTGAACAACAGCACATCTTCTTTTCCTCAAACTTTTCGCAATAAAATTTCTCAAACATTTCGCAAGGTCCCATGTTTAGGCCAAACCAATTTCACCCGGTAAAAACACGCCCGACTTCTTCAATGTCCTGGGTAAAATGAACATTCACTTACCAACCGTTTGCTCTTTTCAGCAATTGTCTTCACTATGACGTCACAATACGTCCTTGGTGCAATGGTAAAACTTGAATTGATAAAATCGGTACAATAATCGGTAAAATCGGTACAATAATCGGTAAAATCGGTAATACCGATAAATCGGTAAAAATCGATAAAAGTCGTAGAGTTTGGTAAAATCGCATAGAAAAAAAGTTCTTATTTCTAAAATTGGTAAAAACCTTTAGAAACTAAAAACTTTTTATTTCTAAAACAGCGCTTGACACGCTAATACTTCACCGCTTCGAGACAAACCGGAAGTAGTTCATTCGCCATATTGGAGTAATCGTTACCTGTGTGCCAAACAGGAAATAATATGAACATATTAAACGAACATATCAAAGATTGGGTAAACGAAGGGAAATAAATCTCGCTACACAACACCATCCCCTCCCCCCTCCCCCCAACCCATCCCATGCTTCGTCAATAAAATGAAAACAAACAACACTAACCATCGATTATTCGCACACAAATTCTGCAGGATCCTCTAGTTGAACAACAGCACATCTTCTTTTCCTCAAACTTTTCGCAATAAAATTTCTCAAACATTTCGCAAGGTCCCATGTTTAGGCCAAACCAATTTCACCCGGTAAAAACACGTCCGACTTCTTCAATGTCCTGGGTAAAAATGAACATTCACTTACCAACCGTTTGCTCTTTTCAGCAATTGTCTTCACTATGACGTCACAATACGTCCTTGGTGCAATGGTAAAACTTGAATTGATAAAATCGGTACAATAATCGGTAAAATCGGTAATACCGATAAATCGGCAAAAATTGATAAAAGTCGTAGAGTTTGGTAAAATCGCATAGAAATAAAGTTCTTATTTCTAAAATTGGTAAAAACCTTTAGAAACTAAAAACTTTTTGCTTCTAAAACAGCGCTTGACACGCTAATACTTCACCGTTTCGAGACAAACCGGAAGTAGTTCATTCGCCATATTGGAGTAATCGTTACCTGTGTGCCAAACAGGAAATAATATGAACATATCAAAGGAACATATCAAACATAGGGTAAACGAAGGGAAATAAATCTCGCTACACAACACCATCCCTTCCCCCCTCGCACCAACCCATCCCATGTTTTGTCAATAAAATGAAAACAAACAACACTAACCATCGATTATTCGCACACAAATTATGCAGGATCCTCTAGTTGAACAACAGCACATCTTCTTTTCCTCAAACTTTTCGCAATAAAATTTCTCAAACATTTCGCAAGGTCCAATGTTTAGGCCAAACCAATTTCACCCGGTAAAAACACGCCCGACTTCTTCAATGTCCTGGGTAAAATGAACATTCACTTACCAACCGTTTGCTCTTTTCAGCAATTGTCTTCACTATGACGTCACAATACGTCCTTGGTGCAATGGTAAAACTTGAATTGATAAAATCGGTACAGTAATCGGCAAAATCGGTAATACCGATAAATCGGTAAAAATCGATAAAAGTCGTAGAGTTTGGTAAAATCGCATAGAAATAAAGTTCTTATTTCTAAAATTTGTAAAAACCTTTAGAAACTAAAAACTTTTTATTTCTAAAACAGCGCTTGACACGCCAATACTTCACCGTTTCGAGACAAACCGGAAGTAGTTCATTCGCCATATTGGAGTAATCGTTACCTGTGTGCCAAACAGGAAATAATATGAACATATCAAACAAACATATCAAAGATTGGGTAAACGAAGGGAAATAAATCTCGCTACACAACACCATCCCCTCCCCCCTCCCCCAACCCATCCCATGTTTCGTCAATAAAATGAAAACAAACAACACTAACCATCGATTATTCGCACCCAAATTCTGCAGGATCCTCTAGTTGAACAACAGCACATCTTCTTTTCCTCAAACTTTTCGCAATAAAATTTCTCAAACATTTCGCAAGGTCCCATGTTTAGGCCAAACCAATTTCACCCGGTAAAAACACGTCCGACTTCTTCAATGTCCTGGGTAAAAATGAACATTCACTTACCAACCGTTTGCTCTTTTCAGCAATTGTCTTCACTATGACGTCACAATACGTCCTTGGTGCAATGGTAAAACTTGAATTGATAAAATCGGTACAATAATCGGTAAAATCGGTAATACCGATAAATCGGCAAAAATCGATAAAAGTCGTAGAGTTTGGTAAAATCGCATAGAAATAAAGTTCTTATTTCTAAAATTGGTAAAAACCTTTAGAAACTAAAAACTTTTTATTTCTAAAACAGCGCTTGACACGCTAATACTTCACCGTTTCGAGACAAACCGGAAGTAGTTCATTCGCCATATTGGAGTAATCGTTACCTGTGTGCCAAACAGGAAATAATATGAACATATCAAAGGAACATATCAAACATAGGGTAAACGAAGGGAAATAAATCTCGCTACACAACACCATCCCCTCCCCCCTCCCCCCAACCCATCCTATGCTTCGTCAATAAAATGAAAACAAACAACGCTAACCATCGATTATTCGCACACAAATTCTGCAGGATCCTCTAGTTGAACAACAGCACATCTTCTTTTCCTCAAACTTTTCGCAATAAAATTTCTCAAACATTTCGCAAGGTCCAATGTTTAGGCCAAACCAATTTCACCCGGTAAAAACACGCCCGACTTCTTCAATGTCCTGGGTAAAAATGAACATTCACTTACCAACAGTTTGCTTTTTTCAGCAATTGTCTTCATAATGACGTCACAATACGTCCTTGGTGCAATGGTAAAACTTGAATTGATAAAATCGGTACAATAATCGGTAAAATCGGTAATACCGATAAATCGGTAAAAATCGATAAAAGTCGTAGAGTTTGGTAAAATCGCATAGAAATAAAGTTCTTATTTCTAAAATTGGTAAAAACCTTTAGAAACTAAAAACTTTTTATTTCTAAAACAGCGCTTGACACGCTAATACTTCACCGTTTCGAGACAAACCGGAAGTAGTTCATTCGCCATATTGGAGTAATCGTTACCTGTGTGCCAAACAGGAAATAATATGAACATATCAAAGGAACATAACAAACATGGGGTAAACGAAGGGAAATAAATCTCGCTACACAACACCATCCCCTCCCCCCAACCCATCCCATGTTTCGTCAATAAAATGAAAACAAACAACACTAACCATCGATTATTCGCACACAAATTCTGCAGGATCCTCTAGTTGAACAACAACACATCTTCTTTTCCTCAAACTTTTCGCAATAAAATTTCTCAAACATTTCGCAAGGTCCCATGTTTAGGCCAAACCAATTTCACCCGGTAAAAACACGTCCGACTTCTTCAATGTCCTGGGTAAAAATGAACATTCACTTACCAACCGTTTGCTCTTTTCAGCAATTGTCTTCACTATGACGTCACAATACGTCCTTGGTGCAATGGTAAAACTTGAATTGATAAAATCGGTACAATAATCGGTAAAATCGGTAATACCGATAAATCGGTAAAAATCGATAAAAGTCGTAGAGTTTGGTAAAATCGCATAGAAATAAAGTTCTTATTTCTAAAATTGGTAAAAACCTTTAGAAACTAAAACTTTTTATTTCTAAAACAGCGCTTGACACGCTAATACTTCACCGTTTCGAGACAAACCGGAAGTAGTTCATTCGTCATATTGGAGTAATCGTTACCTGTGTGCCAAACAGGAAATAATATGAACATATCAAAGGAACATATCAAACATAGGGTAAACGAAGGAAATAAATCTCGCTACACAACACAATCCCCTCAGCCCTCCCCCCAACCCATCCCATGTTTCGTCAATAAAATGAAAACAAACAACACTAACCATCGATTATTCGCACACAAATTCTGCAGGATCCTCTAGTTGAACAGCACATCTTCTTTTCCTCAAACTTTTCGCAATAAAATTTCTCAAACATTTAGCAAGGTCCCATGTTTAGGCCAAACCAATTTCACCCGGTAAAAACACGTCCGACTTCTTCAATGTCCTGGGTAAAAATGAACATTCACTTACCAACCGTTTGCTCTTTTCAGCAATTGTCTTCACTATGACGTCACAATACGTCCTTGGTGCAATGGTAAAACTTGAATTGATAAAATCGGTACAATAATCTGTAAAATCGGTAATACCGATAAATCGGTAAAAATCGATAAAAGTCGTAGAGTTTAGTAAAATCGCATAGAAATAAAGTTCTTATTTCTAAAATTGGTAAAAACCTTTAGAAACTAAAACTTTTTATTTCTAAAACAGCGCTTGACACGCTAATACTTCACCGTTTCGAGACAAACCGGAAGCAGTTCATTCGCCATATTGGAGTAATCGTTACCTGTGTGCCAAACAGGAAATAATATGAACATATCAAAGGAACATATCAAACATAGGGTAAACGAAGGGAAATAAATCTCGCTACACAACACCATCCCCTCCCCCCTCCCCCCAACCCATCCCATGTTTCGTCAATAAAATGAAAACAAACAACACTAACCATCGATTATTCGCACACAAATTCTGCAGGATCCTCTAGTTGAACAACAGCACATCTTCTTTTCCTCAAACTTTTCGCAATAAAATTTCTCAAACATTTCGCAACGTCCCATGTTTAGGCCGAACCAATTTCACCCGGTAAAAACACGTCCGACTTCTTCAATGTCCTGGGTAAAAATGAACATTCACTTACCAACCGTTTGCTCTTTTCAGCAATTGTCTTCACTATGACGTCACAATACGTCCTTGGTGCAATGGTAAAACTTGAATTGATAAAATCGGTACAATAATCGGTAAAATCGGTAATACCGATAAATCGGGAAAAATCGATAAAAGTCGTAGAGTTTGGTAAAATCGCATAGAAATAAAGTTCTTATTTCTAAAATTGGTAAAAACCTTTAGAAACTAAAAACTTTTTATTTCTGAAACAGCGCTTGACACGCTAATACTTCACCGTTTCGAGACAAACCGGAAGTAGTTCATTCGCCATATTGGAGTAATCGTTACCTGTGTGCCAAACAGGAAATAATATGAACATATCAAAGGAACATATCAAACATAGGGTAAACGAAGGGAAATAAATCTCGCTACACAACACCATCCCTTCCCCCCTCGCACCAACCCATCCCATGTTTCGTCAATAAAATGAAAACAAACAACACTAACCATCGATTATTCGCACACAAATTCTGCAGGATCCTCTAGTTGAACAACAGCACATCTTCTTTTCCTCAAACTTTTCGCAATAAAATTTCTCAAACATTTCGCAAGGTACCATGTTTAGGCCAAACCAATTTCACCCGGTAAAAACACGTCCGACTTCTTCAATGTCCTGGGTAAAAATGAACATTCACTTACCAACCGTTTGCTCTTTTCAGCAATTGTCTTCACTATGACGTCACAATACGTCCTTGGTGCAATGGTACAACTTGAATTGATAAAATCGGTACAATAATCGGTAAAATCGGTAATACCGATAAATCGGTAAAAATCGATAAAAGTCGTAGAGTTTGGTAAAATCGCATAGAAATAAAGTTCTTATTTCTAAAATTGGTAAAAACCTTTAGAAACTAAAAACTTTTTATTTCTAAAACAGCGCTTGACACGCTAATACTTCACCGTCTCGAGACAAACCGGAAATAGTTCATTCGCCATATTGGAGTAATCGTTACCTGTGTGCCAAACAGGAAACAATATGAACATATCAAACGAACATATCAAACATTGGGTAAAACGAAGGGAAATAAATCTCGCTACACAACACCATCCCCTCCCCCCTCCCCCCAAAGCCATTCCATGTTTCGTCAATAAAATGAAAACAAACAACACTAACCATCGATTATTCGCACACAAATTCTGCAGGATCCTCTAGTTGAACAGCACATCTTCTTTTCCTCAAACTTTTCGCAATAAAATTTCTCAAACATTTCGCAAGGTACCATGTTTAGGCCAAACCAATTTCACCCGGTAAAAACACGTCCGACTTCTTCAATGTCCTGGGTAAAAATGAACATTCACTTACCAACCGTTTGCTCTTTTCAGCAATTGTCTTCACTATGACGTCACAATCCGTCCTTGGTGCAATGGTAAAACTTGAATTGATAAAATCGGTACAATAATCGGTAAAATCGGTAATACCGATAAATCGGTAAAAATCGATAAAAGTCGTAGAGTTTGGTAAAATCGCATAGAAATAAAGTTCTTATTTCTAAAATTGGTAAAACCTTTAGAAACTAAAAACTTTTTATTTCTAAAACAGCGCTTGACACGCTAATACTTCACCGTCTCGAGACAAACCGGAAGTAGTTCATTCGCCATATTGGAGTAATCGTTACCTGTGTGCCAAACAGGAAATAATATGAACATATCAAAGGAACATATGAAACATGGGGTAAACGAAGGGAAATAAATCTCGCTACACAACACCATCCCCTCCCCCCAACCCATCCCATGTTTCGTCAATAAAATGAAAACAAACAACACTAACCATCGATTATTCGCACACAAATTCTGCAGGATCCTCTAGTTGAACAACAACACATCTTCTTTTCCTCAAACTTTTCGCAATAAAATTTCTCAAACATTTCGCAAGGTACCATGTTTAGGCCAAACCAATTTCACCCGGTAAAAACACGTCCGACTTCTTCAATGTCCTGGGTAAAAATGAACATTCACTTACCAACCGTTTGCTCTTTTCAGCAATTGTCTTCACTATGACGTCACAATACGTCCTTGGTGCAATGGTAAAACTTGAATTGATAAAATCGGTACAATAATCGGTAAAATCGGTAATACCGATAAATCGGTAAAAATCGATAAAAGTCGTAGAGTTTGGTAAAATCGCATAGAAATAAAGTTCTTATTTCTAAAATTGGTAAAAACCTTTAGAAACTAAAAACTTTTTATTTCTAAAACAGCGCTTGACACGCTAATACTTCAACGTCTCGAGACAAACCGGAAATAGTTCATTCGCCATATTGGAGTAATCGTTACCTGTGTGCCAAACAGGAAACAATATGAACATATCAAACGAACATATCAAACATTGGGTAAACGAAGGGAAATAAATCTCGCTACACAACACCATCCCCTCCCCCCTCCCCCCAAAACCATCCCATGTTTCGTCAATAAAATGAAAACAAACAACACTAACCATCGATTATTCGCACACAAATTCTGCAGGATCCTCTAGTTGAACAGCACATCTTCTTTTCCTCAAACTTTTCGCAATAAAATTTCTCAAACATTTCGCAAGGTCCCATGTTTAGGCCAAACCAATTTCACCCGGTTAAAACAACGTCCGACTTCTTCAATGTCCTGGGTAAAAATGAACATTCACTTACCAACCGTTTGCTCTTTTCAGCAATTGTCTTCACTATGACGTCACAATACGTCCTTGGTGCAATGGTAAAACTTGAATTGATAAAATCGGTACAATAATCTGTAAAATCGGTAATACCGATAAATCGGTAAAAATCGATAAAAGTCGTAGAGTTTGGTAAAATCGCATAGAAATAAAGTTCTTATTTCTAAAATTGGTAAAAACCTTTAGAAACTAAAACTTTTTATTTCTAAAACAGCGCTTGACACGCTAATACTTCACCGTTTCGAGACAAACCGGAAGTAGTTCATTCGCCATATTGGAGTAATCGTTACCTGTATGCCAAACAGGAAATAATATGAACATATCAAAGGAACATATCAAACATAGGGTAAACGAAGGGAAATAAATCTCGCTACACAACACCATCCCTTCCCCCCTCGCACCAACCCATCCCATGTTTCGTCAATAAAATGAAAACAAACAACACTAACCATCGATTATTCGCACACAAATTCTGCAGGATCCTCTAGTTGAACAACAGCACATCTTCTTTTCCTCAAACTTTTCGCAATAAAATTTCTCAAACATTTCGCAAGGTACCATGTTTAGGCCAAACCAATTTCACCCGGTAAAAACACGTCCGACTTCTTCAATGTCCTGGGTAAAAATGAACATTCACTTACCAACCGTTTGCTCTTTTCAGCAATTGTCTTCACTATGACGTCACAATACGTCCTTGGTGCAATGGTAAAACTTGAATTGATAAAATCGGTACAATAATCTGTAAAATCGGTAATACCGATAAATCGGTAAAAATCGATAAAAGTCGTAGAGTTTGGTAAAATCGCATAGAAATAAAGTTCTTATTTCTAAAATTGGTAAAAACCTTTAGAAACTAAAACTTTTTATTTCTAAAACAGCGCTTGACACGCTAATACTTCACCGTTTCGAGACAAACCGGAAGTAGTTCATTCGCCATATTGGAGTAATCGTTACCTGTGTGCCAAACAGGAAATAATATGAACATATCAAAGGAACATATCAAACATAGGGTAAACGAAGGGAAATAAATCTCGCTACACAACACCATCCCCTCCCCCCTCCCCCCAACCCATCCCATGTTTCGTCAATAAAATGAAAACAAACAACACTAACCATCGATTATTCGCACACAAATTCTGCAGGATCCTCTAGTTGAACAACAGCACATCTTCTTTTCCTCAAACTTTTCGCAATAAAATTTCTCAAACATTTCGCAAGGTACCATGTTTAGGCCAAACCAATTTCACCCGGTAAAAACACGTCCGACTTCTTCAATGTCCTGGGTAAAAATGAACATTCACTTACCAACCGTTTGCTCTTTTCAGCAATTGTCTTCACTATGACGTCACAATACGTCCTTGGTGCAATGGTAAAACTTGAATTGATAAAATCGGTACAATAATCGGTAAAATCGGTAATACCGATAAATCGGTAAAAATCGATAAAAGTCGTAGAGTTTGGTAAAATCGCATAGAAATAAAGTTCTTATTTCTAAAATTGGTAAAAACCTTTAGAAACTAAAAACTTTTTATTTCTAAAACAGCGCTTGACACGCTAATACTTCACCGTCTCGAGACAAACCGGAAATAGTTCATTCGCCATATTGGAGTAATCGTTACCTGTGTGCCAAACAGGAAACAATATGAACATATCAAACGAACATATCAAACATTGGGTAAACGAAGGGAAATAAATCTCGCTACACAACACCATCCCCTCCCCCCTCCCCCCAAAACCATCCCATGTTTCGTCAATAAAATGAAAACAAACAACACTAACCATCGATTATTCGCACACAAATTCTGCAGGATCCTCTAGTTGAACAGCACATCTTCTTTTCCTCAAACTTTTCGCAATAAAATTTCTCAAACATTTCGCAAGGTACCATGTTTAGGCCAAACCAATTTCACCCGGTAAAAACAAGTCCGACTTCTTCAATGTCCTGGGTAAAAATGAACATTCACTTACCAACCGTTTGCTCTTTTCAGCAATTGTCTTCACTATGACGTCACAATCCGTCCTTGGTGCAATGGTAAAACTTGAATTGATAAAATCGGTACAATAATCGGTAAAATCGGTAATACCGATAAATCGGTAAAAATCGATAAAAGTCGTAGAGTTTGGTAAAATCGCATAGAAATAAAGTTCTTATTTCTAAAATTGGTAAAACCTTTAGAAACTAAAAACTTTTTATTTCTAAAACAGCGCTTGACACGCTAATACTTCACCGTCTCGAGACAAACCGGAAGTAGTTCATTCGCCATATTGGAGTAATCGTTACCTGTGTGCCAAACAGGAAATAATATGAACATATCAAAGGAACATATCAAACATGGGGTAAACGAAGGGAAATAAATCTCGCTACACAACACCATCCCCTCCCCCCAACCCATCCCATGTTTCGTCAATAAAATGAAAACAAACAACACTAACCATCGATTATTCGCACACAAATTCTGCAGGATCCTCTAGTTGAACAACAACACATCTTCTTTTCCTCAAACTTTTCGCAATAAAATTTCTCAAACATTTCGCAAGGTCCCATGTTTAGGCCAAACCAATTTCACCCGGTAAAAACACGTCCGACTTCTTCAATGTCCTGGGTAAAAATGAACATTCACTTACCAACCGTTTGCTCTTTTCAGCAATTGTCTTCACTATGACGTCACAATACGTCCTTGGTGCAATGGTAAAACTTGAATTGATAAAATCGGTACAATAATCTGTAAAATCGGTAATACCGATAAATCGGTAAAAATCGATAAAAGTCGTAGAGTTTGGTAAAATCGCATAGAAATAAAGTTCTTATTTCTAAAATTGGTAAAAACCTTTAGAAACTAAAACTTTTTATTTCTAAAACAGCGCTTCACACGCTAATACTTCACCGTTTCGAGACAAACCGGAAGTAGTTCATTCGTCATATTGGAGTAATCGTTACCTGTGTGCCAAACAGGAAATAATATGAACATATCAAAGGAACATATCAAACATAGGGTAAACGAAGGGAAATAAATCTCGCTACACAACACCATCCCCTCCCCCCTCCCCCCAACCCATCCCATGTTTCGTCAATAAAATGAAAACAAACAACACTAACCGTCGATTATTCGCACACAAATTCTGCAGGATCCTCTAGTTGAACAACAGCACATCTTCTTTTCCTCAAACTTTTCGCAATAAAATTTCTCAAACATTTCGCAAGGTACCATGTTTAGGCCAAACCAATTTCACCCGGTAAAAACACGTCCGACTTCTTCAATGTCCTGGGTAAAAATGAACATTCACTTACCAACCGTTTGCTCTTTTCAGCAATTGTCTTCACTATGACGTCACAATACGTCCTTGGTGCAATGGTAAAACTTGAATTGATAAAATCGGTACAATAATCGGTAAAATCGGTAATACCGATAAATCGGCAAAAATCGATAAAAGTCGTAGAGTTTGGTAAAATCGCATAGAAATAAAGTTCTTATTTCTAAAATTGGTAAAAACCTTTAGAAACTAAAACTTTTTATTTCTAAAACAGCGCTTGACACGCTAATACTTCACCGTTTCGAGAAAAACCGGAAGTAGTTCATTCGCCATATTGGAGTAATCGTTACCTGTGTGCCAAACAGGAAATAATATGAACATATCAAACATTGGGTAAACGAAGGGAAATAAATCTCGCTACACAACACCATCCCCTCTCCCCTCCCCCCAACCCATCCCATGTTTCGTCAATAAAATGAAAACAAACAACACTAACCATCGATTATTCGCACACAAATTCTGCAGGATCCTCTAGTTGAACAACAGCACATCTTCTTTTCCTCAAACTTTTCGCAATAAAATTTCTCAAACATTTCGCAAGTTCCCATGTTTAGGCCAAACCAATTTCACCCGGTAAAAACACGTCCGACTTCTTCAATGTCCTGGGTAAAAATGAACATTCACTTACCAACCGTTTGCTCTTTTCAGCAATTGTCTTCACTATGACGTCACAATACGTCCTTGGTGCAATGGTAAAACTTGAATTGATAAAATCGGTACAATAATCGGTAAAATCGGTAATACCGATAAATCGGCAATAATCGATAAAAGTCGTAGAGTTTGGTAAAATCGCATAGAAATAAAGTTCTTATTTCTAAAATTGGTAAAAACCTTTAGAAACTAAAAAATTTTTATTTCTAAAACAGCGCTTGACACGCTAATACTTCACCGTCTCGAGACAAACCGGAAGTAGTTCATTCGCCATATTGGAGTAATCGTTACCTGTGTGCCAAACAGGAAATAATATGAACATATCAAAGGAACATATCAAACATAGGGTAAACGAAGGGAAATAAATCTCGCTACACAACACCATCCCCTCCCCCTCCCCCCAACCCATCCCATGTTTCGTCAATAAAATGAAAACAAACAACACTAACCATCGATTATTCGCACACAAATTCTGCAGGATCCTCTAGTTGAACAACAGCACATCTTCTTTTCCTCAAACTTTTCGCAATAAAATTTCTCAAACATTTCGCAAGGTACCATGTTTAGGCCAAACCAATTTCACCCGGTAAAAACACGTCCGACTTCTTCAATGTCCTGGGTAAAAATGAACATTCACTTACCAACCGTTTGCTCTTTTCAGCAATTGTCTTCACTATGACGTAACAATACGTCCTTGGTGCAATGGTAAAACTTGAATTGATAAAATCGGTAAAATAATCGGTAAAATCGGTAATACCGATAAATCGGCAAAAATCGATAAAAGTCGTAGAGTTTGGTAAAATCGCATAGAAATAAAGTTCTTATTTCTAAAATTGGTAAAAACCTTTAGAAACTAAAACTTTTTATTTCTAAAACAGCGCTTGACACGCTAATACTTCACCGTTCGAGACAAACCGGAAGGAGTTAATTCGCCATATTGGAGTAATCGTTACCTGTGTGCCAAACAGGAAATAATATGAACATATCAAACATTGGGTAAACGAAGGGAAATAAATCTCGCTACACAACACCATCCCCTCCCCCCTCCCCCCAACCCATCTCATGTTTCGTCAATAAAATGAAAACAAACAACACTAACCATCGATTATTCGCACACAAATTATGCAGGATCCTCTAGCTGAACAACAGCACATCTTCTTTTCCTCAAACTTTTCGCAATAAAATTTCTCAAACAATTCGCAAGGTACCATGTTTAGGCCAAACCAATTTCACCCCGTAAAAACACGTCCGACTTCTTCAATGTCCTGGGTAAAAATGAACATTCACTTACCAACCGTTTGCTCTTTTCAGCAATTGTCATCACTATGACGTCACAATACGTCCTTGGTGCAATGGTAAAACTTGAATTGATAAAATCGGTACAATAATCGGTAAAATCGGTAATACCGATAAATCGGTAAAAATCGATAAAAGTCGTAGAGTTTGGTAAAATCGCATAAAAATAAAGTTCTTACTTCTAAAATTGGTAGAACCTTTAGAAACTAAAAACTTTTTATTTCTAAAACAGCGCTTGACACGCTAATGCTTCACCGTTTCGAGACAAACCGGAAGTAGTTCATTCGCCATATTGGAGTAATCGTTACCTGTGTGCCAAACAGGAAATAATATGAACATATCAAACGAACATATCAAACATAAGGTAAACGAAGGGAAATAAATCTCGCTACACAACACCATCCCCTCCCCCCTCCACCCAACCCATCCCATGTTTCGTCAATAAAATGAAAACAAACAACACTAACCATCGATTATTCGCACACAAATTCTGCAGGATCCTCTAGTTGAACAACAACACATCTTCTTTTCCTCAAACCTTTCGCAATAACATTTCTCAAACATTTCGCAAGGTACAATGTTTAGGCCAAACCAATTTCACCCGGTAAAAACACGTCCTACTTCTTCAATGTCCTGGGTAAAAATGAACATTCACTTACCAACCGTTTGCTCTTTTCAGCAATTGTCTTCACTATGACGTCACAATACGTCCTTGGTGCAATGGTAAAACTTGAATTGATAAAATCGGTACAATAATCGGTAAAATCGGTAATACCGATAAATCGGCAAAAATCGATAAAAGTCGTAGAGTTTGGAAAAATCGCATAGAAATAAAGTTCTTATTTCTAAAATTGGTAAAAACCTTTAGAAACTAAAAACTTTTTATTTCTAAAACAGCGCTTGACACGCTAATACTTCACCGTTTCGAGACAAACCGGAAGTAGTTCATTCGCCATATTGGAGTAATCGTTACCTGTGTGCCAAACAGGAAATAATATGAACATATCAAAGGAACATATCAAACATAAGGTAAACGAAGGGAAATAATTATCGCTACACAAAACCATCCCCTCCCCCCAACCCATCCCATGTTTCGTCAATAAAATGAAAACAAACAACACTAACCATCGATTATTCGCACACAAATTCTGCAGGATCCTCTAGTTGAACAACAGCACATCTTCTTTTCCTCAAACTTTTCGCAATAACATTTCTCAAACATTTCGCAAGGTCCAATGTTTAGGCCAAACCAATTTCACCCGGTAAAAACACGTCCGACTTCTTCAATGTCCTGGGTAAAAATGAGCATCCACTTACCAACCGTTTGCTCTTTTCAGCAATTGTCTTCACTATGACGTCACAATACGTCCTTGGTGCAATGGTAAAACTTGAATTGATAAAATCGGTACAATAATCGGTAAAATCGGTAATACCGATAAATCGGCAAAAATCGATAAAAGTCGTAGAGTTTGGTAAAATCGCATAGAAATAAAGTTCTTATTTCTAAAATTGGTAAAAACCTTTAGAAACTAAAAACTTTTTATTTCTAAAACAGCGCTTGACACGCTAATACTTCACCGTTTCGAGACAAACCGGAAGTAGTTCATTCGCCATATTGGAGTAATCGTTACCTGTGTGCCAAACAGGAAATAATATGAACATATCAAAGGAACATATCAAACATAGGGTAAACGAAGGGAAATAAATCTCGCTACACAACACCATCCCCTCCCCCTCCCCCCAACCCATCCCATGTTTCGTCAATAAAATGAAAACAAACAACACTAACCATCGATTATTCGCACACAAATTCTGCAGGATCCTCTAGTTGAACAACAGCACATCTTCTTTTCCTCAAACTTTTCGCAATAAAATTTCTCAAACATTTCGCAAGGTCCAATGTTTAGGCCAAACCAATTTCACCCGGTAAAAACACGCCCGACTTCTTCAATGTCCTGGGTAAAAATGAACATTCACTTACCAACCGTTTGCTCTTTTCAGCAATTGTCTTCACTATGACGTCACAATACGTCCTTGGTGCAATGGTAAAACTTGAATTGATAAAATCGGTACAATAATCGATAAAAACGGTAATACCGATCAATCGGCAAAAATCGATAAAAGTCGTAGAGTTTGGTAAAATCGCATAGAAATAAAGTTCTTATTTCCAAAATTGGTAAAAACCTTTAGAAACTAAAAACTTTTTATTTCTAAAACAGCGCTTGACACGCTAATACTTCACCGTTTCGAGACAAACCGGAAGTAGTTCATTCGCCATATTGGAGTAATCGTTACCTGTGTGCCAAACAGGAAATAATATGAACATATCAAAGGAACATATCAAACATAAGGTAAACGAAGGGAAATAATTATCGCTACACAAAACCATCCCCTCCCCCCTCCCCCCAACCCATCCCATGTTTCGTCAATAAAATGAAAACAAACAACACTAACCATCGATTATTCGCACACAAATTCTGCAGGATCCTCTAGTTGAACAACAGCACATCTTCTTTTCCTCAAACTTTTCGCAATAACATTTCTCAAACATTTCGCAAGGTCCAATGTTTAGGCCAAACCAATTTCACCCGGTAAAAACACGTCCGACTTCTTCAATGTCCTGGGTAAAAATGAGCATCCACTTACCAACCGTTTGCTCTTTTCAGCAATTGTCTTCACTATGACGTCACAATACGTCCTTGGTGCAATGGTAAAACTTGAATTGATAAAATCGGTACAATAATCGGTAAAATCGGTAATACCGATAAATCGGCAAAAATCGATAAAAGTCGTAGAGTTTGGTAAAATCGCATAGAAATAAAGTTCTTATTTCTAAAATTGGTAAAAACCTTTAGAAACTAAAAACTTTTTATTTCTAAAACAGCGCTTCACACGCTAATACTTCACCGTTTCGAGACAAACCGGAAGTAGTTCATTCGCCATATTGGAGTAATCGTTACCTGTGTGCCAAACAGGAAATAATATGAACATATCAAAGGAACATATCAAACATAGGGTAAACGAAGGGAAATAAATCTCGCTACACAACACCATCCCCTCCCCCTCCCCCCAACCCATCCCATGTTTCGTCAATAAAATGAAAACAAACAACACTAACCATCGATTATTCGCACACAAATTCTGCAGGATCCTCTAGTTTAACAACAGCACATCTTCTTTTCCTCAAACTTTTCGCAATAAAATTTCTCAAACATTTCGCAAGGTCCAATGTTTAGGCCAAACCAATTTCACCCGGTAAAAACACGCCCGACTTCTTCAATGTCCTGGGTAAAAATGAACATTCACTTACCAACCGCTTGCTCTTTTCAGCAATTGTCTTCACTATGACGTCACAATACGTCCTTGGTGCAATGGTAAAACTTGAATTGATAAAATCGGTACAATAATCGGTAAAATCGGTAATACCGATAAATCGGCAAAAATCGATAAAAGTCGTAGAGTTTGGTAAAATCGCATAGAAATAAAGTTCTTATTTCTAAAATTGGTAAAAACCTTTAGAAACTAAAAACTTTTTATTTCTAAAACAGCGCTTGACACGCTAATACTTAACCGTTTCGAGACAAACCGGAAGTAGTTCATTCGCCATATTGGAGTAATCGTTACCTGTGTGCCAAAAAGGAAATAATATGAAGATATCAAAGGAACATATCAAACATAGGGTAAAGGAAGGGAAATAAATCTCGCTACACAACACCATCCCCTCCCCCTCCCCCAAACCCATCCCATGTTTCGTCAATAAAATGAAAACAAACAACACTAACCATCGATTATTCGCACACAAATTCTGCAGGATCCTCTAGTTGAACAACAGCACATCTTCTTTTCCTCAAACTTTTCGCAATAAAATTTCTCAAACATTTCGCAAGGTACCATGTTTAGGCCAAACCAATTTCACCCGGTAAAAACACGTCCGACTTCTTCAATGTCCTGGGTAAAAATGAACATTCACTTACCAACCGTTTGCTCTTTTCAGCAATTGTCTTCACTATGACGTCACAATACGTCCTTGGTGCAATGGTAAAACTTGAATTGATAAAATCGGTACAATAATCGGTAAAATCGGTAATACCGATAAATCGGTAAAAATCGATAAAAGTCGTAGAGTTTGGTAAAATCGCATAAAAATAAAGTTCTTATTTCTAAAATTGGTAAAACCTTTAGAAACTAAAAACTTTTTATTTCTAAAACAGCGCTTGACACGCTAATGCTTCACCGTTTCGAGACAAACCGGAAGTAGTTCATTCGCCATATTGGAGTAATCGTTACCTGTGTGCCAAACAGGAAATAATATGAACATATCAAACGAACATATCAAACATAAGGTAAACGAAGGGAAATAAATCTCGCTACACAACACCATCCCCTCCCCCCTCCACCCAACCCATCCCATGTTTCGTCAATAAAATGAAAACAAACAACACTAACCATCGATTATTCGCACACAAATTCTGCAGGATCCTCTAGTTGAACAACAGCACATCTTCTTTTCCTCAAACCTTTCGCAATAACATTTCTCAAACATTTCGCAAGGTCCAATGTTTAGGCAAAACCAATTTCACCCGGTAAAAACACGTCCTACTTCTTCAATGTCCTGGGTAAAAATGAACATTCACTTACCAACCGTTTGCTCTTTTCAGCAATTGTCTTCACTATGACGTCACAATACGTCCTTGGTGCAATGGTAAAACTTGAATTGATAAAATCGGTACAATAATCGGTAAAATCGGCAATACCGATAAATCGGCAAAAATCGATAAAAGTCGTAGAGTTTGGAAAAATCGCATAGAAATAAAGTTCTTATTTCTAAAATTGGTAAAAACCTTTAGAAACTAAAAACTTTTTATTTCTAAAACAGCGCTTGACACGCTAATACTTCACCGTTTCGAGACAAACCGGAAGTAGTTCATTCGCCATATTGGAGTAATCGTTACCTGTGTGCCAAACAGGAAATAATATGAACATATCAAAGGAACATATCAAACATAAGGTAAACGAAGGGAAATAATTATCGCTACACAAAACCATCCCCTCCCCCCTCCCCCCAACCCATCCCATGTTTCGTCAATAAAATGAAAACAAACAACACTAACCATCGATTATTCGCACACAAATTCTGCAGGATCCTCTAGTTGAACAACAGCACATCTTCTTTTCCTCAAACTTTTCGCAATAAAATTTCTCAAACATTTCGCAAGGTCCCATGTTTAGGCCAAACCAATTTCACCCGGTAAAAACACGTCCGACTTCTTCAATGTCCTGGGTAAAAATGAACATTCACTTACCAACCGTTTGCTCTTTTCAGCAATTGTCTTCACTATGACGTCACAATACGTCCTTGGTGCAATGGTAAAACTTGAATTGATAAAATCGGTACAATAATCGGTAAAATCGGTAATACCGATAAATCAGTAAAAATCGATAAAAGTCGTAGAGTTTGGTAAAATCGCATAGAAATAAAGTTCTTATTTCTAAAATTGGTAAAAACCTTTAGAAACTAAAAACTTTTTATTTCTAAAACAGCGCTTGACACGCTAATACTTCACCGTTTCGAGACAAACCGGAAGTAGTTCATTCGCCATATTGGAGTAATCGTTACCTGTGTGCCAAACAGGAAATAATATGAACATATCAAAGGAACATATCAAACATAAGGTAAACGAAGGGAAATAATTATCGCTACACAAAACCATCCCCTCCCCCCTCCCCCCAATCCATCCCATGTTTCGTCAATAAAATGAAAACAAACAACACTAACCATCGATTATTCGCACACAAATTCTGCAGGATCCTCTAGTTGAACAACAGCACATCTTCTTTTCCTCAAACTTTTCGCAATAACATTTCTCAAACATTTCGCAAGGTCAAATGTTTAGGCCAAACCAATTTCACCCGGTAAAAACACGTCCGACTTCTTCAATGTCCTGGGTAAAAATGAGCATCCACTTACCAACCGTTTGCTCTTTTCAGCAATTGTCTTCACTATGACGTCACAATACGTCCTTGGTGCAATGGTAAAACTTGAATTGATAAAATCGGTACAATAATCGGTAAAATCGGTAATACCGATAAATCGGCAAAAATCGATAAAAGTCGTAGAGTTTGGTAAAATCGCATAGAAATAAAGTTCTTATTTCTAAAATTGGTAAAAACCTTTAGAAACTAAAAACTTTTTATTTCTAAAACAGCGCTTCACACGCTAATACTTCACCGTTTCGAGACAAACCGGAAGTAGTTCATTCGCCATATTGGAGTAATCGTTACCTGTGTGCCAAACAGGAAATAATATGAACATATCAAAGGAACATATCAAACATAGGGTAAACGAAGGGAAATAAATCTCGCTACACAACACCATCCCCTCCCCCTCCCCCCAACCCATCCCATGTTTCGTCAATAAAATGAAAACAAACAACACTAACCATCGATTATTCGCACACAAATTCTGCAGGATCCTCTAGTTGAACAACAGCACATCTTCTTTTCCTCAAACTTTTCGCAATAAAATTTCTCAAACATTTCGCAAGGTCCAATGTTTAGGCCAAACCAATTTCACCCGGTAAAAACACGCCCGACTTCTTCAATGTCCTGGGTAAAAATGAACATTCACTTACCAACCGTTTGCTCTTTTCAGCAATTGTCTTCACTATGACGTCACAATACGTCCTTGGTGCAATGGTAAAACTTGAATTGATAAAATCGGTACAATAATCGGTAAAATCGGTAATACCGATAAATCGGCAAAAATCGATAAAAGTCGTAGAGTTTGGTAAAATCGCATAGAAATAAAGTTCTTATTTCTAAAATTGGTAAAAACCTTTAGAAACTAAAAACTTTTTATTTCTAAAACAGCGCTTGACACGCTAATACTTAACCGTTTCGAGACAAACCGGAAGTAGTTCATTCGCCATATTGGAGTAATCGTTACCTGTGTGCCAAAAAGTAAATAATATGAAGATATCAAAGGAACATATCAAACATAGGGTAAAGGAAGGGATATAAATCTCGCTACACAACACCATCCCCTCCCCCTCCCCCAAACCCATCCCATGTTTCGTCAATAAAATGAAAACAAACAACACTAACCATCGATTATTCGCACACAAATTCTGCAGGATCCTCTAGTTGAACAACAGCACATCTTCTTTTCCTCAAACTTTTCGCAATAAAATTTCTCAAACATTTCGCAAGGTACCATGTTTAGGCCAAACCAATTTCACCCGGTAAAAACACGTCCGACTTCTTCAATGTCCTGGGTAAAAATGAACATTCACTTACCAACCGTTTGCTCTTTTCAGCAATTGTCTTCACTATGACGTCACAATACGTCCTTGGTGCAATGGTAAAACTTGAATTGATAAAATCGGTACAATAATCGGTAAAATCGGTAATACCGATAAATCGGTAAAAATCGATAAAAGTCGTAGAGTTTGGTAAAATCGCATAAAAATAAAGTTCTTATTTCTAAAATTGGTAAAACCTTTAGAAACTAAAAACTTTTTATTTCTAAAACAGCGCTTGACACGCTAATGCTTCACCGTTTCGAGACAAACCGGAAGTAGTTCATTCGCCATATTGGAGTAATCGTTACCTGTGTGCCAAACAGGAAATAATATGAACATATCAAACGAACATATCAAACATAAGGTAAACGAAGGGAAATAAATCTCGCTACACAACACCATCCCCTCCCCCCTCCACCCAACCCATCCCATGTTTCGTCAATAAAATGAAAACAAACAACACTAACCATCGATTATTCGCACACAAATTCTGCAGGATCCTCTAGTTGAACAACAGCACATCTTCTTTTCCTCAAACCTTTCGCAATAACATTTCTCAAACATTTCGCAAGGTCCAATGTTTAGGCCAAACCAATTTCACCCGGTAAAAACACGTCCTACTTCTTCAATGTCCTGGGTAAAAATGAACATTCACTTACCAACCGTTTGCTCTTTTCAGCAATTGTCTTCACTATGACGTCACAATACGTCCTTGGTGCAATGGTAAAACTTGAATTGATAAAATCGGTACAATAATCGGTAAAATCGGTAATACCGATAAATCGGCAAAAATCGATAAAAGTCGTAGAGTTTGGAAAAATCGCATAGAAATAAAGTTCTTATTTCTAAAATTGGTAAAAACCTTTAGAAACTAAAAACTTTTTATTTCTAAAACAGCGCTTGACACGCTAATACTTCACCGTTTCGAGACAAACCGGAAGTAGTTCATTCGCCATATTGGAGTAATCGTTACCTGTGTGCCAAACAGGAAATAATATAAACATATCAAAGGAACATATCAAACATAAGGTAAACGAAGGGAAATAATTATCGCTACACAAAACCATCCCCTCCCCCCTCCCCCCAACCCATCCCATGTTTCGTCAATAAAATGAAAACAAACAACACTAACCATCGATTATTCGCACACAAATTCTGCAGGATCCTCTAGTTGAACAACAGCACATCTTCTTTTCCTCAAACTTTTCGCAATAAAATTTCTCAAACATTTCGCAAGGTCCCATGTTTAGGCCAAACCAATTTCACCCGGTAAAAACACGTCCGACTTCTTCAATGTCCTGGGTAAAAATGAACATTCACTTACCAACCGTTTGCTCTTTTCAGCAATTGTCTTCACTATGACGTCACAATACGTCCTTGGTGCAATGGTAAAACTTGAATTGATAAAATCGGTACAATAATCGGTAAAATCGGTAATACCGATAAATCAGTAAAAATCGATAAAAGTCGTAGAGTTTGGTAAAATCGCATAGAAATAAAGTTCTTATTTCTAAAATTGGTAAAAACCTTTAGAAACTAAAAACTTTTTATTTCTAAAACAGCGCTTGACACGCTAATACTTCACCGTTTCGAGACAAACCGGAAGTAGTTCATTCGCCATATTGGAGTAATCGTTACCTGTGTGCCAAACAGGAAATAATATGAACATATCAAAGGAACATATCAAACATAAGGTAAACGAAGGGAAATAATTATCGCTACACAAAACCATCCCCTCCCCCCTCCCCCCAACCCATCCCATGTTTCGTCAATAAAATGAAAACAAACAACACTAACCATCGATTATTCGCACACAAATTCTGCAGGATCCTCTAGTTGAACAACAGCACATCTTCTTTTCCTCAAACTTTTCGCAATAACATTTCTCAAACATTTCGCAAGGTCAAATGTTTAGGCCAAACCAATTTCACCCGGTAAAAACACGTCCGACCTCTTCAATGTCCTGGGTAAAAATGAGCATCCACTTACCAACCGTTTGCTCTTTTCAGCAATTGTCTTCACTATGACGTCACAATACGTCCTTGGTGCAATGGTAAAACTTGAAATGATAAAATCGGTACAATAATCGGTAAAATCGGTAATACCGATAAATCGGCAAAAATCGATAAAAGTCGTAGAGTTTGGTAAAATCGCATAGAAATAAAGTTCTTATTTCTATAATTGGTAAAAACCTTTAGAAACTAAAAACTTTTTATTTCTAAAACAGCGCTTCACACGCTAATACTTCACCGTTTCGAGACAAACCGGAAGTAGTTCATTCGCCATATTGGAGTAATCGTTACCTGTGTGCCAAACAGGAAATAATATGAACATATCAAAGGAACATATCAAACATAGGGTAAACGAAGGGAAATAAATCTCGCTACACAACACCATCCCCTCCCCCTCCCCCAAACCCATCTCATGTTTCGTCAATAAAATGAAAACAAACAACACTAACCATCGATTATTCTCACACAAATTCTGCAGGATCCTCTAGTTGAACAACAGCACATCTTCTTTTCCTCAAACTTTTCGCAATAAAATTTCTCAAACATTTCGCAAGGTACCATGTTTAGGCCAAACCAATTTCACCCGGTAAAAACACGTCCGACTTCTTCAATGTCCTGGGTAAAAATGAACATTCACTTACCAACCGTTTGCTCTTTTCAGCACTTGTCTTCACTATGACGTCACAATACGTCCTTGGTGCAATGGTAAAACTTGAATTGATAAAATCGGTACAATAATCGGTAAAATCGGTAATACCGATAAATCAGTAAAAATCGATAAAAGTCGTAGAGTTTGGTAAAATCGCATAGAAATAAGTTCTTATTTCTAAAATTGGTAAAAACCTTTAGAAACTAAAAACTTTTTATTTCTAAAACAGCGCTTGACACGCTAATACTTCACCGTTTCGAGACAAACCGGAAGTAGTTCATTCGCCATATTGGAGTAATCGTTACCTGTGTGCCAAACAGGAAATAATATGAACATATCAAAGGAACATATCAAACATAGGGTAAACGAAGGGAAATAAATCTCGCTACACAACACCATCCCCTCCCCCCTCCCCCCAACCCATCCCATGTTTCGTCAATAAAATGAAAACAAACAACACTAACCATCGATTATTCGCACACAAATTCTGCAGGATCCTCTAGTTGAACAACAGCACATCTTCTTTTCCTCAAACTTTTCGCAATAAAATTTCTCAAACATTTCGCAAGGTCCCATGTTTAGGCCAAACCAATTTCACTCGGTAAAAACACGTCCGACTTCTTCAATGTCCTGGGTAAAAATGAACATTCAATTACCAACCGTTTGCTCTTTTCAGCAATTGTCTTCACTATGACGTCACTATACGTCCTTGTGCAATGGTAAAGCTTGAATTGATAAAATCGGTACAATAATCGGTAAAATCGGTAATACCGATAAATCGGCAAAAATCGATAAAAGTCGTAGAGTTTGGTAAAATCGCATAGAAATAAAGTTCTTATTTCTAAAATTGGTAAAAACCTTTAGAAACTAAAAACTTTTTATTTCTAAAACAGCGCTTGACACGCTAATACTTCACCGTTTCGAGACAAACCGGAAGTAGTTCATTCGCCATATTGGAGGAATCGTTACCTGTGTGCCAAACAGAAAATAATATGAACATATCAAAGGAACATATCAAACATAGGGTAAACGAAGGGAAATAAATCTCGCTACACAACACCATCCCCTCCCCCCTCCCCCAAAACCCATCCCATGTTTCGTCAATAAAATGAAAACAAACAACACTAACCATCGATTATTCGCACACAAATTCTGCAGGATCCTCTAGTTGAACAACAGCACATCTTCTTTTCCTCAAACTTTTCGCAATAAAATTTCTCAAACATTTCGCAAGGTCCCATGTTTAGGCCAAACCAATTTCACCCGGTAAAAACACGTCCGACTTCTTCAATGTCCTGGGTAAAAATGAACATTCACTTACCAACCGTTTGCTCTTTTCAGCAATTGTCTTCACTATGACGTCACAATACGTCCTTGGTGCATTGGTAAAACTTGAATTGATAAAATCGGTACAATAATCGGTAAAATCGGTAATACCGATAAATCAGTAAAAATCGATAAAAGTCGTAGAGTTTGGTAAAATCGCATAGAAATAAAGTTCTTATTTCTAAAATTGGTAAAAACCTTTAGAAACTAAAAACTTTTTATTTCTAAAACAGCGCTTGACACGCTAATACTTCACCGTTTCGAGACAAACCGGAAGTAGTTCATTCGCCATATTGGAGTAATCGTTACCTGTGTGCCAAACAGGAAATAATACGAACATATCAAAGGAACATATCAAACATAAGGTAAACGAAGGGAAATAATTATCGCTACACAAAACCATCCCCTCCCCCCTCCCCCCAACCCATCCCATGTTTCGTCAATAAAATGAAAACAAACAACACTAACCATCGATTATTCGCACACAAATTCTGCAGGATCCTCTAGTTGAACAACAGCACATCTTCTTTTCCTCAAACTTTTCGCAATAACATTTCTCAAACATTTCGCAAGGTCCAATGTTTAGGCCAAACCAATTTCACCCGGTAAAAACACGTCCGACTTCTTCAATGTCCTGGGTAAAAATGAGCATCCACTTACCAACCGTTTGCTCTTTTCAGCAATTGTCTTCACTATGACGTCACAATACGTCCTTGGTGCAATGGTAAAACTTGAAATGATAAAATCGGTACAATAATCGGTAAAATCGGTAATACCGATAAATCGGCAAAAATCGATAAAAGTCGTAGAGTTTGGTAAAATCGCATAGAAATAAAGTTCTTATTTCTAAAATTGGTAAAAACCTTTAGAAACTAAAAACTTTTTATTTCTAAAACAGCGCTTCACACGCTAATACTTCACCGTTTCGAGACAAACCGGAAGTAGTTCATTCGCCATATTGGAGTAATCGTTACCTGTGTGCCAAACAGGAAATAATATGAACATATCAAAGGAACATATCAAACATAGGGTAAACGAAGGGAAATAAATCTCGCTACACAACACCATCCCCTCCCCCTCCCCCCAACCCATCCCATGTTTCGTCAATAAAATGAAAACAAACAACACTAACCATCGATTATTCGCACACAAATTCTGCAGGATCCTCTAGTTGAACAACAGCACATCTTCTTTTCCTCAAACTTTTCGCAATAAAATTTCTCAAACATTTCGCAAGGTCCAATGTTTAGGCCAAACCAATTTCACCCGGTAAAAACACGCCCGACTTCTTCAATGTCCTGGGTAAAAATGAACATTCACTTACCAACCGTTTGCTCTTTTCAGCAATTGTCTTCACTATGACGTCACAATACGTCCTTGGTGCAATGGTAAAACTTGAATTGATAAAATCGGTACAATAATCGATAAAAACGGTAATACCGATCAATCGGCAAAAATCGATAAAAGTCGTAGAGTTTGGTAAAATCGCATAGAAATAAAGTTCTTATTTCCAAAATTGGTAAAAACCTTTAGAATCTAAAAACTTTTTATTTCTAAAACAGCGCTTGACACGCTAATACTTCACCGTTTCGAGACAAACCGGAAGTAGTTCATTCGCCATATTGGAGTAATCGTTACCTGTGTGCCAAACAGGAAATAATATGAACATATCAAAGGAACATATCAAACATAGGGTAAACGAAGGGAAATAAATCTCGCTACACAACACCATCCCCTCCCCCCTCCCCCCAACCCATCCCATGTTTCGTCAATAAAATGAAAACAAACAACACTTACCATCGATTATTCGCACACAAATTCTGCAGGATCCTCTAGTTGAACAACAGCACATCTTCTTTTCCTCAAACTTTTCGCAATAAAATTTCTCAAACATTTCGCAAGGTCCCATGTTTAGGCCAAACCAATTCACCCGGTAAAAACACGTCCGACTTCTTCAATGTCCTGGGTAAAAATGAACATTCACTTACAAACCGTTTGCTCTTTTCAGCAATTGTCTTCACTATGACGTCACAATACGTCCTTGGTGCAATGGTAAAACTTGAATTGATAAAATCGGTACAATAATCGGTAAAATCGGTAATACCGATAAATCGGCAAAAATCGATAAAAGTCGTAGAGTTTGGTAAAATCGCATAGAAATAAAGTTCTTATTTCTAAAATTGGTAAAAACCTTTAGAAACTAAAAACTTTTTATTTCTAAAACAGCGCTTGACACGCTAATACTTCACCGTTTCGAGACAAACCGGAAGTAGTTCATTCGCCATATTGGAGTAATCGTTACCTGTGTGCCAAAAAGGAAATAATATGAAGATATCAAAGGAACATATCAAACATAGGGTAAAGGAAGGGAAATAAATCTCGCTACACAACACCATCCCCTCCCCCTCCCCCAAACCCATCCCATGTTTCGTCAATAAAATGAAAACAAACAACACTAACCATCGATTATTCGCACACAAATTCTGCAGGATCCTCTAGTTGAACAACAGCACATCTTCTTTTCCTCAAACTTTTCGCAATAAAATTTCTCAAACATTTCGCAAGGTACCATGTTTAGGCCAAACCAATTTCACCCGGTAAAAACACGTCCGACTTCTTCAATGTCCTGGGTAAAAATGAACATTCACTTACCAACCGTTTGCTCTTTTCAGCAATTGTCTTCACTATGACGTCACAATACGTCCTTGGTGCAATGGTAAAACTTGAATTGATAAAATCGGTACAATAATCGGTAAAATCGGTAATACCGATAAATCAGTAAAAATCGATAAAAGTCGTAGAGTTTGGTAAAATCGCATAGAAATAAAGTTCTTATTTCTAAAATTGGTAAAAACCTTTAGAAACTAAAAACTTTTTATTTCTAAAACAGCGCTTGACACGCTAATACTTCACCGTTTCGAGACAAACCGGAAGTAGTTCATTCGCCATATTGGAGTAATCGTTACCTGTGTGCCAAACAGGAAATAATATGAACATATCAAAGGAACATATCAAACATAGAATAAACGAAGGGAAATAAATCTCGCTACACAACACCATCCCCTCCCCCCTCCCCCCAACCCATCCCATGTTTCGTCAATAAAATGAAAACAAACAACACTAACCATCGATTATTCGCACACAAATTCTGCAGGAGCCTCTAGTTGAACAACAGCACATCTTCTTTTCCTCAAACTTTTCGCAATAAAATTTCTCAAACATTTCGCAAGGTACCATGTTTAGGCCAAACCAATTTCACCCGGTAAAAACACGTCCGACTTCTTCAATGTCCTGGGTAAAAATGAACATTCACCAACCGTTTGCTCTTTTCAGCAATTGTCTTCACTATGACGTCACAATACGTCCTTGGTGCAATGGTAAAACTTGAATTGATAAAATCGGTACAATAATCGGTAAAATCGGTAATACCGATAAATCGGCAAAAATCGATAAAATTCGTAGAGTTTGGTAAAATCGCATAGAAATAAAGTTCTTATTTCTAAAATTGGTAAAAACCTTTAGAAACTAAAAACTTTTTATTTCTAAAACAGCGCTTGACACGCTAATACTTCACCGTTTCGAGACAAACCGGAAGTAGTTCATTCGCCATATTGGAGTAATCGTTACCTGTGTGCCAAACAGGAAATAATATGAACATATCAAAGGAACATATCAAACATAGGGTAAACGAAGGGAAGTAAATCTCGCTACACAACACCATCCCCTTCCCCCTCCCCCAACCCATCCCATGTTTCGTCAATAAAATGAAAACAAACAACACTAACCATCGATTATTCGCACACAAATTCTGCAGGATCCTCTAGTTGAACAGCAGCACATCTTCTTTTCCTCAAACTTTTCGCAATAAAATTTCTCAAACATTTCGCAGGGTACCATGTTTAGGCCAAACCAATTTCACCCGGTAAAAACACGTCCGACTTCTTCAATGTCCTGGGTAAAAATGAACATTCACTTACCAACAGTTTGCTCTTTTCAGCAATTGTCTTCACTATGACGTCACAATACGTCCTTGGTGCAATGGTAAAAGTTGAATTGATAAAATCGGTACAATAATCGGTAAAACCGATAAATCGGTAAAAATCGATAAAAGTCGCAGAGTTTGGTAAAATCGCATAGAAATAAAGTTCTTATTTCTAAAATTGGTAAAAACCTTTAGAAACTAAAAACTTTTTATTTCTAAAACAGCGCTTGACACGCTAATACTTCACCGTTTCGAGACAAACCGGAAGTAGTTCATTCGCCATATTGGAGTAATCGTTACCTGTGTGCCAAACAGGAAATAATATGAACATATCAAAGGAACATATCAAACATAGGGTAAACGAAGGGAAATAAATCTCGCTACACAACACCATCCCCTCCCCCTCCCCCCAACCCATCCCATGTTTCGTCAATAAAATGAAAACAAACAACACTAACCATCGATTATTCGCACACAAATTCTGCAGGATCCTCTAGTTGAACAACAGCACATCTTCTTTTCCTCAAACTTTTCGCAATAAAATTTCTCAAACATTTCGCAAGGTCCCATGTTTAGGCCAAACCAATTTCACCCGGTAAAAACACGTCCGACTTCTTCAATGTCCTGGGTAAAAATGAACATTCACTTACCAACCGTTTGCTCTTTTCAGTAATTGTCTTCACTATGACGTCACAATACGTCCTTGGTGCAATGGTAAAAGTTGAATTGATAAAATCGGTAGAATGATCGGTAAAATCGGTAATACCGATAAATCGGTAAAAATCGATAAAAGTCGTAGAGTTTGGTAAAATCGCA
The DNA here is from genome assembly GCA_028142955.1 of Pinctada fucata. NCBI lineage: Eukaryota > Metazoa > Mollusca > Bivalvia > Pterioida > Pteriidae > Pinctada > Pinctada fucata. Next base: position 13,463,955 of record AP027109.1, read on the forward strand.
TAGAAATAAAGTTCTTATTTCTAAAATTGGTAAAAAGCTTTAGAAACTAAAAACTTTTTATTTCTAAAACAGCGCTTGACACGCTAATACTTCACCGTTTCGAGACAAACCGGAAGTAGTTCATTCGCCATATTGGAGTAATCGTTACCTGTGTGCCAAACAGGAAATAATATGAACATATCAAAGGAACATATCAAACATAGGGTAAACGAAGGGAAATAAATCTCGCTACACAACACCATCCCCTTCTCCCTCCCCCAAACCCATCCCATCTTTCGTCAATAAAATGAAAACAAACAACACGAACCATCGATTATTCGCACACAAATTCTGCAGGATCCTCTAGTTGAACAACAGCACATCTTCTTTTCCTCAAACTTTTCGCAATAAAATTTCTCAAACATTACGCAAGGTCCCATGTTTAGGCCAAACCAATTTCACCCGGTAAAAACACGTCCGACTTCTTCAATGTCCTGGGTAAAAATGAACATTCACTTACCAACCGTTTGCTCTTTTCAGTATTGTCTTCACTATGACGTCACAATACGTCCTTGGTGCAATGGTAAAACTTGAATTGATAAAATCGGTACAATAATCGGTAAAACCGATAAATCGGTAAAAATCGATAAAAGTCGTAGAGTTTGGTAAAATCGCATAGAAATAAAGTTCTTATTTCTAAAATTGGTAAAAAGCTTTAGAAACTAAAAACTTTTTATTTCTAAAACAGCGCTTCACACGCTAATACTTCACCGTTTCGAGACAAACCGGAAGTAGTTCATTCGCCATATTGGAGTAATCGTTACCTGTGTGCCAAACAGGAAATAATATGAACATATCAAAGGAACATATCAAACATAGGGTAAACGAAGGGAAATAAATCTCGCTACACAACACCATCCCCTCCCCCCTCCCCCCAACCCATCCCATGTTTCGTCAATAAAATGAAAACAAACAACACTAACCATCGATTATTCGCACACAAATTCTGCAGGATCCTCTAGTTGAACAACAGCACATCTTCTTTTCCTCAAACTTTTCGCAGTAAAATTTCTCAAACATTTCGCAAGGTCCCATGTTTAGGCCAAACCAATTTCACTCGGTAAAAACACGTCCGACTTCTTCAATGTCCTGGGTAAAAATGAACATTCAATTACCAACCGTTTGCTCTTTTCAGCAATTGTCTTCACTATGACGTCACTATACGTCCTTGTGCAATGGTAAAGCTTGAATTGATAAAATCGGTACAATAATCGGTAAAATCGGTAATACCGATAAATCGGCAAAAATCGATAAAAGTCGTAGAGTTTGGTAAAATCGCATAGAAATAAAGTTCTTATTTCTAAAATTGGTAAAAACCTTTAGAAACTAAAAACTTTTTATTTCTAAAACAGCGCTTGACACGCTAATACTTCACCGTTTCGAGACAAACCGGAAGTAGTTCATTCGCCATATTGGAGTAATCGTTACCTGTGTGCCAAACAGAAAATAATATGAACATATCAAAGGAACATATCAAACATAGGGTAAACGAAGGGAAATAAATCTCGCTACACAACACCATCCCCTCCCCCCTCCCCCAAAACCCATCCCATGTTTCGTCAATAAAATGAAAACAAACAACACTAACCATCGATTATTCGCACACAAATTCTGCAGGATCCTCTAGTTGAACAACAGCACATCTTCTTTTCCTCAAACTTTTCGCAATAAAATTTCTCAAACATTTCGCAAGGTACCATGTTTAGGCCAAACCAATTTCACCCGGTAAAAACACGTCCGACTTCTTCAATGTCCTGGGTAAAAATGAACATTCACTTACCAACCGTTTGCTCTATTCAGCAATTGTCTTCACTATGACGTCACAATACGTCCTTGGTGCAATGGTAAAACTTGAATTGATAAAATCGGTACAATAATCGGTAATACCGATAAATCGGCAAAAATCGATAAAAGTCGTAGAGTTTGGTAAAATCGCATAGAAATAAAGTTCTTATTTCTAAAATTGGTAAAAAGCTTTAGAAACTAAAAACTTTTTATTTCTAAAACAGCGCTTGACACGCTAATACTTCACCGTTTCGAGACAAACCGGAAGTAGTTCATTCGCCATATTGGAGTAATCGTTACCTGTGTGCCAAACAGGAAATAATATGAACATATCAAAGGAACATATCAAACATAGGGTAAACGAAGGGAAATAAATCTCGCTACACAACACCATCCCCTTCTCCCTCCCCCAAACCCATCCCATCTTTCGTCAATAAAATGAAAACAAACAACACGAACCATCGATTATTCGCACACAAATTCTGCAGGATCCTCTAGTTGAACAACAGCACATCTTCTTTTCCTCAAACTTTTCGCAATAAAATTTCTCAAACATTTCGCAAGGTCCCATGTTTAGGCCAAACCAATTTCACCCGGTAAAAACACGTCCGACTTCTTCAATGTCCTGGGTAAAAATGAACATTCACTTACCAACCGTTTGCTCTATTCAGCAATTGTCTTCACTATGACGTCACAATACGTCCTTGGTGCAATGGTAAAACTTGAATTGATAAAATCGGTACAATAATCGGTTATACCGATAAATCGGTAAAAATCGATAAAAGTCGTAGAGTTTGGTAAAATCGCATAGAAATAAAGTTCTTATTTCTAAAATTGGTAAAAAGCTTTAGAAACTAAAAACTTTTTATTTCTAAAACAGCGCTTGACACGCTAATACTTCACCGTTTCGAGACAAACCGGAATTAGTTCATTCGCCATATTGGAGTAATCGTTACCTGTGTGCCAAACAGGAAATAATATGAACATATTAAAGGAACATATCAAACATAGGGTAAACGAAGGGAAATAAATCTCGCTACACAACACCATCCCCTCCCCCTCCCCCTCCCCCCAACCCATCCCATGTTTCGTCAATAAAATGAAAACAAACAACACTAACCATCGATTATTCGCACACAAATTCTGCAGGATCCTCTAGTTGAACAACAGCACATCTTCTTTTCCTCAAACTTTTCGCAATAAAATTTCTCAAACATTTCGCAAGGTCCCATGTTTAGGCCAAACCAATTTCACCCGGTAAAAACACGTCCGACTTCTTCAATGTCCTGGGTAAAAATGAACACTCACCAACCGTTTGCTCTTTTCAGCAGTTGTCTTCACTATGACGTCACAATACGTCCTTGGTGCAATGGTAAAAGTTGAATTGATAAAATCGGTACAATCATCGGTAAAATCGGTAATACCGATGAATCGGTAAAAATCGATAAAAGTCGTAGAGTTTGGTAAAATCGCATAGAAATAAAGTTCTTATTTCTAAAATTGGTAAAAACCTTTAGAAACTTAAAACTTTTTATTTCTAAAACAGCGCTTGACACGCTAATACTTCACTGTTTCGAGACAAACCGGAAGTAGTTCATTCGCCATATTGGAGTAATCGTTACCTGTGTGCCAAACAGGAAATAATATGAACATATCAAAGGAACATATCAAACATAGGGTAAACGAAGGGAAATAAATCTCGCTACACAACACCATCCCCTCCCCCCTCCCCCCAACCCATCCCATGTTTCGTCAATAAAATGAAAACAAACAACACTAACCATCGATTATTCGCACACAAATTCTGCAGGATCCTCTAGTTGAACAACAGCACATCTTCTTTTCCTCAAACTTTTCGCAATAAAATTTCTCAAACATTTCGCAAGGTCCCATGTTTAGGCCAAACCAATTTCACCCGGTAAAAACACGTCCGACTTCTTCAATGTCCTGGGTAAAAATGAACATTCACTTACCAACCGTTTGCTCTTTTCAGCAATTGTCTTTACTATGACGTCACAATACGTCCTTGGTGCAATGGTAAAACTTGAATTGATAAAATCGGTACAATAATCGGTAAAATCGGTAATACCGATAAATCGGCAAAAATCGATAAAAGTCGTAGAGTTTGGTAAAATCGCATAGAAATGAAGTTCTTATTTCTAAAATTGGTAAAAACCTTTAGAAACTAAAAACTTTTTATTTCTAAAACAGCGCTTGACACGCTAATACTTCACCGTTGGTCAGAGACCACTAAAAGGCCGGTTCTGATTGGAGAAAAACCTGTAGGGTGAGGGGGCCTGTTATTTTAAATGTGACAGAAGATGTGATTGGCTATCAATTATATTTTCTTTTGGTATATTGTTTGAATATGATATATATAAGTAAAAAATAAGTGCAATTGAAATGTCGATACCCGGATTTTTTCCCTAGCTCCCGATCCGCTAAAGGGGACGGGCGCGGGAAAATTTGAAAATTCTCTGCGGGGTACCTTGTGACGCAAATAGCGCGAAAAAGAGCAGGTCATGCTATATTTTTTTATTTAGTTTCGTATAAAGCTTGAATCAATGAACAAATCGGTATATAACATGCATGGCCAGCAATGTTAGTATAGACGTTATAAGGCATTTCGTTAACATTACGGCCTATGGAAAATGATTTGGTTGTCTCTGACCCGTTTCGAGACAAACCGGAAGTAGTTCATTCGCCATATTGGAGTAATCGTCACCTGTGTGCCAAACAGAAAATAATATGAACATATCAAAGGAACATATCAAACATAGGGTAAACGAAGGGAAATAAATCTCGCTACACAACACCATCCCCTCCCCCCTCCCCCAACCCATCCCATGTTTCGTCAATAAAATGAAAACAACACTAACCATCGATTATTCGCACGCAAATTCTGCAGGATCCTCTAGTTGAACAACGGCACATCTTCTTTTCCTCAAAATTTTTCTATTGATCATGCTTAGATTTTCTGACTTTATATTCAGATGTTAAGAAAGAACAAAGACACATGAAAAGAGTTCAGTTCAGGGTGAGTTACGCATTCATTGACCCATGAGAATGCTTCTCACCCTGTATTTTACCGATTCAAGAAATATTACCCTTACGCGATAAATATAGTTCCTTATTCACGGGCAGGAACACGTTACGTCGCCTTACAGTACCGTTGTCAGAAGTATTTAAAGTTCTGCACTTAAAACCGTCCGTTGACATTATGCAACAGGTGAGGATATGTTGGAAACCATCCGTTGTCATGAAAATTATCGACAAAATTTCAGTAAAATCACAAATAAATCATTAGGTAACCGGTGATTTCTTTTAAAAAGCCAACGGGGGGTAGCCACACGCTTCAGTAATACATTATTACCATGAAATGAATAAAACTCCTTTTATGTTATGAGGAGATCTAATTGGCGATGACCTACTGTCAACAACGAAAACGGAAATTTGAACGGAAAAACTATCCTGTCTCTTAATTATTTGATTTCATATACCAATTTTATGTAGAAAATTATCGACAACATTATACAAACAATATATGTGAATGACCGTCTTTTACATTGTATATTTATTGTATACTTTGATTATTTGATAAAGAATGTCCGTTGTTATGACAAGACAAGAAGATATGGTCCGTTGTCATGACTCTTAACGGTATCTGGGCATGAATGGGGAATTGAATCTTTATTTCGAATCTAAGGCTGAGCAATTAAATTAATTTAGTTAATTCTTAAAGTATTCAGCTCTCTCTCTCTTTTTTTTTTTAAAGCTGTATAATCATATAATTTTCAGGTTACGTGAACACAGATCGTATAGAATAGATTTAAAATTGAAAATATGATTCATGAATTTGAAGAGGTGTAGGATGAGTTCATAAATTCATACATTGATCAATTAAACAACAAAGGGATTTTGAAGTCATATATAGCGTTAAAAACAAAGACATCAAATATCGGTCATTGAAGACATTTTTTGATAGCCTCAGCCTTTATCACGTGATTGTTCCGAACGTTCTTAACATGAAATCGCTCTTTGATCTAGAATTTTCGCATGCTTTTTTTTCAGAAACAATAAGATTCTTACCTACAGATAGGCACCGTTTTATCGAAGGGACAAAATGATATCAAATGCACAAAAATGAATATAAATTTACAAAGTAATAAAATACTTGTAATAAATGGCCATTATAATTTTGCCCATAGTAGCTCCCTATAACTGCTATACATTTACTGGAGACCCCCCCCCCGGCGAAAACCCAACTTTGTTGTAGTCTTTGAAGTCCCCTAAAGCAGTTTTCCCTCGCCGTCGATATCGGTGTCTCCGTCTGCCTGCGAGTGAATTCTTTTGTCCGCGTTTGTTAGCATATGTGTCTGTATGTGAGTGAGTGCATCTGTGTGTGTCTGTCTATACACATGCCTGTCTGTCCGTTTGTTTTTGCGTATGTCTGTGTATACCCTGTATCTGTCAGTCTGTCGTTTTGAGCATGTCTGTGTATGTCTTTCAGGATGTTCCTTTCAGGATGTTCATGTCTGTGTTTTGATCAGTGTCTGTCTTTGAGTCTGTCTGTGTGAATCTCTTTTTGTTTCTCCCTGTGTCTGTTTTTCTGTGAGTGCTTGACTATGCGTGTCTATCTGCTTGACTTGCGAGGTTTTTGTCAAGAAAGAGATATTGGCCTTGTCTGATTTTCTGTCTTGCATGCTGTGATAAACTGTGGATTTACTGAAATCAAAGTCAATACATGTTTTTGTTTGTGTGTGTGTGAGTACATCTGTGTATGTCTGTCTACCTGTCTGTCCGTCTGCCTATGAATATCTTTCTGTATGAGTGTGTCTGTTGATGAATGTGTTTGTCTGTATATATGTATTTGTCTGAATATATATAAATTTGTCTAAAACCCCATATATGTGCGAGTGTCTAACCCTCCCCCCTCCCAGAAACCTCTTACATATTCTACAAAAGAAAAAATAGGAATAGGGTCAAGTGTCCTGGAAGAGTAATTATATCCTGCTCTGTTGAAGTTTTGTGATTTTTTTTTATTACAACACACCATCTGTCTTCCGCCAGTCTGTAAACTTTTCAAAATGTCGCGTTCGTTCTGCAGAACCGATGATGAAAATCAAATTATAAAGTCAACTTTTCAAGAGTGATAGAGACTATTGGTGGGTAAAGAGGCCATTGGAACATTTTTCATGTATTGCAATATTGGAAGCCAATGGAAGGTAAACAAAATACGGACTTAACGGGGGGGGGGGGGGAAATGGTTATATAACATGTCCCCAGACGGACACTAAGCTTTTTACTTGACCAATCTACAGTCTTGTACGAGCGCATTCTTAAGACTTGCACTCTGACTGTGACGACGGGACTCCATGACGGGCCCTGTCCACACCTCCTTAGAGAAGACAGGGCCCGACCACCTGTCCTCTCTGAATGTCAGTCGGACTCCTCGCCACAGCCGGCAGAGCACGGACTGTATTACGCACGTCCTCTTTTTATATCCATTTACATATTCATCTGTGTTGCTTGGACCCCTGTGTTTTACGGTCTTGTTTGCGCGTGGTCATCTAACAGTGAGGAGGTTGTTTTACACCATAGTTGTGCGTTCTTCGAGACCTCTGGGAAATCGGAATAGTGGGAAGATTGTGCGCACGTAATCCAGGATAATCACACCGTCTGCTATTTACGTGGCAGATGGCCGTCCTAAGTCGGCACCGGTTGCCCATTGGTCTCGTTGGTTTATGTGTAGTCTTTTATGTTTCATGTTTCTATGGTGTAAGTTGTTGTTCCTTGTCCCTTTTGCGTCTCTTTCTGTGATTGTCTGTTCTGTGTTTTTTGCATGGGTGTTTTGGGATTTTGCTGTGGGTGCTGCAACCTAGTGTTGTTGGAGATCCCCTCCTTTTTTCCTCTGTATGGGGAAAATCCATGCTAATATGAGGAAAGTCTATTATATATAGCGGAATATCTCCAAGGGGAAGAAACCTCTTATATAGCAAATTTTCCTATGAGAAAACTACTGCATTACACCGGTTTATAATACACTTATAAAGTAAGATACTGTATACATTCAAATTTTCGCCTCCATTTATTAGCGCTACTGGTCAAATATAACTCTATGTAATCTTGTGAGCACAAATTCTCAGAAAGTATAATTGATAGAAAGATAATTCTTTTAGCATTATTCTCAGGCTGAGGTCTAGTTGTGCACCTGATATTTTGTTTTGTTCTTTGGTCTTATTTTATTTGAGCCCCTGATCTCAGGGTCTTGGAAAATGAGTGTGGCACTTAGATTAATTTAAGCAAACAACCAGGAGAGCTTCAGTCTCATCAGAGACTTCTAGTATTTTACCCTTTTCACCCATAGCCCAGAAGATGAATTTAAGACGGGACGAATAAAATTTAATGTTAAGGATATCTTAACAAAACGGATGATTCGGCGAATTCAATTCTGGGCAAATCAGTCTCCATTCTAAATTGGTTGAAAATGAAATTGTGCGTATTGATTGATGAATTTTAATGATTAGTACAGGTGTCATAGTATCATTCCATCCATTAAAATATAAAAGCAGACAACGGACCTCTGACAACGGACAGAACTTTCGCAACATGGATTGACAACGGACTAATTTTAGAAAAGTCCAAAAAAAAGTGGTCCAAAATTGAATTCGTCATCATGACACTACTAGAGGAGCATTATATAGACTTGATATTTATTATTAGTTTATTTCTGGAATAAGATAACCTGAATCTTCAAAGATTTCAAGAAAAAGGAAGAATAACACATGTGCAGGACGTGGTGATCAAAGGACGCCAACTCGATCTCCTCTTTTCAAACTGTATATCAGTACCAGAAAAGCATATAAACCAATAGGTTAGTGCTATGACTACCCCCCATTGAATTTTCGAGTGTATTACTTCTATAATTTCAACGTTTATTAGAAAATCATACTTTCCACACATGCTCATTGTCACGACAACGGATGGTTTCCTTCATATCCTTACCTGTGGCATAATGTCAACGGACGGTTTTTAGTGCAGAACTTTAAATACTTCTGACAACGGTACTGTAAGGCGACGTAACGTGTTCCTGCCCGTGTTATTCCATTCGAATTTGCTGTATACAAAGAATCCAAATCCAATTAGGCCATTTCTATGTTATTTTCTGTTTTGCGTCCTCGTGCTGGTAGGTTTTGAGCCCAACGCAATAAAACAAAAAAATAAATAAATAAAATAATAGATTTTTATTACCAATTAAATGTGTTTTCTACGAATATTTGAATGTGTATCTCACAAAAATGAAAGAGAAATTGTTTCTCTTATATATTAGATCTCTTATCTTTCATGTACAAATGTAAAAGTAATGCAATGATTCACGATATTTTATTATCTATCATTCTTTTGCTGACTGAAATATGTGAAGAATCAAATGAAACAGGTTTCTGTCATACATCACAAAGTCATATAATATGAAATTTCAACCTTGTTCTATTTACTTGTTTGTTTTTCTGCCTGGCTGGCTGGTAGCTTTCTCAATTTCAAAAGGACGCAAAACAGAATAAAAACAAAAAATGGCCTTATCTTGAGTCAAATTTTTTCTACGCATATGGATAACTTTTTTTCACATTTTATTTGCATTCTAGATTCAATTTATTTTATGTTTTGGTTTTGGTTTGGAACTATCTTCCCCTAATACAGGACAGACGTGAATGAACCAGGAATCGGGTGCCTAAATTCATACTTTTTTAAAACCAAAATATGCGGACCAAGAGGGGTTAGACAAAGAATATTTTTCCCTCGGTCGACCATTGTCTTACTTTTGTTGTTTTTTTTTTTTTCTTATAGTATATATATATTTATTTTCTGTTGATCCCCATCCCAAATAGGATTCACTCCTTAATAAATTAAGTCCGCACAGATCTAGATGATTTAAATTTGTTTTAAAAGAGCAGCCTTTCTTTATTAATTATTTTAATTTTAGTGTTTGCCAGATGGTTTTTTTTTTTAAATTATATTTCAGAGCTGGAAGACAACCAGGATGGAAAATCTGCCAAATATGCGTGAATTTATAATATATTAGGTAAGTTTAGTTTCACAGAAATGAGCCATTCGCGGGCACGTTCCCGGATAGATTTTATGTGGTTTTATGCTGTTTCTTATCATACCAAATCTTCTCTTGAAATTTGAACCAAATATTGGTCTGTTGTTCGTTTAACTTCATCTAATTAAACATGTATTTTAACAATTTTATAGGACTGATCGGTTTGCTATTTTTCAAATCTACTGGACCAGTTTTTGGCTATATATAGCTCTTATTTTTTCAAAAATCTTTAAAAAAAAATGGTCAAAAAAGATTAAATTGATGTTCCTTGTGACGATGTAAAGAAAACATTTTCGAAAAATGTGGCAATTTGTCCATCCTTTCCCGAATCTCAAAATCATTACATGTATAAAAAATTTCTTTCTGATGGTATAGATAAAAAGTCGTAAAAACAAAACTTTAGCCATAGTAATTAAATATTTTTTACGTCCTCGGGCGGGTACCTTTCAGAAATGCGGTATTGTTAGGGTGGGATAAATAAGTCATAAACATCCGCTTCGATGAGAGGGTACGTATGTTTTTTCTTTCTCATATATTCGCTAAGTTATTGTCATAAGTATTTCTACAACATTTACATAGATCATACCAGTTTTGCAAAAACGTGATCGAAAGTTGGAAAATGTGCATCTGAATATTGCTTTGACGATGTATTTGTTGACAGTGGCGGATCTAGGATTTCAGAAAGGGGGGGGGGGCAAGGTTTCAGCTCGAAGAAAATTGTTCACAGAAAAACTGACAAGCAAAAAAAAAAAAAAAAGAAAGGAAAGAAAAAAGGTCGAAGACGACACAGGTGAATCTCAACACTGATGATCTAATTAATACATGCGTGTGTGTGTGTGTGGGGGGGGGGGGGGGTCACTCCAACTGCATGTACAAAATATAGAGTTTTAAGATACATTTGTATGAAGTTTTCATTTTTTTAGAATTCAGTCATCCATACAGGTATATACAACTTTCATTTGCCATGCTCTATTTTTGTTTGACCCGCAATTAGGGAAGGTTGGGAAGATTAGGGCATTTGCAACCACAGACATTATCCACCTGTCTAACCTGCATAGATCGGCTCATGAAAATGAAGCCTTTGGTAATTATTCATAATTGTTTATGACATATGAATCCGTTCAAACATGATGACAAAGAAAGTTGAAGACAAAGTAAAGACGAAAAAATAGACAGTTAATGAAAAATTAAGTGCGGCGAGCGAAGCCGAAAATTTCCCCAAAAGTAAAGAGGTTAAGCATAAAAGGAATTCTGAATCAATAACTTTGGGTGAAAAAGGGGGGCCCGGGCCCCCTGCTCCCCCTCTCCCCCCTCTAAATCCGCCACTGGTTGATTTTTAGCCAAGGAGCTGTTAAGTTAAGACGTAAATCTGCCCTAAAAAGTGGAATTTTGAAAATGGACATTTTAAGAAAAATCGTTCGTTAAATTAATACATGTACAAATACAGTATCCCATCAAACTCTGAAGTTATTTTAGATAGATCTATTATGCATAACATCGCTAATATTTGGGTCAAAACTTATCTTTTTCCCATAGAAATCAAGAGAAAACGGAGAAGTTTTTTTTTAACATTGTCCCCCCCCCCCCCCCCGGAGATACAGAAAGCCACTTATACTGGAGGTGTATATCCATGATGCAAATTTTCTGGAAGAGACGAAAAAACCAAAAAAGGAAGGGGGTGCATATTTGAATATTTGTTAAAGAACCGATCCTCAACATCATTAAACATGGAAAATTTGCCTATTTTTCCTCCTTAACCCATAAAAAAAGTGTTCTAAATACGATCGAATGAAATGTACAATGGATTTCTCCGCTAATGTGTATTTCGCGCTAAAAAGCTTCTATTATAGCCATTACATGTATACAAACTAAGACCACATTTTGAGTTCCGGATTTCATTATAAATTTACCGATTAGAGGAAATACAACTTTCGAAATGTATTTCTGATATACAATGTAGATGTATTTGATATCTTTTAGTTAATATTTATCTATTTCAGGCAAAATATTCTAAAATTTCTACGTTTATGGTCGATATAATCAGTTTTATTACCCGAGTACCCCTACCTCTTTGGACCTTCATTTTAGAGTCTTGGGAGTATTTCATCGAAAAGTAAAACATGCAAAAAGTCTTCAAATACATTATATTTTAATAATGATTATCTTTTTGTCTGCATATGTGTCGTCATGTGGAAGAAATAAGGCACTAGATTTAGGGCTAAAAACGGCCCTTATCTTATCAGCTCCTTTAAATGATTTCGATGACGTTGGACGTCTTATTATGACAAAAAATGAGAAACTTTGTCATGGAATTAGTCTCTTTAGTATTGAAATACACATCTGATCGCGAAAAATGGTAATAAATACAAAATAGTAAGATAGGATCTTAATAAAGCCGAATTTTTAAGGGTGTCACCAGAATGACACTTGGCTTGGTATTTGGCCGATCTAAAGCCTTGTACCAGCGCTTTCTGGCTGACTGTGACGAAAGGACTCCATGACGAGCCCTTTCATAACCTCTTTAGAGAAGACAGAGCCCCAACCACCTGTCCCCTCTGACTGTCGGTCGGACTCCTCGGGTGATAGTCTAACATACATGTACATGAGCTCGCTACAGCCGGTATACATAGAACGAACTGAATTTCACACGCCCTCTGTTCTTATTATATACAATTGCATACTCTGGACCTCTACGTAATGTCTGTTTGTATGTTCATCTTACATTGAGGAGGTTATTTTACACCACAATTGTGTATTCTTCGGGACCATTGGGTAATCGGAAAAGTGGGAGGGTTGTGCGCACGTAATCCGTGACAGATGGCCGTCCTAAGTCGGCACCTACATTGCTCTCGTTGGTTTATGTGTAGCCTTTTGTGTTTGATGTTTTGTCTCTTTTGCGTAGACTTTCTTTCTGTGCTTGTCTGTTGTGTTTTTGCATGAAGTGTTTTGGTGATTTGCTGTGGGTGCTGCAACCGAGCTGTGAATCTGCACGTATGTGTTCCGCCGTGGTAAATATTGGAAACTAGTCTTGCTGGAAATCTTTTCTCTGTCCTTGTAAGAAAATACAGACAGATAGTAAGGCAGACAGCAAGGCAGTTAAGAAAATATACAGACTCCCTCTCATTACAGTAGAGGCTTGGCTAAAAATATTAGATCTCAACGCGACGCGACACCAAGGTATGGTATGGAATGAGAAGTACGAAGAGTGAAAGGACTCATTTCTTGAAAATCCGGATTTTGATTACCGTTACCAAGTCAAAGATTAGTCGAAACAAATATGGCCGCGCACACTGACTTGTCGATCGCAAAGAAAAATTTACAACAAAATCTCGGTGATGACATGAAAATGTAGGTTTATACTAAAGTTTTTCGTGCCATTTATACACGTTGAAAACTTCAATTCAACTGTTTCAGCTTTGTATCAATTATTCATGGTGAATCTCAGTGTTTCCGGACATCGCGAAACTTTTTACAACTTACCAGACTTTTTTGAGTTTTTGTAGAAATTCAACCATGTTTATGAAGAGAAAGTTGAAATATTTTACAAGACCGAAGCAAACTTTACCAGGTTTGTCTGGTATGTCTGGTGACTTTCGAATTGTCTGTGTTTCCACAACAGTTCGAGAAAGTTTCAGAAACCACAGGACATTTTTGGGGGTTCCCTATAATTAATCTGAAAAACCTGAGCTAAACCCTGCAACCTTTGACGGATCATGTAAACTTGGCGATCGCTTATTTATAAGTAATCTGAAAAACCTGAGCTAAACCCAACCTTTGACGGATCATGTAAACTTGGGGATCGCTTATTTATAATTAATCTGAAAAACCTGAACTAAACCCAACTTTTGACGGATCATGTAAACTTGGCGATCGCTAATTTCAATGGAAACTGAGGAGCTTCTTTACTTGTCTTAGACTTGTCTTTGCCATGGGCAACTCATGACGTAAAATTTACTTGCCCGATCAATAACATCACTTGCCCGTCAAAAATTACATGCAGAGAAGGAGAGTTATACTGCAATTTTTATTAAAGGCCATGTTGAAATGTTGCATATCTAGCTAAAAATTGAGTGCTTGATTCTTCAGAAATCAGCATAAATCAAAACCCTGTCTTACCAGTAGAACTACGTGTACAGTAGAAGTAGGAGATAAAAAAGAAATCTGAATGAAGAGGGAAAAAAGTTCAGCTACATGTAAGGTCAAGAAAAAAGAAAGAATAGGTACTCAGGCCTTGCCGCATATGTGTTTTACCCCCAACATTCAATTTTTTCAACCAAAAAAAAACCTAGACTAGAGAGATAGAAGTCCAGGGCTAACATATCGAATTCAAGAGAATTTACGGAATAAGGACGCTGATGCATGACGGAGCAGGCACTCCGTTGAAGGTGAAAACATAGGTAATGTTTCTCCGATCACATCTACGATGCAGACGAGACGGGTTTATATTTTATAGCATTATCAGACAGACCCAGACCTTCAGCAAGGACATCAGTGGCGGATCCAAGGAGTTCAAGGAGAAAGTGACGGTACCAGCAATGCGTAAATGGACAGCTTACATGGCCAGGCAAATGTGCAAAATTCTTATGTTCAGTTTACCCGAAGGGTTCAATAAAGTGTTCTATTTCATTCAGATAAAATATTGATTTTCTCTATGACATTATTTTGTATTCTTGTTCTGCACCTGAGATTTAAATCTCTAACGTCCACTTATATCTTATCTAAATGTACATGTACTTGTGTTTGCGTTCGTCCGTAAAATGTTCATGTCATTTCAAGCGGTCATTCAATGGGTACAAATTGAAGTAATAAAACTGGACAGAAATGTCAATCACACGCTGAGGAAACAAATTACTAGCATAAAAGATGTCATTACATTCCAATTTGTAGTTGTTCTGAAAATGTTTTATGAAAAAAAAACTGCCTGCCGCTTATGATTTGAAAAAATTTAGTCTTAGAACCAACATTTTATTTTTTGCTTGGCCTAATCTACTTGCCCACGGGCAAGTGAACACAAGCTTTGAACTTTCCCGACCCAACTTTTCACTTGCCCCGGGAAATGGGAACTCTAGAACCCTGCTAATCCAGTCTCTCCGCTGCCGCTAAAAGAGACTGAACCCCACTATGGATGTTACAGAACGAAGTTGGACAAAATTGTTGCCCAACGATTTATCCGTTTTGAAGGTCTGAAATATTGATTGTCGTGTTGACGGGACTAAAAAAATAATTTATCTAACTATCTCTGCCCACTTCACATTTTTTTCTCGCTTCGTTATTGCATGTTTTTGCCAATTTTTAACTCCCTCCCAAACTAATCAGGCAAAAGCGAAAGTTCGGAGAACCAACCAATCAGAACGAAGGATAAAGAAAGTTGATCACATGATATTTTGTATCCTTCGTTCTGATTGGTCATCAGACTTCGTTCTATAACAAACGTGGTGGGATTCAGTCTCTTGCGGCAGCGGAGAGACTGGATTATTTAGTCTATACTTGTCTACGCGCAACCTCAGTTTCAAATGCGTGCTTCATATTAAAAGTGTGCGGGGAAAATTGGCCATCAGAGCTTGTTGTGTATCTTTCGATTATCGGTGTATTATCCACTGCCCATCCAAAAATAAAGCATGTTCATTGAAAAGAAACATACATTTGTTGAATCCTACCTGAAAATGTGAAAAATAATCCATTTAAATCATGTTTCTGTTGTGTTATCTACTAGTTCAGTAGTTGAAATCCCTGCAGCATCCGCCATGATTCTATTTGTTTTAAACGTGGTTTAAATGGATTAATTTTCAGGCAGGATTCAAGTTTACATGATTCGTACAATTCACCAAGTTTACATGATCCCCTTTGACAATTATTTGGACAATGATGTCTGGGAAAGGTCAGGGACAATGCTATACTGAAAACCGTAAATATCTGGGCCTCCGAAGAGCAGTGCATTCAACCTTCCTATGATTCTATCTCAACCTAGAAACATGCTCGTTACTACTGACAGTGACACATTACAGTTGACAGATGTATGATTTATTTACCAACCTCTGTTGTATAATTGACCTGGGCCCAGCACCATAAATTAAGAATTGACGTTAATCTCGTTAGACCACAGGAACCTGTCATTTTAATAGAGAAAATAAATTATTGTTCACTCCCTCATGCCTCTGTGTTAATATTACAAGAAAATTGTAATATTAACACAGAAGCATGAGCATGATGGGGGGTGAACAATAATTTATTTTTTCTATTTATAAAACGACAGGTTCCTGTGGTTAGACGTTAGTCTAAGTCTCAAAATATGATAAATAGAAAATCAGTGACAATTTGAATTACTGAGTTCATCCATTCTATTCTACTCTGAAAATAGACAAATTTATGTGAATAAGTTCAAGCCATCACTTACATGTATACCATAATGAGATAAAAGAAAATTGAAATTTAGACTTAAGTTCTTAGTTTATGGTGCTTGGTCCAGATAAGGCTTTAATAAATTGGGTTGCTGCTGAAAAGTTTTAATTCTGCTCGAAACAGCCACCATGCTGTCCTTATCGATCCTATTGTTTGTAAAACTAGAAATGAACCGATCAAAAATGTATGTGGCTGGAAATATTTGAACAGTAAGATAACGAGTATTCTTAAAATTGATGTATTGAGTTGCTTCTATTTCTAATAGTTCTATCTTTTATCTTCTACAGGTATCTACAGAATCTGAGGTCATGGTTCAAGCAAAAGGTATAAATTCACCTCACTAATACAATGTATCTGAAGAAAAATTAACATATTTTAGGCCATTAAAAAAAGCTGAGTTTACTGTCACATCCTAAAAAAAAAAAAATAGATAGGGTTAGTAGGCTGGGCCATCATTAGCTCACCTCGACGAAGTTGAGTGAGCTTATGCTATACCCCCGCGCGTCCGCGTCCGTGTCCGCGTCCGGTTAAGAAGTTTGGGGTAGCTCAGTATTTGGCAAAGTACTTATGCTACAGTAACCAAACTTGCACAAGTGATTCATCTTTGGATGCTGAGGTGAACCCATGCATCGGATGCTGCATCTGACCTACATTTTCCGCTTGAGTGACTTGGTTAAGAAGTTTGGGGTAGCTCAGTATCTGACAAAGTACTGATGCTACAGTAAGCAAACTTGCACAAGTGATTCATCTTTGGATGCTGAGGTGAACCCATGCATCGGATGCTGCATCTGACCTACATTTTCCGCTTGAGTGACTTGGTTAAGAAGTTTGGGGTAGCTCAGTATCTGACAAAGTACTGATGCTACAGTAACCAAACTTGCACAAGTGATTCAACTTTGGATGCTGAGGTGAACCCATGCATTGGATGCTGCATCTGACCTACATTTTCCGCTTGAGTGACTTGGTTAAGAAGTTTTGGGTAGCTCAGTATCTGACAAAGTACTGATGCTACAGTAACCAAACTTGCACAAGTGATTCATCTTTGGATGCTGAGGTGAACCCATGCATCAGATACAGCATCTGACCTACATTTTCCGCTTGAGTGACTTGGTTAAGAAGTTTTGGGTAGCTCAGTATCTGACCAAGTAGTAATGCTACAGTAACCAAACTTGCACAAGTGATTCATCTTTGGATGCTGAGATGGATCCATGCATTGGATGCAGCATCTGACCTACTTTTTCCACTTGAGTGATTTTGCTTTTAAAAGCCAATATTGAGCAAAGTATAAGTGCTACATGTACCAAACTTGCATATTGGATGTATCTTTGATCAAACTTTCATAAAATGACCTTGACCTACTTTTCCGCTTGAGTGATTTTGCCTTTAAAAGCCATTATTGAGCAAAGTATAAGTGCTACATGTACCAAACTTGCTTATTGGATGTATCATTGATCAAACTTTCATGTAATTACCTTGACCTACTTTTTCCCCTCGAGTGATTTTGCCTTTAAAAGCCAATATTGAGCAAAGTATAAGTGCTACATGTACCACACTTGCATATATGATTTATTTTTGATCAAACTTTCATAAAATGGCCTTGACCTACTTTTTCTGCTTGAGTGATTTTGCCTTTAAAAGCCAATATTGAGCAAAGTATAAGTGCTACATGTACCAAACTTACATATTGGATGTATCTTTGATCATTCTTTCATAAAATGACCTTGACCTACTTTTTCCGCTTGAGTAATTTTGCCTTTAAAGCCAATATTGAGCAAAGAATAAGTGCTTCATGTACCAAACTTGCATATTGGATGTATCTTTGATCAAACTTTCATAAAATGGCCTTGACCTACTTAAAAGCCAATATACATGTATTTAGAAATATGTTTGAATTGAATTTTGCTGCCACGAGGTGAGCTTCGTAATCTGTGATTACCTATGTTTTTTATTATTTTTTTAATTTTATTTTTTCATCTTACATTATCCTCTTGTAAAGAAAAATAAATATAAAGACTGCTGTAAACTTTTTATTCCCCATTATAGTATGAAATTGTGACAAGATAACATATTTTACTTTTATATTAGTACTTCCCAAAATATTCCCAAACGTTGTTAATTTTCCCAATGGCGCGGTCCCTAACCCCACTCCCAAATTACTGAAAAAAATCATGATATGTAACAGGATTTAGGTGTTTGAAAATAGTGACAGGATCATAACAGAGTGTGTAATGCATCTTTGATTCTTTCTGATAGTTTTATCATGAATGTTCCAAATGAGTGAAAGATGTGCCCTATTGATTTTGGGGTCAAAAGGTCAAGGTTATATGACTTTAATGATTGAACTTAATTGAAATTAATAAGCAGTCATGAATTATGTGCAATAATGGGAGATCAATCTTTCATGAGCATATTCTTTTTTTCTACCGTTAGATTACGAAGGAAGAATTTGATGCAGAGGCTCGGAGCATACTGTCAGAGGATTCAGGTAAGGCCAAAATATGTGTTACAGTAATATTATATTGGTAACGTTAAAGTCAATTACAGTGTTTATAGAATAGGCTGAGAAACCACAGTACATTTTCAATAATTTTGGTTATTTTTCTATGTAACGAGAATAAATTTACTAAAAATCCACAGGACATTGACAAAAACTACTAGAAATCACCTGCAATCTGGCAATTTTCGTAAACTCTTGAACTACAAATTATACATAGACTTGAGGATCTTACTTCATAAACATCATCAAAAACATATTTTAGACTTAATTCTATGAATATGAATTTTCGGACCAGAATGATATGTTGCCACTGGCTATATAGGGATTTTTTTTAGGGGTTCTCCAGGTCCGAATTTTGGCCCCATTCCCAATGCTGAAAAACAGGCATTTTTCCCAATTTCTGAGCTTAAAATTCCCAATTTGAAAAGAAATTAAATTCCAATTAAAAAAGTATAAAAAAAACCCTTTGAAATTACTGAAAATACATTTATAATTTATCTTTATTACAATATACACTATTTGAAATATAATATTCTTGGTACTACAGGTGTCTATATACGTTTATTCATCTTCATTAGAAGCAAATTTTTGTTGTTTTCTTGATTTATTTGTATAATATTTTTCCCAATTTCTACCAAATGTCGCTATTTGTAGCTCACCTCGACGAAGTTGAGTGAGCCTATGCTATACCCCCACGCGTCCGCGTCCGGTTAAGAAGTTTGGGGTAGCTCAGTATTTGGCAAAGTATTTATGCTACAGTAACAAAACTTGCACAAGTGATTCATCTTTGGATGCTGAGATGAACCCATGCATCGGATGCTGCATCTGACCTACATTTTCCGCTTGAGTGACTTGGTTAAGAAGTTTGGGGTAGCTCAGTATCTGACAAAGTACTGATGCTACAGTAAACAAACTTGCACAAGTGATTCATCTTTAGATGCTGAGGTGAACCCATGCATCGGATGCTGCATCTGACCTACATTTTCCGCTTGAGTGACTTGGTTAAGAAGTTTTGGGTAGCTCAGTATCTGACAAAGTACTGATGCAACAGTAAGCAAACTTGCACAAGTGATTCATCTTTGGATGCTGAGGTGAACCCATGCATCAGATGCAGCATCTGACCTTCATTTTCCGCTTGAGTGACTTAATTAAGAAGTTTGGGGTAGCTCAGTATCTGACCAAGTAGTAATGCTACAGTAACCAAACTTGCACAAGTGATTCATCTTTGGATGCTGAGATGGATCCATGCATCGGATGCAGCATCTGACCTACTTTTTCCACTTGAGTAATTTTGCTTTTAAAAGCCAATATTGAGCAAAGTATACATTTTTTGTAAGTGCTACATGTACCAAACTTGCATATTGGATGTATCTTTGATCAAACTTTCATAAAATGACCTTGACCTACTTTTTCCGCTTGAGTGATTTTGCCTTTAAAAGCCATTATTGAGCAAAGTATAAGTGCTACATGTTCCAAACTTGTTTATTGGATGTATCATTGATCAAACTTTCATGAAATGACCTTGACCTACTTTTCCCGCTTGAGTGATTTTGCCTTTAAAAGCCAATATTGAGCAAAGTATAAGTGCTACATGTACCAAACTTGCATATATGATTTATTTTTTATCAGACTTTCATAAAATGGCCTTGACCTACTTTTTTTGCTTGAGTGATTTTGCCTTTAAAAGCCAATATTGAGCAAAGTATAAGTGCTACATGTACCAAACTTACATATTGGATGTATCTTTGATCATTCTTTCATAAAATGGCCTTGACCTACTTTTTCCGCTTGAGTAATTTTGCCTATAAAAGCCAATATTGAGCAAAGTATAAGTGCTTCATGTACCAAACTTGCATATTGGATGTATCTTTGATCAAACTTTCATAAAATGAAACTGACCTACTTTTTCCGCTTGAATGATTTTGCCTTTAAAAGCCAATATACATGTATTTAGAAATATGTTTGAATTGAATTTTGCTGCCACGAGGTGAGCACTGGAAAATTAATATAAATTTCAATCTTTTTACAGTTCATCTACATAATGAGTTTTTGCTGGCCATTATTTGTCGCTGTCAAAGTCTATCCTCGTCAATCGGTAAGTCAAACCATTAATGCAATATGGTACCAGTATCATAAAATGCTATTCCTAGTTGATACGTTTAGCCACCAAAATTTGCATGAAGAAAAAAAAACATGAATAGGGATGGGGATATTTTTGAAAATCAATAGAAAAAGATTGTAAGGGATGTAATTGATTGAAAAATACTGCACTTGATTTATAATTTGGATGTTTAAACGTATATTTATCGTGACTTAAAAATGTATGCCCTGTTCACAAGAGAGGTTTAATGCACATTAAATCAAATTTAATTCACATTAGATTTTGGCTATGTTCACACAACAAATTTAATTTGCACTACATTAATTCGCATTAGATTTAATACACATTAGATTTTGTCTTGTGTGCGCGAAGCGAATCTAATTTGCATTAAAATAATGCGCAGCAAATCTAATGTGAATTAGATTTAATGAGCATCCTTGTGAAGGTCACATGGCTGTATAAGCCAATCAAATTTGCAACACACCTCAGGTCACGAAAATTGACGTCAGAGCTACCACGTGTTTACCTTGAAATGTTGATAATGACAAGCATTATAAAATTGAATTTGATATCAGTATAATCTTTGAGGATAGACGAAGACATTTCAGAAAATAAGACATATGTGAAATCATTTTTATATCAAATCCGATACGATTCTGGCCATGGGGGGTCCTAAGAGGTAATCGTGCACGCATGTACGTAAACAGAGGGTTGTGTACATTATGTGTAGTTATTTTTCGATTTGTAAACACAAGGTATACTTTTTTTGTTCTTTAAATAAAGAGTTAAGATCAGACTTCAAGACTAGATAGGTGAAAGTGTCCACAATTTTTTTATAAGAAAGAAATGTCACTTATAATTTGGTTGAAAACTGCATAAAATCTTATACAGCTGTCACACCTGAACAGGATATGAAGTACTCCATTCATAGCATGCCTTAAATGTTTCTCTTTTTCTTCATCTGAATTAATCAATACAGTTCCAAAGGACAGTGTATCATCCGGCAAGTCTTTAGATATCAAACACAAAGCAAGACTCAACAGGCTGAAAAGGAAACCTCTGTCGGCTCGTGCAGTCTCCCAGGTAAGTCTCGTTTAACGATTTTATAATAAAAGATATAGGCCTATTTGTCACATTCAGTCCCTCTCTTAATACACACCCACTACATAGTAAATTAAGGTTACTTTATCACTGTCGCATATGTGATACCCAGATGATATGTTCCCTAGGAATCCCCATTGATGAAACCAGGTACATGCTGTCTAAATCTTCTTTGCATGAATTTATTTACACTTATGCAGAAAATTTTTGATGCTCACCATGTTATGATATGGTGCATGGACAAATACAAAATTTTCTGTTTAAGTGTCCTCTGAATATACTTCTATTCTTGACCAGAAAAGATTACCATCATTTAATTGATAATGATGGTCATATGATTGGCCTAAATTAATTTCATATAAAGTAGATTTAGACGATATTTACCGTGTTTAATCAAAGGGGATTCCTGTGGAACATATCATCTGCGTATCATGTGATATGCGACAGTGTTTATAAGTGAAATAATAAACTTTGATGAATATTGATCATCCTGTAAATTTTATTTATAATCCTTCTTTGTTCACCTATGATTTTAAAGGACAAAGGTCCAATTATGTTAGAATATATGAAATATATGAATATAATTTATGTGCATCTTTGTCCAAATCAGAGTAAAAGGGAAGGAGTGTGTGATTCTAAGTCTGCCAGAATGAATGTTTTACATTTGTTGTGGAAGTTCCTTTAAATATTGAAAATCATTATATTGCAACCATCTTTTATTTTTAACAGAAGTTTGTACCGGCCCAGTTCCAAAGTTACGTGCCTGTTGCCAGTTATAAAGGTGAAAACCAGCAGCAGCATGGTAAGGAATATAAGCGATCGGTGCCGGCTCATATTGCCTTGGTATCAATAGCTGATATTCCAGTAAACTCGTAAGACGGTCAGAGACCAGACATCACACAATTTCTCGATATTTTCATTGTGACGTTAAAATAAAAGGCATGACAACACATTAAGGTGCTTCAAGATGGTGCGATCAGATGTGACGTCACAATGGAAAATTTTGCCAAATGATGTGATGTCAGGTGTGTGTGTGTATAAAATCAAGGTTAGGAACGGTCATATCTTTTATCTGGAAATTGGACTATTCTTTCGGATGCTTAGAGTACATAAGTAAATACTATATGGTCTAGTAATTAGTGTACCTGATAATCGCCAACATTGGCGACATCGTCACCAAACCCCTCCGATTACGATAAGCGATTAAGGTTTCGATAATTGATTATAATTGTGAAATTTAAAATATTTAGGGAATAATTATTTGCATCAGAAGAATCATGTTTTCATTAGAGAATAGTTCATGTATTGTGCTAATAGTTAAAGTCAGCTGATATCATTGACTTAGGGAATTATTAAGCATACATGGATATGCATACATTTTGCTGAATTTCAATTTTGCTGTCAATGTAAAGTAACTTATTCGCAAATCATGAAATATGATTTAAGAATCTGATTATAAACGATAATAAATCGAAAGGCTTAATCGATTTTGGTTTATATATCCGATTCCCAATACTACTAGTATTATTATTATAAAGATTATGTATGGTCGATTTCATGTGAGGGGTCTCAATATCATGAAAAGCAGCGATTGGCAATGGTTCGTACAGTCTTGGTATCCATACTGTCAGAAGCTGAGAATACATGGTTGGTTAATAAAGATATAGGATCACTTTCATCAAAGTGGTCTCTAAATTGTTAGAAAACTTATGCTTACAGATGGTTTTGCAAAATTTTGATTGACTTTGGAACAGATGTACATGACTGTACCTAGTATTTTACTATAAAGGTGAAATCAAAATTTGAAGAATGAAATTATCGTCAAAAAGCATCAAGCTACTAGACCACCTTTGTTTATTGTCTTTCCTTCTGTCATTTTGATTTCAGTATTTGCGAGCCGTGAGCATTGTTTACCAGATATATCCATGTTACACGGTCGGATGCTAGTGTGTGCCTGGGAAAGCGGACTGGAAGAAGTCAGTGATCCTGCTGTCAAACTCATCATGAAATCTGTAGAGGTCAGTGAGTGAAATTGTGTTTATTTATTAATAGAAATTGAGAGACAGGGGTGTTCGTTTTATTTCCCATTTACATGTTGTGCTTGTCTGCCAGTCCATCTACATATATATGCACAACCAATGTAATCTCCTGAGATGAAACTATTGAAAGGAACGTGCTGCAATTTATATGTTAATACCAGTGACGTTACAATGCATAAGATCTAAAGAAACATGCTGTCATGACTGTTTCAACCTGCAAACTGAACCCGTGGTGACCTGAATTTTAACGTCACCCTTTTACCTAGAAAACACGATTTCAGAAAACAAGAATGAAATAGACAACTATGGTGCATATATATAGAATAAATGTCATAATTTTTGTTGCATACCCGTAACAAAACACAAATTAAGACACTTATTCTCTATGACTATGTATAACTCCTTATTAACCACTTTGTGGATCAAATGGTAAGGTCATAGCAAAAAGACTATTTGACCCAAATTGTATCTTACCTTTACGACCCCTGATTTGGGTCAGAGGTGAAAATCATGTATGAAATTATTTTTCAGTGCACCACTATACAGTTATCTCATGGCTACTTGGGGTACAGTCAAACTCTTGTCCCGAGGTAGCTAGTGGAGAAGACTTGAGAAATTGTTGCACATACTCTCACTTTACAGTTTCTTGGGTCTCCTACACTACCTACAATGGTTGATTTTGCCCTAAGTATTTATGAAACAAGTGATTTACTCGATATACGTAGGTCAGATCATGTCAAACCTTCAGAGGGCAACAATTTGTCACAAGACCAATTTAACAGTTTGAATTATTACCCAATGTACTGTATAAATATGTATTATGTATTTGTGACTGTCTCACGATGATTTTCGATAATTCAGTGCAAGAGGGTAACAGTTCCTTTTACCAGGCAACAGTTCAAACTGTTGCCCTGTCACTCGACAAAGTGAAACTGTTGTCCTTTGTAGTGTTGACGTCATCTCGTGCAAAATTAACATTATGTATTGGGTAATTAAACAGTTATAATTTATTTCATGGCTTCTTGGGGAACAGTCGACTATTGTCCTTCAGTAGTGGAGGAGACCTGGAAAACTTAAAAAAGTTTTCCAGACATAAGTTTCCAGGAGATAATAGAAAAAGTTTACCAGGTCTTCTCCACTACCTTGGGATTATTAGTTACCTAGTCATCTGGTGACCTGGTACGGGATGATACCAGGTCATTAGTTTTTAAACTGGGCGAGGCGAAGCCGAGTCTGGTATAAAACCTAGTGACCTGGTATTATCCTGTACCAGGTCACCAGATGACTAGGTAACGAATTTACTCCACCAACGACCTATTATGATAATTTTCATAGAGTGTTTGGACGTCATTGTCTACGACGTCAACATGAAGGATAACATTGTGACGCCACAAGGGGTCCAGTATAAAAGGCTAGGCACTCGGTATAAGATATACCACGTCTTCACGTGACTGTTCTTAGCCAATCGCTATCAAGGATTCCCAGACAAACTTGTCAGAGGTGGGGTAAAATAGTTTAACTGTTCCCAAGTAGCCGTGATATAACTGTATACTGTTACCCGTTTGCACCGAATATCGGGACTGAATGGTGAAACAGTATGTAATACATGTAGTTATTTATAAAATAGACAGGGCAATAAAGTGAATAATTGCAATTCTACTAAACAACATTCTACTTTCCTTTTCAGAATCAGCTGAAAAACATATTGTCTCTAGTGATATCCAGTAGGAAAGGTTACAAGTTACGAGACGGTAAACTGAAATATGCAATGGGCAGCAAACGTCCAAATCCCTACCTCAGGCAATCACAGATGGTCAGCAATGAATCAACAGAAAGGTAAGGCATAATTACAATACTTGAAATTTAAGAAGTCCAGAAAAAAAACCTTTGCTAACACAGTTGTACCGTATTTATGTCTCCCCCCCAACGGGGAGGAGACATATTGGTTTTGCCTTCGTCGTCCTTCTGTCTGTCCGTCTGTCCGTCTGTCACACATCGTGTCCGGGCTATATCTCTTGAACCGTTTGCCCGATCACTTTCATATTTTAGTATGTTGTTGCTTATGACCCGAAGGTTTCACATCACCTTGACCCAAGGTCATGTGACCAAGGTCAAGGTCACTTAGTGCATTTTTAATGAAATAATGCATACATTCCTGTCCGGGCTATATCTCTTGAACCGTTTGCCCGATCACTTTCATATTTTAGTATGTTGTTGCTTATGACCCGAAGGTTTCACATCACCTTGACGCAAGGTCATGTGACCAAGGTCAAGGTCACTTAGTGCATTTTTAATGAAATTATGCATACATTCCTGTCCGGGCTATATCTCTTGAACCGTTTGCCCGATCACTTTCATATTTTAGTATGTTGTTGCTTATGACCCGAAGGTTTCACATCACCTTGACCCAAGGTCATGTGACCAAGGTCAAGGTCACTTAGTGCATTTTTAATGAAATAATGCATACATTCCTGTCCGGGCTATATCTCTTGAACCGTTTGCCCGATCACTTTCTTATTTTAGTATGTTGTTGCTTATGACCCGAAGGTTTCACATCACCTTGACCCAAGGTCATGTGACCAAGGTCAAGGTCACTTAATGCATTTTTAATGAAATTATGCATACATTCCTGTCCGGGCTATATCTCTTGAACCGTTTGCCCGATCACTTTCATATTTTAGTATGTTGTTGCTTATGACCCGAAGGTTTCACATCACCTTGACGCAAGGTCATGTGACCAAGGTCAAGGTCACTTAGTGCATTTTTAATGAAATTATGCATACATTCCTGTCCGGGCTATATCTCTTGAACCGTTTGCCAGATCACTTTCATATTTTAGTATGTTGTTGCTTATGACCTGTAGGTTTTACATCACCTTGACCCAAGGTCATGTGACCAAGGTCAAGGTCACTTAGTGCATTTTTAATGAAATTATGCATACATTCCTGTCCGGGCTATATCTCTTGAACCGTTTGCCGGATAACTTTCATATTTTAGTATGTTGTTGCTTATGACCTGTAGGTTTCACATCACCTTGACCCAAGGTCATGTGACCAAGGTCAAGGTCACTCAGTGCATTTTTAATGAAATTATGCATACATTCCTGTCCGGGCTATATCTCTTGAACCGTTTGCCCGATCACTTTCATATTTTAGTATGTTGTTGCTTATGACCCGTAGGTTTCATATCACCTTGACCCAAGGTCATGTGACCAAGGTCAAGGTCACTTAGCGCATTTTTAATGAAACTGTACATACATTCCAGTCCGTGCTATATCCCTTGAACCGTTTGCCAGATAACTTTCATATTTTAGTATGTTGTTGCTTATGACCCGAAGGCTTCACATCCCCTTGACCCAAGGCCAAGGTCACTTACTACATTTTTAATGAAATTGTAGATACATTCTTGTTAAGGCATACTGGATTGCTTTCAAGTTTAAGAATGTATTTAGTCATGACCAAAAGGTTTCACCTGGACCCATGGTCATTTGATCAAGGTCAAAGTTACTAAGTACATTTTAATGAAATTGTACATGCTATCCCATTGGGGCTTTATCTCTTTTAACTATTTATCAGATCACCGTCATATTTTAGTATGGTGTTGCTTATCACGTAAAGGTTTCACATCACGTTGACTCAAGGTCATGTGACCAAAGTCAAGGTCAATTAGTATATTTTAAATGAAATTGTATTTGTTACATGTAGGGCTGGGCGGTGCACCGAAAATTTCGGTGCTTCGAAATTAGCATTGTCGGTTCGATGCACTGACTTAGAATTCCAGATTTCGATTCGGTTCAGACGTAATTTATCAAAGTAAACTAAAGTCAAATAGTGACCAGAAAATGTTTGAAATTGCGTAGAAATTATATCTAAGAAGGCCAAAAAGTAAGAAAAAAGCGAACATTCACTTATTGCTCCGATGTACGTGCACTTCCCCCCACTTGCAGACCTCCCATGAAAAGGAAAGTGAAAGTAGCTCTACTTTCGCTTTCTGTGAACTGGTCAGACTGTCAGAGGAACAAGCAGCAACAACAATAAACGGGATTGTAGTTGCCAAATATCATGTAAGGAAAGCTATGTCCACTTACATATATACTGAGAAACCTGACAATACTTGGTTGTTGAAAAATGAGGTGTTGAAATTTGTATTTATATTTTTAAAAATTTCTCACAGTACGTGCTGTTGTGTTGGAGCACTTGCATTCACCATAATTATGGATGTAAAACTGATGAAACCCCACACATTCTTCAGGTTATTATGCAAACTATTATGCTGTATAAGGTTAGACTAAAGGGATGGTCAAATCAATTGAGATTTTCTTCATTTTTTGTAAATTTTATCCATTTTTACATTGATCTTTATCTCATTCAAATGAACCGAATCGAAATTAACCGAACCGAGGCCTTGTGAATCGAAACCGAACCGAATCGAAGGATACCTGAATCGTCCCAGCCCTAGTTACATGTATTATGTCCAGGCTTAATCTTTTGAACCGTGATCGGATTACGTCATATTTTAGTATGATGGTGCTGATGACCCAAAGGTTTCACACCTCCTTGATCCAAGGTCATATGACTAAGGTCAAGTATTACATTTTTAGCTCACCTGAGCGAAGCTCAAGTGAGCTATTGTCATAGTGCGCCGTCCGTCCGTCGTCGTCGTCGTCCGTCCGTCCGTCCGGCGTAAACTTTTAACATTTTCAACATCTCCTCTGCAACCGCCACACAGAATTTCACGAAACTTCACAGGAAGCAAGTACTCAATGCCCTCTACCAAGTTTGTGTTTTTCGAGCCGATCTGAAATCAAAGATGGCCGCCACAGGCTCTGATTGGCTGACACATTTTCGACATCTCCTCTGCAACCGCTGCTCAGAATTTCATGAAACTTTACAGGAAGGAAGTACTCAAGGTCCTCTACCAAGTTTGTGTTTTTTGTGCCGATTGGTCAACAAATATGGCCACCGAGGGCTGTGATTGGCTGACACATTTTCGACATCTCTTCTGCAACCGCTGCATAGAATTTCATGAAACTTTACAGGAAGGAAGTACTCAAGGTCTTCTACCAAGTTTGTGTTTTTCGTGCCGATCGGTCAACAAATATGGCCGCCGAGGGCTGTGATTGGCTGACACATTTTTGACATCTCCTCTGCAACCGCTGCACAGAATTTCATGAAACTTTACAGGAAGGAAGTACTCAAGGTCTTCTACCAAGTTTGTGTTTTTCGTGCCGATCGGTCAACAAATATGGCCGCCGAGGGCTGTGATTGGCTGACACATTTTCGACATCTCCTCTGCAACCGCTGCACAGAATTTCATGAAACTTTACAGGAAGGAAGTACTCAAGGTCCTCTACCAAGTTTGTGTTTTTTGTGCCGATCGATCAACAAATATGGCCGACGAGGACTGTGATTGGCTGACACATTTTTGACATCTCCTCTGCAACCGCTGCACAGAATTTCATGAAACTTTACAGGAAGGAAGTACTCAAGGTCTTCTACCAAGTTTGTGTTTTTCGTGCGGATCGGTCAACAAATATGGCCGCCGAGGGCTGTGATTGGCTGACACATTTTCGACATCTCTTCTGCAACCGCTGCACAGAATTTCATGAAACTTTACAGGAAGGAAGTACTCAAGGTCCTCTACCAAGTTTGTGTTTTTCGTGCCGATCGGTCAACAAATATGGCCGCCGAGGGCTGTGATTGGCTGACACATTTTTGACATCTCCTCTGCAACCGCTGCACAGAATTTCATGAAACTTTACAGGAAGGAATTACTCAAGGTCTTCTACCAAGTTTGTGTTTTTCGTGCCGATCGGTCAACAAATATGGCCGCCGAGGGCTGTGATTGACTGACACATTTTCGACATCTCCTCTGCAACCTCTGCTCAGAATTTCATGAAACTTTACAGGAAGGAGGACTCAAGGTCCTCTACCAAGTATGAGTTTTTTGTGCCGATCGGTCAACAAATATGGCCGACGAGGACTCTGATTGGCTGACGCATTTTCAACATCTCCTCTGCAACCGCTGCTCAGAATTTCATGAAACTTTACAGGAAGGAAGTACTCAAGGTCCTCTACCAAGTTTGTGTTTTTTGTGCCGATCGGTCAACAAATATGGCCGCCGAGGGCTGTGATTGGCTGACACATTTTTGACATCTCCTCTGCAACCGCTGCACAGAATTTCATGAAACTTTACAGGAAGGAAGTACTCAAGGTCTTCTACCAAGTTTGTGTTTTTCATGCGGATCGGTCAACAAATATGGCCGCCGAGGGCTGTGATTGGCTGACACATTTTCGACATCTCCTCTGCAACCGCTGCACAGAATTTCATGAAACTTTACAGGAAGGAAGTACTCAAGGTCCTCTACCAAGTTTTTATGCCCCTGGAATCAAAGATTCGGGGGCATATAGTTTTTGGCCTGTCCGTCAGTTTGTCTGTTTATCTGTTTGTCTGTCTGTTTGTCCGAAAAACTTTAACATTGGACATAACTTTTGAATGGGAAGTGATAGGGCTTTCATATTTCACATGTGTATTCCTTGTGACAAGACCTTTCCATTGATACCAAAATTTTTGAACTCGTGACCTTGACCTTGACCTTTGACCTACTTTTCAAAAACTTTAACATTGGGCATAACTTTTGAATGGTAAGTGATAGGGCTTTCATATTTCATATGTGTACTCCTTGTGACAAGACCTTTCCATTGATACCAAAATTTTTGACCTCGTGACCTTCACCTTGACCTTTGACATACTTTTCAAAAACTTTAACATTGGGCATAACTTTTGAATGGGAAGTGATAAGGCTTTGATATTTCACATGTGTATTCCTTGTGACAAGACCTTTCCATTGATACCAAAATTTTTGACCTCGTGACCTTGACTTTGACCTTTGACCTACTTTTCAAAAACTTTAACATTGGGCATAACTTTTGAATGGTAAGTGATAGGGCTTTCATATTTCACATGTGTATTCCTTGTGACAAGACCTTTCCATTGATACCAAAATTTTTGACCTCATGACCTTCACCTTGACCTTTGACCTACTTTTCAAAAACTTTAACATTGGGCATAACTTTTGAATGGTAAGTGATAGGGCTTTCATATTTCACATGTGTATTTCTTGTGACAAGACCTTTCCATTGATACCAAAATTTTTGACCTCATGACCTTGACCTTCACCTTTGACATACTTTTCAAAAACTTTAACATTGGGCATAACTTTTGAATGGTAAGTGATAGGGCTTTCATATTTCATATGTGTATTCCTTGTGACAAGACCTTTCCATTGATACAAAATTTTTGAACTCGTGACCTTGACTTTGACCTTTGACCTACTTTTTTAAAAACTTTAACATTGGGCATAACTTTTGAATGGTAAGTGATAGGGCTTTCATATTTCACATGTGTATTCCTTGTGACAAGACCTTTCCATTGATACCAAAATTTTTGACCTCGTGACCTTGACCTTGACCTTTGACCTTCTTTTCAAAAACTTTAACATTGGGCATAACTTTTGAATGGGAAGTGATAGGGCTTTCATATTTCACATGTATATTTCTTGTGACAAGACCTTTCCATTGATACCAAAATTTTTGACCTCATGACCTTGACCTTCACCTTTGACCTACTTTTCAAAAACTTTAACATTGGGCATAACTTTTGAATGGTAAGTGATAGGGCTTTCATATTTCATATGTGTATTCCTTGTGACAAGACCTTTCCATTGATACCAAAATTTTTGACCTCGTGACCTTGACCTTTGACCTTTTAACCCAGTGACCTCACATACATGTACTTAACAGAAAATAGTGTTCATACTGACAAAGATGCCACCGGGGGCATTCGTGTTTCACAAACACAGGCTTTATTGTTTTTCGAGCCAATCGGTCAACAAATATGGCCACTAAGGGCTGTGATTGGCTGACATATTTTTCGACATCTTCTCTGCAACCGCAGCACAGAATTTCATGAAACTTTACAGGAAGGAAGTACTCAAGGTTCTTTACCAAGTTTGTGTTTTTTGTGCCGATCAGTCAAAATATGGCCGCAGAGGGCTCTGATTGGCTAACACATTTTCAACATCTTCTCTGCAAAATGACCACTGCACAGAATTTCATGAAACTTAATAGGAAGAAAGTACTCAAGATCCTCTACCAAGATTGTGTATTTTGTGCTGATCGGTCAACAAATATGGCCGCCGAGGACACTGATTGGCTGACACATTTTCGAAATCTCCTCTGCAACCATTGCACAGAATTTCACGAAACCTTGCAGCAAGCAAGTACTCAAGGTCCTCTGCCAAGTTTGTGTTTTTCTTGTCGATAGGTCAACAAATATGGATGTCAAGGGCTTTGATCTGTAGAAGTATTTTTGTGACTTTTAACCCTTTGTCTGCAACTCAGGTGAGCGATGTGGCCCCCTTGGGCCTCTTGTTTAATGAAATTGTAAATGCTATTTAGTCTGGGCTATATCTGTGGAATCATATACTGGATCACTCTTATACTATAGTATGCTGTTGCTCAGGATTGGAGGGTTTCTTATCATCTTGACCCAAGGTCATGTGCCCAAGGTCAAGATCATTTAGTTCTTTTTAATAAAATTGTACGTACTAATATTGTCTGGGCTATATCTCCTGAACCCTTCTTACAATTGTTTTCATATTTTAGTATGTTGTTTCTAAGGACTGAATGTTTCTTATCACATTGTCCCAAGGTCACATGGTTAGGGTAGCTTCTTACTTTGGTAATGAAATTGTATATGCTAAGTATGTCCAGGCAGAAATTGTCTATGCTAATAATGTTTAGGCTTTATATTTTGAACCGTGTATCCAATCACTAACTCAGTTTTTTTTTTTGCTCATGATCCATACAATGTTAAACGTCTTCAAATTCAATATTAGCATCATTTAAAAGCAGATAAGTTTGCAGCATGGACCAGACATGCATGTTTCTGGTACTTAACCCTCGTCAGTGAGTCTAGGTTTCAGATCACCTATATCCAAGGTCATGTGACCAAAGTCAATTTCTTTAAATATGCTTATAATGAAATTGTATATGCCAATCATGTTAACAATGTAATGAATCACTTTCATGTTTTAGTATGATGTTGCCCATGACTCAAAGGTTTCACATCATTTTG
Organism: Pinctada fucata; assembly: GCA_028142955.1. Classification (NCBI taxonomy): domain Eukaryota; kingdom Metazoa; phylum Mollusca; class Bivalvia; order Pterioida; family Pteriidae; genus Pinctada; species Pinctada fucata. The sequence continues at coordinate 13,497,155 of AP027109.1, forward strand.
CATTTTGGCCCAAGGTCAAATTAACTTAGAGGGAGGGGGGAGACATCTGTTTTTTAATGAAAAACATTTTGTTTAATTAAAAATTAAAGATATTTACGGAATGGACACTCGATTTCACTTTACAAGGTTGCATCAGAGTTCATACATGTAAACTACTATAGTTGCTTCAATTTTTTTTAAAGTAATTCCACCATGGCATTATAAGTATGTCATCTTCCGGGTTTGTACTATTTTCTGCTAGAATTTCATTTTTGTCAGCGTACATAAATACTAGTATGTATTATGTAAATGTATATTTTATTCAGTGCCGCGGTCTTGTGGTTAAGGTGTCGGCCATTTACATATACTGTAAACTTGGAAATTTTCGCATGGGGGTAATTTTCGTGTTTTTCGCGAATCGAGGGATTTCGTGAAAATTTCCCCCACGTGAAAATACCACCGATGCATTCTTACTATGGGAAAGATTTTTTTTGCGAATATTTTCCCCCACACGAAACGTCTTGATGTTAAAATCGCGAAATTTTCTCCCTGTGAAATTAACCACGTTTACAGTAGGTTGCTGGTTCAAGCCTCATTTGTACCGCAGTTGTAGACATACATGTATATACTCTTTATCTATTTATGTGATGTGTTCTACACCAAAAATGTAATGTATACATTCCTGTTGTGTTTTAATAAAAAAAAGTATGTTTTTCATCCAGTGATCTGACTTGGGTTATGGAGGGAGGCCAGCACGTCCCCAGCTTCAAGCCGCACACGGAGTTGGCTGAATCCATGGCCGCTAGGGAGATGTCATTATCATCACACAGGGAGGCGTCATTGGCATCACATCCAGGCAGCTCGGCACCTATCTCACTCTTTGATCTGTTATATTCTATGCAGGTGGGTACTGATGGGTTGTCTACGTATCTAGTCGCTCATAAATAATGCCCTCAGTCTGTTAAATTGAAGAATTACAAGAATTTAGGGGAGGGTAAAGTCTTATAAGCTTTAGATTTATGGGAAGCAAGTTAATTTTTTGTCCCAAATTGAAGATGGCATATTGCTTTGGTTGGTCTTTGTTTATCTAACTTATGCTACTTTATGCATTATTTTTATGCCCTTTGAATCAAAGATTAGGGGACATACATGTAGTTTTGGCCTGTCCATCTGTTTGTCTGAAAAACTTTAACATTGGGCATAACTTTTAAATGGAAGGTAATAGAGCTTTCATATGTCACATGTGGATTCCTTATGACAAGACCTTTTCATCAATAAATTTCTGACCTCTTGACCTTTGACCTTCTTTTGAACAACTTTTACATTGGGTATAACATTTGAATGGACAGTGATACAGCTTTCATATTTCACATGTGTGTTCCTAGTGACAAGACCTTTCCATTGATACAAAATGTTTTACCCATGACCTCGACCTATGACCTACTTTTAAAAAAAACTTGAAAATTCATCAAAACTTTTTAGTGGCATGTGATAAAGCTTTCATATTTCATGTGTGTATTTATTATGACAAGAACCTTTCCAGCTATCTTTGACTCCGAGGGCATAAAAATGTTGTTAATACTGACAAAGATGCCTCAGGGGGCATTCGTGTTTCACAAACACAGGTTTTATTTTTTTCTATAATACATTGATCCATTGACCTATATTATTGATCTCTGGACCTTGAATTTAGAATAGCATTTTAAAATACATGTAATTATATTGTGTCTCCATTTATTTTCATGCATAATCACAAAAGATAAGAAAATCCCATATTTTATTTATTTTTTATTATAGATTTATTTTCTTAAATAAATGCATTTTATTCAAAATGACACCGAATTAATTTGATGCTCACATTTATTCATTTGCATGTCTAATTTAAGATAATTCAAGATAATATTTATTTTTCTCACTTCAGCTTTACCGTAGTAGTATATCGTCACATTCTGTATATGCTCCGGCAGTGGAGCGCATCATACATAAACTCTGTCATCCTGGCCATGAAGAAATAAATCAGGACGTTATACATCAGCAGGAGATTAGTATAAAACAAACATTAAGTAACAGCAACTCTGGGAGGTAACAGCAAATGACCGTTGTAAGGAGGTAGCAGGAATTCTATGTAACGCCTTGTGCTTTCTTGGGACTTTTGAGGTTTAAAGAATTCAACACAAACAGAAACTCGTTTTCAGTGCTTTCTTATCTTGGAGGTTTCAAGATATTCATTGAGAACAAAAGAGGAGTCAAAATTTGACAACTTGTCAGCAAATTCATTCCATTATGAAATGCTATGAAATTCACAGAAACTCAAATTGTGGAATCATGTCTTATTCTCAGATGAGTTTTGTAAATTGTACCATTTCTAATACATGTACAAAGTTAATCACGTCATATGATGACAACAGTAATTGAGCATATTCAATGAGTTGTAACAGGAACGCAACAGGAAAGTAAATGTGTACTAGTTTTATACAGAATAACAGTAACTCTATTCTCCCTCCTTTCTCGATTATTTCATAACAGTATTTTAGTGCTGATGTGTTTTCTCTTGAGAACAGCAGTTTCTCAGAAGAAAAAAAAAAATACAAAAAAAGTTGTCTTTAACTGTGCTATAATTTCAATGAATAGAACATCATAATTATTATTATTTTTAAGGTACATCTACATATATACATGTTTGTATCACTTTTGAGTGATCTTATAAGCATTTTAAAAAGAGTTCGTTAGTAAACGTATACATGTACTGGTAAAGTATCTCCACCTAAAAATTCACCTGTAACTTTTAAAGGTACTTGCTGAGTAGAATGATTGAAAAGTATTCTTCAAACTTAAAGGAGATATGTTTGTGTATCATTTGCCTCTATATTGCAAAGTCAGACAAATTCTGCTCATTGAAAAAGTTACATAGTCATGTAATTGTTAGTGCCACTTTTTATGCATGATTGTTTTATTTTATACGTTGATGTACGTTCATTGTATGTTATATAACGTACTGACTTACATGTATGACTTTTTTTTTATTTTGAAATATTTACATACTAGAGGAGAAATAAAACAATAACAAAAATGTTAACTTGTCAATCTGTGCATGTCGGCATTTTCCAGAAAGTGGTACAGACTTTGAGATTAATTGCAGAGTGAAGGTAACAGAAGTTTCGCTGATCATATTTCATGGTCGAGTGATTATTTTAAAAGATTTTCCAAAATCAGAAGCACAGGAGTGACAAAACTTGCATCGTTGTTGTATCGGGTGAGGAAAAACAGAATTCAAGATGCGCAAGTTGTTTCTGACCTATATTTCAGACTATTTCATGATTGAGTGACCGTATTGCAAAGATTGGCCTTCAAAGAAGCTCTAATAATAATGAATGGACGTACAAAAGCAGGGGGGAAATAACAAAAATCTAACAAATCAACAGGAACAACATGAATTCCCGATGAATGCGAGAACAGGTGCCCGGGGAGAGTAAATATCTCCTGGTTGCTAGAAACACCGTCACTTTAAATCGCTGTGCAGAAAAAGTCAATATTTGTAGACTTATCAAAGTCGTCAGTGTTTGGAATGATATTTCCCAACTTTGTGAACAATAGTCCATTTTCCGATTTTGGTAGAAAGCACAAAATGTCCGAGTCAGCATCTTTTGGCGTTGTTTTACATTGTGACGTCACTGTTAAAAGTCGCAATTCCATTGTGACCTAACAATGAAAAGGTGCGCAAAAATTGCCTTCCTCGGACATTTTTCGTCATTTTGTCAGTCATTATGAATTTCGGCAAGTTGCCTATTCGATGTGTCGTAAGTTTTGACAATATATGGTGTTATAAGTTTTGTATTGTCTTTGTATTGTTAAAAGAACTATCACTGTGACAATGCCTGACGATTTCAAACACATGTACATGTATATCCTTTGAGCTGTTTCTCGGTAAGCTTCCTTGTCGTCAGAACGAAGTCCATGTGGTTTGAGCTTGCGAAGAAATGCCTATTAAAGACATACACGGGTGGTACTTTGTTGTCGCCTCCCACCATGAAATTTTTTTACATGCAGGGATATAGAAATATTATTACCCATCGTAAATGTTAATCGTCGACAGCTCAGTCGGTTAAGGTGGCTTCTCGTAAATAAAAAGTAGTGAGTTCGAATCCTGATAACATCTCGTTTTTCTCTCGCCATAAATAAGATAAAATATTGAATCTTTCCATTTTTATCATGCATTTTTTGTAACAAATATCCATGAGTTCATATATTTTACGAACTGCCAAAATGTTTATTATGTGAAATGTCGCTTTTGTGCAAAAATTGGCAGAATTTCACTCTTTTTCCTGATTACCTAGCTATGACCTTAATTGAGATAGGCAAGGGAGAAGGAATATATCTACTCATATATCAGGAATAGGAAATACGTAATATTGAAGTTGAAATTGTCAATCCTTTGCATTACGATCGAGTACGTGTCGTTGTTTTTTGCACTTAATAAAGGCCAGGTATACGATTTATAAATTTGCATGTACTATATAGAAATTATACCGTATAATCAAAAATTTCCGCAAGATTTAACTAAATTAATTTTCGCTATTTTCATGGTTGAATTAATAACGCAAAGAAAATTGTTCTCACACGAAAATTGTATATAGTTATGTATATCATAGATTGACACATCAGTAGCCTTTTGATCACTATATAATACCTTCCACTTGTAAAGTATTTCTCCAATTTTCATCTTCAATTTTTTTAAATGCTAAGCGATTTTGGAATTCCACGAAGAAAGAGGGAATTTTATCGAATTGCTAACGCGAAATGTGAGTGTCCCCATAATTCCTAAAAAATCCAGTTACTAGAACATTAGCGAATCCCCCTGTCTGCATGGGCTTAACGATAAGTGCAACGACGGGGAAACCTCATTCTAATTTTTGTTTAGCGAAAACCAGTTTATTTTACAGAAAATCCAGAGGTCACTTATATGTTTGTTTGTTTTCCAAAAGATTCAAAGTGCACTATACTGACTGCAGAAGTGATGAGGCATTTGAAAATATTGGATATTTTTTACTTTTATTGTCATTGGCTTGATCCACTGTGCAGATTCATCAAAAAGACTTCCAAATTGCTTCAATATTTCAAGTTTTATCGGGGAACTTGTCCCCAGCCACACCCACCACACCTCGCTGACAGGAAATTCTTGCCCAGCTTGACCCTATGGGTCAAATATGAGGCCCTGGGTCCGTGTTAGTGGGTGCAAGTCCAATACTATGAGGCGCCGTTTTACTATTTATTCCCTATTTTTTGATATCACAAATTTATTTTTGATACCACAAAATCGATCATTTGATATATATATAAAAAAAAACGAAATTGCGATATCAAAAATTCGACAAGATTTTGTGATACCAAAAATTACAATTTTCGATATCACAAAATTGATTTTTTGATATGAAATAATCGAATTTGTGATATCAAAAAAATCGATTTTGTGATATCACATAATAGAATTTGTGATATTAAAAAATAGGGTATAAATAGTAAAATGGCGCCTCATACAATACTACCGAAATCATTTTCATTTAAAGGTGTTTGCTAGTGAAATCACAGGGGAAAAATAGGGAATGAATAGTAAAACGGGAATAGGGATAAATAGTTAAAAAAAAGAAAAGAAAAAAAAAAAAGGGAATAAATAGTAAAACGGCGCCTCATGCAATAAAATACAAAAAATAGGGAATAAATAGTAAAACGGCGCCTCATACAATACTACCGAAATCATTTCCATTTATTTGCTAGTAGCATGAACCTTTCCTGCTTATTCTGAAACATTTATTTTAAAATCTAAAACCAGCTCTTGACTGTTTTAAGTTATCCTTACTGGATCTTACTGGACTTAACACAGTGAGATCTGTTATATGCTGATACTTATCTATATCAAGGACAAGGACTCAATTATACACAGATCTCTTTATAATTAGTCCTTGTATATAGACTGGTATAATTTTTATGCTCCCGTCCGCTTCTATAATATCGTGTATAAATTCTATGTTAAAAGATTTCCAATCAAGGGCGTAGGAGAAAGGGGGGTGGCAGCTGGGGCACATGCCTCCCCCCCATTTAAGAGGCACAACCATGTTTGTGCCCCCCCCCCCCCCCCACTTTTCAATCACAAAATTTTATGATGCATTAGTATTGTTTGAAATAGCAACATTTTGTACCATAAATCTACAAATTTTTCTACAAATTTTCAAAAATTGTCTTTGGCTCGCTACCGCTCGCCAGTTCTTTATAGACTTTCTGAATAATTTAGCTATTCTGATCCATCCTTTATACATATTACTTTATCAATGTACATGAAGACATGTAACTCAAACTATATAGAATATTATTACATGTACTTGTTAATGATAGAGGGTATAGAAAGTATTTTCTGATAAGTCAATATTTTGCTAAAAAAAAATTCCTGTCTCGCTACCGCTCGCCAGACAATTAATGCACTTTAAAAAAAATTAGAATTGCACCAGAAATGTTAAAATTTGTGCATACAGAACATGAAACCCCCATATTGTTTTTTAATCACTTCCTCCCCCCCCCCCCTTTTTTTGTTTGCTTGCATGTTAGAAATTTTGGGATGTTGTGCCCCTCCACCTTTTCAGACAGAGAATGAATATTCAATTGGTTTTTCAAACTAGAAAGGTTTCTTGTTGCGGTTGCAACAAGAGTGTCTTCCTCCTATACAATTTTTGGTTTGGAAATATGAAGGACGTCACATTACATGTATTTATATTATATATTTAAGTTTTCAAATAGCAGTAACATTAAATTTTCAAACCGATAATTGTTGGTGAGCAACCATTTGATTTTGGGGGGGGGAGGGGGGCAGGAATTCTATTGCCAGCCGGTAAAATTTTTTCAGCAATTTTCTGAGCAGGCCATTTTTTTCAGCCATTACCAGAGTCGGAGAAAAATTTTCGCCGGTTCTTCGGGCCGGATTTAAACAAATTGTCAAATGTTGTGAATGTCTCTGTAAGTTAAACTCCCCGCTGTTACAGAGTATGAGTTAATAACCGTTCCTTCAGATGTCTCTTTGCAATTAGCGAATTTCAGACAGATTGTATGATGTTTAAATAGAACCTTTTCTAGATTTTTGTGCCTATGCGTATTAGGTCTCCTGTAGATACAGCTATGTGAACAGTTTGTATTTATATTAATTAATTTTTTGACTTTAAATTGTCTGGCACAAAGGGCCAGCAAAAATTTCCATATCATGCAATGTATCCTTACTTTTGCATGGTCCGGGAAAAAAAAATTGCCGGCCCTTTGGACCGGAATATTTTTTTCAGCATTTTTCAGAGCCGGGATTTTTTTTTTTTTTTTTTTTTTGCAAATTCTTCCTGCCCCCTTCCCCCATAAAAAAGGCGAGCTCGTAGCTGTAGAACCAGTTTTCTTGAGAAGAGAAATGGTAATAACAAAACTATTTACAGATTTGCATGTAACCACTGAAGTTATAAGGGAGCTTATCAGTCCCATCTATCGACATATCCATGGGAGAAACAGAATTTTCTAGTCGCAAGTTATGCTAGTTTTTGGTCTGGATATTTGGTCACGGTCTTTTCGGTAAATGCTGTCTTTTCGGTGACTCCTAGTACCCGTTTTTCGTTGTTTCTGATTGTGTTGTTTTGTGTGTGTGTGTGTGTTTTTTTTTTTTTGATGGGGGGGGGGGGGGGGGGGGGGGGTTAAGACTTTTAGAATTTGTAGGTGTACTTCGGTGAATTTGGGTCAATAAATTTTGATCGTCTTCTGTGTGTCAGGTTCATTTGGGTAGAATGATGCACTCTTCTTAATTTTAAATCTACACGCATGCGCAAGCTATTGAATTTCAAGATGGCGGAAAATTAGAAGTTGTGTGGCAGACTGTCAGAAATGAGAGCAAATTTGTATATTTACGCAGTATGGATTCAATTTATGGTTATGATCCAACATTGCCGATTGATTTTGACGGCAGGTGAGTATAAATTTTTATCATTTTAGCGCAAGAAAAGAGAACAGTTTGATGCTGATGTTGCTGCATGCTGATGATGTTGCCATTGGCATTGTTTACCCTCCCATCTCTCACTTTTGGTAAACTAAGGAGAAAGCCCTTCAATGTTAATTACATCAGCCAACGGCCCCATCTCTTTCAGGAGTACTCTTGTAGCAATGTGCCAGTAAAGAAGTCTGGTCAGAAAAATGGGAAATAATGCTGTGAATCGTTGATTCATTTTGGCCTGCGATTTGCATATTTTACGCTTAAAATTCATTAAAAACTGATTGATTTCTTTTGAGCATGTCATGAGTATGCTTTAGAATACAAAGGTAATCTTTAGGGTGACTTGTGCGAAATAGTCGCTCTTCATGCTAATTTATTCCAAGGAGGAAGCCCCCCTAATTTAATCCTCATACCTGCCAAGCAGTTGAAATTCTCAGTCTCAGTATTTTTGATTTTTATGTAAGCATGAAATGTATGTCTGCTAACCACAATATATTCATGTTACAATGACAGTTAGGGAAAACTCAAAATTAGGCAACGTTGTCAAATTTGGCAATATTATGAATATATTGCCAAATTCGGCAACCTTACAGCAAAAAATCAAGACTGAAATACAGATTTAATGTCTGATTTAACATTGGGTGTAATACTAATAGGCAACTTTTTAATTGCTCTACAGATTTTTATGCCCCCGGAATCAAAGATTCGGGGGCATATAGTTTTGGCCTGGATTCGGGGGCATATAGTTTTTGGCCTGTCCGCCTGTTTGTCTGTTTATCTGTTTGTCTGTTTGTCTGTCTGTTTGTCCGAAAAACTTTAACATTGGACATAACTTTTGAATGGGAAGTGATAGGGCTTTCATATTTCACATGTGTATTCCTTGTGACAAGACCTTTTCATTGATACCAAAATTTTTGACCTCGTGACCTTGACCTTGACCTTTGACCTACTTTTCAAAAACTTTAACATTGGGCATAACTTTTGAATGGGAAGTGATAGGGCTTTCATATTTCACATGTGTATTCCTTGTGACAAGACCTTTCCATTGATACCAAAATTTTTGACCTCGTGACCTTGACCTTTGACCTACTTTTCAAAAACTTTAACATTTGGCAAAACTTTTGAATGGGAAGTGATAGGGCTTTCATATTTCACATGTGTATTCCTTGTGACAAGACATTTCCATTGATACCAAAATTTTTGACCTCGTGACCTTGACCTTGACCTTTGACCTACTTTTCAAAAACTTTACCATTGGGCATAACTTTTGTATGGGAAGTGATAGGGCTTTCATATTTCACATGTGTATTCCTTGTGACAAGACCTTTCCATTGATACCAAAATTTTTGACCTCGTGACCTTGACCTTGACCTTTGACCGACTTTTCAAAAACTTTAACATTGGGCATAACTTTCGAATGGGAAGTGATAGGGCTTTCATATTTCACATGTGTATTCCTTGTGACAAGACCTTTCCATTGATACCAAAATTTTTGACCTCATGACCTTGACCTTGACCTTTGACCGACTTTTCAAAAACTTTAACATTGGGCATAACTTTTGAATGGGAAGTGATAGGGCTTTCATATTTCACATGTGTATTCCTTGTGACAAGACCTTTCCATTGATACCAAAATTTTTGACCTCTTGACCTTGACCTTTGACCTACTTTTCAAAAACTTTAACATTGGGCATAACTTTTGAATGGGAAGTGATAGGGCTTTCATATTTCACATGTGTTTTCCTTGTGACAAGACCTTTCCATTGATACCAAAATTTTTGACCTCGTGACCTTGACCTTGACCTTTGACCTACTTTTCAAAAACTTTAACATTTGGCATAACTTTTGAATGGTAAGTGATAGGGCTTTCATGTTTCATATGTGTATTCCTTGCGACAAGACCTTTCCATTGATAACAAAATTTTTGACCTCATGACCTTGACCTTTGACCTTTTAACCCAGTGACCTCACATACATGTACTTAACAGAAAATAGTGTTCATACTAACAAAGATGCCACCGGGGGCATTCGTGTTTCACAAACACAGGCTTTATTTTCTCAGTTGCTCAAAAACATGTAGAATGGTGAATTATTCAAGAAACTGGCTGCATATACATGTACATGCTGATTTTTCTAGGTTATATAATTCCAATGCTGATTTATTATTCAGTGAAAAGTTGCTGAATTCGGCAATGAGTGGTTGAATTTGAGTCATTTTGACAACGTTTCCGAATTTTGAGTTTTCCCAAACTGATGACCAGTGTGAGCAATGTTTTGTTAGGTTTATGCTGCTATTTAGATGGAATGCAGCATCTTACGGTACATGTAGATAATAGTTAGTATTCAAGCTACTTCATGTAGCCACAGGTGCAGCAAACAACACTTTGCTACACTACATGTATGTGTGAAAGCCCAAGGTCCATACCCATACCCATGATACCGTCAACTTTGAAATTTTAAAAAGAGGGAGATCTCCCTCCTTGGCACTTGAAAAGAGGTAGATTGCGCGTGAACCCATTTTGCTACATTTTTAAGGAATCGCAATATATTGCACAAAACCAATTCTCAAATAGTTTCATTATGCTGACATTTCGGAACAAAAACATTTATACACCATGAAACATGTATCAATAATTCATTGCATTCTATACATCTTTTCTTGCATTTTGTTGTGCAATTTCTCATGAAATGCTCCGAATGTCCCTATCTAAAGTTATTCTTCTTTGGTAAATATGCCAAAAGAGGGAGAAATACGATGATTGTGCCAAAAGAGGGAAATTTTGCTGTCCCTCGAGTGAGGAATGTTAAGGAGGGAGATGAGGTCAAAAAGAGGGAGTCTCCCTCCAAAAGAGTAAGAGTTGACAGGTATGCATACCGGTTATGCCACTTGTAGTCACAGGGGTGAGGTATCATTACTGTGCTTGTAGTCAGTGTTTTTCTTTCCCCAAAAATTCGGCAATATTCGGTACCATCCCCCCTCTCTGGAGTATATATTTTTTCCCTCCTGTCACAGAAATTTCCCCCATGTAAATGATTTTTTCTTTGGCAAAAATTGTTTTAAAATGTGAACAATTGAAAAAAAATCAGAATCCAAAAACTAGAATATGGTTCCTTTAACATGTTTAATGTACCTGTTTGTATTTAAAGCCATTCCAGTTAAACATGCTAAATATTTATGCTATCTAATAAAGTTTTTTCAAGAATTTTGATTTATTTAAAATTCCACTTTTGAGTAGTTCACATGCGTATTTCCCCCCAAATATCGGCCCAGACCCCCTTCTACCAAGAGTGTGAAAAAGCACTGTTTCGTTAAATGAAAAGTGAAATATAGGTTACATGTATGTTCTGTACGAATCTGCATTTTCTGGAGAATTTTGGTTGAAATTTCAGAAGATTTTTGGTTTTAAACCGACTTTGTTTAAGTGTATCATTATGTACACGAAATGTTTTTGGTGCCTGAAGGTCAATCGGCCAGACAGAATTGCTCATTACATAGGACAAAACCAAATTTTATCTCAGAGTCAGAGTCAGACTATCTGACCAATATATGACTAGAAATTCTATAATTATATTATTGAATTGTCTTGGCAGCTGCATTGCCATTCTCTGAACAGAGTTGTCTCCTCCTTACAGTCAAACAATCTCTGCCCGGACGTCAAGAAATGTCAAGAATCCTGGCATAAAGTAACTATGACGTCATAGCAGCATTACGTTAAGATATGCTTTATGGCGGCAAGTCTGTGGCAGTGATGTTGAAGAGTAGGGTAACGGAACGTAAACTTGAGCTGCCCGGAGTTTGCTGCATTGCAGACCAAATTGCAAAAGAGGAGGGCTTTGTCTTTATATATATATATAGTTTGCACAAAGTACCAGGGAGCACTTGCCCTGTTTAAATTTGGGTTTAAATTTGGCTCTGGGCGACATTGAAATCATGAAGTACTCGCCCATTTAGTTGTTAAAAAATAAAATGTAGATCTACATGTACATGATGTATTTTGAAATCTTCTCCTGTAAAATGTCTTGTTTTATTCAGCTTGGATTGAAAAAATAAACAATAAAAGCTGATTTGGTGAAACACAATTCTTACTTCACCTTGGCAAGCATCAGTTCAGTACTACATGTACATCTGTGTGGCGCTTTATTTATGGCGTAGAAAAACCCTGACAGAAATGTAAATGACAAGATGAACAAAAGTTTGCGAGGAAATTAAAAATTGGGCTTCTCAAATTGAAAATTTTTTGTGCCAGAGGCCCAGTTGGTTGAGGAGGTTTTCGAGTTACATGTAAAACAAACTCCCTGAATATTGAACATACATGTAAAAAAAGTGATGTATTGAATGCAAGCTTTTCCACTTAGCAGTTTAGTTTAGATGGTAAACGCTGGTGTATGCAGTATTATATGGAGGGGGATTAGGGTCACAATGCTATTTGACTTGCTTACATGCTTCATGCTATGTTGCTTCATTCAATGTTTGATTATTCCATGTTCATTTGTCTTGCTTTCATTTAAAATTGACTTTATTGAATTTGTCTTTCTTCTTTATGCAATGTTGCTTCCTTGCATTTTACATTTGTCCTTCGTCAATGCATAATTGTCGTTCTACCATGCGTTATGACATCTTTCATTGTGCCATCATTCTTTCGTCCTAATGCCATTATTGCTTCGTCAATGCTAACCTCAATTTTGATACCAGGTGGCGCTCCATTTGTGTCCGTTCCTTGAAATTAACTTTGAGACGTCCCCTGTTGCAGTACTTGGAAAAATGATTTATAAATAGCGTAAAAAGCAAAAGCCGCTTGAAATATTTGAACAAAAAAAAAAGAAATCATTAAATGATAACTATTTGGACCTTTTCTGTTTGTTTGTTTATTTATACAGTAGTAATAGCCATTTGGGAATTGGAAAACTCTAGAACGTTTTAAGTTGACTAAAGCATGACGTCGTGGCTCAGCGGTAAGCGTGCTGGACTACCATAGCATTTTTTTCACGCATGGGTTCGAATCCCATCGGCTTCATAATTTTTTTTCTGAATTGAGAGTGGGAAATTATATAGAAGTCAGGTTTTTTTCTGAGATATCATGGGAAAGGCGGTATTTCATATCGAAAAATTCTAGATCAACTGAAACTGCCGCGCGTCCTACACTGATCGAACATAGAGATCAACATCCCCGGCCCCTTTGATTCAGTCAATAATGCAGTTTCTAGTCTCATTTCATAATTTTGACCTTGAAAATTTACCTCTTGACATCTCTGTATGCCAAAATTACTCCAAGCTGTTGTCCAGGACAAGCGGAGCGTAGCAGAAGGAGGGGGGGGGGGGGGGTAGCGTTATCGCTCGCCAGTTCTTTATAGACTTTCTGAATAATGTAGCTATTTTGATCCATCCTTTATACATATTTCTTTATCAATGTACATGAAGACATTTAACTCAATCTATATAGAATATTATTACATGTAATGATAGAGGGTATAGAAAGTACAAAAATGTATTTTCTGATAAGTCAATTTTTTGTTAAAAATAATTCCTGGCTCGCTACCGCCCGCGCACCAGAAATGTTAAAATTTGTGCATGCAGAACATGAAACCTCCTTATTTTTTTAACCCCCCTTTTTTATTATTTTTTTTTTTTTTTCATTTATTTATTTATTTTTATCTTGTTAGAAATTTTGGGATGTTGTGCCCCTCCACTTTTTCAGGCAGAGCTACGCCGTTGGTCCAGGACTACGTCTGCTCAGGAACGTGGCACAAAAACAGTTCAGTGTCATTCACAGCCTTTTCAACAATGGCCAAAATTTAGACCTTTATTGTGTTCCTATACCCCGTGTTAGGAGCGCAAGGAAGGTATAATTTTAATTAGACTGCACTATGGCAAACTTGTCAGATTCTTCTTGTTCAGTGGCTGATCCAGCGCCCCCTTTGCCGGGGTCAAGGGGCGAATTTTGCCGATTTTACTGATGTACCTGTTTTTGCCGGGAAAATATTGGGTCTGTACAGGAGCATCCCCTAAATCCGCCACTGTTGTTCGACCCAAGATCAAGGTTAAGAATGAAATCCAAGCGTTTGATGTTTGCAAGGATTGACCTTGAACATTGACCTTCATAAGTCCATACTTCAAAGTCAATTATTATAGAAGTTTTATCTTTTTATGCAAGAATCATCCGATTTATGGTACAGAAACGACATTGACGGGCATATAAAAGGCAAATAATAAAAATTATGACTTTTCATAGATGACTTGCAAGCGACGATAGTGAGCCAACGAAACTTTTGCAAAGTTCTGTAATAAAAATGATTTTTTTTTCAACTGAATAATGATCATGTACAGTTGCCCGCCATATTCTTTTTTCCAAAACAATGACCCCCCCCCCCCCCCCCAAAGAAAAACTGAAGAAAAAAAATGCATAGAAACATTTTATTTTTATAAGTACCCCCAATTTTTTCTACATCCTCTACTGGGAAGATGGACAACATGGACAAGTTACATTATACTTAAAATTGACAAAAGGAAACACTGTATCCTCGTCCGGGATTCGAACCCACTAGGAAAAGTGTAACATAAAATCTAGTGGCAGACGTGATAACCACTACGCCACAGACATTGTTTATATAAATAAGTAATTTATAGTCAGTGTTAAAATTTACAAAAATCTGATGCATACAAAATCAAATATTTACTCATTACTTCAAATATTTATACAGCCAATCTACTTCTGTCCTCTCGTGCTATTATATAATTACTTTTCGAACGATACTGTAGTAGAAGTTAAAATAAATTTCTAACGACAGGGGATGTTTCAAAGTTCATACCAAGTAACGGGTACATGCGGTCCCGCGGAGCGCCATCTGGTATCAAAATTGAAGTTAGCATTGACGAAGCAATAATAGCATTAAGACGAAAGGATAATGGCAGAAAGAAGGATGTCATAACGCATGGTATAATGACAGTTATGCATTGACGAAGGACAAATGTAAAATGCAGGGAAGCAAAATTACACAAAGAGAAAGATAAAGTCAATTTTAAATGAAAGCAAGACAAATGAACATGGAATAATCAAACATTGAATGAAGCAACATAGCATGAAGCATGTAAGCAAGTCAAATAGCATTGTGACCCTAATCCCCCTCCATAGTATTAAAGACTCAAAATTGCAATAGCTGTTTGAAATTGAACATGTTGAATGAATACACGTGTAGCGATATATCGTAGTACGCATTTTGACTTAGACTAGCAATACTGATGCCAAATCGTTCGGCAAAAATAAAAGAAATGGGGAGGAGGGGGTGTTATGATATCCTCCAGTTTGATGATCATGATGATACAGTATAGGTAATGGTCAGATTCACGTGCAGTTATAGTTATGAACTTTAGATGAACACGAAGAAATTTGTAGGCATTATGTTACATAGATCATGATGGATAAGGTCAAGGACTTGTAAATTGATTTGTAAGTCCTTGATTCGGCATGCTGGGTTAGTCGCCTTTCCTTTACGTTATTGATCCTCCAAAGCATGTACAAATGTATTGATTAAGAAGACATGTCAGCATGTAGACTTGTTTATCTTGTTTACATCTTAAGACGGTTAAGTTAGTGATGAGCAAGGCAGATTTACTGGTCAATTCCAGATGCAATTAACAACTTCTTGTACATATATTTTCAAGGAGAGAGACACGCCACCTGCCAAATTTTAGTACATGTATGATTTGAATTGAAACTACATGACATAATATAAATATTTTTTTATTTTTGTATACATGCACTAGGTACTTTAAATTTTCGTCTTTATTTTTGGAGAATTTGATGGGGATTTAAGGGCAGATGGGTTCGTCTCCTCCCCTTGAATTTGCCAGAAATCACGATTTCCCCATTTTACGAAAAGTTATTTTTCAAAATTATAGACTGGGCAGCCCTGATAATTTGACCCCCCTCCCCCAAGAAAGATAAAGATCCAGTGCCGTCCGTGCATTTACATGTACCATATTCATCTAAACATCGTCCTTTGTTTCCTTTGAAACTTTGTGTGTTGGATCACTGGAACACTTGAACTATTGACAAACTAAAACTAGATTTTCACGTCGAGTTTGATCTCGCTGATTTGATGCATTTTCCTGTGGTGAGGGCACTTGATCCGTGACGTCACTCGCATCATCTTCCGTCGTACTTCCTGTTCTCACCCCCTGGATCCGCCGGCGGCAATCTCTGCTCATGTTTGTTTCCTCGTCATTACGACAAAGAAATTAGCGTACCGAGATATAATTTGATTTGGAGACCGAAAATGAATCAATTAAGATATAGCTTGGATATTCGATCCAGAGTGGCCAGTACTTTGTGTTCTTAGTTGACTTGACGTAAAGATGTCATGTTTACTTCATACACGAAGCTTGTGATTCGGTGACAAAAATGTCGAAGTTGATGTACGTGTCGCCCTAGCAACGATTCTAAGAAATATTTTCGTTTCTCTGACAAAACATGGAGTATATTGGATATACTGGGGGCAGTTTTTTTCTCTGTAATCAGGAATTTTATGTTGTACCAGCGCTGAACAAAAAATGAGTGGTAAAGCAAGAAGTCGCCTGCCGCTGCGCTTATTGTAAGTTTCATAGATGTAGGGATTTTGAAGTAGTAAAAAGTGTTTGTACATCATGTACATGAGTGAAATCTATAGTACATGTATATAGGAATTGGAAATGACCTAGATTTTGTTTTTCAGTTAGAGGAATTTGAAGATTATTATATTTAGATACTAAGTACAGCAAATTCTTTATGAAGGCCGTGTTGACGGAAGACAATTTCAGGAAGTCTCTACTTAACCATGTGTTTGTCAAGTCGAATCGTACGCTTTTTGTTTTCTCAAACGCAGAATAAATCAGTGACATAGTCTGATAATATATAAACTGCTCGCCTGTATTGATAAAAGTACTGAAAGATTTCTTACATTTGTTAATCGCGGCAAATGTTCAGATTTCTTTTTTTTCAGCTTGGATTTGAATAGACAGGAGGGGAAAGGAGGTTGTTATGTTTAATAGTATCTTTTGCCAATGTTTGGAATCCCTTCAATTTGAAAAATATATATCTTTCTGTCTCTCGTTACGAAATAAAGTCATGATCCGTGGAATGTAGTAGGGGTTCTTATGAATCATTGTAAACATGTTGAAACAATTGAATTGAAAAAAGAAATTTCTTAATGCATACCCCCTCCCCCCTTCCTCCTGAAAAAAATTCCTTTACAGGTTCAGAGACACATTTTGTTGTATTTATCATTTATGATACGCATTACTGTGACATGACGTAAGGGTTCACCCGTTATGCACGTTATGTGTTAATATTAACAGACTCAGTGTGGATCATTAATATTTGATGATCCGGATTTTGTCACTGTAGTACATTGTACATGTACTGTATCTTTAGATATTAACCTATTATTGGTGTTGTGCATTATTGATGCTTACTTTGGGGAGACCAATTTATATGATATAAGCGTATTTTGATGTACATATATGACATGTGAGAGGGCAACACATATTTTTTAAATAATCATAATGTATACATGCATATACAAACAAAATTACCATGATGATGAACGTGATAAACTTTGTTCAAATTATATTTCTACCTTCTAAAAATTATGCTTGGAAACTTTTTTCTGCTAGACTATTTTGGAAAACAAAACCACCACTAAAACCTGCCCCCCCCCCCCCCCCCCCCCCATAATTTATTTAGTGTTAACCTAAATGATTTGAAAATATATTGATAAAGCATTTATGAATAGAATGTGCAGACTACAGTAGAACTTAACTTTTCTATTTTCAGTGCCAATCCAGACCTGTTACCAGAGGTCACGTTAGGTCAAGGAGCCCACATGGAGTACCCAGACGGCTCTGTGCCCAGTAAGTTAACTCATAGACACTAGACAATGCTAAGGTCTCCAGACTCACCACACAAATCTTGTGAAATTTACTTTGATCTGGTGAAATTTTAAAAACTTTTTCTTATCATGCTTATCACTAATGAATTTCTACAAAAGTAAAAAAAAAAGTCTGATAAGTTGTAAAAACTCTCACAATGTCTAAGACACTCACAACACACATGTTACTTGTGTAAGAGCATCCTAAAGATAGCTCTGTTACACACATTTTTTTGATTTTTACGCTATTGAGTACTTTTTTTCCTCAAAATACTTGCACTTTTGAAAAAAAAACTTCTCAATGAAATTCTCCTGTTGAAAGGCTAGTTGAGAAAATCTTAATACAAATATTATCCAGATTTCTTATAAAAAAAAGTACACACATGTACAATCATTTATCCCACCTCTGGCAAATTTCTTGCAATCTGATTGGTCGAGAAGAACCGAATATCATGTTGTATTATTTTACTGACATGATATTATTTTAATATCCTGCTTCCACTAAGACGCTTAACGATATTGACGTCACCGAAATGCTTTGAACTATGTTGACGTTACATACACAAGCCAAAAGCCATCGGTGGGATAAATTCGTTATACAGTGTTTTACAGGGGGGATACAAAAATATATTGGGTCGATGAAAAAAGTTTTATTGGGCGAGGCGAATACAACTTTTTTCATCGACCCAATATATTTCTGTATCCCCCCTGTAAAACACTGTATAACTAATAATATCCCCTGTAGACATGGTAGAATATCAAAATATTGGAGTATGATAAAAAGGATGTTACCATGGCGATATTTTGTTTACTTTCAGTGGTGGCCAAGACAAATAACGGCAGAATGTCACCTGTAAGGGCACGGACGGTAAAAGAGTACGATCTGGTAAGTGGTCAAGGAAATACATGTATTTATTTGACGTTTGACCATGCAGCTTTACCTACTTTTATTTTCTGAATTATTTTCTGATGCTGAAGCAATTGCCTTTTAATCCCTCAAAATTGTCAAAGCAGTAAGCCAATCTTAATTTTCCACATTGGCAATGTGAAATTTTAGTGACCACAATGTAAAAGGTAGTCTTAGTGGATACTTATTTGGATATTCTGAAATTTGTCCAAAGGTGAATTTCTGGTAAATATCTGATACAGGTTTGCATTAACCTTAATATTTCGCCCGTTTCACATGTTAATTCTATTCGGTTAAAATAAACGAATAAAAATAACGTGTGAGATCGGCGAAATTTTGAAGCTAGTTTTGCATACAGGTATGTCCGATTCATTAAAAAAAGTTTTGCATAGGTTGTGTTATATGTGATAGTGTTCACTCAAGGCAATAAGAACAATGTATCTAAATTTATTCCACAGCAAATCTCCGAGTTGAAGAAGGAAAATTTCAACCTGAAGCTGAGGATATATTTTCTCGAGGAGAGAATGCAGCAGAAGTTTGGGGACGGAGAGGATGTCTTTAAAACCGTAAGTCCACGTTTTCAAATTAATACGGGTCATGTTAAAAGCCACTGTACCTGCTACACGTACATGTACTTGCTTGATTTATGTACAGTATGCAAACTTAATATCGTAATGTCATTAATGATTAAATTCTATGGAAATCAGCCTAAAGAGCTACAGATATGACACTTTCAAAAGAATTTTAGATGGTAACATTTGATCTAAGCCAATCACATGCTCTGAAATGGCTCGTCTTATTTGTGAAGAATCTGTGAAGAAAACTTTTTCATGGTTGTCATGCATTCTGCATCCTTCAAAAGCTGAACAGAAAAATTTGTGCCATGAGCGCAGCATGAACCCACTTCTTATTCATGTAGAAACTTCAAATAACCTTCCAACCTATACATGTACTAGGAATGCTATAGATTTTGAAATCATCAGGTCAGAGGTCAAGGTTATTGGCTAATGTAAAACTGCAACTTGGCATATCGCATCTGTGTTGTACATTACATGTAATGTTTATTCCAATTGATATGAATCTTAATGTGAGAAAATCATACATTTGTTCCATTCTCAATCAATCATGTTTTGTACTACATGTATATTTGAAAACCAGTAAGTGTCTCTAAATGGAATACAAAATGCGTAAATGATTTCTGATGAAAAAAAATATCAAGAGTTAAGTTCTAAAAATAATGAACATTGCTGATTTCCAAAAGTCTTACTATAATAGTATTATACTGTACTAAGTTGGATTTGTGGTATTTTCAGAATATTGAATTAAAAGTAGAAGTAGAAACCCTAAAAAGAGAGCTGTCGGACAAACAAGATTTGCTGAAAAAGGCATCGTAAGTAAAACGTTAAAGTTAATCTTACCGTCAAATCAATCATGCACTTAATGAATTGCATCTTTTTATCAATTCTTCAATAATAAATATGGACATGATGGAGATGATCAAAGGACTGGTGTAGTATTTTTTTAGCTCTACTGGTCTCAGACCAGTCGAGCTTATGCGATCACCCTTCGTCCGGCCGTCTGTCCGTCTGTCTGTCTGTCTGTCCGTCTGTACTCCTCTGAAACTGTTAGAGATAGAAAGTTAATCTTTTTGAATTTTACTTGGACCATGGTCTAGCTGTGCACCTGACATTTAGTTTCAGTCCCTGACCCCCAGGATCTTAGAAAATGGGCGTGGTCATTAAATTCTATGTAATCTTGTCCGGACAACTCCTCTGAAACTGTTAGAGATAGAAAGTTAATTCTTTTTGCATTTTACTTGGTCCATGGTCTAGTTGTGCACCTAACATTTAGTTTCAGTCCCTGACCCCCAGGGTCTTATAAAATTGGCATGGTCATTAAATTCTATGTAATCGTGTCCGGACAACTCCTCTGACACTATAAATGATGGAGACTTAATTCTTTTTGCAATATGATGGGTCTGTGGTCTTGTTGTGCACCTGATATTTGTTTGAGCCCCTGACCCCCCGGGTCTTAGAAATGGGTGTGGTCATTTTCTCCTCTATAACTATGTAACCTTGTGTTCGCAACTCCTCTGACACTATAAATGATGGAGACTTAATTCTTTTTGCAATATGATGGGTCTGTGGTCTTGTTGTGTACCTGATATTTTGTTTGAGCCCCTGACCCCCAGGGTCTTAGAAATGGGTGTGGTCATTTTCTCCTATGTAACTGTATGTAATCTTGTGCTCGCAACTCCTCTGACACTATAAATGATGGAGACTTAATTCTTTTTGCAATGTGATGGATCTGTGGTCTGGTTGTGCACCTGATATATTTTGTTTGAGCCCCTGACCCCCAGGGTTTTAGAAATGGGTTTGGTCATTTTCTCCTAAATAACTCTATGTAATCTTGTGCTTGCAACTCCTCTGACACTATAAATGATGGAGACTTAATTCTTTTTGCAATATGATGGGTCTGTGGTCTAGTTGTGCACCTGATATTATGTTTGAGCCCCTGACCCCCCAGGGTCTTAGAAATGGGTGTGGTTATTTTCTCCTATATAACTCTATGTAATCTTGTGCTCGCAACTCCTCTGACACTATAAACAATGGAGACTTAATTCTTTTTGCAATGTGATGGGTTTGTGGTCTAGTTGTGCACCTAATATTCTGTTTGAGCCCCTGAAACCCCATGGTCATAGAAATGGGTGTGGTCATTTTCTCCTATATAACTGTATGTAATCTTGTGCTCGCAACTCCTCTGACACTATAAATGATGGAGACTAAATTCTTATTGCAATATGATGGGTCTCTGGTCTAGTTGTGCACCTGATATTATGTTTAGCCCCTGACCCTTAGGGTCTCAGAAATGGGTGTGGTCATTTTCTCCTATATAAGTTAATGTAATCTTGTGCTTGCAACTCCTCTGACACTATAAATGATGTAGACTTAATTCTTTTTGCAATGATTGGTCTGTGGCATAATTGTGCACCTGATATTTTGTTTTAGCCCTATACCCCCAGGGTCTTTGAAAATGGGTGTGGTAATTTTTCCTATATAGTTGTGCTCTCTACTTGTTTAAAGCTATTAATGATGGGAAGTTAATTCTTTATCCAATATTATTGATCTGTAGTCTTGATGTGTCATTGATAGTTCATTTGAGCTAGCAGCCCTTGGCCCCTAGGATCTTGGAAAATGGGTGTGACATTCTTTTTAGAAATACTTTATCTCGGATATTATGAATTATATGAGTGCTATTATAGTTGCAGTATAATGGATATGTAGTTTTGTCATGCTACTTATAATTTGTTAGAGCGCCTGCTCCCTATGGTCTTGGTTTAAGAAAAAAAGAAAGGAAATTGATGTTTTAGAAAAAACAACCAGGAGAGCTACAGTCTCATCAGAGACTTCTGGTTTATGAATGTTAAATCGCTGATTCAAAGAATTTGTCAAAAGTAAATGGCATTTCCATTCATTGATATTGCTTTTCAAAGTTGTAACTTTGCTTTAATTTCTGTATCGTTATTTAGGACAGCTATGGAGTGTATATCGAGTGGTAAAGAGGCAGAAATACAACAGCTACGACAACAGTTAGAAAAAGATACGACTGCCGCAAAGAGCTCCGTACAGGAACAGTTAGAGTCTGCCTTAAATGTATGAATTATTGTTAAAGTCGGGGCCGTGGTCTAGTGGATAGGGTGTTGGGCCAGTGACTGAAAGGTCGCTGGTTCGAGCCTCATTAGGACCACAGGACGGCCGACGTATACTCTTTGATGTTCTGTGTTATATAAAAAAAAGGTCCTTGCCTGTGTATTGTTTACATGTCTGTGAAAGAATAATTGTTAAGTCATGATGGAATCGTGTCTTTTAACAGTGACATCATGAAGAAAAGCAATGCCAAACAATGTAAATTTGGGTATTTTGAGCTCAATAAACGATTGGATAATGTTATATTTAAAAATATCTTGTGCAAATACAATGTATTGAAATTTCTGCATTTGGGATGAAAAATTATCAAACATACTTTTGTAGGACAAAGATAGCTTAGAGAAGGAGAGAGATTCCTTACTGGACGACTTGGATGGAGTGAAGAAGGCCCTTGATGACGCTAATAAGGATCTGGGAAAACTGAATGATGAGATAGGAAAACTCAAAGATCTCATCTCTGAGATAGAGCGAGACAGGGATATACAAATACAGGTAAGGCCATAGGAATTAGATATTTTGTTTTACGTCCCAAACTTTTTCTGAAAGGTTCCCTCTTGCCAGGCATGAAAACACACAAACGCATTATCGATGTTAAGGAATTTGGAAAGAAAGACTAAAAACATATGAGAAAAATATCTTTCTTCAAGTGAGTTGGACAATTCTGACTTTTATTTTTAGATAAATCACTATGATCTCCTGATATTAATAATGGTGTAGACATTTTATGGTACATGTATTTATTATCATTTACTGATACTTGTTACATGAAAAATGCAGGTTTGTTTGTTTTTTCTTTGAAAAATTCTGCTAAAAGGTACCCATCCACGGATGTAAAACAAAATATGTTAATTGCTTTGGCCTAATTAGATAAAATGGTGTTCCCTTTATTTGTGATCACTACAATTTACACCAAGGTTCTTCTTTAAGGAGCTGTTAAGATAAAGGCCGTATTTAGCCCTGAATCTCGTACCGTATTTCTTCCGCGTGATGATTCACATGTTGAAAAAAATTAATCATAATTGAAATATGATGTATTTGAAACTTTTTATGCGTTTGACATTTTGATGAAGTACTCTTAAGATACTAAAATTAAAGTAAAAAGAAGTAGAGGTACTCGAACAGGAAAACTGATAAAATCGCCAAAAAAAAAACCGTATAAATTTAATAATACATGTATTTTACATAAAACAGATAGATAATTACTAAAAGACATCAAGTATGTGTACATTGTATATCAAAAATAGATTTCGAACATTATATCTACTTTAATCGGCAAATAATGAAATCTGGAACTCAAAATACGGTCTTATTTTGTATTCAATGGCTACAATGTAAGCCTTTTATCGCGAAATACACACTAACAAAGAAATAAACATCGCTTTAGCTTATTTTGTTCCCAGTTCTTGTATATTTCATTTGATCATAATTATTACGAATACATTTTTGGCTAGATTAAAGAGGAAAAATAGTCAAATTTGTCATATTTTATGGTCTAAAAGATTGATCTTTACAAAAATGCACCCCCTTCCTTTTTGGTTTTTTGTCTGTGAAGTAGTGTCCCCCCTGGAGATACATAGCCCCACTTTTCCAGAAATTTTGTATCATGGATATACACCTCCAGTAAAAGTGGCATTCTGTATATCCGGGGGGAACAATGTTAAAAAAAACTTTTCCATTTTCTATTGATTTCTATAGGAAAAATACAAGTTCTGACCCAAATATTAGCAAAATTATACAAAACAGATAAAAAAATATTTCAGATTCTGAAGGGATGCCACATAGGTGTAAATTTTACGAAGATTTCTTCTTGAAATTTCCATTTTCAAAATCCCACTTTTCAGGGTTGATTTTACGTCTTATGTTGTTAGACAGCGCAATGTGAATTGTTATAGCAATGGAATGAATGTAATGTTAAAGTATTGCTTACTTTGAGCATTCTTTGAGAAAATCACCAAAAAATTTCAATATTTGATAAAAAGAATTATGAATGAGACTGAGAAAATCTATAAAAGATCTGCCATCCTTGACTCTGCGAGATACGTCTTGGTAAAAAAAAAATAATTTGTCTCTCGAATCTGATTCCTTGCTCTCATTCTCCATAAGACAAAACATAAAGATTCTATTTGTCCAACATTTGTATTATACATTGATTTCAAATAATTCTTTTTCAACAGGGAATGAAGAAGGAACTAGCTGCCAATCAAGAGTAAGTTTATGTTGATTTTTGGCATTACAAGAATTGAGTTCTCAGTTACCTTTTATCAAGTTTGAAGCCATTTGTCTGAATGGACATACATGTACATGTACATCAAATTAGAAAGAAAATACATGTATCCCCAAAGACCGCTAAAATTTCAATTTTGGAATGAAAACCTAAAAAATTCATAATCATAGTAATCAGCGGACATTTATGCTGAAATATATTTAGATATTTTGTAAAATGTCACATACATGTACATGTACATGTAGCTACATGTATTGATGTGAAAAAGGAAGGTGCATATGTAGTTCTGTGGAGAATTGACCCTTCTGAATGCGGGAAAAATTTGAGAAATTCTGTGACGTCACAATGCAATTTTGATGTTTGGCCGAGGTTCGAAGCTTGTTTGTCTGAGGTAAAAGCATTGTGACGTCACGAAATTTTGCATTTTTTTTTACCGCAATTGGAAGGGTCAATTGTTTGATTTCAGCAAAGTGTAAGAATTTGACTGATTCCAGCAGAAACTGTCCTGTTACTTGCTTAAATCTTTGAAAATCACACAAACAATAGGGATGCTCATGTATTTTATTTTTTTCCCCAGAGAGAATTCAAGGTTATGTAGGACCAATGCTGATATGAACAAGAGGCTTGAGGAGCTGTCAGAGGAGAATAGGAGGTTACAGGAGGAGGGGAAGGAGCAAGGCAGACAGAGGGAAAAGACAGACAGACATGTACAGGTAATATAGGGAGAAAACAAAAAGTGTGAACTATGGAAGTTTTGAGAGTTGCTTTCAGGATTTGGTAACTTCTCTTCACAAATTCTTGCTATTGACACATGTAAATGAATACAAGTTACATGTATGTGATTGAATAATTTTGATAAGAGTTGTGCTATATATTGATTACTATATTGTGAGAAATCGTATTGAATAATAAGATACTTAAGATAATGGTAAAAATGAAAATACAGTAAGTGCACAATGCAAGTGCATAGTGGTGAAAATGAAATAAAAAAGGAATTATAATGAGAAAAATAAGGTAAATTCTAGATAAGGTAAACTGAAAAAAAAAGAAAAAAATAAAATAAATAAAAAATAAAATAGAATAAAGCAGGGATGGGGTCAATTACATTGAAATGTAATTAATTAAATTACACATTGCATTGTAATTTTTTGCAATGTAATTAATTAAATTACACATTACTTTGCCATTTTTAGCTCACCTCGACGAAGTTGAGTGAGCTTATGCTATAACCCCACGCGTCCGCGTCCGCGTCCGCGTCCGTGTCCGTGTCCGCGTCCGTGTCCGCGTCCGGTTAAGAAGTTTGGGGTAGCTCAGTATCTGACAAAGTACTAATGCTACAGTAACCAAACTGGCACAAGTGATTCATCTTTGGATGCTGAGGTGAACCCATGCATCGTATGCAGCATCTGACCTACATTTTCCGCTTGAGTGACTTGGTTAAGAAGTTTGGGGTAGCTCAGTATCTGACAAAGTACTGATGCTACAGTAACCAAACTTGCACAAGTGATTCATCTTTGGATGCTGAGGTGAACCCATGCATCGTATGCAGCATCTGACCTACATTTTCCGCTTGAGTGACTTGGTTAAGAAGTTTGGGGTAGCTCAGTATCTGACAAAGTACTGATGCTACAGTAACCAAACTTGCGCAAGTGATTCATCTTTGGATGCTGAGGTGAACCCATGCATCGGATGCAGCATCTGACCTACATTTTGCGCTTGAGTGATTTGGATAAGAAGTTTGGGGTAGCTCAGTATCTGACAAAGTACTAATGCTACAGTAACCAAACTTGCACAAGTGATTCATCTTTGGATGCCGAGATTGACCCATGCATTGGATGCAGCATCTGACCTACTTTTTCCACTTGAGTGATTTCGCTTTTAAAAGCCAATATTGAGCAGAGTATAAGTGCTACATGTACCAAACTTGCATATTGGATGTATCTTTGATCAAACTTTCATAAAATGACCTTGACCTACTTTTTCCGCTTGAGTGATTTTGCCTTTAAAAGCCAATATTGAGCAAAGTATAAGTGCTAGATGTTCCAAACTTGCATATTAGATGTATCTTTGATCAAACTTTCATAAAATGACCTCGACCTACTTTTTCCGCTTGAGTGATTTTGCCTTTAAAAGCCAATATTGAGCAAAGTATAAGTGATACATGTACCAAACTTGCATATTGGATGTATCTTTGATCAATCTTTCATAAAATGACCTTGACCTACTTTTTCCGCTTGAGTGATTTTGCTCTATAAAGCCAATATTGAGCAAAGTATAACTGCTACATGTACCAAACTTGCATATTGGATGTATCTTTGAGCAAACTTTCATAAAATGACCTTGACCTACTTTTTCTGCTTGAGTGGTTTTGCCTTTAAAAGCCAATATACATGTACTAAGAAATATGTTTGAATTTAATTTTGCTGTCACGAGGTGAGCTTCGTAATCTGTGATTACCTATGTTTATGCAATGTAATTAATTAAATTACAATTACATTGCAAATGTAATTAATTAAATTACACATTACATTTCATTTAATGAATTTATATTTTGCATATCATTTTTAGCTCACCTCGACGAAGTTGAGTGAGCTTATGCTATAACCCCACGCGTCCGCGTCCGCGTCCGCGTCCGAGTCCGCGTCCGTGTAGCTCAGTATCTGACAAAGTACTAATGCTACAGTAACCAAACTGGCACAAGTGATTCATCTTTGGATGCTGAGGTGAACCCATGCATCGGATGCAGCATCTGACCTACATTTTCCGCTTGAGTGACTTGGTTAAGAAGTTTGGGGTAGCTCAGTATCTGACAAAGTACTAATGCTACAGTAACCAAACTGGCACAAGTGATTCATCTTTGGATGCTGAGGTGAACCCATGCATCGTATGCAGCATCTGACCTACATTTTCCGCTTGAGTGACTTGGTTAAGAAGTTTGGGGTAGCTCAGTATCTGACAAAGTACTAATGCTACAGTAACCAAACTGGCACAAGTGATTCATCTTTGGATGCTGAGGTGAACCCATGCATCGGATGCAGCATCTGACCTACATTTTTCGCTTGAGTGACTTGGTTAAGAAGTTTGGGGTAGCTCAGTATCTGACAAAGTACTGATGCTACAGTAACCAAACTTGCACAAGTGATTCATCTTTGGATGCTGAGGTGAACCCATGCACCGGATGCAGCATCTGACCTGCATTTTACGCTTGAGTGATTTGGATAAGAAGTTTGGGGTAGCTCAGTATCTAACAAAGTACTAATGCTACAGTAACCAAACTTGCACAAGTGATTCATCTTTGAATGCCGAGATGGACCCATGCATCGGATGCAGCATCTGACCTACTTTTTCCACTTGAGTGATTTCGCTTTTAAAAGCCAATATTGAGCAAAGTATAAGTGCTACATGTACCAAACTTGCATATTGGATGTATCTTTGATCAAACTTTCATAAAATGACCTTGACCTACTTTTTCTGCTTGAGTGATTTTGCCTTTTAAAGCCAATATTGAGCAAAGTATAAGTGCTAGATGTTCCAAACTTGCATATTAGATGTATCTTTGATAAAACTTTCATAAAATGACCTCGACCTACTTTTTCCGCTTGAGTGATTTTGCCTTTAAAAGCCAATATTGAGCAAAGTATAAGTGATACATGTACCAAACTTGCATATTTTATGTATCTTTGATCAAACTTTCATAAAATGACCTTGACCTACTTTTTCCGCTTGAGTGATTTTGCCTTTAAAAGCCAATATTGAGCAAAGTATAAGTGATACATGTACCAAACTTGCATATTGGATGTATCTTTCATCAATCTTTCATAAAATGACCTCAACCTACTTTTTCCGCTTGAGTGATTTTGCCTTTAAAAGCCAATATTGCGCAAAGTATAAGTGATACATGTACCAAACTTGCATATTGGATGTATCTTTGATCAATCTTTCATAAAATGATCTTGACCTACTTTTTCCGCTTGAGTGATTTTGCCTTTAAAAGCCAATATTGAGCAAAGTATAACTGCTACATGTACCAAACTTGCATATTGGATGTATCTTTGATCAAACTTTCATAAGATGACCTTGACCTACTTTTTCTGCTTGAGTGGTTTTGCCTTTAAAAGCCAATATACATGTACTAAGAAATATGTTTGAATTGAATTTTGCTGTCACGAGGTGAGCTTTGTAATCTGTGATTACCTATGTTTTTAACAATGCCGAATAGTCATTTCAAGTCTCTGACAAAATGCAAGAAAGTGCAGGACAATATTCATTTTACATTCCACCCTACCTAAGAAACCATTAATGTACAATGCACAAATTTTGCCTAGAAATTTCTCCCAGAATTTTTGGCACTTAAAAACACTAGCCATTTTGTCCTTGTCTTCGATAAGTTACTCTTCCCAAATGAATTTTGTTACATTATGATCAAAACACATTTGTAAACAGTGACCTTTGACAATTTTATTCAGGCATTCTTTCTACTGTGGACAACCAAGTGAAAATGCATTATCTTTAAGACTTATATACATGAGGTCCTTGCAGAAGTGACAAACAAGTTAATTAAAACATACTTTGTTTTGATAACTATAAGTCACATTAGGCCTTGTGCTCATTCAGGCAAAACTGTTTATTTAACCATTAACTGTGCCTAACCTAAATGATAATTGATTACACAACAAGTTAATTTTTCACAGATCAATCTCTGTATTCATTATTTTTAGTTCAACTCAACTCAGATTTATTGGCATCAAGCAAACATGTTCATAGCCTAATACACATAAATAATATAAAAATAGAGTTGCAAATGTAATTGAAAAGTAATTGAAATGTAATTGGAATTACATGCAGTTTTTGCCTGGTAATTAATTAAATTACAATTACATGTAATTGAAAAAATCTTCAATTACACATTACATTCAATTACTTGAAAAAATGTAATTAATTGTAATTAATTACAATTACATTTTTAATTACCCCATCCCTGGAATAAAGTATAGACAGTAAATGTAGGAATTTTAACTAAACCAGAATAATAGAAAGTCGAAGTAAAGGAAAAAGATATGATATTACATCTGTTCAGAAGAAGGATTTTTTCACATTTTCAATTTTCAGGATGAGGCTGAGGAGCAGAAGAAAAAACTGGGAGATCTAGAAGAGAAATTATTGAAGCTTCATGTTACCATAGAAACCAAAGATGATATACTCGGGGTATGTGTCTCTAACAAACACATATACATGTATATATATTTTTTTGTACAGTTTTATTCAAAAATCATTGAGGCCAAGAAAAATTAAAATTTCGTTTGACGGGCACCGCCGCATTGCCTAAAAACCTGCTGCATTTACGAATTTTATCGTGTGTTTTACCATAATTTTAAAGTAGTCAATTGAACATCGTTGTGCTAATACAAATTGTTTGTTAACATATTCTTTACTTCACAAAATTTATAAATTGTAAAGCTGTATCTCAATACTTGTTTACATAAAATAGTATTATTTACCCAAGCTATCGTATTCAATTGTTGGTCGTACGGTAATCGCAACCACGTGTATATTCCATATCACGGACGAGGTAACGTAACATAAAATGATACTGGACTCTGTTGTGATAATATGCAAGAGCATCATATACTTCTTTATTAGTTAAATTATTTAATTTATTAGAAATTTGAAAACGTTTCTGTTTAGAACTCACACTTTACGTCAGCTTGATCAGCCGGGAACGCTGGTGACGGGATCGAGGGGAGGGGCAGAAGTACTATGCGATCCTAATTTCGTTACGAATAAACTGGTCAATTAAACCCTTAGCACATCGCAGAGACTTCAAAATTTCCACGGGATAGAAATTCAAATTTTCAGACCGACAGTGAATAGGGATGACGTATCGATCAGGGTACCCTTGTGTAATTGTTGCTAAAATTCAAACTAAATTGTCAGACATGCAGTGATCGGGAAGGCAAACTTGCTCAATGGGACGATGGCCCCTTCAGTCTTCACGAAAACTTTTTTTGACCACTAGCCAGCCGGGCTAGTTGAGTGCCAAAATCTACTAGCCACCCAAAATTTTCACTAGCCATTGAAGAAAAATCAAAACGCTATAAAGACCCATCGTTTCCTTAGCTAGGTCCGTTGAGTAGGCAAAAATTCACACATACATGTATATAGAGTATACATAAAAAATCGAACGAAGTTAAACCACCATCCGATCATTTCTCTGGCGGATGTCAGCTACGTCATTATCAATAGACTCAATTTTACAATGAATGCATGATACTGTTTGTATTTATAAATATAATTTCACATACGATTTTTGCCTGCAGAAAAAAAGAACTTATTTGAATTATACTCGCTAAAAGGCCGGCCGTTGCTTGCGGCGCTAATGGCCAATAGTTATAAAATTTTCGTAAAATTTCTTCATTTTTAGTGTTCAGTCGAGATTTTTGAAATTGTTAGATACTTTGAAAATGTTATACTCGCATATTAGTAAGTACCGTAAAATAACCCGTCAAGCCACGATGAAAACAATGCACCGTTGTTACGGAAATATTTATCTTGTATCTTAGGACAATATTTTAATAAACAGATTTTACAGGAAAAAGTTACAATATTTCATTTGAAACATGTTCAATAACATAAACATTTCATACTTAACCAGCGATAAAAGTTTAGACGCAACATGTACTTTTTACGCGATAGAAGGCGGCGATTTTACCCCAAGTATAAGTCGAGAAATCGCCAGCCGTCGGCCCTTAATCAGAACACTGCATTTCATTAAAAGTCACTAGCCAGTCGGGCTAGTTCAGTATCAAATTTTGGTAGCCCGAGGAAATATTTGGTAGCCAGGGCAGTCGGGCTAGTGAGTTTTCACGAAGACTGCCCCTTCCACCTTGACTTCAATGGGTCATTCTAAAAAACAATGGGCCATCTTTCCTCACGAAAGGGCCATTCCAAAAATGAGCAATTTCCGAAAAGCTTTGCATATGTATGTATAATAATATATCAGACGTTAGCACATTTTTTGGTCGTGAGATTCCCAATTTTACCATTTCCAATGAGTAATTTACTGTACATTTTTTGCATGGATCACAGAACAATCAAGACGAAACTTTCAGCCACCTTTCCTGGATATTTCGTGTCCACGTATGGGCAGCTTCATTTTCAGCTTTGTTGATATTAGGGAAGGCAATTGACATTTCTGTACAAAGGAGCTGTTAAGATAAGGGCCGTATTTAGCCCTGAATCTCGTGACTTATTTCTTGCGCATGGCGAATCGTATACAGAAAAACATGAATCATTATTGAAATATAATGTATTTGCAGAACTTTTACATGTTTTACATTATGTTAAGGAACTCTTAAGGTTGTAAAATAAAGGTCGAAAGAGGTAGGGGTGCTCGGATAGAAAATCCGATAATATCAACAAAAAACGTATACATTTTTGAATATTTTGTCTAAAATTGATAAATATAAGCTAAAAGACATCAAATATGTCTACATTGTGTATCAGAAATAGATTTCGAACGTTCTACCTCCTTTAATTGGTAAATAGTGAAATAAGGAACTTAAAATACGGTCTTATTCTTCATTCAATGGCTACAATGTAAGCCTTTTAGCGCGAAATACACATTGACGGAGAAATGAACATCACTTTTGCTTATTCCGTTCCTAATTCTTGTATCTTTCATTCAATCATATTGAGTACACAATGTTTGATGGATTAAAGAGGAAAAATAGTCAAATGTGCAATATTTAATGGTCAAAAAGATCGATTCTTAAAAAATGCACCCCCCTTTCCATTTTTAGCTCACCTCGACGAAGTTGAGATGAGCTTATGCTATAACCCCGGTGTCCGCGTCCGCGTCCCCGTCCGCGTCCCCGTCCGCGTCCGCGTCCGGTTAAAGTTTTTGGGTAACTCAGTATCTGACAAAGTATTGATGCTACAGTAACCAAACTTGCACAAGTGATTCATCTTTGGATGCTGAGGTGAACCCATGCATCAGATGCTGCATCTGACCTACATTTTCCGGTTGAATGACTTTGTCAATGTCTGGTTAAAGTTTTTTGGGTAGCTCAGTATCTGACAAAGTACTGATGCTACAGTAACCAAACTTGCACAAGTGATTCATCTTTGGATGCTGAGGTGAACCCATGCATCGGATGCTGCATCTGACCTACATTTTCCGGTTGAATGACTTTGTCAATGTCTGGTTAAAGTTTTTGGGGTAGCTCAGTATCTGACAAAGTACTGATGCTACAGTAACCAAACTTGCACAAGTGATTCATCTTTGGATGCTGAGGTGAACCCATGCATCGGATGCTGCATCTGACCTACATTTTCCGGTTGAATGACTTTGTCAATGTCTGGTTAAAGTTTTTTGGGGTAGCTCAGTATCTGACAAAGTACCGATGCTACAGTAACCAAACTTGCACCAGTGATTCATCTTTGGATGCTGAGGTGAACCCATGCATCGGATGCAGCATCTGACCTACATTTTCCGGTTGAATGATTTTACCTTTAAAGGCCAATATTGAGCAAAGTATAAGTGCTACATAAACCAAACTTGCATATTAGATGTATCTTTGATCAAACTTTCAGAAAATGACCTTGACCTACTTTTTCCGCTTGAGTGATTTTGCCTTTAAAGGCTAATATTGTGCAAAGTATAAGTGCTACATGTACCAAACTTGCATATTGGATGTATATTTGATCAAACATCCATAAAATGACCTTGACCTACTTTTTCTGCTTGAGTGATTTTACCTTTAAAGTCCAATATTGAGCAAAGTATAAGTGCTACATGTACCAAACTTGCATATTGGATGTATCTTTGATCAAACTTTCATAAAATGACCTTGACCTACTTTTTCCGCTTGAGTGATTTTACCTTTCAAGTCCAATATTGAGCAAAGTATAAGTACTACATGTACCAAACTTGCATATTGGATGTATCTTTGATCAAACATTCAGAAAATGACCTTGACCTACTTTTTCCGCTTGAGTGATTTTACCTTTCAAGTCCAATATTGAGCATGTACCAAACTTGCATATTGGATGTATCTTTGATCAAACTTTCATAAAATGACCTTGACCTACTTTTTCCGCTTGAGTGATTTTGCCTTTAAAGTCCAATATTGAGCAAAGTATAAGAGCTACATGTACCAAACTTGCATATTGGATGTATCTTTGATCAAACTTTCATAAAATGACCTTGACCTACTTTTTTCCACTTGAGCGATTTTTCTTTTAAAGCCAATATACATGTACCTAGAGATATGTTTTAATTGAATTTTGCTGCCGCGAGGTGAGCTTCGTAATCTTTGATTACACTATGTTTAGTTTTTCGTCTCTGGGGTAGTGTTCCCCCCGGAGATACAGAACCCCACTTTGCTAAGAAATTTGTATCATGGATACACATCTCCAGTAAAAGTGGCTTTCTGTATATCCGGGGGGAACAATGTTCAATAAAACTTTTCCGTTTTCTATTGATTTCTATGAGAAAAAGATAAGTTTTGACCCCAAAATTAGCAATATTATGCAAAACAGATAAAAAATAACTTCATATTCTGATGGGATGCCGTATAGGTATACATTTTACCAAAAAAGGTTCTTGAAATTTCAATTTTCAAAATTCCACTTTTCAGGGCTGATTTTACGCCTTATCTTAACAGCTCCTTTTATTACTTAAATTTGTACCCATTGACTGACCACTTTTAAAAAATGACATGATAATTTTACAGACGAACGTATACACAAGTACCTTAACGTAGATAAGATACGTAAGTGGACGTTGGAGATTTAAATCTCAGGCGCAGAACGAGGATAAAAAAGAATGTCGGAGAAAAATCAATATTGTATCAAAATAGCAAAGAACCTTTCAATTGTCAGTGGACAGAAGAATTTTGTGCTTCTGACTGGCCATGTACAGAAAGCTGCGATCTCTGTATTACTGCCCCTGGCGTAGCTCTACGTTACAACGTAAATACGAGAACAGAACTTTTAGATAGATCTAAAAACCAAAAATGGACGCCGTAGAATAATGGCAACAGGGCGCAGCGAGTTGCCGATTTTATGGGCCATTGTCTATCAGAATGGGCCTTCCCAATCCCTGGACATGTTTCTTTGTATTTTTCCTACTCTTTTGCTGACACCAAGGGTCAAATTTTCGGTCTAAGCACTGAGCAACAATTACGATTTTCATTCACTCAGTTGCACCTGAAAGAAGAATTTCACAAAATGTTAACATCATTTGAAGTTTTAACCTTACACAGGGCAACGGTTAGAGATTGGTGATCCTTTTTAGCATAATTTAGATGTACAAGATACATGTACATGTATTAAGTCTACATCGTCATACTGGTCTGTCATAGGACATCGTCATATGATAATATAATAAGTGTGACCAAATTACAGAATATCTAGCAAACTTCAGATTTGGAAATGCAATTACTATATTACAGGAAGACGTTGAATTATCTTGTTAATCAATGCACTAAACATTACCACTTCATACTATATCTAAGTTTCAATGTATTTTCAGCATCAAAACACTTCAATTAGAAATTTGGTTAAAAGATCAAATTTCACGTTTGCTAAAAAAAAAAAAAAAAAAAAAAAAAAACCTGCCTCCCTCACTTTTTTTCTCAAAAAGTGCCCGTCAAACTAAACATTAATTTTGTATGGCCTGAATCTTACGTTAAGTTCATTTATTTTTCTGGCAAGAATTTATCATGGCGAAATAATGAAATTGTTAAAGCACTGTATTAGATTCAATGAAAGAAACCCATTTACGTACATGTATGCACATTATATTATAAAATTTTTGATTTCAGAAACTAGAAGCTCTGTTGAAAGAGAGAGACTCTGAACGCAAGGTAATATCTATGTTAAGATCTCATTATTAATGATATAATTTGGTGCGAAACAAGCATTGTAGATCGTATATTTTGATCCTAAAGAGATAACTACAAGTACAATGTGGTCACATTCAAATGCATAAATAAATACTGATATACACTATGTATCTTCTTATTCAATATTTAGTTGTATTTCCTTGTGTTTATACATTCATGTCTTCATGAGATTGACTGTTGTTGAAAAAAATCATAATTCAACAGACTTCCCTATATCTATGCAATATTTTCATACACTTTTCTGATCCTTGTAATATCTTTTTGTTTATAATGAAAAAAGTTAAATTGTATCCAATGTAACTGGCCTTAAATTTCGAACTAACAAAATGTATACACATACATTTGGTATATGGTAAAGTACTTTCAATTTTTTTTCAATAATTGCACTGCATTTTTCTCTTTCTCTAATCTGTTTTAGAAATTGTCGGAGAAAGTGAAGGACTTAGAAGAAGACGTACAGCAGCTAGAGGACAGAAAACTTGTACGAGACCGAACGATCAAAGGTCTACATGACGTAGTCAGGGATAGGGAAAATAAGGTAGGAAAATATATCATTTTATACATGCTTTCACAAAAATATGGAAGCCGTAAGCCATACTTACACCAATTTTAACGTTGGTTCTGACATACATGTAGTCTTTCCCAAAAACTTTCAGCTCACATAGGTCATTCGGACCTACATGTATATGTTAAAGAAACACATCGGGCCGAAACAAAAACTGTCTGTCCTGAATATGCGAAAAATCAATTCTTAGATTTATTCTTCCCTTGAAATTCATCCATTTTCTTCCCGGGAATAGCCCTTTCTACATACTTCAACATCAGCAATACGGTATCAGACCTGAATCTCTGACTAGTCACTACTTGTCAATCACTTTCTCGTAAACGCTTTCAAACAAAGAAATTAAAATTAAAATCTTGAAAAGTTTACATGAGCGTAATGAATGTCTCACGAGGGACTGGAAATTATAAAACTTGCACCGGAACATTTGATAATATAAAATAATAGACTGGCCAGAAGGCATCGTTCATTCGGACAGTCTATCAAGAGGAAAGCACCAGTCCAAAAGTAATTTTGCCTGTCAGGACCGGCAGACCGATGTTATTGGGAAATAATGTACATGTAATAATTGAAATATAAATAGTTTTTTTTTATTTTTATTTTTCATAATTTGTATAAAGATTGGATAATGAGAGAATAATGCCACTATCTATCAGTGTTAGAAAATAAATAAAAACATTTTTGATTACTTTATATTGAAAACTTAAAAAAAAAAATTAACACCATTTAAGAAATCTTATGTAGTCATAAATCATGTAAATATTGGTAAAAGTGAAATGGACGTAAGTTAAGGCAATCAATTTATATAGACAAAACTCTCATTTTCAATGTTAATTCAAGCGTAACATCACTGATGTTTGATATGGATTCTACAGAAAACTAGACAACTTCACTCTCTAAATATGCCTCTCCATGTACAGTGTATGAGACGTTTCTATTGTCACTTCTCCCAGATTGATGCCTTAAAGAAGCAACTGAAATCAAAAGAAGATGAGCTGAACAAACAGAAGAAAGACACGCAGACAATGGCACTGAAGAAAAGCAGTGTAAGTTTGTAACTGTTTGTGTTTGTTCTAGATGTAGCATTGCCTTCCTGTATGCTTTGTTTTGTGACTTGCTGTACAGCTTTTAGCATGCTTGGCTTATTATGCATTTTTGCCCCCTTTTAAAACACTTCCTTTCGAATGGTAAAGGTGGGGTAGGGGTAACTTCCTGCTTGTTACACATCCATAATTATCCATATGTTTAGAATAGTTTTTGTATGTTTTGACATTGCCTATAATAACACCTCCAATGAAATGCTCAATTAATATATAAATTGAATTTTCATGTAGTGCTATGAATGTACATGTATAAGTGCTTTGAAACTAGAAAGATA
The DNA here is from genome assembly GCA_028142955.1 of Pinctada fucata. Taxonomy (NCBI): domain Eukaryota; kingdom Metazoa; phylum Mollusca; class Bivalvia; order Pterioida; family Pteriidae; genus Pinctada; species Pinctada fucata. Next base: position 13,534,727 of record AP027109.1, read on the forward strand.
AGCTAATCTGTTTGTACATGTATTCAACAGATAAAATCTACCCTGTTCAGGGCATTCAATAGTCAGAAAACGGGGTTGAAATTGGCCCTCCCCTCCCCCCTCCATTAAATATTGGGGGAAAATCACCCCATTACAACAAGATACTTTTGCTACAAAAATGTCCTTAAAATTTTGCATTTACATGTACGCTAAATAACATGAGGTGAATCAAGCTCTGAATGAACAAATGCTTCAAAGACAAAGCTGTAGAATTAATCTGTTCCATATCAAAATTCAGTGTAATAATTTGGTTTTTGATCCTACCAAACTGTAGTAAAGGATTTCCCCTTTGTGAGTAAAATTTCGCAAATTTTCCCCCTCTAGGGTATGGGTACCATTCCCCCAAAACAGAGAGAGTGCCCTGCTATTTACCTTGATTAGATCAGTTCTGGTTTAAGAAAGACTTTTCTTTTCATAATTCATGTAATAGGACGTAACTTTTTATGAAAGATGGCAACTAAATTATGAAGCTTGCCTTCCTCGAGTAATAAAAACCTATATTTTAGACCACGTTAATTTCTAACCTCACAAACAAAAGGTGTGAGAAAATTCTTTAACAGGGACTAAACACGAAAGTTACTTTTCTGACTATTTCATCAACTTCCTCTTCGTTGTATGAACATGTATACACACTGATAGAATTGTTTCCTTGTATCCTGTGCCATATTTTTGATTTTGTGCAATGCTTCAATATTCAACTTATATGGATTATTTATATTCTATTTGCATGCTGTAGTGTATTTTGTACGATATTGAATATTTCAGATAAATTTACGCATGCACATCTTCAGAATGAAGACTTGTTACTTAGTTTGTGTTTGATTAATTTATTTTGTAAACTGTCTCTGTGTTCTTCTAGAAATAAATTTTCGCCATAATTTTTGTAATCTAAAAGTCATACTAGTTGTCCCATTGGGTGTTTGTATCAAGGTTAGTCTTTCTCTCTGTTTTCTTACCTCTCTGTTCATTTTCTAGCATCATAAATATGCTTGTTCTGTTCCTCGAAGACACAGTTTAGATTTATTCTGCTGTAAAATTTGTATTTCATCAGGTTCTTTAATCCCATAGATAAACAGTGGAGTCTTTACAAATTCAATATAACATAAATTATTGTGAAATTTGAAGTCTTTCAGTTTAAAATACATTTCAGAAGAGGAACAGTTAGACTTATAATAAGCAATAATAAGGAAACTAAGAATCTTGAGATTTATAAGGTCAAAAGCATATTAGTCAAGGTCACTTGGGAAATTGTGACAGGTTTAGGCATTATGTATAGGGATCAGGACATTTTTCAAATGTGTTTGTTCATTTTGATGTTGACAGATAAAATTTGATCTCAAATTTTGTAATGTTTTTTGTTTTTCAATAAAAGAGATGAATTTACTGTTCTCTGTTCATTAAGATTAAAATCAGAGGTGCGTAACGTTTATCATGTGTATTAAGCTATATTCTTGTTTCCATCAAGATAATTTGTCGCCTGCGAAATAAAATGTGACTTCTGTTTTGTGCTTACATTTTCAATTAATGGCTGTAACTTTCTGATTCTATATGTATGATATGTTTATGTTATTCATTAACCCATTTTAGGAATGAATGCATATAACAATGTTTAAGGTCATCTTCAAGGTCATATTTTACACGAGTGCTGGAAAACTCCTTCAGTAGAGCAGTTGCTGATTTGTTCAATGCTTATTGCGATCAGATGCATGCTTTGATAGAGATTGTACATTAATATAACAAGGTCGCCTCCTTTCATTAATGTCTTTTATAGGAACAAGTGATAAGATCCTTTTAGTCCCCATGTATGTAGTGAACTTCAGTTTTCAGCATGTTCAGTTAACTTACTACTGTGTAAAGTACCTTTTAGTTTACCTCATTATACAGATGTTCTTCAGTTTTTACGTTTCAAGTCTGTCTGTAAATCAACAGCCTAATTGGAATGCAGAGACAGGGTCAAAGGTCAAGGTTAATGTATGCATTTTTTTATGTTTTATCAAATCAAAAAAGAATTTCACCAACGATTTTCAGAAAAGAAAGCTAATTCAAACTCAAAACGAATAGTCTAGAGTACTAATAGGTTCTTAAGGTTAGGGTTGCGACTACAGGGAGATAACTCCATTTTCATATCATGTAATATTTGAAACAAACATGGACGATAAATGGTATAAGCTCAGTTTGTTGCATTATTTCAGAAAAAAATAATACTCCTTGAAATTTTCACTGCTGAATGGGTATTTTAGGGAAAATGCATATTTTTCAATGAAAAATCGCCGAAAATAGGAAAAAAATTGTCATTTTCGCATGAGTTCTGCTTTTAAAGATTCAAACATCAGAATATATACTATTCATTATACTCTTTAAAAATGAAAGAATTAGAATTTCGAACTTTGAGTAAATCTCTATGTTTTGGGGTCAAAATGTTGATTTTTTGCATAAATTATTGTGCTATTTATAGAAACAGTCATTTTGCTCAAAAACGAATTTGGGTACATATTGGTTTGACTGCTTTAGGATAAAACAATACCATAGCTCTATACAGAGAAAAAAATTGTGTACCTGGCAACCTTCTAGTTATTAATGAAAATAATGAGTTGTTGCCATGGCAACCAGCAAAATCATATTTATAAGAAAATACACTCCTTAGAACTGTTTATTCTATCAGAATTTTTCAAAATAAGCTTTAATTCATACACAAGCTATAAGAATCAAGAAAAATAAGAGTATATATGACTTTTTGAAATTTCATGCATTGCAGAGGTATGTAAACTTATGATGTGGTATTCTCTAAATTGACGAAAATGTTAAAATAGGCCAAAAATGGACGTTTATAGCCAAAAAATGAGACGGGCAAATTTTGATTTTTTTGGTCTGAATAGTTCGAGGAGATGTTCCTCTCCATGTGGACATTTCCATCTTTCTTCTACCTCATTTCTATAAAAAGTCGCCACCCTGACCTTAAGAAAACAGAAATTTCCCTTTTATTTGTAAACGGCAAAAAATTGTTAGTAGGAAGTATAAATGGCAATGCAGAAGAAAAAGCGCTATTAAAAAAACTAGCTTTTTTAACCATATAAGATATCATTTCAGGTGTACTCATAGGAAAATAGAAATATTTTACGCTCAGAAATTATATAAGTCATTTTTCTAAACAAGGTTTGAGTATATTAGATAAAACGGTGATACCTATTCATACAGGTAGATATTCACTGATCGTTCAGGCATAAATCTATATGTACAGCTATGATTATGGCTATTGCATTAATCAAACTTGACCAGTGTAGGTTTTAATGACTTAGTACTTGGAAAAGATGATTTACCGTGCTATTTTCATATGTGTAGAGGGGAAACGCAAAAATGATACCAAATTAAAATTTCATTTTCAAACAATGCTCTAAAAGTTGAATATTTCTCTCGATATTCATATGTGTCTATTTCAAAGCATTTTCACGTAAAATCAAAATTTGTGTTTTCTTAACTGGCTGTTAGTACTTTGATAAATCGTTATTGTCAAATATAATGTGGAAGAGAAGAAAAATGAAGGAGAATTTATTCCACAGGAGTTGGAGAAGAAACTAGAGGAAATGGCATACCTTGATGACAAAGTATCCTGTATGGAGGTACAACTTAAGGAGAGACAGAAGGATATAGAGGTAAAATATCATTTATTTCCTTCATTAAACCTCATATACAGCTGAAAGTTATGGTGAGGAGATGGGGGGGGGGGGTAGGAGAAGGTGACATACCTTGATGACAAAGTATCCTGTATGGAGGTACAACTTAAGGAGAGACAGAAGGATATAGAGGTAAAATATCATTTATTTCCTTCATTAAACCTCATATACAGCTGAAAGTTATGGTGAGGAGATGGGGGGGTTAGGAGAAGGTGACATACCTTGATGACAAAGTATCCTGTATGGAGGTACAACTTAAGGAGAGACAGAAGGATATAGAGGTAAAATATCATTTATTTCCTTCATTAAACCTCATATACAGCTGAAAGTTATGGTGAGGAGATGGGGGGGGGGGGGGGGGGGTAGGAGAAGGTGACATACCTTGATGACAAAGTATCCTGTATGGAGGTACAACTTAAGGAGAGACAGAAGGATATAGAGGTAAAATATCATTTATTTCCTTCATTAAACCTCATATACAGCTGAAAGTTATGGTGAGGAGATGGGGGGGTTAGGAGAAGGTGACATACCTTGATGACAAAGTATCCTGTATGGAGGTACAACTTAAGGAGAGACAGAAGGATATAGAGGTAAAATATCATTTATTTCCTTCATTATACCTCATATACAGCTGAAAGTTATGGTGAGGAGATGGGGGGGGGGGGGGGGGGGTAGGAGAAGGTGACATACCTTGATGACAAAGTATCCTGTATGGAGGTACAACTTAAGGAGAGACAGAAGGATATAGAGGTAAAATATCATTTATTTCCTTCATTAAACCTCATATACAGCTGAAAGTTATGGTGAGGAGATGGGGGGGTTAGGAGAAGGTGACATACCTTGATGACAAAGTATCCTGTATGGAGGTACAACTTAAGGAGAGACAGAAGGATATAGAGGTAAAATATCATTTATTTCCTTCATTAAACCTCATATACAGCTGAAAGTTATGGTGAGGAGATGGGGGGGTTAGGAGAAGGTGACATACCTTGATGACAAAGTATCCTGTATGGAGGTACAACTTAAGGAGAGACAGAAGGATATAGAGGTAAAATATCATTTATTTCCTTCATTAAACCTCATATACAGCTGAAAGTTATGGTGAGGAGATGGGGGGGGGGGGGGGGGTAGGAGAAGGTGACATACCTTGATGACAAAGTATCCTGTATGGAGTTACAACTAAAGGAGAGACAGAAGGATATAGAGGTAAAATATCATTTATTTCCTTCATTAAACCTCATATACAGCTGAAAGTTATGGTGAGGAGATGGGGGGGGGGGGGGGGTAGGAGAAGGTGACATACCTTGATGACAAAGTATCCTGTATGGAGGTACAACTTAAGGAGAGACAGAAGGATATAGAGGTAAAATATCATTTATTTCCTTCATTATACCTCATTATACAACTGAAAGTTATGATGAGAGTGAGAGGATGGGGGGGGGGGGGGGGGTAGGAGAAGGTGACCTACCTTGATGTTAAAGTATCTTGTATGGAGGTGTGGCTAAAGGAGAGACAGTAGGATATAGAGGTAAAATGTAATTTATTTCCTTCATTATTCATCATTATACAAAGTTGGGAGGAGGGGGGAGACAGTAATTAGACTTTCAGTTAAGGAGGCGTTTTGTCTATCAACCTTAATTTAGAATCAAATGAATACCTAGTAATCTTTGATGATTAGAAGTATACAACATGCTGGTATGCTGTGATCATGTAAAGCTGTGTAGATTAGAAGGTAAAACTGCAAAAATCAGGTGATGCTCAATACATGATCGTGGGGGGGGGGGGGGGGGGAGGAGGTGGTTGGAATGGTATATTTGTTACGTTGCAGACTGACCACAGCAATGTTTGTACATCATTATCATCCTGTGTTAGTACATCAGATTCATTTGTGGATTCTGGCTTTCGTAGGGTCTCCGATTTTCGAGCTATCTGATCAGTAAAATGGTACGAGTTTTGACAAAAAAAACTTGTTTTAATAAACACTCCATTTGATACCTTGGGACTTCTATTGTGGTAACAGACGATACGATGCGAGTGGAAGGGGGGGGGGGGGGGGGTTGAGCATTGTTTTGTTTCGTTGTTTGGTCGATTTGACGGATAAAAAGAAGCTGTAGTATGGTTACATTTCAAATGTTTTCTAAATCAATTCTTCAAAAGACGTGATATTTGGGGGTCGATGGGTATTTCGAAAAATATCACTAAATTCAGCGGCGGATCCAGCGCCTCCTTTGCCGGGGGGTCAAGGGGCGAATTTTTGCGATTTTATCTGAAAATGGGCCAAAATATAGGGTTTTTTGGAAAATTTTGGGTCAGTGCCGGGGGGGCGGACGCCCCCTCCGCACCCCCCTGAATCCGCCACTGAAATTTTGCAAAAAAAATGAAATAAATAGATAAGAAGTAAAAATGAAAAAAAAAAAGTCATCTGGAGTTAAATTGTAAAGTACATGAAGTAGTTTTTGAGTGGCCCTCTACACCTGGTTGTGATCAATCGGGTTTACATTGATCCCTTTCCAAATATTGTCCCTCCGCTTTGACTCGCCGTGACAAAATTGCAATTAAACTTTCTGACGTTTATTTAACTCAAGAGCCCTTACGTAGACGAGGGTTTTCAAATTGCAATTTACCCCCACCAATATGCAATCATAATAATAAATGTTATGACAAGAAATTACCCCTCTTCTCGCGACCAGCATTGCTTTTATTTTCTCTCGTCAAGTTTGCGGTAGAGATTACCGGATTAAGGCGATTAAAAACAAGCTACATTTGACTTCGTAAATATTGGAAATAATGAAGTTTTGGTATTATTTATGGTAGTGAAAATAAGCAAGAAAATTGATATTACATTCGCTTGCGTATTTGAAGAATTTATTTATTCGTTATTCTTGCATTTATAGACTGAAGTTGTTGGCAGCGCGTCGACAATATTTAAGGGATGAATTTTAATTATTTACGAATGAATATTTAAAATCATCATTGCAGTTGGTCGACAGAACCCCGGACAGAAATACAAGTGCATACTAATTTGACCTTGTCAAGACAATCGATTGAATGCAATTTGCATTTTGTATTTCAAAGTAACTTTACCGTTTGATGGTAGTGTTACATTTCGCGCTGCATTTCTTACACAAATCAACGATCACGCAGTTCTTTTTATAACTTTTGGTAAATTATCGTTTTACCGTTTGGAGAATTTTGCCGAGATAAACATGATAAACGAATGTTAGATATAGGAGAATTACATTTGTGAAATTGATTTTTTCGGAGAAGGGTTATTTCCAAAATCGTTTGAAAATTAGATGCGACATTTGCGAATTTAAAGTAAAATTTTACAGTAGAAGAAATTTACAAAGAAGAAAAAATTACGGATGTTTAGAAGTTCGAAAGAAATAAACGAGAAAATTGCCGTATCGTCTGCCCAAAGACTTGCGGCAAAAAGTATTTGTGTCGGCTTGCGAAAATCGTAAAGTACTTCGTTTCTCAACTACTGAAAGCGAATAACAAGAGGGACGTGTGAATAACATTTTGAAAAAAAAAGAAGAAGAAAACTGGACAGGATCGATTGAAAAAAAGGAATTAAGAAAATAATTCCGAACCATTAATCATGGACACTTTGTTGAATATCGATGACATATCATGGGAGACTTCTTTGATGTATAGCCCGAGTTCAGAATCAGATCATGGTCTGATACAAGCAGCCGACGAGGGTAACTCGTCTGCATCACATCTGACCACTATGACGTCAGATCATGGTTCATCGTCTGCTTCAGACACCGTGTTTGATATTGACACGATTTGGAGTTCGGTGTTCGGTTCCGGCGCCGAGGCAGAGGCCCCTTTAGACTGGGACAATATTTGGGAATCGGGAACCACCGCTTCTAATTCAAGGAGTAACTTAACATCGGATCAGATTATTGACTCGGGAATTAGTTCGGAATCAAGTTTAGTTTGGGAGTCGGGTATCAACTGGGACTCCAGTAAAGATGACAATTTGTTGAAAAATTGCGATCTAGAGCAAAGATGGGACTCCGATTTATGGGAGGAAGAACTCGTATTAGATGATATAAATAATTCATACGACGATGATATTTATTGTCAGAAACTGCTGAAGTCCCTAGGAAAGAAGGAGGGAGAGGTGGAGGGATTCAAAGAGCTGCTACACAAAGCGGAGTCGGCGCTACAGGCGAGTGAAGGTGCCGTACAGGATCTACAGGAACAGCTACGGGCGGAGAAAGGCAATGGCGGAAACTACTTGAAAACGGCAGAAGTACAGGTAAAAAAAAACATGTATTGAAATGTAGGCCCTGAAATGTACTGCTTCTGTTAGATTTTAAGTAAAAATCAAAAAACAAAAATTTTATAATCAATTATATAATGTGGTAAAATTCATCATCATGGTCAATGTGTAACATAAAATACTTGTGAACTATGAAAAAAAAGAAGAAAAAAGTCATAAAACGAATCGAAGTAAAACACGGTTGATATTGCCATGCTTGGAGTGTTCATATTTCAGTCTTTCATAGTTTGTAATACAATCCAGTATTACCATTTCTATTTTTGCATTCAAACTAAAGGGGAAAGGTTTGGGTGGGAGGTGGGGGGTTGGGGGGGGGGGGGGGGGGGAAGGGATTAAAACAATTTTTTGCTTTTTGACTAAACTTTTCAAATTTTTGTAAGTCATGAAATGAAGAGAGGTGTGTCATAACTAAAATGGATTTTGATAGAAATTGATTTGCCTTATATAGCATTAGTCAAGATGACTTCAGCTGTGATTGCCACGTTCTTTTTCCTATTGTTTGTATGCTATTTGCATAAAAGATGCCCATGTGCCATTTGATAAACTGAATAGAGATGTAAAAGTGTAGAGGTCAAGGTCCCTCAATGAAGCAAATTAGATAAAGTAGAATGTTTTACAGACTTTTCTTGAAATTGAATTACATTTTTCAAACATTATTTCCACAAAGATTGCTACTTTCTTTATACATGTACTGAAAATGACAAAACTTAGTAATACAAGGTCTAAGGTCAAGTTCGTCATAGATTCTAACTTTCTTGTATTATTGTATGATGTGAAGTTTGTAAAAGAAAAAAATATTTTGAGACTCGGCTTACTGCATGTTGTAAACCGTCTTTTATTTGCGAGCGTTTTATTTTCCTGATATTCGACTCGCGAATACAAAACGCTGTGAATATGTCTCAACACATATGTAGTAAGATACATACATGTACATATGATGTCGCGAAAATAAAAAGTTGCGAACCAGTAATCTCATACGAGGTTGCGGACTTTATACGCCGCGAATAAAAGACGGTTAACATTATTGACGATACTGTTATTTTCAGACACAGGACAGTATGGCAGACCAGCTGGAGGAGATGAGGAAGCTAAACACGGCGTTACAGAAGGAAAGGCAGATCATACAGAACCTGACCGACAGTATGAACTCACCTACAAGGTCAGTGTTGGAGTATTGAGTCTTTGCGGAATACTGAGTTACTTCCCATTTAAGACGGTATCTGACGTAAAACCATTATGACGTCATGAAAATGGTATGATAACGTTGATTTTATACCGTCATTTCCCAGACTTTTAGGACTGTTTCTATAAATTTGATGACGTCATAATCAGTCTACATCAGATAACGTCCCAAATGGGAAGTAACTCTGCCTTTCGAAAATACCGAATAGTCAAATGTGATGTTGAATGTAGCTATGAACTTTGCTATCCTATTTTCATGATTTCATCCTGAATTCTTTAGGCATAATTTTCAGCTCTAAAGGGAAATTCTGTTTCCCGTACTACTACACAGTTACACAGTTCTGAAGGGTCTTAGCTTGTTTCCCTAGAGTCTAGACCTTAAGATTTTTCAGTTTCTTACAGCTGCCTTATTCCTCATACTACTTTTATTCCCCAATTTTAACAAGGTTGACATGCTTCTTTGCATATGTACGGTAAAGGGCTTTCATGTTGCATACACATTCCCACAACAAAACTTGTTCTATAGATATGTTCATGTTCATATATGTGTTCTCTCATAGGAACGTGAATGGATCCTTAGCAGCTGAACTGGCAGCCATGCAGTCTTTGAGGAAGGAGTTACAGGAGGGAGTAGACAGGAACAGCCAGATGTTGTCAAGGCTGCTGTCACAACAAATGGACAAACAAGGTAGATCTGATGGATACATTTAATGAAGCCATGATACAATTGGTCTATGAGGAAGTAATGTGTTGTGGATTACAATCCTCCGAGAGACCAGAATGTTAAATGACTGGGCTATCGGGTTGACCCTTTAGCTCACTTGGTAACGCTCTGGCATTCCACGTTGACGATCCCGGTTCAATATCGGCTCGGAGCAAGTTTACTTTAAATGAATTATAGAGTTAGCAGGTAAACTGTTACACATATTTTAAAAGATACAAGTACATTTTTTGAAGTTCTGCATATTTTTGTGATTTCATTTTCCCTAGTCACAAAAAATACCCTGAAAAATCCTTTCACTTGAACTTCAGTTTAGTCAACATACTTGAACATTTACTCTAGTTTTTAGTACCAATGTGCACTGTACATATATACTTTCTTTCCTTACAGATTTGGACGCCTCATTTAGGAGAGAACTCCGTAACCTACTGGATGAACTTGCAATGAAGGAAAGATACAACAATCCTGTGATATCGATCATCAAGACAGTAGAGAAAAAATGCTGCTTGCATACAGCTAGAGATGTGCTCGCATCTCAGCAACGTTCCGATTCTACCGGCAGTCGTGAACAAGCGCGCAGCCCAGCATGTTCAGGAAAGACAGCTTGGTCTGAATCAAATTTAGATCGATCAACATTGTCGGAACCTCAACATTGGAGTCCAAATTCTCGGAAATCTAGTACCCCACAAAAACAACTGTCTTCATCGTTTACTTTTGGTGAGCTTCCAAAATCTCGAGGAAGTCCATCACACCATTGGAGTCCAACCCGCGGAATTGTGTCGCCGGATTTTACGATTCCTTTAAATCGGCAGAATTTGTCAGACATGACGGCACCGATGTTGCGTCGATTTATTCGACAGTTGCAGCAACAGCTTGAGGATCTTCAGAGAGAAAACACTGACCTACGCAAGCGACCGTCCGGAGACGGTTCATTAGAGGATGTCAAACGGCTGAAGGAACATTACGAAAACTTGCTAGCTGAGATGAAAACAGAAACGGATGCACTAAGAAAAAGGATGTTCTCTTATTCTGTTGACATTGACACCTTGAAGAAAGAGCTGTCCTCTTCGAACGGTGAAAACGGCACTCTGAAAGACCGATTGTCATCGTGTTATCGTGAAAACAAGATCTTAAGAAATAAGTTAGGACTGGAAGACGATGGGCTTATCAATTATGAGGCCTTGCCATGTACGAAGGATTTACAAAACGAGCTATTCAGAGTGAAATACATATTGAAAACATCAGAGGAAACTCATGAGGAGCTGAAAAGACAGCTTAATTCAGGGTCATACACAGACATGCAAAAGAATAGGCTCAGTGGTGAAAGACTTAAAACCAATACAAAGGAGTCTTCAACACAAACGATAGACCTTAGTGATGTGTTGAAATCTGACCTGAAAGACATTCGAAAAATTCGTTCTAGTCAGATTCCGCGGTTACAGAGGCCGACAAATTTACCTGTTGTAGGACAACATTGGAGCATGGATAGTCCTCAGGTTTTGAGGAAGCTCCTCGAGGAAGCCAGAGCGAGGATACAGCAGCTAGAAAGCAAGTTACAAGGGACAGAAGGCACAGTAAGAGTGCAGACACATAAAATGAAGCATTATAAAGCTCTACTCGAGGATAACGGTCTAAAATCACGAAGTCCTTCATTACCAAGGTCTAATAGCGAGACAGATTTAACTTCTGAAGTGAACGGAGGCAGAAATTTTGACTGTCGAAGAGTGACGTCACATAATGATTTGCCGACCCTACTGCTGAAGGAAAGCTTGGAATCGTCGCAAAGAAAGGAGGAGGAATTATTGAAAAGCCATGTGGAATCGCTTCAGCAGCTCTTGAGGGAAACGAAGAAAACTAATGCAGAGTTACTGCAGAAGTTGTTGAACAGACAAGAAGGCGATGCTGGGATTGTTAAGCTAGAGAAGCAACTGAAAGATAGTAGAGACTATGCCGAAAAAATGGAAGATAAGTTACGAAGTATGCAGGACTCGTCCCTGCACCAAGTACTCGGCTCACAGAAAGACGAGATCAAGATGCTGCAGAAGAGACTTTACGATACACAGGGCTCGTGTGTCAAGGTGGAAAACTGGCTGGACGAGTTAAGCGAATTCCTGAGTGGTCTTGCGGCAGAAAGAGACAACGATGACATCAATGATGCGGATAGTATGAAGCGCAGGGTTCAGCAGTCCAAACTTATACTACGATCACTGTCATCTGCAACAGGTAGGAGGGAAAATTTATGTCTTTAAATTGCCAAGCAGCATGTAAATTGTTTATAAATTTTGCCACCACATTAACTTGACAGGGAAACAGTTTGGTGGTAGTGGGGATGAGGGAACATGGCAAAGAAAAGGCCATTATTTCATAGGGCTCATTTTAGATTAATTTTTAATTAAAAGTCTAAAGCTTTTCAACATGTACAAAGGTAAAAATATCTTTAACAGAAATCTTAATATACTTTATTATAAATCTACTGCACATGTAAACAGTCTGTTGTTGGAATGCCTAGAAATATAGACTTAATCTATTTTTAAGTCCATATTTATTTACCTTAAAATTAGACATGATTTTCTCAATTTAAAGCAGAATTCCGCTTCCCAGACCGAATAACCAGAACACTTGAATTTGGCCTTAAGATTTGTTTTGGAGGGTCTCTACCTCTGAAAATGGTCATTTTTTTACCCTCCTCAGATATTTTTGTTGTTTTTTGGAATCCTGTCTGTATTTCAAATTTGTCTGCTTTTGAATTTAGATTTGGGGAAAGATCTTCACTCCGTATCAGTCCCTGGATCCCCCTCACCAAATCATAATGTACATGGCTTGGAAGAAAATATCTTACTGAAAGAAGAAGTGAACAGGTAAGTATATCACAGAGTCGAAAATTTGCCATTATTATTTTGCGTCTTATTCGCAATTTTTGAAAACCAGAGTTACTTCCCATTTTAGACGGTATCTGACGTAGACTGATTATGACGTCATCAAATTCTATTGAAACAGTCCTAAACATCTGGGAAATGATGGTATAAAATTGACATTACCATACCTTTTTCATGACGTCACAATGGTTTAACGTCAGATACCGTCTGTAAGGGGAAAAAACCGTATTCCGCAAAGACTCGATATTAATAATTACAAGTACCAGAATATGAGCATGATAAGTGGTTCAAAATTACATACAGATGATATCACTGTTAAAAGTAAATGTAGCAAAAAACTTTCAATTTATTTGTAAAAGAATGCATATTCCCCATAATTTATAATACAGTAAAACTATTTTACATAGTTGACCTTGTTTCCTTTTAAAACTTTGCGATTGGTTATGTTAAACACACTAAGATAGTTGCCTATTTGTAGTTAAATGTGTCTTTATGTAGAGTTCATTGATAGTATCAAATATTCATCCAGACAAAATATAAACTTATCATATACTTTAAGTAAATCTGTGAATACCATGAATATACATGCATTCTTTTTTGCATTAAAGAGAAAAGAGTTTAGTTATAGGGTCATATTTTTATTTGTTAGGTTGAATGAGGAACTAAAAAAGAAGAATGGACGAATCGTGGAGCTGATGATCTCACTTCAGAAGAAAGATGACTTATCAAATTCTCAACGAGATTTGATCGGAATGCGTGACAGAGAAAATGAATGTAGGGAGGGAAGTAATGGAAGGTCGTCTTCCTCTCCTCCCAGTGCTGCTGATGGCAATGTAAACGATGCCTGTTACCATGGTGATGTATCAGGTCACCAAGGTGATTTACCTGGTTACCATGGTAATGGTGTTGGTTACCATGGTGATATGCTAGGTCACCATGGTGATGTAATTGATTACCATAGAGACATTCCTGGTTGCCATGACAAGGTTGATGGAATTCATGGGATAGATGTGTGCGATGCTGACAATAAAGTTGGTCAAAACGGTGATGTGTTTTATCATCCCATGGATGTTTCACTAGATAAAGAACTTCCTAGAAGCAGAATGTCAAACTCGTTAAACGGACACGGAGTGCAATATAATGGTGTAAATAGAATGAGTACAGACACTTTGATGGACAAGTTTTTGACCAATCAGGAGGCTCGAATAACTGACCATTCATCAAGATCACGGAATGATTTGACAGACAGTATGACCAAGAGAATAACGTTATTTGGTAGGGAGAGTTCCTTCCCTTACATGAACTTTAATTCCGATGACCATTTATACGGAAATCATAGAATGGCGGACATGAACGAGTTGGACCATACAATAACTCCGTCTGTTAACGCAACGAGTGATAGAAACGCTTTAGACGGAAGACGGTTATTCGATTCTTCAAGGCACGGTAATGAAACCATGAATGTTAGTTCGCAACATGGACAGCATAGTTTTGTTGCAGATTTAAACATGACGCAAGAAGACGTTGAACAAATAGTGTTAAAGTGTCAAGCTATGGAGGAATTGAACAAAACCCTTAGAGACGAGTTAAATATGTACGAACATCTGTGTAAGTCAGAGGGCATTCAGACATCACCTGTCAAAGACAGGTCTCCAAGTAAACGTAGCGGTGATGACCATGGGATTATACAGCAGAATTTAGCCGAGCTTAAGGCGTTACGCCTCAAGTTAGAGAAGCAGCTAAGCTATAATGAGGGACTGTTTCAACACTTAAAAACCAGCAGACATACAAACCGTAAGAATTCTATTGACGTTTGTGCTAGTTTTCAAACCGACAGCAATTAAGCTCAAATAAGTTCTATAAGACTATTGGTTTGCTTTTGTTTTGTTCCTATAGATATTTAGATTAATGGAATTACATGTACTTCCCAACCTTATTTTTCGCCATCTTCTCATCTTGTAATGGCATCAAGTTCTATGGAAATAAGATTGAAATTCAATGTTGCGTTGATACAATAATGAGATAACTTTTGTAAAGTTTGTTATGTAAAGAACATTTTAAAGTCGGATGGCATGTACTTCAGAAACAAAAAGACTTGATACTCAAAGCTTATGTCTTTGGGTTTTAGATTTTCCTGAACATTGTTCATGTACTGTTATAAAGTTTCTGAATATATTTTCCAGACTTTAGTAATGGTGAATGCCTTTGTAGTCAGTACCAATCCCGAATACAAGAACTTCAACACACTATCGACCATCTGTCAAAGCTTGTTCAAGAAAAAGAACATCTTATCAGCGAAAAAATCATCACCATTAAAGAGAAAGAGAGGGTCATCGTGGAATCGAGATCTGAAAGCAGCGAGAAAGAGAGAATAATCGTTAAATACAGGATGGATGCGGAAGAAAAAGAAAAGGAGATCATGGAACTAAGAGCAGGGAATGCAGAATGGAAAATAAAACTGGATGAAGTTAGGGCAGAGAAAAACGAGGAGAAAGCTTCATACGAAAGGTCGCGGAAAGATACCGAGACCAAAATCACGCAGCTTGATAGGACGATTAGTGGTTTGCAGGACAAACTTGCTCTGCAGGTAAGAGTGCTGAATTATGCGATTTTATGGACAGATGAGTAATTCAATGGATTTTAGATGATATAAAGAATTTTGGAAAAAATATATAGAAGAGATGCATGTGAATATGTATATAACATTGTTCTTCTTAGGGACAGAGTATTCATCAACAAGAACAAAAACTGAAAGAACAGTTTGAGATCATCCAGCATCAAGTCTCCAAAATAGGTACATGTACATGTAATAATAGCTTACATAGCTAGCCATGATCTGAAATTGAACTGAAAAAATTCGACAAAACAGAAACTTTAGAATGCTTTCAGGTATTAATTTTTGAAAGTAACATTGTGGTCTTGTATTTTATTGAGGAAGAAAGCAGAAAAATAGATTTTAGAAGATTTTTAGGTGTTGAATTGCAATGTAATTATTGCATTGGTAAGATTTTATAGGAGAATAGTAAGATTTCATAGGAGTCAGAATAATCTTGTATGGTGTTTAAAAGTTTAAGTACAGGAGAAGCATTTTCATATTATGTTTTTCAAAAGTGAGCAATTTAACTAAAGGAATAACTCATTTTCTATCAGCATCACAAGGGTCCACAATAAAGCAGAAAAAATCCCACATTGAGCAACTAAACGAGACGGTGCAGCAGCTCGAGATGAAAATCCAACAGCAAAGAGAGCTCATCTCCCAGAAAGATACGCACGTCAAAGAGCTCACAGAGAGCTGGCAGATACAAAGTGAGAAATTGTCCGATATGGAAGTGAGGCTGATGCAGCATGTACAAGCCGCGGCCGCAAGCGGTCAACGAGGAAGGGTCAGCGATGGTCACTCCTCTAGGCATAGCAGTCAAATGACGAGGGAGAAAGAAGTGAAAATGGTCAAAGAGAATAAGAGGTGATGCTAACAGATTTTGAAATTTGACCCTTAAATTGATGTAAAACATGTACTTTATAATTACATTTTGCTCATGACATTATTCATAGTATTCAGACAGAGATTTGGTAAAAGGGCATGGGAAAATAAAATGCTGAATATGCTAGGATGTATGTGTATGTTTGTGAAAGTCTGATAGTTTTAGTGTTTTTGAAAGGAAAAGTGAAAACTTATTCTTGAATCGAAGAAATAAGTATATCAAAATTTCATTAACTCTCCCACCCCCACAAAAATTTAAAGTTTTACCATGATAAAGCAAATTTTTTTTTCAATTTGAATGGCAGCAATACACGTTTTTAAAATGCAGAAAAATTGTGCAAGGTATCAA
This sequence comes from Pinctada fucata, assembly GCA_028142955.1. Taxonomy (NCBI): domain Eukaryota; kingdom Metazoa; phylum Mollusca; class Bivalvia; order Pterioida; family Pteriidae; genus Pinctada; species Pinctada fucata. Next base: position 13,551,340 of record AP027109.1, read on the forward strand.
AGCTTAGTAATCGAAAAAGATCTTATGCCTCATTGTAGGTTCCGTGAGGAGATCAGGGTTCTCCGTGAGCAGCTCCAGATGAACAAAGATCTGAACAAGACGCTACATCTAGAACTCAGCGTGTACGAGAAACTAGAAGACGGAGAAAATCAAGGTATACATGCAATACATGTACATGATACATGTCACAGCAGAGAATACATGTATGTACAGTCTTCATGAAAACTCGATAGTCTGATTACAATTTTTTTTTAGACCCTTTCACACTAATGTCCATTCAGTTCACTTTTGTCTCTTCATAGGACAATTTTGCCCACCAGAACAATAAAATGATGTCATTCCGCTTCAAATAGTAGTGTACAACGTTAAGGATGACTTCATTTGATTGTTCTGGTGGGTAAAATCATTCTAGGAAGAGACAAAAGTGAACCAAATAGACATTAGCTTGAGACGGTCTATTAAATGGGCTAGTAAAGATTATCTTCTAGGTATTGGTTAAAAAAGTTTTTGTGACTGTACATACTGTATAAATTACATGTATATAAATAGAATCATTCGCTGGGTACTTTCTTTCACAGTATTATAAAAGTAAACCATTTCTTGTGGACAATGATATGCGGATCTACCTCTGCTAGTATTGACCCTTCTGATTGCAGAAAAAAAATGCAAAATTTTGTGACATCACAATGCTTTTACCTCGGACAAACAAGTTTCGAACCTCGGTCAAACATCGAAATTGCATTGTGACTTCATGGAATTTCTAAAATTTTTCCAGTGTTCGGAAGGGTCAATTGGTATTCACATTCACTGAGACAAACTTTCGCGGTACAAAACTGACGGCAAAATTAGCAAAGGATAATACATAGCGAATGATTCTACGTATACAGTACCTTAACATAAAATGCCCACTACAATTCTAATGCTGCTTTAAACAATGTGCTTATTTATACAAAATTGATAAATACATTTTAGGGTTAAGATTTATTTTATTATGTACAATAAAAAAAATCTTATGCAGAGAATTGGAAGAGTGATGCAAACATTTTAATCATGATTTTGTTGAAACTGCAGCTACATGTATTTAAACCCTTCAACAAACCGTCATTATACTAATCAATCATCTACATGTTTACATTTTCAGATCTTGGAGGGCGTGATGACGACGACATCGTTAGAAAGCTGCTGTGTGAAATCAAACATCTCCGAGTGGTATTGGAGAGATGTATAACAACAAACACTCAGCTCAGAGAAAAACTCGAGAGTTACCTCGAACATCAGACAAGTCCCACTCCTCCGGGCCGTGTGAACGACGAGTCAAGACCGGGAGGTTATAAAAACGAATTCCTGTCGTCCCTCCTTAGCAGTCCTCCAACACAGCAGAGTCAGAGCAACAGAAATGGTGCTCCATCCTTCAGCCCTCAAAAGAACAATGGTATGACCAGGGATCATTTTGGGCTGTGAAATTGAGAGAATCTCTCATAGTTTTTACAATCTTCTCATAGAAATTCCTTGATTTTTACAAATTCTCTCATAGAAAATGGTTAAGGTATCCAGTGTACAAATGGAGATCTCGCGGACGTCTCGTCCATTTAAACAGTGTTAAAATTATCTCGGTAATCTTCGGCAGTGTCTCGATAGTTTCCGTGGCTTGAGTCACGGTCGATAGACGATAGGAACCATTATGTTGTATTACTAGGTATATTTAGGTAAAAAAAATGTCATGATTCTTACTATATAATACACTTGATATTTATTTGTACAACGGATACCTTAAAAATGTAGAATTCTCTCATCAAAGGGAACAGCCAGAATAATTACGCTCATGTATATAGAGGTTCTCAAATAACTTTCATTCTTTCTTCTCTTGCATACTCTTGAAAATATTATATTAAAAACATATTTGAAGCAAAAAGTTAATCTGTGTTACATATACATTCTTATACGTCATTCATGTACATGTATGTTTTAAAATACTATGCTTAGTTTGTATTGATGCATGAACATGTATGTCAATTTGTCTTTCTCATTGAAATGTTTAAAAGGTTCATGCTTAGCATAAATGTTGCTCTCTCTTGAAATATCTATGGGTACAAAATATGCTGAATTGTTGTACATGTATGTTGTAGACAGACCCATTATCAAAATGTTTATATAATTGACCCTTCCAAACGTGGGAAAAATTTGAGAAATTCCATGACGTCACAATGCAATTTTGATGTTTGACGGAGGTTCGAAGCATGTTTGTCCGAGGTAAAAACATTGTGACGTCACGAAATTTTGCATTTTTTTCCCGCAATCGGAAGGGTCAATTACATGTTTATCTGTGTCCTTGCTAATCTGAATGAAATTTAAATCTGGCCAGAAAAAAATGATATTGTAAAGGTGGAAATTTTCGTGTGGGGGTATTTTTAGCGTTTTTCGAAAATCAAGGGACTTCGCAAAAATTTCCCCCACATAAAAATATCCCCACTGCGTTCTGACAATGGGAAAGTTGTTTTTTATCGCGATTATTACCCCCATGCGTAAGGTCTTGATGTTAGAATCGCAAAATTTTTCCCCAGCGAAAATAAAGATGTTTTTATCGCGAATATTACCCCTATTCGTAACGTCTTGATGTTAGAATCGCGAAATTTTCCCCCAGCGAAAATAACCACGTTTACAGTATTCTGAAAACGTAATCATGCTCTTGTTTTCAGGTAGAGAAGATGTACGGCATGGTACTGACACCCAGACATCACACAAACTCGACGTATCGGCAGCGTCTATAGAACAGCTGAGAGGGTCAAAGGTCATAGAACCACGCCTCCGTCTGGCATCTGGGGACTCCAGCATTAGTGGTCCCCTGTCAGGTATGCTAAGCTACATGTAGGCAACGTGTATTAAGTCAGTGTGTAAATAGCATTGATATTTGTCATACAGATAATTGTGGATAGTATAGATGAAATTTCGTGCATATCAAAGGGTCTGAAAAATAGTAGAAAATTGTCATGATTGTAGAAATATATGCTGGCCATTCCACTTCATAATGTATGCACTGGGGTTTTAATAAAAGCGAGGCAGTTCTAGCCCTTGAAAATGACTAATGATAAAGATAGATAGGAATTGACCCTTCCGATTGCGGGAAAAAAATGCAAAATTTCGTGACGTCACAATGCTTTTACCATGTGTTTACCTCGGACAAACAAGCTTCGAACCTCAGTCAAACATCGAAATTGCATTGTGACGTCATGGAATTTCTCAATTTTTAACCGCGTTTGGAAGGGTCAATTATTTTATTATATGATAAAAGTCATTTAAAGAAACCTGTATTCTTTGCGTTATGTACTTTTTACTACAAAAATTGAATAGTAAAAGAAATAAAAAAGATAGATAGGAATTCATTTTGAAATTTGAACAGAAAAAATCTAATGTGCTTATAAGAATGCTATATACATGTATTATACTCTATAGTTGGCATACATTTTTCTACAAAAATGTCTTCACCACGGATAGAAATCAAAGCTTATATCAAGCAAAAGTACTTCATTTTGAGGTGTACTTTTCCTCCCAAAACATGACAATTTAATTCCTGATTACCAAATTATTGTCAGCAAACATACGTGTATTTACATTGACATGACTGAAGTAGTTATTACATTGTACCTGTCATTTAATATCTGAACTATCTTTATTCTGTCTTTATCACAAACAGTGGCATCCAGCGGGAATGACAACGTACATCCTTTGGACACTGATCTTTTCCATAACCCAGAGCTGCCCGAGTTAGAACAGACCATTTCTACGTTACATGATGATGAGAATTTAGAAACATCTTTATCGAGTACCAGGAGCGGATTCTCCGACACATTTATCTCCTATCACGTGGACGATAAACCAAGCTTACTGGCCGGTAAGTTACTGTTATTATTTCTACGTTACATGACGATGAAAACTTAGAGACGATAAACACGATATTCTCCGACACATTTATCTCCTATCACGTGGACGATAAACCAAGCTTACTGGCCGGTAAGTTACTGTTATTATTTCTACGTTACATGACGATGAAAACTTAGAGACGTCCCTATCGAGTACCAGGAGCGGGTTCTCCAACAGGTTTATCTCCTATCATGTGGACGACAAACCAAGCTTACTGGCCGGTAAGTTACTGAATAAACAAGAGTATGCACAAGTTTGGATTAATTTGTTTTCAATAGAGCACAATCTGGCATGGAACAGCTAGGTTAGTACAGGAAACATACATGTTTCTCACTTCTAAGATCCTGGGATTGAATCCTAGATTCAACAAAGGGTCATGTTTGAGGGTAAGGTGGTCACCCATCCCGTTTCAAAAGGTTTTTCTCCAAGTAATCCAATTTTGAGCCCAAATGAGACATTAATATGACTTGTATAACTACTTAATAAAGAAAAATGTTTAAGATACTCTACTCCATTTAGTCTATCAAATACATACAACATCACAACAACATTTTCATAGGAAACAAAGATTAATGTAGATTTCTTATTCATTGATAAACATACAGTTAGCACACGTTAGATCACATGACTCAACAGTAATAGGTACTTTATTACTGCTGATTTACGTGTAAATGTCAGAATGGATTTACATGTAAAAGTCAGAATGGATTTACATGTAAATGTCAGATTGAATTTTCATGTAAACATCAGAATGGAATTACATGTAAAAATCAGGATAGATTTACATGTAAACTTCAGGATGATTTACATGTAAATGTCAGAATGAGTTTACATGAAAATGTCAGGATGGATTTACATGTAAACATCAGGATGATTTACATCTAAATATAAGGATGGATTTACACGTTAACGTCAGAATGAGTTTACATGTAAATGTTGGGGGTGGATGGATTTACATGTAAACGTCAGAATGAGTTTACATGTAAATGTCAGAATGGATTTACATGTAAATGTCAGGATGGATTTACATCTAAATGTCAGAATGGATTTACATGTAAGTGTCAGAATGGATTTACATGTATATGACAGCATGTGTCTGATGTATAGAAGTGCAGCCTTCTTTAAGTAATCTACCAAGGATAAGGGGGTATGAACTTGAAAATGAAGCAATAAACAGTTGAAAATTTGTTATAAACAATTTCTGTTTACACTTGCTGTCTTTTAACCATTGATCTGAATTATTCGTTTACAGACATCACCAATCAGAGGGTGGACACTGACATCAGGACTCTTTTTGCCATCGGAAAGTTAGACCACTACGAGAAATTAAAGAAGGAATGCAGTGAGTGTGAGATTATATTGAAAGGAATGGACGCAAGGATTCAAGAGAGACTCAAAGCTTTAAAAACATCGGCTCCTTTAAAGGTTAGAATTCATCAGTATCCCGAATGATGTACAAGTTTGAAGTTTTGAGCAAGTATATTATGTACGCATACATGTATCTGTCATACTTTTGAGTGTAAAGAATTTGATAAAAATCAAGCAAGTTCTATGTGATTACACTGTATAAGATTCAAATAATGACTTATAAAATGTGTAGGTCTTGAAAATTCAAAGTAGAATCCAGCCTATGAATTTCAACAAATTATATGTAAAGATTTAAAAAACTATGGATTTGAAAAAATAGAGGAAAAATGAGATCTTGATCCCCTTAAAGACCTATGCAGATTTTTCTAAATATTGTAAATGAATGAACATGATGAAGCAGCCTATCTTTATTTTCTTATATTTGAATCTACATGTATATTTGGTATTTTCAAAACCTAGAGTTACTTCCTGTTTGGCATTTTGGGACGGTATCTGCCATATACTAATTGTGACGTCATCAAATTCTATGGAAACAGTCCCTAAACCCCTGGGAAATAACGGTATCAAATTGACTTTTTCATTCTATTTTCATGACGGCATCATAGTTTTACGTCACGTACCCTCTCAAATGGGAAATAACTCTATTTTCTGCAAAGACTCGATACTCTTTCAAAGGCCTTATCTTTGGAATATTTATGCATTTTCCAGAGTATAGAATACAGTACAATGAAGCAGCTGTCATTGACTGCAGAGAATCTACGTATATGTCTACATGAATCTAGCTCTCTTATTGGTTGCTTCTGGACCTCCAGCCTGCCCGATCCAGAGGCGATCGGGACAAAACTTAAGGCTCAGGTACTAAATTAAAATGTTATTTGATTGTGCCTATGATAAACGGGTCCTTATGTCTTTGTCGTCATTTTTGTAGAAATGACATCACAAATCAGATGATAAAAATGCAGGTGTGATTTCAAGACCAGATAACACAGCGAAATTTACCATGTATTGATTGGTGATTATATGAAAGTAGCATATTTGAGCAGATGGCAGTATTTGAAGAAAAATGAGTGTAAAACTATCTATGTAGTCAAATGCACCCTTTACTCAGGAGTGAAATCAAATTTTGATCTGCAGGCTGTTTAGGAAGACTCATATTAACTCAGGGAGAAAAATACAATTGTAAAAATGATAAAATGAAGAACTTGACAACAGAATGGTTTCTTTAAAGTGCAGCTCTTACTTTCATCTTTGGGTGAAAAATGAAAAAAAAACAACAACAACAAAAAAAAAAAAAAACACAGAAAACAGCCAAATCACTGCAGAGCTTATTATACATGGGCTTTGTGCTGTTTTGTTTCAGATCACGATGATGAAGAAGGAGAAGAGTGACCTGGAGGCAAAGTACCAACATCTGTCACAGATCGTCAAAGAATCGAGTCAACGACTCCACACGACCAATCAGAACAAAGTGGAAACCGAGGAATACATTTACAGGCATTGTATGTCAGGCTAATTCATCAAAATACTTTGCTATAATTTTAGTACAACATAGGACTTCTGTTTGCATGGATTTCTTCCAAAACTGGATAAAGTTCAACACTATTTTGACTACTTTGTCCTGCAAAAATTTTAAGACAAAAAATGAAGTCTTCAGTGCAACATTTCCCACCGTTTGCTCGGATGAATTAAATTTTCATTTATTATGCCCCCGGAATCAAAGATTCGGGGGCATATAGTTTTTGGCCTGTCCGTCTGTCTGTTTGTCCGAAAAACTTTAACATTGGACATAACTTTTAAATGGTAAGTGATAGGGCTTTCATATTTCACATGTGTATTCCTTGTGGCAAGACCTTTCCATTGATACCAATATTTTTGACCTCGTGACCTTGACCTTGACCTTTGACCTACTTTTCAAAAACTTTAACATTGGGCATAACTTTTGAATGGCAAGTGATAGGGATTTCATATTTCACACGTGTATTCCTTGTGGCAAGACCTTTCCATTGATGCCAAAATTTTTGACCTTGACTTAACAGAAAATAGTGTTTATACTAACAAAGATGCCACCAGGGGCATTCGTGTTTCACAAACACAGGCTTTATTTTTACTTTGGGTTGTATCAGAATGAGAATGACAGGAACAAATCTGTATATGACAAGAGTTTAACATTCATATCATTAAGTCTAATGCTCTTCAATTTCATTTCAGTGAAAAGGACCTCCAAGGTGTTAAGTAAAGCCAATTCTAACTTCATGGAACAGGCAAAGATGGCGGGACTGGATCCTCCCACGAAGGAATGAACAATGTGATTTTGGATCCTCCGTTAAGGGAATGAACAATGAGATTTTGGATCCTCCTTTAAGGGAATGAACAATGTGATTTTGAATCCTCTGTTAAGGGAATGAACAATGTGATTTTGGATCCTCCTTTAAGGGAATGAACAATGTGATTTTGGATCCTCTGTTAAGGGAATGAACAATGTGATTTTGGATCCTCCGTCAAGGGAATGAACAATGTGATTTTGGATCCTCCGTCAAGGGAATGAACAATGTAATTTTGGATCCTCCGTTAAGGGAATGAACAATGTGATTTTGGATCCTCCGTCAAGGGAATGAACAATGTGATTTTGGATCCTCCGTTAAGGGAATGAACAATGTAATTTTGGATCCTCCAATAACATGTATGAGGGAATGAACAATGTTGTACACCAACAAAATGAAAAATGTTTGCGATTCTGGATCCACCCTCTCAATATTCTTGAAATTGATGAAATTTATCTTCAATTCAATTAACCGTTGTGGATATGAACCAAATTTTATGACACCACTTTGTCTGATACCATATTTTTCTTTATTTAGGCTTTTAGACTTCATGAATTTTGATGAAAATATCTCTTGCAAAATAAGAGAAAATTAGAGAAATTCTGAAAATTGTTCAGGAATAAAAGTATGACTTGTGAAGTATTTCAGATATAAACCAACTGCTTAAATTGTTTGTGACAATCTACGCATTGTTGTAAAAGGCTCAACTGTTGAAAATAATTATATGTAATTTGTATAAACTAAGCAATATAAGCGTGCACATTGTTTTATAGGTATGTTTACATATATTCTCCATGTATTATTGTCATGTGTTCATAACTTGGTCACGCGTGTACATTTACGATATATATACTTCATGTGTTCATCCGGAACAGTATTTTACAAAGATGTGTTCAAAACTGAATTTTACCGTTAATACGTCGATTTTCATTTTGTGCCAAATGATATTGGTATTTCAGTAGTACAAACGAATGTTGAAAACTCACCTTGTTTCCATCGACATCATCACATCAAATTACAGTGTATTTATCGTATGGTTATTTTATAAAGTGCCTTTAATAATTGCATGCTTTAATATATACGGCAATCTCAGAACAATGACCAATTTTCATTCATTTACATGTATATGTACTCAAACATGAACATAACATATTGTGTGTTTGTCATATTATTAATTTCATTTTGATGATCTTGCCAGTTCATATGCTCTCTCTTTCACCTAGCTGTCTCAATCTGTCTATCTTGCTTCCCTTTCCACTTCTTTCTCTTATATGTAAATATCACAATCATATACATTCTAAAATCATAGCAACCATAACTTATTCAAAGATATATTTTCAAACATGAAATTTTGCAGAATTCAGTTTCTTATACTTATTAATATATTTATGCAATAGTTGACAATCCATAATCGTTAATGAAGCAATGTGTCAACTACTGAGCTACATGTACATGTGTGTAACTTCTTTAAAATTTCCAATGTATTTTCAAAATGTGTATATACATGTACATTAATTTGTATTCAAGCTATCTTCCATGTCATTTCTGTAGCTTTTAATATGCAGACCTGCCTACTTTTACGATTTTTAACTTTTACGATTTTTCAAATACAAATATGCTCTACGCTTTTGCTGCTCATTTTTATGCCTAAAACTTATTTCCAATCAGAATTACTTTTTTTTTTAAAAATTTTAAACAAACGAATGGACTTACCTATATAAATTCATTGTAAGTTGAGGTTTTGATATCGTATAAGCAATTGTGTAAATGATAGAGATTTGTAAACATGTCAAAGTAGGGAAAAGACGATAAATTACACTTTCTTTAGCAAAATTTTACACTTTTAGTAACAAACAGGTGGGCAGGTCTGAGTATGAATCATCGAAGACCGGCATAATATTTATATGGGTATTTGCTCATAACACACTTGTTCCTAAAATCCAAAATATGTCTTCACAGAGTATACAGACATCAACTCATTTTTTTTTTTTTTTGATTTTTGTCTGACGTTAATAACTTCAGGGGTAAAGCTTACCAACTTTTAGCTAAGGTGATCACCGGAATCTCTAATGAAGCTTTCATCTTTTACATGATAAATATGTTTACATCAGCTTAAGATTTTTTATTCAGGAAATCTGCATGAAGAAGTAGACTTTTCTTCACGTTTGGAGTAAATAAAGAAAATCAGTATTGAGTATTATACACGTTTGAAAAATGTTTTGAGTTTGTATAAAGGTTGTATGATAAAGACTGACGGATACAGGGTCAAAGAATTCTGAATTGTGCAAGTATGAATGAATTTTCTCCGTCAATGTTGTAAATTACTACATGTAGTCTTAAGGACAATGGATTACTTTGTACGTGTTTGTCCCGGTTCATACTTGATGATACGTTTAGTTCATATAACAGGCACGATCCTATGTTCACTGGGTAGTACTTTTTCATTTTTTGTCAATATATTATTTTGATTTCACAAAGTTTCGTTTTTGCCACGGAAAGAAGTAAGACCAATTTTCTTGGTCAGAAATTTTGTCCTGTGTAAGATTTATTATCAATATATTATTTTTTTCTTCACTTTTGTTCAATTTTGAAATACATCTCGTTGTCAATAACATGATCTCTATGACTGAGGATGTATTATAACCCTTTCTTACTGTCTCACATTTCAATGCTTGCATGTATATTCTTTCTTGTAAATTTTTTCATCAATTTCTTTATCATAAAAGATTCCAATGTAGTAGGAAACCTGAAAGGGTATTGTAAAATATAAGCTAATTGCAATACAAGATTATAAAAAGCAATATATTTTCACGTGGATCGTGAGATTTTTTTTTTTTTTTGCATGGTTTTAAATCAGTACTTGTTATTTATAGAAATGTTGTCATCACACGGTACATTGGGTATTCTAGTGTCTTCCCAGAGTAGCTAAATGTCATTAAACTCGTAGCTGATTGCCATTAAACTCATAATACCTTATTTATTGCGTTTATTATTTTTGTAGGTCCACCTGGAGAAAAAGAATCTATTTTCTTTCTCCTATGTTAGAACTGGTAAAACCATCTGTCTCTCTGTCTGTCTGTCTGTGTGTCTGTGGCACATATTAGGCTTTCTTGACTGTTCTCACAGGACAGGTTATTTGAATGAAACTTGATGTGGAGCTAAATCAGAGTGATGAGATACTGATGAATTTGGGCTGTTGTAGCTTTCGACTTATTTTTACATGAGTTACTGCCCTTTGAAGAAAACAAGTTTTCTGAACTTTTCTTTCATTAAATATATATTACTATTCAATACATACATATATATACATTAGATATGTAAATGAAACTTTGTGTGGAAGTTCAGAATGACGAATTACAGATCATGTTTGACTATCAATCTGGTTGACCTACTTAAACATGAGTTATTGTCCTTTGAAGAAAAAGTTTTCCAGACTTTTGTCACAATTACAGATATTTGAAATTTTGTGTTGACCTATAGTGCGTTCATTCACAGGTACGCTTTGACTCTGTCTGGTTGTTGTTCACTTACTTTTAAGAATTTACTGTATACAGGGAATTTTTCACCGCCGTTTATTTTCTCCTTTTTTTAGCCCAGTGTCATGAGGGCAAAAAAAATTGAGCATAAAGGATTCCTAAACAAAATGGGAAAGTGGGCAAATTCAATATTGGCAAATCAGTGTCCAATTTGAATTGGGCGAAAAGTAAGATATGGCGAATTCGAAGCTGTATACACTTTTTTTTGTAAAAAATAGTTCTTATGTTTCTCTGTCACTGTTACAGATAATTGCTTTCAACTTACTACACAAGGATTAGTGGGGGACATGAATTGATTCAGCAATACTTGGTATTTAGTCTTTATTTTCATCCATTCCAGTGCATCATTATAAACAGATGACATGCTTATACTATTCATACAAATTGCAATCACAATGAACAGGGAAACGGAAATGCAGCACTCAATGCTAAGATGTGTTCATCTGCCAAGTTATAAGCAAATCATGTGGTTATCTGGATTACATGCCCACAACCCTCCCACTTGTCCCGCTACCCAGTGGTCTCAAAGAATGAACAATTGTGTATTATAAACTCAACACTGTAAGATGACTACACAAGACGGCAAATTACAGGGGCCCCAAGTAACAAATGTTTAGGTACTAGTATTAGATGTACAATGAAGGGAATCATGTCTAAAATAATGAAATTATGTGTATGAATTATTTCATATTTCCCTTTCGCTTTTGGTGTTGCAGAAACTTTTATACTATGATGTTGGGTATCAGGAAATGGATTTTTTCGATAGGGGCATTTTTAAGAGTTATCTCCCCTTGATGGAGAAAACTTTAAAAATCAATTGCGAAAGATCTAACTGTTAACTTTATTGAGAATTTCTGTGAATTTTAAAAAATGTCAGATCTTTAGAAATTTTTCATCCATCCATATTTCAGCCCCCATCAGCTTCTTCGAATATATATATATTTCATCCCCCATCAGTTTCTTGGAAATATGGCTGGAATATGAATTTTTCCTTAGATCTTGATGTAAACTTTAAGGGCTGATAACTCTTGTAGGAACTAACTTTTGTCAAAAACGCACTGGTGGAAAATTTTCAATCAATTATGTTATTACTATGTCATAAGTTTAGCATTCCAAACTCAAAAAATGGGTGAACCAATGATTCCTCATATATCTAATGCCATAAATGGAAGTAAAAAGCATAAGGGGGTACTCTGTCAGCTATAGCAAGCTAATGCATGCATGAGTTACCAAAATAGTCTTACCAAGTTTCAGAGAGGACAGGTGGTTGGGGGCCGGCTTCTGACGAGGTTTGGACATGGTCCGTTATGGAGTCTTCAATGTCATATCATAGTCAGTCAGTATGCTATAGAATATATGTGAAGATAGATTCAAATAGTAAAGAATTTTAGAATGATTTACTTATAATTTAAAGAAAATGAGTTAGTGGTAAAAGCTAGGTCACAAAAAGAAACATTGAGACATAAGGAGCCATGGTATAAATGATAAACTCACAGTGTACATAAGGAATATTTGCAATTATAAATATTTTAAAAAATGGAAAACATTGTATTATACAAAAAGTCCTATTTTTTCTACTTTCATTAACTTGTGATTGCTGATTTAAGCAGGGATGCAAATAAGCACTCGCCCACTCGCCAATGCGACTAAAAATTCAGTGTGAACTACCAAAAATGTTTTACTGATTGTCCACTTGGCGACTGTAAAATTTCCGATCATAATTGTTTTCTTGTTTCATAGTCGCCGTAACTCACGTTGTGAAACAAAAACTCATGGGTATTTGACACATTTTTGGTTCGTTTTCTCATGGAAAATGAATCGATCTCCCTTATTCCCTTGTAAAGACGCATCCTCATTTTAGATCAGTATACCAAAACCTCATCTAACGTTTCCAAAAGTGTGCAATGTCACTGTCTGGAGACGTAATATTTTTATACTAACTTTATAACTGGATTTACCTGCATTCATTGATTTATTTAAAGGTGCTTGAGATGACCGAAATCAAATCCCTACTTCGATATTTAAAATATAGAAACATCTAAAATCGTAAGTGAAATTTACGCGGAAATATTACTCAAACTGATTTGATGAAAGAATCGTGTTGGAAGATACATGTAGAGAGCGCTGACTTCAAACTACTGACCATCTGCAATTATCGTTCAAAGTCGTCAAATGAAATAAACGGTCCATGTAGATCAACATGTACACCAGTCTCTCTCTCTCTCATTTTTGGCATTAATTTCATACTCGGTACACGTGTTCCTGTATGATAGCCATTACTTGATACGGGGAAGAAGAGAAGGGGGAGGGGGACTTAAATTTAAAAATATAAATTTCGATACAACGTTTTGATGTGGGCTAATTGTTTTTGATGTGGGCGCCTAATTTTTTTGACTTGGGAGCCCACTTGGCCCCTGAAAATTTCAACGAATTTTCATCCCTGTTAAGTAGCACCGTTTTATTACAATAGAATAAAGTCCTTCATAAATCAAAAGTTTTTCTTAAATATCTGAGATTATCAACTTTAAAAAGCAAACAAAAGCAAAATAATTAGGATCATTTTCAAGTTTTGCACAAATCGCACCTGTTGAACAAAAAAAAAAAAAAAAAAAATATATATATGGTTACACTACATAGTATCCGCAGTGTCGCATTTGGAATTTGGCTAGGGATGATTTTTTAAATAGGGGACAGATGGGGTCCAGCTTCATTATGTGAGGTTTATTATTGAAATAACTATGATTTTTGATATTTGGAAGAAAGAACTAGCTTGTTGTCTTGAGAAAAGCACATTATTTCCATTGTATACCTCATATGTATAGTATGACCGGATGTGAAAGTAAGAGGTCATGTGACTAGCCTTGGGCAAAGAAATGAATGCTGTATTTAGGTAAGAAAACTTTGACGTCATATTTCTCGAATTGCATCAGGTGAAAATTCAAATAAATTGCACATATTATAGAATAAGAAATACACAACAAATAGACATACAGTTTATTAAGAAAATCATTTGAGAAGGATGTCAAATTTGAGTCACTTTGAGGGGTCATGCCCCATTTCCATGTCATCTTCTAATGTACTGCTATAACTTTGAGCAGCATGTCTGACTGACAGGATTTGTTCAGATGAAATCAAGAATAATAGAAGTAATCAGTAATAAGAGTACTTTTTATTGATATGTAGCTTTATATTGTATGAGCAATATAAAATTATGAATATAACGTCAACTATTGCATGCCTTTCATTCAAAACACTCAATTTTCAATGACCAATACTGTGGAGTGCAACCTATATATATAATATCGGCCTCGTGAAAGCATTTTCCGTAAATCCATTAATGAGAAAAAGGAAAATCTGAAAACACTGGAAAGACCATTTCACTTCGTTTTCTAGTAAATTTTATGTTTAAAATAAGTTACTAAGCTTAATCCAACCATTGCATCTTTAAATATACAATTAATTCTTTTAAAAGTACTGTCACTGTTGGAATGAGGGGGGGGGGGGGGGGGGGGGCTTGCGGTTGGGGGCATCCTCTTTGAAACTTCAACCACAGGCACATGTAGAAAGAGCGTCAATATCCTGTATGGTCATAAGAGAATACTGGTATCTTATAGAGAGACAAGGCTTCCGACGAATTTTCAGCTAGAAGTAGCATTTCTGAAATTTTTTGCATTTGAAGGGCAAAACGGGGTATGACCATAAAGATTGATTGGTATACTTCCTAAAAACATCAATAATTCACCCAAAAAGATCTCATAACATAGCCTAATCGTCTACCTAAGTTGGACTGTTTTCTACTTTCTGTCTTGAACCTGTAACGTGTAGGGTTCTTTTATTAAGGGTGCGTATGTAGATGTATCACCAGTGATCAAACATGCAATGTTATTTATATATGAGCAAAATGATTATTTCAAATGATTAATAGATGTATCCAACGAATCACGTAATAATTAAAAGAACGAGTCAATATATACATATAAAAGATGACAGATGATCAATGTTATATACAGGGGTAGACGTGTCCTCTATCCGGAGGATGTATCCTCATAGCATGAGTCTCACTCACTCGGGCATCGGTCACACAGACCTATAGACCTTTAAATTATGCTACTAGCACTAAACAGCGTGCTTACATGGAGATACATCCACTGAAGATGTACAGTGTGCGAAATTAACGGTGGACCGATAGACAATGTCTATAGTTATTCTGGTCGGTCTATAAAGATCAAAAACTTGGTAGACCGACTTGTCTATAAGAAATCTGACCCGAGTCATGTAAATGTTTGCTCTTCGCACAGCAATAGCTTAGCAAGAGCAGGTAAGGCCATATAAGATTAATCGGTCGTTTCTCAGATACCGCCGCTGATGAGAAGTTTTTATTTCAACTGCAGAAAAAACCCAGCTGTGTGTCATTTTCAATCGAACTTATAAAAGAAGTTAAATTATCCAAAAGGTACCCAATAAATATTTAATTGTAATCACAGCAAGTTCCATATTTACGGTAACGTTAGGACGCCTTCTGTTCAATATTTTACACGTGAATGGATATAAATATTTTTACGTGGCCTAAATCCAGCCTATTTATACTACCAATTATTATTTAAGCACCTGTAAAACGTTGATGTGTTGTAGTACTTCCGTTTTTTATCGTCCTTTCGTCATCTAGTCTTGGTCCTGATGTCTTTCTTTGACCGGTTGAAATATGTTGAAGGTGCACACCCGGGCACGAAACGAAACCTGGCATGTGCTAGTTCTAGTGATGAATCAGATATTGACAGTGAATCTGACAGGGAAATAGAACAAAATGAACTTGAAAATGAAAATCCCATCACACAAATTGTCTACCAAATTGAGAGAGAATATAACTAAATGATTGGCAGATGATTTTAGCATATAAAATGCAATAACATTCTGATTTCTGTGCCTTTTTATTTCGGTCTATAGGAAAATGCTGAGGTCTATAGGAACTAAAATTACTGTGGACCGAATGTCTATAGGACTTAAAAGTTAGTTTCGCACACTGGATGTATCCCCTCATCTACGTCTCTGTATCCACTAGCTTAATACAACGTATAACATCTAAAGCATTAAAGGTTCCTCACTGCACTAAGAAGTGTTCACTCTGCGTCTTTACACCACGACGATTAGGTCAATACTGGCGCTGAGCCTCGTGATTCGCCCGCTTATATACTAGTTACCATTTGTAACCTCTCGGACTTTATCCCGTCCTTACATAGACTCATTACTATAGACGCTCTAATACGAATGGAGTGTATTCGTATAGCGACAATTCGTTACATTACCCACGCCTCTATTATTCATGCGTCCTCGCATGTCATACAAATGAACATTTTTTTATGAAATAACAAACATGAGGTAGGATGATATATCATATATCAAAAAATGAATGAGGTTCAAAACAATAACTGTGCAAATGTTCTGTCTGAGTATTGCACGAAAGAATAAAAAGTGTCATATATCACGTATCATTGTCTTGGGAAATACAAAAGTGAACACATCAACAGTATGTCATATATCCGTAGATTACCTATCTACAACAAAATATTCACACATTAAATCAAGGTCACATGTTATAAAACTCTTCACACTCATGGATGATCTCAATATTCCGTCCACCCTCCTGGTACTTAGTAACTGTAATTTCCTTAACTCGCTTCCGATACTTCTCGCACTGCGTACCAACATCTCTTTTCTCACATATCTCAGTCTGAGCGGAAGCCTCTTCAGAATCAGCTAGAACTTGGACTTCAGCCTCCTTCAGTTCTGGATGACGAACAGTTCTATCACCTGTCAGCTCTGAGGACTCATCTTCATTATCCGCATCATGGACACGTACGACTCGTCTAGTGGTCGGTAGCTCTGGCTGCGTCCTCTTCCGAAACATACGTCCCAAAAGCAGATGTTCATCTGTGGCCTTGGAGGTGGATGCCACAGGGGAAATTGGATAAGATGTAGTTAGTGTGTCATTGTCACTTTCCTCTTCACTTCCGGATACCGGCCCAATCAACCCTCCAGGATCCTCATCCCAGTCACTACCTTCTATCTGAACAGCGCTTGAAGAACTCTCTATCACAGGTTCAACCTCTGGAGTTACATTTGGGTGTTTTTGTTTCATGTGCTTGGTAAGGTAAGCCTTCTTCTTAAAGGACACATGACACTCCTTACACTGTATCACCTTATTGGCACACTCTACCAAGTGCTCCTTCCATGCTTCTTTGGAATCCAGTTCTATAAAGCAAAGTGGACAGACTTCTTTCACCTTTCTGGGTGTCGTCTTAGTCTTCGGCATGGTGTTCTACAACATATAAGAAAGGACTATCTACAAGATGTACAGACTATCTAAACATAAAAGGCAAATAACATTGACCAGTGGTGCTACATCTAGTCCCTAACGTAGTCCTTTAACCAAGATGGGGGATTCCTTTGTCTCTTTTTCGGCTGGTTAGCCAAGTCTTCTACGGTCTCTAGACCCTTATTACCCATACCTGGATATTCGTCTACTGTCTCGAGGGGCACTTGCTCATCGTGCACACTGACAGATTCATCCTCAACATTCAAATCATTACTCATGCTAGTTTCTCCTCTGAGAACTTGCTCTCTACATGCTTTCATTCTGTCACAATGAATCACCTGTTCTCTTCCATTTCTACCACATCTTACTTTATAGAGCACCTCTGTGAGCTTTCCTGTGACCACAAAAGGTCCACGCCAGTATGAAGTCAACTTAGGAGAGCAACCTATCTTGCGTTGCGGAAAGTACACATAAACACTATCCCCATCTTTGAACCTTTCAAAAGACATCCGCATGTCATGGTAATGTTTCTGTCGATTGGTCGAACGTTCAGAATTCTCTCTGACAAGTCTGTGGGCTCTCTCCATACGTTCCTTCAGGACCCAAGCCCATTCATTCTAAGGTACCATTTTCCATGACACAGGCATTTCGTATATAATGTCCAGGGGAGTGGATGTTTCCCTCCCTAGCATGAGCATATTTGGACTGAATCCTGTCGACTCATGCTCTGTAGCCCTGTAGGCCATCAGGACGTAAGGTATATGTTCGTCCCAGTCCCTATGATTATCAGCAACATACGAGCTGAGCATGGTCACCAGCGTTTTATTAAAACGTTCCACCATCCCATCTGATTGGGGGTGGTATGGTGTGGTCCTAGTCTTTTGTATTTGTAGGAGCTGACACACCTCAGAGAATAGCTGGCTCTCATACTGACGTCCCTGGTCAGAATGGATAGCATTTGGGACACCAAATCTACAGATTACTTCATTCACTATAATTCGGGCCACGGTCTTGGCCTCCATGTTCGGCATTGGGAATGCCTCAGTCCATTTTGAAAAGTAATCTGAGACTACCAAGATATACCTGTTTTGGTGTTCAGTTTCCGGAAACTCCCCAAGAATATCTGTCGCAAGTCTTTCCATCGGGTAGCCTACCTGCACAGTTTGCATAGGAGCCCTTTTTGTCTTAGACGGAGACTTTCGTCTTGAACAAGTATCACATCCACGGATGTATCCACGTACATCACTTTGTAGACCAGGCCAATAGTACCCTTGCCTAATCTTACTGATCGTCTTATGGACACCAAGGTGCCCTGCCGTTTTAGAATCATGACAGAAATGCAAGACTTTTCTTCTTTCAGAAGAGGGGACTATAGCCTGATGCACAGGTAAACCAGTTTCTTCATCGTCCCATAACCTATATAGAATCTTGTCCTTCAATACAAGAAGACTCCACTGACACCAGAGAGATTTGACAGTATAGCTCTCAGCTGATATAGCTTTATAGTCTGGTCTCTTATTCTCGTGGACCCATGCCTTCACTAGACCAATATCTTTGTCATCGTTCTGAATCTGATCAAATTGACACAGATCATCCTTCTCTTTGACATGTATTTCCCCAATGTGCTTTGGAACGGACTGGTCTTTATCCCAATCATCATAATATCCACATTGGCTACAAGGGACCCTACTCAGACTGTCTGCGTTTCTATGCAGTTTCCCTGCCCTATGCTCTATGTCCATATCATAGGAAGATATTACCTCCAGCCATCGAGCCAGTTGACCTTCAGGGTCCTTGAACCTCAGTAACCACCTGAGTGAGTTGTGATCTGTCCTCACAAGGAACTTTCGTCCATACAGAAATGGGCAGAAATGTTTGATGAAGGTAACAACTGCATAGAGCTCTTTCCGGGTAACACAATACCTTCTCTCTGATTTACTAAGAGTTTTGCTTGCATATGCTACAACTCTTTCTTTGCCGTCTATAACCTGAGACAGAACCGCACCAACAGCGTTCTGACTTGCATCAGTATCGAGAATAAACTTCTTGGTAAAGTCCGGACATATCAAGATGGGAGCATCAGTCAGCTTTTGTTTCAGAAGCTCAAATGACCTTTGACAATCATCGGTCCACTTGAAAGCTGTCGTAGCTTCTGTAAGTTTATGCAGGGGACGTGCTATTTCCGCAAAGTTGGCTATAAACTTGCGATAATAACTGCACAGTCCTATGAAAGATCTGACCTGTGTCTTGTCCATAGGCTGTGGCCATCTCTCAACGACAGATACCTTGTCTGGATCAGTTTCTATCCCTTTCTCTGAAATTACATGCCCCAAATACTTAACTTGCTTAGCAAATAATGTACACTTTCTAGCCTTAAGCTTCAAACCAGCTGACAAGAGCTTTTGAAAGACCTTCTCTAAGTTAGCTAGCATTTCGTCAAATGTTTTCCCATACACAATAATGTCGTCTAGGTATATGAGACAGACTTGCCACTGAAGACCAGACAGCACTGTGTCCATAAGGCGCTCAAACGTCGCGGGGGCATTGCAAAGCCCAAATGGCATGACATTGAACTCATACAACCCTTGTCGCGAGACGAAAGCTGTTTTCTCTTTATCTTTGGCATCAAGCTCAACTTGCCAATAGCCAGTGTTCATATCCAGCGTACAAAACCAATTGGACCCATTCAACTGACTGAGCGACTCATCTTTCATTGGTAAAGGGTATGCATCCTTGACGGTTATAGTGTTCAGACGACGGTAATCTATACAAAACCGTGTGGACCCGTCCT
Source organism: Pinctada fucata (assembly GCA_028142955.1). Taxonomy (NCBI): domain Eukaryota; kingdom Metazoa; phylum Mollusca; class Bivalvia; order Pterioida; family Pteriidae; genus Pinctada; species Pinctada fucata. The sequence goes on from AP027109.1 coordinate 13,571,587, forward strand.
TCTTCTTTGCCAGAACAATAGGGGATGCCCATGGACTTTTAGATGGCTCAATAACTCCCCTACGAAGCATATCGGTTATATGCTCCTCTACCTCCTCTTGCATATGTACCGGTAGTCGACGAGGAGCTTGTTTGATTGGATCTTTATCACCGGTATTAATCTTATGCTTAACAAGATCAGTTCGTCCTACATCCTCATCTGACGTAGAAAACAAATGAGCATACCTGAGGAGGAGAGCTTTAGCCTTTTGCTTATCTTCTATTCCTAGGTCAGATGTGCATTTCTCATATAGGTCTTTGATATGAGAAGGTATATCGTCTGACGACTTTTTACAAGAGACCTCATCTATATTAAAACTAGAGGAAACGACTTTTTCGATAGGTGAAAGCGTACCTATGATAGTACCTGGATGAATGGTTTGAATCTCAGAGAGGGGATTGAGAATTCGGACAGGAACTATCTCTTGACCCCTTACTAAAGTTTTCGCTACTATTCCTGCATTCGATCGAGCGAAACTCTCTATAGGCTCTATCATCCCTATCCTTGAAGGAAGTCTTCCATCATCCGATGCACATATTTTACCCTCTACTATGACCTCTGCCCTAGGTGGCATGCTTATTCTGTTTACCAGAGATATTTTGTAGGATGTAGACATCCCTTCTAATCGGAGCTTATGCTCAGTGCCTAAAACAGATATGACCAATCTCTCTATGTCTATGACACATTTATGTTTGGATAGAAAGTCTATCCCTAGTATACCATCCACATTTACATTAGCAACGATAAAATCTTGCTCGAGCTTAGATTGACCTATAGCTATGCCCATCCTTGTCCTTCCTATGACCTCTAATGGGCTTCCATTTGCAGCCAATAACTCATCTTGCACGACATGTAACGGGTACTTACAAGTCAGGGACAGAGTTTCAAACACTACTTTGGATATAACGGATACAGTCGCCCCTGTATCCACAAGAAGAGAAGCATCCATCCCTTCTACAGATGCTTTCACATACAACCCAGATTCTTTGATAACCTGAATGTTTCTTGAGTGTTTCTCTTCCCTATTGCTTTTATCACCCTCATTTCGAGATTCGTCTCCTTTCCCCTGTCGTTTGTCATTATTTTGTCCATTTGTCTGGACTCTACCGTCGTATCTACCTTGATTTGATCGTGAAGGACAATTCTTAAACAAGTGGTCTGGGGAATCACATTTAAAACACTTTCTGACTCCTTTACCCTTGGAATCTGAGCCTTTGTCGTCACTCTTCTGTCTGCGATACTGAGACCGCTTCATATTTTTCATCTCTTGTTCCAGAGAAGTCATGCTTTTCTGCATGGTCTCTATCAGGGATTCAAGCCTTTGTTCCCTAGTTGATACCTCTGTGTCAACTGAGCGAACTATCTCTCTTTGGCGTCTTTCAGCCCTATAAAATGCCTCGAGCTCTACGGCTCTCTGAATGGCATCGTTAAGATTCACAGGTCTCGCCTGTTTGATCTTAAGACGCATCTCTGAATCATGCAAACCATCCAGAAACTGTTCTGTGGCTAAAACTTCTTTCAAATCGCTAGAGGCTGTCGGATATGCTAGATTCGCCAGTCTCCTAATGTCTTGTCCCATTTCGGGCAAACTTTCTGAGGCTTTTTGCCTTCTTTCTCGGAGCTGTGCGCGATAGAGCTCTGTTTGGTTTGACGGAGCAAACCTATCTTGAAGGGCTTGAACCAATTTCTTATAGTTCTGACGGTCGTCCTTGGGCTGGTTTCCCAGGACACCTTGGGCCTGGCCACGCAGGGAGGCCGCGAGATATAGCCCTTTTTCAACATCTGTCCAATTATTTATCAGTGAAACGGACTCAAAGTGTGATAGATAGTCGTTCCATAGACCAGTACCATCATATGTAGCCGGTTTTATGAAATTCTTAGGCCTAACGGGGTTTTGATTACTGTTACTTGCAACAGCAGGTTGTATAGCTCTTGGCTGGCTTGTCCTTCCCGTACCAGCGGGACCTATTATACTACTATTACCCCTCTGTCTTCCAGTACCAACTGGGCCTATTATACTACTATTACTTCTCTGAGTTGATGGATCAACATTCACCCTTCTACTCGCATTCACCCTTTGGCCAATCACACTTGGGTTTGGGACATTTATTCTAGGTGTCGAAGTCAATATCCCCAGAGTTTGATTTATTTCTCTGTCAATGCGATCTATCTCCCCCTCTAAGAATGTTATTTCCGTGTCAAGAGTATTCATTGTGAAAATAAATTGATACAACCAATGATATACACCCTATATCCCACCGCTGCCACCAAATTTTGTAACGTGTAGGGTTCTTTTATTAAGGGTGCGTATGTAGATGTATCACCAGTGATCAAACATGCAATGTTATTTATATATGAGCAAAATGATTATTTCAAATGATTAATAGATGTATCCAACGAATCACGTAATAATTAAAAGAACGAGTCAATATATACATATAAAAGATGACAGATGATCAATGTTATATACAGGGGTAGACGTGTCCTCTATCCGGAGGATGTATCCTCATAGCATGAGTCTCACTCACTCGGGCATCGGTCACACAGACCTATAGACCTTTAAATTATGCTACTAGCACTAAACAGCGTGCTTACATGGAGATACATCCACTGAAGATGTATCCCCTCATCTACGTCTCTGTATCCACTAGCTTAATACAACGTATAACATCTAAAGCATTAAAGGTTCCTCACCGCACTAAGAAGTGTTCACTCTGCGTCTTTACACCACGACGATTAGGTCAATACTGGCGCTGAGCCTCGTGATTCGCCCGCTTATATACTAGTTACCATTTGTAACCTCTCGGACTTTATCCCGTCCTTACATAGACTCATTACTATAGACGCTCTAATACGAATGGAGTGTATTCGTATAGCGACAATTCGTTACAAACCTCCATTGCCAGATTAGCTTGTCTGAATCATCCAGATGTTTTACTCTGCTTACAGTAAGCAGAGTAAAGCCTCTGAATGAATCAGTATTTGTCCAATCTGGCAATGGAGATTCAAGACAGAAAGTAGAAAACAGTCCAACTTAGGTAGACGATTAGGCTATGTTATGAGATCTTTTTGGGTGAATTATTGATGTTTTTAGGAAGTATACCAATCAATCTTTATGGTCATACCCTGTTTTGCCCTTCAAACATGACAAATGCAGATATTTCAGATGCTCCTTCTAGCTGAAAATTCGTTGGAAGCCTTGTCTTTCTATACATATACTATTACCTTACGACCTGTAAAGGGGTATCATACAAGATATTGACGCTCTTTCTACATGTGCCTGTGACTTCAACCATGTGTAAAAAGAGACTTTTAATGTGAGAAGCTCAGTGATTGGGATAAGCATGCGTCCTGCGCCATAGTCACATTCAATTCTAAAATGGCACATTTAAATTTTACTTAGTGCGCCAATGTGGCGCATTAAGTTTTTAAACATATTGTGGAAATCTTCCGTTCTTTTATTCAACGTGGTTCTAAATTCTGGTTCAAGACATGCAACAAATCTTGAAGACCATCTTTTGAGACTGTTTGGGTGAAATGCGTCCCCTTATTTCCCATGTTTAAGTACAGAAAAGTCTGTCTAGACATTTGTAGTGGCGACTGTGGCGGGTGATGCAGATCTATATATGAACTTGCTTATTTTTTTTTTTTTTTTTTTTTTTTGCAAATTGCTCATCATGCTCATGGCACATTCATTTACAACAATGGCACATTCATTTTGTAAATGGCACATTGACGTTCCAGGATATGGGGCCATTGTCACATTCACCTAATTGCCTCTCCCAATCACTGGAAGCTAGAAGTATGTCCCATTCTACTCTCCTAATTCCTACTGTATCATACTGTCCCCTTCTACTTAATATCTGGGATCCGGTCAACAGAAAATAAAGGACCTGCACCACAGTCACCGTGGCACATGAACACGGGCACATGTAGAAAGAGTGTCAATATCCTGTATGATACCCCTTTTCAGGTCATAAGAGAATATATGTATAGAAATACAAGGCTTCCGACAAATTTTCAGCTAGAAGTAGCATCTGCAATTTTTCCATTTGACAGGTTTGAAGGGCAAAACGGGGTATGACCATATAAATTGATTTGTATATTTCCTAAAAACATCAATAATTCTTCCAAAAAGATCTCATAACATGGCCTAATCGCCTACCAAAGTTGGACTGTTTTCTACTTTCTGTCTACTGATTCATTCAGAGCCTTTACTCTGCTTACTGTAAGCAGAGTAAAACACCTGGATGATTCAGACTTACTAAGCTAATCTGGCAATGGAGGTTCAAGACAGAAAGTAGAAAACAGTCAAACTTTGGTAGACGATTAGGCTATGTTATGAGATCTTTTTGGGTGAACTATTGATGTTTTTAGGAAGTATACAAATAAATCTTTATGGTCAAAGGCCGTTTTGCCCTTCAAATGCAAAAAACTGCAGAAATGCTACTTTTAGCTGAAAATTCGTCGGAAGCCTCGTCTCTCTATAGATCATCTTTTATCAGAAAGTATGAAGGATACAAAGTCAATTCTTTTTGCAACAAGATGGGTCTATGGTCTAGTTGTGTGCATGTACCTGATGTTTTGTTTGAGATTCAGACCCAAAGGGTCTTTGAAAATGGGTGTGGTCATTTTCTTCTATATACATTGTATATTACGCATTCTTTTGAAAACCAATTCTCAGAGTGCATAATTGAAAGAGTATAAATTCTTTTTGCATAATACATATGTAAAGGGTATGTGGCTTGATTATCCACTTGAAAATTAGTTTTAGCCCCTGACCTCCAGGTTCTTTGAAAATGGATGTGGTCATTTTCTAGTATACAACTCTATGTAATTACTTAGAAAGTATGACTGATAAAAAAGATTTTTGCATTATTTTCAGACTTGCGCTTAATGTTACTCTTGCGCATCTAATTATATACTTTCTAGCCCCTTACCCTTGGGTCTTAGAAAATAGTTGTGTTATTAAGTTATGTACATTTGTATTTTACTAAACAACCAGGAGAGCTTCAGTCTCGTCAGAGACTTCTAGTTATATATATGTATAAAAATATCTTGTTGTAGTTATGTACCTAACTGTTAAACATTCATGTTTCTAGTCATATCTTTGATATTTTTCCCTCTTTAGGTACATGTAATTTTATAATTCTTTAATTTCAACAGGGTTGTCGGAAAGCTTACTGAACCCAAGGTATCAAATCTTCAAAAAGGAAGGAACCCAGTTTATTTACAAATATGTAACACATGTAAAGCCACACTTTCAGTAATTTTGAAATTCTAAGAAAAAGTTACATGTGACTTACTGGACTGCTTTGATTGGAGGAGAGACCTATTGCACCAATTTGATTGGAGGAGATACCTGGAGTCAATATGGCATCTTCCAGTGCCCTGCCCCCCGGGGACGGAAAGGGAGAGGATGATGAACTCAGTATCCCTCGTGCGGCACTTAACAAGATGATCAAAGAACTTATCCCAACAGTGAGGGTGGCCAACGACGCACGCGAGTTGATACTCAACTGCTGCACGGAATTCATACATTTTGTGTCTTCTGAGGCGAATGATATCTGTAACAAACAGAATAAAAAGACGATCTCACCGGAGCATATTTTAGCAGGTAGGTTAATTTCATTTGTCTGGCTTGTTGAAAGTTCAACATTCAAATTAGGACAGATGAAGAAATTGAATTTGCAATTTTATTTTCTCATGCTGAAATATCATCTATTTTGGAAAGTTTTTCTGTTTATATAGTGTTTTTGTTTTGTTTTGCTTTTTTCTGTGCGGGGGGAGGGGGGGTTACCTTTTTTTGGGGGGGGATTAAAAGAAACCTTGACAAGGAAATTTTGATCCTGTTCATAAAGGAATTAATAGAAGCACATTTACCTATTTTATGTATCTATTTTGTATAATGTGTTTTCTACTAAAATTTCAAGATGAAATAGATTTCATTAAAACAAAATTGACATGTTTTATCAATTCTTTTTGTGGAGAAGTCAATCTTCAGAACTGCAAGTTGTATCATTTTCTTCTGAAAAACCAACCTGAATATATAATTGAAATACTAGTATATTTTTCATACTTTTGTCATGCTTTGTTTATGTCTGTGAATTTTTTTTACAAGTAAAGATGTAATATTGCACTAGCAAATTATTTCTATCCAGCATTAGAGAACCTTGGTTTTGGTGCTTATAAGGAAGATGCCGAGGCAGTACTTCAGGAGACGAAGGCTGTAGCGGCAAAAAAACGACGAGCGAGTTCTCGTCTAGAAAACCTTGGAATCCCGGAGGAAGAGCTTCTTAGACAGCAACAGGAACTGTTTGCAAAGGTACGGTAAAAATTTGATTCGGTGTACAAAACTTTTTAAGCAAGCATATATACTATTGGGCTTTGGTCACACCACTAATATAGACGATATTGTTATAAATAGATAGTCATTAAAATGATACGTGTAACAGTGCTAATAAGGTAGATCTCTATTGATTGTGGTAACACATGAAACCTGATGAAAATTCCTACTTCATTATACATGTAGTTTAGTTTAAACTTACTTATTTCAATAAATGGAAAATGTATTTGGTTAAGTTGAAAAATCAATGCCGTCTCCCTATAACTACATCGAACTTTCTAATTAAGAGTATACATTTATAGGCTCGTCAGGAGCAGGCTGAGCTGGAGCAGCAACAATGGATCCAGATGCAACAAGCTCTTCAGGAGCAACAGAATATGTTACAGCAGCAAACCCTCTCCCCAGAGGATGATTACTCATAGCGAGGCGTAGCACTACTTCTCACTCAAGAAGGGGGGGGGGGTCAGATTCTGACCTGTTATTGGAAGGGACACTAAATTTTGTAATAGAGACACAAAAAAAAAACTTTGAAAGAATATATTTTGTGACAGATGCAAAGGGAAGTAGTCTGCAGTATTGTGCTATTACAGAGTATAATTCTTTTAAACCTTTTATTCAGTGGTGAAAATACGCACTGTTATTATGTGATCCTCATCTTTATTGAATTCACATTTTGTGATACAGGCACAACTAAAGACTTTGAATGAACATATTTCTGACCAATGCAAAAGGTAGTAGCAATACTGTGCTGTTAGTCCAAATGGGTTAGGTTGTTTGGCTTAGTTATGTCTGTATGTATGTCTGTCTCTCCCAGTTTTATTCTTACTCTCTAAGCAAAAACTATAAGGAGCTGTTAAGATAAGAATCTGAAGTAATTTTTGAACTGTTTTGTATAAGTTTGCTAATGTTTGGGTCAAAACTTGTATTTTTCCTATAGAAATCAATAGAAAACGGGAAAGTTTTATTGAACATTGTTCCCCCGGATATACAAAATACCACTTTTACTAGAGGTGTATATCCATGAAACAAATTTTCTGGAAAAGTGGGGTTCTGTATCTCCGGGGGGAACACTTCCCCAGAGACGAAAAACCAAAAAAGGAAGGGGGTGCATTTTCGAAAAGATTGATCTTTTAGATCATAAAATATGACAAATTTGACTATTTTTCCTCTTTAATCCAGCAAAAAATGTATTTTAAATATGATCGAATGAAATACATAAGAATTGGGAACAAAATAAGCAAGAGCGATGTTTATTTCTTTGTCAGTGTGTATTTCGTGCAAAAAGGCGTACATTGTAGCCGTTGAATACAAAATGAGACCATATTATGAGTTCCAGATTTCATTAATTGCCAATTAAAGTTGATATAACGTTCAAAATCTATTAATGATATACAATGTAGACATATTTGATGTCTTTTAGGTAATATGTATCCATTTTATTTAAAATATTATCAAATTAACATGTTTTTTCGTCGATTTTATCAGTTTTCCTATCCGACTACCCCTTCTTCTTTCAACCTTAATTTTAGAATCTTAAGAGTACTTCATCAAAATGTAAAACATATAAAAATTCTTCAAATGCATCATATTTCAATTATGATTATTTTTTTTCACCATGTGAATCGTCATGCGGAAGAAGTACGGCACGAGATTCAGGGCTAAATACGGCCCTTATCTTAACAGTTCCCCTCTTGTTTAGTGTCAAACATATGAAACTTGAACAGAAAACTCGGTCATGATGTAACACTGTACCTACACTTGGGTCAAGGTCACTTTTGGATGTATGTCAAGGTCAGAGAGTTGAGCTCTGAATATACCAATGGTAAGTAATACTTGTGGTCTATTCACATTCCAGTCCAATGAAAAACAGGATGGTGCGAGAAAGTGCACGTAGCAAGTGTTGATTATTATAAATAAAACCCTGCAGCCTGTTTCACAAAAATTCTTACGATAAATTGCAGGAATTTTCGTAACTTTTGATTGCTTAGTTCTGTTTCTAACTTAGATTTAGTGAAGTATTGTTTCTGAATTTATATTAAGTACGTAGAAATGATATGAGAAAACATAATCAATAATTCAATCTAAGTAGAAAAACTTTCCATGATGAAAGTTCTGAAAACTCTTGATTTTTTTTCTTTAGAACTTTTGTGAAATTAGGCACTGATCTCAAATTTATGTATTACAATGTCAAATTTGGGTATGTTAGGATATTTGCATAAATTTGATTGTTTAAGTGATAGGCATAATGCAGATACTCTGTACATGTATTTCAAATCTACAATAAATATTTGTTTGTAATCAAACCTAAGTTTGTGAAACACCAGTGCCGCCATTGGCAACTATTACTATTAACACCACTATCTGTTCAGAAGGTGAAAGGTTAAGGTCAAGGTCATGAGGTAAAAAATGTTGGTATCAATGGAAAGGTCTAGTCACAAGGAACACACATATGAAATACTTGCCATTCAATGGTTATGCCCAATGTTCGAGTCTTTGAAAAGTAGGTCAAAGGTAAAGGTCAATGTCATAAAGTAAAAAGTATGCATATCAAAATATATATATATAAAAGGTATCAATTAATAGAAAGGTCTTGCCACAAGGAATACACATGTGAAATATCAAAGCCCTGTCATGTACCATCTTAAAGTTATGCCCAATGTTAAAGTTTATGAAAAGTAGGTCAAGGTCGATGTCATGAGGTAAGAAATATTGGTATCAATGGAAAGGTCTTGCCAAAAGGAATACACATGTGAAATATCAAAGCCCTATCATTTACCTTTCAAAAGTTATGCCCTATGTTAAAGTTTTTAAAAGTAGGTCAAGATCGTGAGGTCTAAAATATTGGTATCAATGGAAAGGTCTTGCCAAAAGGAATACACATGTGAAAAGTAGGTCAAGGTCAATGTCATGAGGTAAGAAATATTGGTATCAATGGAAAGGTCTTGCCAAAAGGAATACAAGTAATATCAAAGCCCTATCAATTACCTTTCAAAAGTTATGCCCAATGTTAAAGTTTTTAAAAGTAGGTCAAGGTCGTGAGGTAAAAAATATTGGTATCAGTGGAAAGGTCTTGTGATACACAGTGAATGATTCTACGTGCACAGTTAACAGAAAAAACTTCACATAATTATATTAGACCAGTGTGGAATTAGAAAGGCCATCTGCCATGTTAGTTGAAAAGTGTGTGGCTAACCAGAGTACATGCACACAGCCCTTCAACTTATCTACTTACCAGGCAGTCTCAAAGTACACAAATACCACATTTAATTTAGTTTATTGCATATTTTGATATGCAACTTGCAAGTAATGTTCCTTTTGGTTGAAGGATGCCCCTTTTGATTTTATGGTAAAAATGTCCAGGTTATTTATTAAAATTATGATCATTGAAAATGGTTTCCGGGTCATAAGTGAATGTGTGTAATACATCAACACGAAACTTTCCAGGAATTTTCACCATAAGACAAGGATGCCTCCTATTAATTTTGGGATTCAAAGGTCAAAGTCACAGGACTTTGATGATTGAAAATGGTTTCCAGTTCATAATGGACTGTGAATTGCATCTACTATTTTTAAACTCTCCAGAAATGTTTCCCATGAGTCAAGTATATACTCTATTGATTCAGGTATTCAAAGCGTAAAATCTTTGATACTTGAAAATGGTTTCCCCATCAATATTGAGCGAGTAATTCACGGAAAATCATGAAACTAGCCAGAAGTGTTCCGTATGGTCAAGAATATGCCTGATTAGTTGTTATACATGGGTCAAAAGTTCAAGGTCATAAGACTTTGATGATTGAAAATTGCTCTCCCGTCACTTTTTTCAATGCACCAATTATAATGAAACTTAATTGCCAGGAATATTTTTGAGTCAAGGATGCACTCAACTGATTTGGGGTCAAAAGCTAAGGCCATAAAACTTTGATGAATAAAAATTGGTTTAAGATAATAACTGAATGTTTTTGAAATGGAAGGGTACTCAAATCTGCCTTAAAACAGTGTAGCAAGATATTACTCTCGGATGCAAATTTTGCAACTTCTCAAATTACATCTGTGATATACCTCGAGTTTTTTTTAACATGCTGAATCAATGACCTTTTCACCTGTTCATATCAAAATTAGTAAATTTCAAAATATGCTTACATCTATCAGAAGGGAAAAGCAATTCTAAATGATACATATTCTGAGGCTTGATCCTCAGTAGTGGAAAGGAGTGGATCTCCAATAACACTAGGTTGCCGCACCCACAGCAAAACACCCAATGCAAATACACAGCAGTCATGTACAGGAAGAGACGCAAAAGGGACAAGGGACGCCAAAACACAACAGAAACACAAAACACTTTAGACTACTCATAAACTAACGAGAACTATGGGCAATTGACCCTTCCGATAGCGGGAAAAAATTTCGTGACGTCACAATGCTTTTACCATGTGTTTACCTCGGACAAACAAGCTTCGAACCTCGGTCAAACATTGAAATTGCATTGTGACGTCATGGAATTTCTTAAATTTTTCCCGCGTTCGGAAGGGTCAATAGGTGCAGCCTTATGACGGCCATCTGCTACGCCAGTAGCGAATGGTGTGGTTATCCGGATTACGTGCGTATATCAATCAGATAATGGAAGTCAAACACAAAATCCGAAATAAGATAACAAAAATCACAATCTCAAGGCTTAAAAGTTCTTGAGAAAATATTAAACAAAATTTTTCACGAGAAACGCAGTCGAACATTTCTGTTCACGAAAATTTCTCGAAATTTCTGAAAAGTGGACCCTGTAGCATCATATCCCACCCATTCTGCTACATCCTTCAGTATTTTTTGGACAAAGACGTACACTTTAACTAAGAAATGCAATTTAATTGAGACCAAAGCCGGTCAAAAATAATACTTGTGGAATCTGCTATTACAAAATAACACTGCGAATACTGAGGACCACATCTACACAACGAACACTGAAGACCACCACAACACAGCGAACACTGAAGACCACCACAACACAAGACCATCACAACACAAGACCATCACAACAATAGACCATAACAACACAAGACCACAACGAACACTGAAGAGCACAACAACACAAGACCGTCACAACACAAGATCACCACAACACAGCGAAGATTGAAGACCACCACAACACAGCGAAGACTGAAGACCACCACAACACAGCGAACACTAAAGACCACCACAACACAAGATCATCACAACACAAGATCATCACAACACAGTGAAGACTGAAGACCACCACAACACAGCGAACACTAAAGACCACCACAACACAAGATCATCACAACACAAGATCATCACAACACAGTGAAGACTGAAGACCACCACAACACAGCGAACACTGAAGACCACCACAACACAGCGAACACTGAAGACCACCACAACACAACGAACACTGAAGACCACCACAATACATCGCACACAGAAGACCACCACAACACAGCGAACACCGAAGACCTCCACAACACAACGAACAATGAAGACCAGCACAACACAACGAACAATAAAGACCACCACAACACAACGAACAATAAAGACCACCACAACACAGCGAACATTGAAAACCACCACAATACAGCGAACACTGAAGACCACCACAACACAACGAACACTGAAGACCACTAAAACACAAGACCATCATAACACTAGACCATCACAACACAGGACCACCACAACACAACGAAGACTGAAGACCATCACAACACAGCGAACACTGTAGACCACCAGAACAGAGCGAAGACTGAAGACCACCACAACACAGCGAAGAATGAAGACCACCACAACACAAGACCATCACAACACAAGACCATCACAACACTAGACCATAACAGCACAAAACCACAATGAACACTAAAGACCACAACAACACAAGACCATCACAACACAAGACCATCACAACACAAGATCACCACAGCATAGCGAAGACTGAGGACCACCACAACCCAGCGAACACTGAAGACCACCACAACACAGCGAACACTGAAGACCACCACAACACAAGACCATCACAACACAAGACCACCACAACACAAGACCATCACAACACAATACCACCACAACACAACGAAGACTGAAGACCACCACAACACAGCAAACACTGAAGACCACCACAACACAGCGAACATTGAAGACCACCACAACACAACGAACACTGAAGACCACTACAACACAGCGAACACCGAAGACCACCACAACACAGCGAACACTGAAGACCACCACAACACAGCGAACACCGAAGACCACCACAACACAGCGAACACTGAAGACCACCACAACACAGCGAACACCGAAGACCACCACAACACAACGGACAATGAAAACCACCACAACACAACGAACACTGAAGACCAACACAACACAGCGAACACCAAAGACCACCACAACACAGCGAACACCGAAGACCACCACAACACAACGAGCAATGAAGACCAAAACAACACAACGAACAATAAAGACCACCACAACACAGTGAACACTGAAAACCACCACAACACAGCGAACACTGAAGACCACCACAACACAACGAACACTAAAGGCCACCACAACACAACGAACACTGAAGACCACCACAACACAAGACCACCACTACACAGCGAACACTGAAGACCAAAACAACACAGCGATCACTGAAGACCACCACAACACAAGACCACCACAACCAAGACCATCACAATACAGCGAACACTGAAGATACCCACAATACAGCGAACACTGAAGACCACCACAACAAAGCGAGCACTAAAGACCACCACAACATTACGGACAATGAAGACCACCACAACACAACGAACACTGAAGACCACCACAACACAGCGAACACCGAAGACCACCACAACACAGCGAACACCGAAGACCACCACAACACAACGGACACTGAAGACCACCACAACACAACGAACACTGAAGAAAACCACAACACAGCGAACACCGAAGACCACCACAACACAACGTACAATGAAGACAAAACAAGACCACCACAACACAAGACCACCACAACACAGCGAACACTGAAGACCACCACAACACAACGAACAATGAAGAGCACCACAACACAGCGAACACTGAAGACCACAACAACACAGTGAACACCGAAGACCACCACAACACACCGAACAATGAAGACCACCACAACACAGCGAACACCGAAGACCACCACAACACAACGAACAATGAAGACCAGCACAACACAGCGAACACTGAAGACCACCACAACACAGCGAACACCGAAGACCACCACAACACAACGGACAATGAAGACTACCACAACACAGTGAACACTGAAGACCACCACAACACAGCGAACACTGAAGACCACCACAACACAACGAACACTGAAGACCACCACAACACAGCGAACACTGAAGACCACCACAACACAACGAACAATGAAGACCAGAACAACACAACGAACACTGGAGACCACCACAACACAACGGACAATGAAGACTACCACAACACAGTGAACACTGAAAACCAACACAACACAGCTAACACTGAAGACCACCACAACACAACGAACACCGAAGACCACCACAACACAGCGAACACCGAAGACCACCACAACATAACGAGAAATGAAGACCAGAACAACACAACGAACAATAAAGACCACCACAACACAGTGAACACTGAAAACCACCACAACACAGCGAACACTGAAGACCACCACAACACAACGAACACTAAAGGCCACCACAACACAACGAACACTGAAGACCACCACAACACAAGACCACCACAACACAGCGAACACTGAAGACCAAAACAACACAGCGATCACTGAAGACCACCACAACCAAGACCATCACAATACAGCGAACACTGAAGACCACCACAACAAAGCGGGCACTAAAGACCACCACAACACAGCGAACACTGAAAACCACAGCAACACAGCGAACACTGAAGACCACAACAAAACAAGTCCACCACAACACAAGACCACCACAACACTGCGAACACTGAAGACCAGCGTAATTTCGCGAACATTGAAGACCACCACAACACAAGACGACACAACACAAGACCACCACAACACATCGAACCCTGAATACCACTACAGCACAACACTACCACAACACAAGACCACCACATCACAGCGAACACGTAAGACCACCACAACACAACACCCTGAAGACCACCACAACACACCAAACACTGAAGACCACCACAACACAGCGAACACTGAAGACCACCACACCGACAAAGAGTAGGAGACTCAGAAAATATTCCCAAACAAATTAATGATCGAAATGATGTTCTTACTAGACACTTTCATGGCGTTGGATACAGTCCCCTGGAAGTATGTAAATAAAATGATTTTGATATTGATGATCTTTTTTAACTTTGGGAAAACCTGATGAATTAGATAACTAAATTTTGATTTTGGAATGGGTTTCCATAATTGGGAAAAAAATCTTCATCTTTTCCATACAACTCATCTACCATATACATTTCAATTTTAAAGAGGGAAAGTAAGGAGTTATTAGCTCACCTGAGCGAAGCTCAAGTGAGCTATTGTCATAGCGCACCGTCCGGCGTCCGTCCGTCCGTCGTCGTCCGTCGTAAACTTTTCACATTTTCGACTTCTTCTCCAGAACGGCTGAACAGATTTTGATGAAACTTGGTAGGTATGAAGTACTCATGGTCCCCTACAAGTGTTGTTGTTTTTCGTCCGGATCTGTCAATAGGTGGCGCCACCACAGCCAAAAGTAGGTCACGGGGGGTACCCTCCTTTGACAAACTTCTTCTTCAGAACCGAAGCATGTATCGACAAACCGAAAGCATCAGGATGATCTAGAGAGATGTCTTAAGAAGTGTTGTTATTTTTGGTTCCACTTCGAAGTCAAACTTTTGACGCGTTTTTGACGTCTTTTCGGACTTAGTCAGAAATGCACATTTTTGCACTATTTCTTTAAATAACTCAATAAGTGTATGATTTTACACATGCACTCATTTACTACATATTTATCATATTTAACTTACTTAATGCTTTGATATGTATTTTATGCTTAAATTTTATTTTTTTGATTTTTTATGAATTTTTTTCTTATGTAAAAGGGAAGGGGGGGGGGGGGTGATTTTCATACATTTTCTGCTTCTTTTCTATAACCACTCTTCAGATTGTCATGACAATTTGTAGGTATGAGGTACTCATGCATGGTACCCTACAAGTGAAAGAATTTTGTCAAGATATCCACTTTTGGATTTTTAAGGAATATTTTTTAAGATTGTACATAGGTATAATGTATGTTTTCCATTTTTAGATCGACCTTTCATCCATAGTTACAGCTGATAATTCAACAAGTGACACATGCTCCAATGTCTTATTGATTGACCTTTTATGTGATATGATTCAATTATTTAAATTCTTTATACTTGTTTAGAATTTTATTTTTAAAGTCGGGAACATAAGCCATTTTTTGCCGTGTAGGATCCAGATCCCAGTTATTTTTCAAGTAGTTTCTTACCAAAAATAGGAGAAAAATTCTCAATTCGCACCGGCTTAAACACATTGACACTACTTTTGAATGTTTAGAAATTTTATTTGAATTACATAGAAAAAAAATGCCGTAAAGATTAAAAGTACACAACTTTTTAAATATTTTTTTCAAAGCCATGCACCTGGTTCCGGACCGGAATTATTCGAATTTTATGATCTGGATCTGAGGACCCATTTTCACATGTATTCTTCCACACATGTAGATGTCTCACACACTTTAAACTATATTCAAAATTTAATTTATTTCATCTATCTAGTAAACAATCACGGGAAGACAATTCAAGATAAACATTGTGTGTATTTTCCACCAATTGTTGAAAATAATAAGAAAATAATCGGAACTATTTGACAGGACAATGACCTAGATAATGACCTGGACAATGATCTAGATAATGACCTAGATATGCATATCTGTATCCTGTACCCGAAGGGGATTCCCCATGTAGTAAGTACTGCGATACATTTCAGGAGATACAGTGCAAACGGAATAGATTTTTATACTTGGAACACTTTCGTAATGGTTATCATTCATGTACTTGGAACACTTGCATGTACTTGTTATCATATATAAAGTTTGCTCGAATTTCCTCCGTCTTAGACTCTCTTAGATGAAGTAATTTACGGACTGATTTCTTGAAGAAACGTCTAATGAGTAATCTCTTCCTCTGGATTTTGAGAATGCATAGGACATTTAATATCTGAAATTCTTGAAAATAGATAATTCAGTTCAGAGTTCCTGAAATCTTCCAATGAAATGTTGGACCACAGAAAGCTGTTATTTTATTAGAGAAAATAAATTATTATTCACAACCTTAAGCCACTGTGTTCGTCATCTTGTATGTATAATATTTCTAAGAGGAACACAGAGGCCTGAGGTTTTGAATAATAAAACATTTTCTCTCATAAAACGACAGGTTCCTGTGTTAAGACATTTGGGAATTTTTATCTGTTCAAATAATAGATACATGATGAGTTTTTATCGGACCAAATAACTTTTTTGTCGGCAAATCCGATGCAACCGATACATTTCATGAACTCTCTCCGCTAACAGACCTATGATGAGGTAAAACAATTAGTTAACAGTAAATAACGATGTCGTAGGTCTGCTAGTTGGACAAGCTTAACAATTTCATGGGCCTTTTAATTTGTTTCAAACTGCGAAACCTAGAGAAACCACTTGGGTTGTTGAACAGCGTATGCTGAAATGCAACGCTCCTTCTCGCCTGTTGAAATATGCATAGGCAAGAAGCGCCGCATTTCAGCATATTTTACTGAAAATTATTTGTTCAAGTGGCTTCACTGGGTCATGAGATTTGATACAACATACACTGCTTTTTTGGAAAACAAACTGGCCCAATTTCTGCACAACTCACTTGAATTGATAAATATTGGATCAAAATGATTTTAACAGTACGTTTCATGTATTTGAGATGAAATCAATACTATTCAAAAGCATAATTCATAGATTTCAGTGAATAAAGACAAAACCGAAAAATCTTTGTTTTTTATGCCCCTGGAATAAAAGATTCGGGAGCATATAGTTTTTGGCCTGTCCGTCTGTCTGTTTGTCTGTCTGTTTTCCGAAAAACTTTGACATTGGGCATAACTTTTGAATGGAAGCTGGTGATAGAGGTTTCATATTTCACATGTGTATTCCTTGTGACAATACCTTTCCATTGATACCAAAATTTTTGACCTCATGACCATAACCTTGACCTTTCACGTACTTCTCAAAAACTTTAACATTGGGCATAACTTTTGAAACGTTAGTGATAGGGCTTTCATATTGTACATGTGTATTCCTTGTGACAAGATCTTTCCATTGATACCAATATTACGCTGACCCTGATCTCTCACATACTTGACAGAAAATGGCGTTTATACTAACAAAGATGCCGCTGGGGGCATTCTCGTTTCACAAACACAGGCTTTATAATTTCTGGCATGCTAGCTATCAATAATGAAAGCTAGGTTTTGTGTTCAATTTTAAATAAACTTAATTTATGAAATCATTTCATTGTTTTATTCTTTTTCTGCTGCACATTAATGTGGAATGTTACAATATGATTTTATTTTTGATGTTGCATAATTGAACTATACTAGCTGGGCATATGACGTTGGACCACTTTATCCGTCTTTTCAAATCATTAAAAAAGTTATTGTTTTGAAATGTGACTATTTTTTTCTTTTTTTGTACTTTTAAAGGTTGTCTGAAAAAAAAAAAACTTCTCTGCATCCGGCAAAAATCTTTTTAGAAAGGTTGTGGGCTAAAATCCTGGTACTGGAGATATCCACTTTCGGATTTTTAAGGAATATTTTTTAAGATTGTACATAGGTATAATGTATGTTTTCCATGCCCAATGGACCCATGGGGAGTGGCTTCAAACCCCGGCGGGACCCCAACAAAAATTTTTTCCCCTTTTTAGCTCACCTGAGCGAAGCTCAAGTGAGCTATTGTCATAGCGCACCGTCCGGCGTCCGTCCGTCCGTCGTCCGGCGTCGTCCGTCGTAAACTTTTCACATTTTCGACTTCTTCTCCAGAACGGCTGAACAGATTTTGATGAAACTTGGTAGGTATGAAGTACTCATGGTCCCCTACAAGTGTTGTTGTTTTTCGTCCGGATCTGTCAACAGGTGGCGCCACCACAGCCAAAAGTAGGTCACGGGGGGTACCCTCCTTTGACAAACTTCTTCTTCAGAACCGAAGCATGTATCGACAAACCGAAAGCATCAGGATGATCTAGAGAGATGTCTTAAGAAGTGTTGTTATTTTTGGTTCCACTTCGAAGTCAAATTTTTGACGCGTTTTTGACGTCTTTTCGGACTTAGTCAGGAATGCACATTTTTGCACTATTTCTTTAAATAACTCAATAAGTGTATGATTTTACACATGCACTCATTTACTACATATTTATCATATTTAACTTACTTAATGCTTTGATATGTATTTTATGCTTAAATTTTATTTTTTTGATTTTTTATGAATTTTTTTCTTATGTAAAAAGGAAGGGGGGGGAGGTGATTTTCATACATTTTCTGCTTCTTTTCTATAACCACTCTTCAGATTGTCATGACAATTTGTAGGTATGAGGTACTCATGCATGGTACCCTACAAGTGAAAGAATTTTGTCAAGATATCCACTTTTGGATTTTTAAGGAATATTTTTTAAGATTGTACATAGGTATAATGTATGTTTTCCATTTTTAGATCGACCTTTCATCCATAGTTACAGCTGATAATTCAACAAGTGACACATGCTCCAATGTCTTATTGATTGACCTTTTATGTGATATGATTCAATTATTTAAATTCTTTATACTTGTTTAGAATTTTATTTTTAAAGTCGGGAACATAAGCCATTTTTTGCCGTGTAGGATCCAGATCCCAGTTATTTTTCAAGTAGTTTCTTACCAAAAATAGGAGAAAAATTCTCAATTCGCACCGGCTTAAACACATTGACACTACTTTTGAATGTTTAGAAATTTTATTTGAATTACATAGAAAAAAAATGCCGTAAAGATTAAAAGTACACAACTTTTTAAATATTTTTTTCAAAGCCATGCACCTGGTTCCGGACCGGAATTATTCGAATTTTATGATCTGGATCTGAGGACCCATTTTCACATGTATTCTTCCACACATGTAGATGTCTCACACACTTTAAACTATATTCAAAATTTAATTTATTTCATCTATCTAGTAAACAATCACGGGAAGACAATTCAAGATAAACATTGTGTGTATTTTCCACCAATTGTTGAAAATAATAAGAAAATAATCGGAACTATTTGACAGGACAATGACCTAGATAATGACCTGGACAATGATCTAGATAATGACCTAGATATGCATATCTGTATCCTGTACCCGAAGGGGATTCCCCATGTAGTAAGTACTGCGATACATTTCAGGAGATACAGTGCAAACGGAATAGATTTTTATACTTGGAACACTTTCGTAATGGTTATCATTCATGTACTTGGAACACTTGCATGTACTTGTTATCATATATAAAGTTTGCTCGAATTTCCTCCGTCTTAGACTCTCTTAGATGAAGTAATTTACGGACTGATTTCTTGAAGAAACGTCTAATGAGTAATCTCTTCCTCTGGATTTTGAGAATGCATAGGACATTTAATATCTGAAATTCTTGAAAATAGATAATTCAGTTCAGAGTTCCTGAAATCTTCCAATGAAATGTTGGACCACAGAAAGCTGTTATTTTATTAGAGAAAATAAATTATTATTCACAACCTTAAGCCACTGTGTTCGTCATCTTGTATGTATAATATTTCTAAGAGGAACACAGAGGCCTGAGGTTTTGAATAATAAAACATTTTCTCTCATAAAACGACAGGTTCCTGTGTTAAGACATTTGGGAATTTTTATCTGTTCAAATAATAGATACATGATGAGTTTTTATCGGACCAAATAACTTTTTTGCCGGCAAATCCGATGCAACCGATACATTTCATGAACTCTCTCCGCTAACAGACCTATGATGAGGTAAAACAATTAGTTAACAGTAAATAACGATGTCGTAGGTCTGCTAGTTGGACAAGCTTAACAATTTCATGGGCCTTTTAATTTGTTTCAAACTGCGAAACCTAGAGAAACCACTTGGGTTGTTGAACAGCGTATGCTGAAATGCAACGCTCCTTCTCGCCTGTTGAAATATGCATAGGCAAGAAGCGCCGCATTTCAGCATATTTTACTGAAAATTATTTGTTCAAGTGGCTTCACTGGGTCATGAGATTTGATACAACATACACTGCTTTTTTGGAAAACAAACTGGCCCAATTTCTGCACAACTCACTTGAATTGATAAATATTGGATCAAAATGATTTTAACAGTACGTTTCATGTATTTGAGATGAAATCAATACTATTCAAAAGCATAATTCATAGATTTCAGTGAATAAAGGCAAAACCGAAAAATCTTTGTTTTTTATGCCCCTGGAATAAAAGATTCGGGAGCATATAGTTTTTGGCCTGTACGTCTGTCTGTTTGTCTGTCTGTTTTCCGAAAAACTTTGACATTGGGCATAACTTTTGAATGGAAGCTGGTGATAGAGGTTTCATATTTCACATGTGTATTCCTTGTGACAATACCTTTCCATTGATACCAAAATTTTTGACCTCATGACCATAACCTTGACCTTTCACGTACTTCTCAAAAACTTTAACATTGGGCATAACTTTTGAAACGTTAGTGATAGGGCTTTCATATTGTACATGTGTATTCCTTGTGACAAGATCTTTCCATTGATACCAATATTACGCTGACCCTGATCTCTCACATACTTGACAGAAAATGGCGTTTATACTAACAAAGATGCCGCTGGGGGCATTCTCGTTTCACAAACACAGGCTTTATAATTTCTGGCATGCTAGCTATCAATAATGAAAGCTAGGTTTTGTATTCAATTTTAAATAAACTTAATTTATGAAATCATTTCATTGTTTTATTCTTTTTCTGCTGCACATTAATGTGGAATGTTACAATATGATTTTATTTTTGATGTTGCATAATTGAACTATACTAGCTGGGCATATGACGTTGGACCACTTTATCCGTCTTTTCAAATCATTAAAAAAGTTATTGTTTTGAAATGTGACTATTTTTTTCTTTTTTTGTACTTTTAAAGGTTGTCTGAAAAAAAAAAAAAAAAACTTCTCTGCATCCGGCAAAAATCTTTTTAGAAAGGTTGTGGGCTAAAATCCTGGTACTGGAGATATCCACTTTTGGATTTTTAAGAAATATTTTTTAAGATTGTACATAGGTATAATGTATGTTTTCCATGCCCAATGGACCCATGGGGAGTGGCTTCAAACCCCGGCGGGACCCCAACAAAAATTTTTTCCCCTTTTTAGCTCA
The DNA here is from genome assembly GCA_028142955.1 of Pinctada fucata. Lineage (NCBI taxonomy): Eukaryota > Metazoa > Mollusca > Bivalvia > Pterioida > Pteriidae > Pinctada > Pinctada fucata. The sequence goes on from AP027109.1 coordinate 13,593,359, forward strand.
CCTGAGCGAAGCTCAAGTGAGCTATTGTCATAGCGCACCGTCCGGCGTCCGTCCGTCCGTCGTCCGGCGTCGTCCGTCGTAAACTTTTCACATTTTCGACTTCTTCTCCAGAACGGCTGAACAGATTTTGATGAAACTTGGTAGGTATGAAGTACTCATAGTCCCCTACAAGTGTTGTTGTTTTTCGTCCGGATCTGTCAACAGGTGGCGCCACCACAGCCAAAAGTAGGTCACGGGGGTACCCTCCTTTGACAAACTTCTTCTTCAGAACCGAAGCATGTATCGACAAACCAAAAGCATCAGAATGATCTAGAGAGATGTCTTAAGAAGTGTTGTTATTTTTGGTTCCACTTCGAAGTCAAATTTTTGACGCGTTTTTGACGTCTTTTCGGACTTAGTCAGAAATGCACATTTTTGCACTATTTCTTTAAATAACTCAATAAGTGTATGATTTTACACACTCATTTACTACATATTTATCATATTTAACTTACTTAATGCTTTGATATGTATTTTATGCTTAAATTTTATGTTTTTGATTTTTTATGATTTTTTTTCTTATGTAAAAAGGAAGGGGGGGGGGGGGGGTGATTTTCATACATTTTCTGCTTCTTTTCTATAACCACTCTTCAGATTGTCATGACAATTTGTAGGTATGAGGTACTCATGCATGGTACCCTACAAATGAAAGAATTTTGTCAAGATATCCACTTTTGGATTTTTAAGGAATATTTTTTAAGATTGTACATAGGTATAATGTATGTTTTCCATGCCCAATGGACCCATGGGGAGTGGCTTCAAACCCCGGCGGGACCCCAACAAAAATTTTTTCCCCTTTTTAGCTCACCTGAGCGAAGCTCAAGTGAGCTATTGTCATAGCGCACCGTCCGGCGTCCGTCCGTCCGTCGTCCGGCGTCGTCCGTCGTAAACTTTTCACATTTTCGACTTCTTCTCCAGAACGGCTGAACAGATTTTGATGAAACTTGGTAGGTATGAAGTACTCATGGTCCCCTACAAGTGTTGTTGTTTTTCGTCCGGATCTGTCAACAGGTGGCGCCACCACAGCCAAAAGTAGGTCACGGGGGGTACCCTCCTTTGACAAACTTCTTCTTCAGAACCGAAGCATGTATCGACAAACCGAAAGCATCAGGATGATCTAGAGAGATGTCTTAAGAAGTGTTGTTATTTTTGGTTCCACTTCGAAGTCAAATTTTTGACGCGTTTTTGACGTCTTTTCGGACTTAGTCAGGAATGCACATTTTTGCACTATTTCTTTAAATAACTCAATAAGTGTATGATTTTACACACTCATTTACTACATATTTATCATATTTAACTTACTTAATGCTTTGATATGTATTTTATGCTTAAATTTTATTTTTTTGATTTTTTATGAATTTTTTTCTTATGTAAAAAGGAAGGGGGGGGGGTGATTTTCATACATTTTCTGCTTCTTTTCTATAACCACTCTTCAGATTGTCATGACAATTTGTAGGTATGAGGTACTCATGCATGGTACCATACAAGTGAAAGAATTTTGTCAAGATATCCACTTTTGGATTTTTAAGGAATATTTTTTAAGATTGTACATAGGTATAATGTATGTTTTCCATTTTTAGATCGACCTTTAATCCATAGTTACAGCTGATAATTCAACAAGTGACACATGCTCCAATGTCTTATTGATTGACCTTTTATGTGATATGATTCAATTATTTAAATTCTTTATACTTTGTTAGAATCTTATTTTTAAAGTCGGGAACATAAGCCATTTTTTGCCGTGTAGGATCCAGATCCCAGTTATTTTTCAAGTAGTTACTTACCAAAAATAGGAGAAAAATTCTCAATTCGCACCGGCATAAACACATTGACACTACTTTTGAATGTTTAGAAATTTTATTTGAATTACATAGAAAAAATGCCGTAAAGATTAAAAGTACACAACTTTTTAAATATTTTTTTCAAAGCCATGCACCTGGTTCCGGACCGGAATTATTCGAATTTTATGATCTGGATCTGAGGACCCATTTTCACATGTATTCTTCCACACATGTAGATGTCTCACACACTTTAAACTATATTCAAAATTTAATTTATTTCATCTATCTAGTAAACAATCACGGGAAGACAATTCAAGATAAAGATTGTGTGTATTTTCCACCAATTGTTGAAAATAATAAGAAAATAATCGGAACTATTTGACAGGACAATGACCTAGATAATGACCTGGACAATGATCTAGATAATGACCTAGATATGCATATCTGTATCCTGTACCCGAAGGGGATTCCCCATGTAGTAAGTACTGCGATACATTTCAGGAGATACAGTGCAAACGGAATAGATTTTTATACTTGGAACACTTTCGTAATGGTTATCATTCATGTACTTGGAACACTTGCATGTACTTGTTATCATATATAAAGTTTGCTCGAATTTCCTCCGTCTTAGACTCTCTTAGATGAAGTAATTTACGGACTGATTTCTTGAAGAAACGTCTAATGAGTAATCTCTTCCTCTGGATTTTGAGAATGCATAGGACATTTAATATCTGAAATTCTTGAAAATAGATAATTCAGTTCAGAGTTCCTGAAATCTTCCAATGAAATGTTGGACCACAGAACGCTGTTATTTTATTAGAGAAAATAAATTATTATTCACAACCTTAAGCCACTGTGTTCGTCATCTTGTATGTATAATATTTCTAAGAGGAACACAGAGGCCTGAGGTTTTGAATAATAAAACATTTTCTCTCATAAAACGACAGGTTCCTGTGTTAAGACATTTGGGAATTTTTATCTGTTCAAATAATAGATGCATGATGAGTTTTTATCGGACCAAATAACTTTTTTGTCGGCAAATCCGATGCAACCGATACGTTTCATGAACTCTCTCCGCTAACAGACCTATGATGAGGTAAAACAATTAGTTAACAGTAAATAACGATGTCGTAGGTCTGCTAGTTGGACAAGCTTAACAATTTCATGGGCCTTTTAATTTGTTTCAAACTGCGAAACCTAGAGAAACCACTTGGGTTGTTGAACAGCGTATGCTGAAATGCAACGCTCCTTCTCGCCTGTTGAAATATGCATAGGCAAGAAGCGCCGCATTTCAGCATATTTTACTGAAAATTATTTGTTCAAGTGGCTTCACTGGGTCATGAGATTTGATACAACATACAACGTGCATGTCTGGTCCATGTTGCTAATTTACCTGTTCTTAAATGATGCTATTCAATATGAAGACGTTTACATAAATACACTGCTTTTTTGGAAAACAAACTGGCCCAATTTCTGCACAACTCACTTGAATTGATAAATATTGGATCAAAATGATTTTAACAGTACGTTTCATGTATTTGAGATGAAATCAATACTATTCAAAAGCATAATTCATAGATTTCAGTGAATAAAGGCAAAACCGAAAAATCTTTGTTTTTTATGCCCCTGGAATAAAAGATTCGGGAGCATATAGTTTTTGGCCTGTCCGTCTGTCTGTTTGTCTGTCTGTTTTCCGAAAAACTTTGACATTGGGCATAACTTTTGAATGGAAGCTGGTGATAGAGGTTTCATATTTCACATGTGTATTCCTTGTGACAATACCTTTCCATTGATACCAAAATTTTTGACCTCATGACCATAACCTTGACCTTTCACGTACTTCTCAAAAACTTTAACATTGGGCATAACTTTTGAAACGTTAGTGATAGGGCTTTCATATTGTACATGTGTATTCTTTGTGACAAGATCTTTCCATTGATACCAATATTACGCTGACCCTGATCTCTCACATACTTGACAGAAAATGGCGTTTATACTAACAAAGATGCCGCTGGGGGCATTCTCGTTTCACAAACACAGGCTTTATAATTTCTGGCATGCTAGCTATCAATAATGAAAGCTAGGTTTTGTGTTCAATTTTAAATAAACTTAATTTATGAAATCATTTCATTGTTTTATTCTTTTTCTGCTGCACATTAATGTGGAATGTTACAATATGATTTTATTTTTGATGTTGCATAATTGAACTATACTAGCTGGGCATATGACGTTGGACCACTTTATCCGTCGTTTCAAATCAGTAAAAAAGTTATTGTTTTGAAATGTGACTATTTTTTTCTTTTTTGTACTTTTAAAGGTTGTCTGAAAAAAAAAACTTCTCTGCATCCGGCAAAAATCTTTTTAGAAAGGTTGTGGGCTAAAATCCTGGTACTGGAGATATCCACTTTTGGATTTTTAAGGAATATTTTTTAAGATTGTACATAGGTATAATGTATGTTTTCCATGCCCAATGGACCCATGGGGAGTGGCTTCAAACCCCGGCGGGACCCCAACAAAAATTTTTTCCCCTTTTTAGCTCACCTGAGCGAAGCTCAAGTGAGCTATTGTCATAGCGCACCGTCCGGCGTCCGTCCGTCCGTCGTCCGGCGTCGTCCGTCGTAAACTTTTCACATTTTCGACTTCTTCTCCAGAACGGCTGAACAGATTTTGATGAAACTTGGTAGGTATGAAGTACTCATGGTCCTCTACAAGTGTTGTTGTTTTTCGTCCGGATCTGTCAACAGGTGGCGCCACCACAGCCAAAAGTAGGTCACGGGGGTACCCTCCTTTGACAAACTTCTTCTTCAGAACCGAAGCATGTATCGACAAACCGAAAGCATCAGGATGATCTAGAGAGATGTCTTAAGAAGTGTTGTTATTTTTGGTTCCACTTCGAAGTCAAATTTTTGACGCGTTTTTGACGTCTTTTCGGACTTAGTCAGGAATGCACATTTTTGCACTATTTCTTTAAATAACTCAATAAGTGTATGATTTTACACACTCATTTACTACATATTTATCATATTTAACTTACTTAATGCTTTGATATGTATTTTATGCTTAAATTTTATTTTTTTGATTTTTTATGAATTTTTTTCTTATGTAAAAAGGAAGGGGGGGGGGGGTGATTTTCATACATTTTCTGCTTCTTTTCTATAACCACTCTTCAGATTGTCATGACAATTTGTAGGTATGAGGTACTCATGCATGGTACCATACAAGTGAAAGAATTTTGTCAAGATATCCACTTTTGGATTTTTAAGGAATATTTTTTAAGATTGTACATAGGTATAATGTATGTTTTCCATTTTTAGATCGACCTTTAATCCATAGTTACAGCTGATAATTCAACAAGTGACACATGCTCCAATGTCTTATTGATTGACCTTTTATGTGATATGATTCAATTATTTAAATTCTTTATACTTTGTTAGAATCTTATTTTTAAAGTCGGGAACATAAGCCATTTTTTGCCGTGTAGGATCCAGATCCCAGTTATTTTTCAAGTAGTTTCTTACCAAAAATAGGAGAAAAATTCTCAATTCGCACCGGCATAAACACATTGACACTACTTTTGAATGTTTAGAAATTTTATTTGAATTACATAGAAAAAATGCCGTAAAGATTAAAAGTACACAACTTTTTAAATATTTTTTTCAAAGCCATGCACCTGGTTCCGGACCGGAATTATTCGAATTTTATGATCTGGATCTGAGGACCCATTTTCACATGTATTCTTCCACACATGTAGATGTCTCACACACTTTAAACTATATTCAAAATTTAATTTATTTCATCTATCTAGTAAACAATCACGGGAAGACAATTCAAGATAAACATTGTGTGTATTTTCCACCAATTGTTGAAAATAATAAGAAAATAATCGGAACTATTTGACAGGACAATGACCTAGATAATGACCTGGACAATGATCTAGATAATGACCTAGATATGCATATCTGTATCCTGTACCCGAAGGGGATTCCCCATGTAGTAAGTACTGCGATACATTTCAGGAGATACAGTGCAAACGGAATAGATTTTCATACTTGGAACACTTTCGTAATGGTTATCATTCATGTACTTGGAACACTTGCATGTACTTGTTATCATATATAAAGTTTGCTCGAATTTCCTCCGTCTTAGACTCTCTTAGATGAAGTAATTTACGGACTGATTTCTTGAAGAAACGTCTAATGAGTAATCTCTTCCTCTGGATTTTGAGAATGCATAGGACATTTAATATCTGAAATTCTTGAAAATAGATAATTCAGTTCAGAGTTCCTGAAATCTTCCAATGAAATGTTGGACCACAGAACGCTGTTATTTTATTAGAGAAAATAAATTATTATTCACAACCTTAAGCCACTGTGTTCGTCATCTTGTATGTATAATATTTCTAAGAGGAACACAGAGGCCTGAGGTTTTGAATAATAAAACATTTTCTCTCATAAAACGACAGGTTCCTGTGTTAAGACATTTGGGAATTTTTATCTGTTCAAATAATAGATGCATGATGAGTTTTTATCGGACCAAATAACTTTTTTGTCGGCAAATCCGATGCAACCGATACATTTCATGAACTCTCTCCGCTAACAGACCTATGATGAGGTAAAACAATTAGTTAACAGTAAATAACGATGTCGTAGGTCTGCTAGTTGGACAAGCTTAACAATTTCATGGGCCTTTTAATTTGTTTCAAACTGCGAAACCTAGAGAAACCACTTGGGTTGTTGAACAGCGTATGCTGAAATGCAACGCTCCTTCTCGCCTGTTGAAATATGCATAGGCAAGAAGCGCCGCATTTCAGCATATTTTACTGAAAATTATTTGTTCAAGTGGCTTCACTGGGTCATGAGATTTGATACAACATACAACGTGCATGTCTGGTCCATGTTGCTAATTTACCTGTTCTTAAATGATGCTATTCAATATGAAGACGTTTACATACATACACTGCTTTTTTGGAAAACAAACTGGCCCAATTTCTGCACAACTCACTTGAATTGATAAATATTGGATCAAAATGATTTTAACAGTACGTTTCATGTATTTGAGATGAAATCAATACTATTCAAAAGCATAATTCATAGATTTCAGTGAATAAAGGCAAAACCGAAAAATCTTTGTTTTTTATGCCCCTGGAATAAAAGATTCGGGAGCATATAGTTTTTGGCCTGTCCGTCTGTCTGTTTGTCTGTCTGTTTTCCGAAAAACTTTGACATTGGGCATAACTTTTGAATGGAAGCTGGTGATAGAGGTTTCATATTTCACATGTGTATTCCTTGTGACAATACCTTTCCATTGATACCAAAATTTTTGACCTCATGACCATAACCTTGACCTTTCACGTACTTCTCAAAAACTTTAACATTGGGCATAACTTTTGAAACGTTAGTGATAGGGCTTTCATATTGTACATGTGTATTCTTTGTGACAAGATCTTTCCATTGATACCAATATTACGCTGACCCTGATCTCTCACATACTTGACAGAAAATGGCGTTTATACTAACAAAGATGCCGCTGGGGGCATTCTCGTTTCACAAACACAGGCTTTATAATTTCTGGCATGCTAGCTATCAATAATGAAAGCTAGGTTTTGTGTTCAATTTTAAATAAACTTAATTTATGAAATCATTTCATTGTTTTATTCTTTTTCTGCTGCACATTAATGTGGAATGTTACAATATGATTTTATTTTTGATGTTGCATAATTGAACTATACTAGCTGGGCATATGACGTTGGACCACTTTATCCGTCGTTTCAAATCAGTAAAAAAGTTATTGTTTTGAAATGTGACTATTTTTTTCTTTTTTGTACTTTTAAAGGTTGTCTGAAAAAAAAAACTTCTCTGCATCCGGCAAAAATCTTTTTAGAAAGGTTGTGGGCTAAAATCCTGGTACTGGAGATATCCACTTTTGGATTTTTAAGGAATATTTTTTAAGATTGTACATAGGTATAATGTATGTTTTCCATGCCCAATGGACCCATGGGGAGTGGCTTCAAACCCCGGCGGGACCCCAACAAAAATTTTTTCCCCTTTTTAGCTCACCTGAGCGAAGCTCAAGTGAGCTATTGTCATAGCGCACCGTCCGGCGTCCGTCCGTCCGTCGTCCGGCGTCGTCCGTCGTAAACTTTTCACATTTTCGACTTCTTCTCCAGAACGGCTGAACAGATTTTGATGAAACTTGGTAGGTATGAAGTACTCATGGTCCTCTACAAGTGTTGTTGTTTTTCGTCCGGATCTGTCAACAGGTGGCGCCACCACAGCCAAAAGTAGGTCACGGGGGTACCCTCCTTTGACAAACTTCTTCTTCAGAACCGAAGCATGTATCGACAAACCGAAAGCATCAGGATGATCTAGAGAGATGTCTTAAGAAGTGTTGTTATTTTTGGTTCCACTTCGAAGTCAAATTTTTGACGCGTTTTTGACGTCTTTTCGGACTTAGTCAGGAATGCACATTTTTGCACTATTTCTTTAAATAACTCAATAAGTGTATGATTTTACACACTCATTTACTACATATTTATCATATTTAACTTACTTAATGCTTTGATATGTATTTTATGCTTAAATTTTATTTTTTTGATTTTTTATGAATTTTTTTCTTATGTAAAAAGGAAGGGGGGGGGGTGATTTTCATACATTTTCTGCTTCTTTTCTATAACCACTCTTCAGATTGTCATGACAATTTGTAGGTATGAGGTACTCATGCATGGTACCCTACAAGTGAAAGAATTTTGTCAAGATATCCACTTTTGGATTTTTAAGGAATATTTTTTAAGATTGTACATAGGTATAATGTATGTTTTCCATTTTTAGATCGACCATTCATCCATAGTTACAGCTGATAATTCAACAAGTGACACATGCTCCAATGTCTTATTGATTGACCTTTTATGTGATATGATTCAATTATTTAAATTCTTTATACTTTGTTAGAATTTTATTTTTAAAGTCGGGAACATAAGCCATTTTTTTGCCGTGTAGGATCCAGATCCCAGTTATTTTTCAAGTAGTTTCTTACCAAAAATAGGAGAAAAATTCTCAATTCGCACCGGCTTAAACACATTGACACTACTTTTGAATGTTTAGAAATTTTATTTGAATTACATAGAAAAAATGCCGTAAAGATTAAAAGTACACAACTTTTTAAATATTTTTTTCAAAGCCATGCACCTGGTTCCGGACCGGAATTATTCGAATTTTATGATCTGGATCTGAGGACCCATTTTCACATGTATTCTTCCACACATGTAGATGTCTCACACACTTTAAACTATATTCAAAATTTAATTTATTTCATCTATCTAGTAAACAATCACGGGAAGACAATTCAAGATAAACATTGTGTGTATTTTCCACCAATTGTTGAAAATAATAAGAGAATAATCGGAACTATTTGACAGGACAATGACCTAGATAATGACCTGGACAATGATCTAGATAATGACCTAGATATGCATATCTGTATCCTGTACCCGAAGGGGATTCCCCATGTAGTAAGTACTGCGATACATTTCAGGAGATACAGTGCAAACGGAATAGATTTTTATACTTGGAACACTTTCGTAATGGTTATCATTCATGTACTTGGAACACTTGCATGTACTTGTTATCATATATAAAGTTTGCTCGAATTTCCTCCGTCTTAGACTCTCTTAGATGAAGTAATTTACGGACTGATTTCTTGAAGAAACGTCTAATGAAAAATCTCTTCCTCTGGATTTTGAGAATGCATAGGACATTTAATATCTGAAATTCTTGAAAATAGATAATTCAGTTCAGAGTTCCTGAAATCCTGAAATGTTCCAATGAAATGTTGGACCACAGAAAGCTGTTATTTTATTAGAGAAAATAAATTATTATTCACAACCTTAAGCCACTGTGTTCGTCATCTTGTATGTATAATATTTCTAAGAGGAACACAGAGGCCTGAGGTTTTGAATAATAAAACATTTTCTCTCATAAAACGACAGGTTCCTGTGTTAAGACATTTGGGAATTTTTATCTGTTCAAATAATAGATACATGATGAGTTTTTATCGGACCAAATAACTTTTTTGTCGGCAAATCCGATGCAACCGATACATTTCATGAACTCTCTCCGCTAACAGACCTATGATGAGGTAAAACAATTAGTTAACAGTAAATAACGATGTCGTAGGTCTGCTAGTTGGACAAGCTTAACACTTTCATGGGCCTTTTAATTTGTTTCAAACTGCGAAACCTAGAGAAACCACTTGGGTTGTTGAACAGCGTATGCTGAAATGCAACGCTCCTTCTCGCCTGTTGAAATATGCATAGGCAAGAAGCGCCGCATTTCAGCATATTTTACTGAAAATTATTTGTTCAAGTGGCTTCACTGGGTCATGAGATTTGATACAACATACACTGCTTTTTTGGAAAACAAACTGGCCCAATTTCTGCACAACTCACTTGAATTGATAAATATTGGATCAAAATGATTTTAACAGTACGTTTCATGTATTTGAGATGAAATCAATACTATTCAAAAGCATAATTCATAGATTTCAGTGAATAAAGGCAAAACCGAAAAATCTTTGTTTTTTATGCCCCTGGAATAAAAGATTCGGGAGCATATAGTTTTTGGCCTGTACGTCTGTCTGTTTGTCTGTCTGTTTTCCGAAAAACTTTGACATTGGGCATAACTTTTGAATGGAAGCTGGTGATAGAGGTTTCATATTTCACATGTGTATTCCTTGTGACAATACCTTTCCATTGATACCAAAATTTTTGACCTCATGACCATAACCTTGACCTTTCACGTACTTCTCAAAAACTTTAACATTGGGCATAACTTTTGAAACGTTAGTGATAGGGCTTTCATATTGTACATGCGTATTCCTTGTGACAAGATCTTTCCATTGATACCAATATTACGCTGACCCTGATCTCTCACATACTTGACAGAAAATGGCGTTTATACTAACAAAGATGCCGCTGGGGGCATTCTCGTTTCACAAACACAGGCTTTATAATTTCTGGCATGCTAGCTATCAATAATGAAAGCTAGGTTTTGTGTTCAATTTTAAATAAACTTAATTTATGAAATCATTTCATTGTTTTATTCTTTTTCTGCTGCACATTAATGTGGAATGTTACAATATGATTTTATTTTTGATGTTGCATAATTGAACTATACTAGCTGGGCATATGACGTTGGACCACTTTATCCGTCGTTTCAAATCAGTAAAAAAGTTATTGTTTTGAAATGTGACTATTTTTTTCTTTTTTGTACTTTTAAAGGTTGTCTGAAAAAAAAAACTTCTCTGCATCCGGCAAAAATCTTTTTAGAAAGGTTGTGGGCTAAAATCCTGGTACTGGAGATATCCACTTTTGGATTTTTAAGAAATATTTTTTAAGATTGTACATAGGTATAATGTATGTTTTCCATGCCCAATGGACCCATGGGGAGTGGCTTCAAACCCCGGCGGGACCCCAACAAAAATTTTTTCCCCTTTTTAGCTCACCTGAGCGAAGCTCAAGTGAGCTATTGTCATAGCGCACCGTCCGGCGTCCGTCCGTCCGTCGTCCGGCGTCGTCCGTCGTAAACTTTTCACATTTTCGACTTCTTCTCCAGAACGGCTGAACAGATTTTGATGAAACTTGGTAGGTATGAAGTACTCATAGTCCCCTACAAGTGTTGTTGTTTTTCGTCCGGATCTGTCAACAGGTGGCGCCACCACAGCCAAAAGTAGGTCACGGGGGTACCCTCCTTTGACAAACTTCTTCTTCAGAACCGAAGCATGTATCGACAAACCAAAAGCATCAGAATGATCTAGAGAGATGTCTTAAGAAGTGTTGTTATTTTTGGTTCCACTTCGAAGTCAAATTTTTGACGCGTTTTTGACGTCTTTTCGGACTTAGTCAGAAATGCACATTTTTGCACTATTTCTTTAAATAACTCAATAAGTGTATGATTTTACACACTCATTTACTACATATTTATCATATTTAACTTACTTAATGCTTTGATATGTATTTTATGCTTAAATTTTATGTTTCTGATTTTTTATGATTTTTTTTCTTATGTAAAAAGGAAGGGGGGGGGGGGGGTGATTTTCATACATTTTCTGCTTCTTTTCTATAACCACTCTTCAGATTGTCATGACAATTTGTAGGTATGAGGTACTCATGCATGGTACCCTACAAATGAAAGAATTTTGTCAAGATATCCACTTTTGGATTTTTAAGGAATATTTTTTAAGATTGTACATAGGTATAATGTATGTTTTCCATGCCCAATGGACCCATGGGGAGTGGCTTCAAACCCCGGCGGGACCCCAACAAAAATTTTTTCCCCTTTTTAGCTCACCTGAGCGAAGCTCAAGTGAGCTATTGTCATAGCGCACCGTCCGGCGTCCGTCCGTCCGTCGTCCGGCGTCGTCCGTCGTAAACTTTTCACATTTTCGACTTCTTCTCCAGAACGGCTGAACAGATTTTGATGAAACTTGGTAGGTATGAAGTACTCATGGTCCCCTACAAGTGTTGTTGTTTTTCGTCCGGATCTGTCAACAGGTGGCGCCACCACAGCCAAAAGTAGGTCACGGGGGGTACCCTCCTTTGACAAACTTCTTCTTCAGAACCGAAGCATGTATCGACAAACCGAAAGCATCAGGATGATCTAGAGAGATGTCTTAAGAAGTGTTGTTATTTTTGGTTCCACTTCGAAGTCAAATTTTTGACGCGTTTTTGACGTCTTTTCGGACTTAGTCAGAAATGCACATTTTTGCACTTTTTCTTTAAATAACTCAATAAGTGTATGATTTTACACACTCATTTACTACATATTTATCATATTTAACTTACTTAATGCTTTGATATGTATTTTATGCTTAAATTTTATTTTTTTGGATTTTTTATGAATTTTTTTCTTATGTAAAAAGGAAGGGGGGGGGGGGGTGATTTTCATACATTTTCTGCTTCTTTTCTATAACCACTCTTCAGATTGTCATGACAATTTGTAGGTATGAGGTACTCATGCATGGTACCCTACAAGTGAAAGAATTTTGTCAAGATATCCACTTTTGGATTTTTAAGGAATATTTTTTAAGATTGTACATAGGTATAATGTATGTTTTCCATTTTTAGATCGACCTTTCATCCATAGTTACAGCTGATAATTCAACAAGTGACACATGCTCCAATGTCTTATTGATTGACCTTTTATGTAATATGATTCAATTATTTAAATTCTTTATACTTGTTTAGAATTTTATTTTTAAAGTCGGGAACATAAGCCATTTTTTGCCGTGTAGGATCCAGATCCCAGTTATTTTTCAAGTAGTTTCTTACCAAAAATAGGAGAAAAATTCTCAATTCGCACCGGCTTAAACACATTGACACTACTTTTGAATGTTTAGAAATTTTATTTGAATTACATAGAAAAAAATGCCGTAAAGATTAAAAGTACACAACTTTTTAAATATTTTTTTCAAAGCCATGCACCTGGTTCCGGACCGGAATTATTCGAATTTTATGATCTGGATCTGAGGACCCATTTTCACATGTATTCTTCCACACATGTAGATGTCTCACATACTTTAAACTATATTCAAAATTTTATTTCATCTATCTAGTAAACAATCACGGGAAGACAATTCAAGATAAACATTGTGTGTATTTTCCACCAATTGTTGAAAATAATAAGAAAATAATCGGAACTATTTGACAGGACAATGACCTATATAATGACCTGGACAATGATCTAGATAATGACCTAGATATGCATATCTGTATCCTGTACCCGAAGGGGATTCCCCATGTAGTAAGTACTGCGATACATTTCAGGAGATACAGTGCAAACGGAATAGATTTTTATACTTGGAACACTTTCGTAATGGTTATCATTCATGTACTTGGAACACTTGCATGTACTTGTTATCATATATAAAGTTTGCTCGAATTTCCTCCGTCTTAGACTCTTTTAGATGAAGTAAGGAGCTGTTAAGATAAGGCGTAAAATCAGCCCTGAAAAGTGGAATTTTGAAAATTTAGATTTCAAGAACCTTTTTCGGTAAAATGTATACCTATACGGCATCCCATCAGAATATGAAGTTATTTTTCATCTGTTTTGCATAATATTGCTAATTTTTAGGTCAAAACTTATCTTTTTCTCATAGAAATCAATAGAAAACGGAAAAGTTTTATTGAACATTGTTCCCCCCGGATATACAGAAAGCCACTTTTACTGGAGATGTGTATCCATAATACAAATTTTTTGGCAAAGTGGGATTCTGTATCTCCGGGGGGAACACTACCCCAGAGACGAAAAACTAAAAATGGAAAGGGGGGTGCATTTTATAAGAATCGATCTTTTTGACCATTAAATATAGCACATTTGACTATTTTTCCTCTTTAATCCATCAAACATTGTGTACTCAATATGATTGAATGAAAGATACAAGAATTAGAAACGAAATAAGCAAGAGTGATGTTCATTTCTCCGTCAATGTGTATTTCGCGCTAAAAGGCTTACATTGTAGCCATTGAATGAAGAATAAGACCGTATTTTAAGTTCCGGATTTCATTATTTACCGATTTAAGGAGGTAGAACGTTCGAAATCTATTTCTGATACACAATGTAGACATATTTGATGTCTTTTAGCTGATATTTATCCATTTTAGATAAAATATTCAAAAATATATATGTTTTTTGTCGATATTATCGGATTTTCTATCCGAGCACCCCTACCTCTTTCGACCTTAATTTTACAACCTTAAGAGTTCCTTAACATAATGTAAAACATGTAAAAGGTCTGCAAATACATTATATTTCAATAATGATTTATGTTTTTCTATGTACGATTTGCCATGCGGAAGAAATAAGTCACGAGATTCAGGGCTAAATACGGCCTTTATCTTAACAGCTCCTTTAAGGACTGATTTCTTGAAGAAACGTCTAATGAGTAATCTCTTCCTCTGGATTTTGAGAATGCATAGGACATTTAATATCTGAAATTCTTGAAAATAGATAATTCAGTTCAGAGTTCCTGAAATCTTCCAATGAAATGTTGGACCACAGAAAGCTGTTATTTTATTAGAGAAAATAAATTATTATTCACAACCTTAAGCCACTGTGTTCGTCATCTTGTATGTATAATATTTCTAAGAGGAACACAGAGGCGTGAGGTTTTGAATAATAAAACATTTTCTCTCATAAAACGACAGGTTCCTGTGTTAAGACATTTGGGAATTTTTATCTGTTCAAATAATAGATACATGATGAGTTTTTATCGGACCAAATAACTTTTTTGTCGGCAAATCCGATGCAACCGATACATTTCATGAACTCTCTCCGCTAACAGACCTATGATGAGGTAAAACAATTAGTTAACAGTAAATAACGATGTCGTAGGTCTGCTAGTTGGACAAGCTTAACAATTTCATGGGCCTTTTAATTTGTTTCAAACTGCGAAACCTAGAGAAACCACTTGGGTTGTTGAACAGCGTATGCTGAAATGCAACGCTCCTTCTCGCCTGTTGAAATATGCATAGGCAAGAAGCGCCGCATTTCAGCATATTTTACTGAAAATTATTTGTTCAAGTGGCTTCACTGGGTCATGAGATTTGATACAACATACACTGCTTTTTTGGAAAACAAACTGGCCCAATTTCTGCACAACTCACTTGAATTGATAAATATTGGATCAAAATGATTTTAACAGTATACGCTTCATGTATTTGAGATGAAATCAATACTATTCAAAAGCATAATTCATAGATTTCAGTGAATAAAGGCAAAACCGAAAAATCTTTGTTTTTTATGCCCCTGGAATAAAAGATTCGGGAGCATATAGTTTTTGGCCTGTCCGTCTGTCTGTTTGTCTGTCTGTTTTCCGAAAAACTTTGACATTGGGCATAACTTTTGAATGGAAGCTGGTGATAGAGGTTTCATATTTCACATGTGTATTCCTTGTGACAATACCTTTCCATTGATACCAAAAATTTTGACCTCATGACCATAACCTTGACCTTTCACGTACTTCTCAAAAACTTTAACATTGGGCATAACTTTTGAAACGTTAGTGATAGGGCTTTCATATTGTACATGTGTATTCCTTGTGACAAGATCTTTCCATTGATACCAATATTACGCTGACCCTGATCTCTCACATACTTGACAGAAAATGGCGTTTATACTAACAAAGATGCCGCTGGGGGCATTCTCGTTTCACAAACACAGGCTTTATAATTTCTGGCATGCTAGCTATCAATAATGAAAGCTAGGTTTTGTGTTCAATTTTAAATAAACTTAATTTATGAAATCATTTCATTGTTTTATTCTTTTTCTGCTGCACATTAATGTGGAATGTTACAATATGATTTCATTTTTGATGTTGCATAATTGAACTATACTAGCTGGGCATATGACGTTGGACCACTTTATCCGTCTTTTCAAATCAGTAAAAAAGTTATTGTTTTGAAATGTGACTATTTTTTTCTTTTTTGTACTTTTAAAGGTTGTCTGAAAAAAAAAAAAAACTTCTCTGCATCCGGCAAAAATCTTTTTAGAAAGGTTGTGGGCTAAAATCCTGGTACTGGAGATATCCACTTTTGGATTTTTAAGGAATATTTTTTAAGATTGTACATAGGTATAATGTATGTTTTCCATGCCCAATGGACCCATGGGGAGTGGCTTCAAACCCCGGCGGGACCCCAACAAAAATTTTTTCCCCTTTTTAGCTCACCTGAGCGAAGCTCAAGTGAGCTATTGTCATAGCGCACCGTCCGGCGTCCGTCCGTCCGTCGTCCGGCGTCGTCCGTCGTAAACTTTTCACATTTTCGACTTCTTCTCCAGAACGGCTGAACAGATTTTGATGAAACTTGGTAGGTATGAAGTACTCATGGTCCCCTACAAGTGTTGTTGTTTTTCGTCCGGATCTGTCAACAGGTGGCGCCACCACAGCCAAAAGTAGGTCACGGGGGGTACCCTCCTTTGACAAACTTCTTCTTCAGAACCGAAGCATGTATCGACAAACCGAAAGCATCAGGATGATCTAGAGAGATGTCTTAAGAAGTGTTGTTATTTTTGGTTCCACTTCGAAGTCAAATTTTTGACGCGTTTTTGACGTCTTTTCGGACTTAGTCAGAAATGCACATTTTTGCACTATTTCTTTAAATAACTCAATAAGTGTATGATTTTACACACTCATTTACTACATATTTATCATATTTAACTTACTTAATGCTTTGATATGTATTTTATGCTTAAATTTTATTTTTTTGATTTTTTATGAATTTTTTTCTTATGTAAAAAGGAAGGGGGGGGGTGATTTTCATACATTTTCTGCTTCTTTTCTATAACCACTCTTCAGATTGTCATGACAATTTGTAGGTATGAGGTACTCATGCATGGTACCCTACAAGTGAAAGAATTTTGTCAAGATATCCACTTTTGGATTTTTAAGGAATATTTTTTAAGATTGTACATAGGTATAATGTATGTTTTCCATTTTTAGATCGACCTTTCATCCATAGTTACAGCTGATAATTCAACAAGTGACACATGCTCCAATGTCTTATTGATTGACCTTTTATGTGATATGATTCAATTATTTAAATTCTTTATACTTGTTTAGAATTTTATTTTTAAAGTCGGGAACATAAGCCATTTTTTGCCGTGTAGGATCCAGATCCCAGTTATTTTTCAAGTAGTTTCTTACCAAAAATAGGAGAAAAATTCTCAATTCGCACCGGCTTAAACACATTGACACTACTTTTGAATGTTTAGAAATTTTATTTGAATTACATAGAAAAAAATGCCGTAAAGATTAAAAGTACACAACTTTTTAAATATTTTTTTTCAAAGCCATGCACCTGGTTCCGGACCGGAATTATTCGAATTTTATGATCTGGATCTGAGGACCCATTTTCACATGTATTCTTCCACACATGTAGATGTCTCACATACTTTAAACTATATTCAAAATTTTATTTCATCTATCTAGTAAACAATCACGGGAAGACAATTCAAGATAAACATTGTGTGTATTTTCCACCAATTGTTGAAAATAATAAGAAAATAATCGGAACTATTTGACAGGACAATGACCTAGATAATGTCCTGGACAATGATCTAGATAATGACCTAGATATGCATATCTGTATCCTGTACCCGAAGGGGATTCCCCATGTAGTAAGTACTGCGATACATTTCAGGAGATACAGTGCAAACGGAATAGATTTTTATACTTGGAACACTTTCGTAATGGTTATCATTCATGTACTTGGAACACTTGCATGTACTTGTTATCATATATAAAGTTTGCTCGAATTTCCTCCGTCTTAGACTCTCTTAGATGAAGTAATTTACGGACTGATTTCTTGAAGAAACGTCTAATGAGTAATCTCTTCCTCTGGATTTTGAGAATGCATAGGACATTTAATATCTGAAATTCTTGAAAATAGATAATTCAGTTCAGAGTTCCTGAAATCTTCCAATGAAATGTTGGACCACAGAAAGCTGTTATTTTATTAGAGAAAATAAATTATTATTCACAACCTTAAGCCACTGTGTTCGTCAGCTTGTATGTATAATATTTCTAAGAGGAACACAGAGGCCTGGGGTTTTGAATAATAAAACATTTTCTCTCATAAAACGACAGGTTCCTGTGTTAAGACATTTGGGAATTTTTATCTGTTCAAATAATAGATGCATGATGAGTTTTTATCGGACCAAATAACTTTTTTGTCGGCAAATCCGATGCAACCGATACATTTCATGAACTCTCTCCGCTAACAGACCTATGATGAGGTAAAACAATTAGTTAACAGTAAATAACGATGTCGTAGGTCTGCTAGTTGGACAAGCTTAACAATTTCATGGGCCTTTTAATTTGTTTCAAACTGCGAAACCTAGAGAAACCACTTGGGTTGTTGAACAGCGTATGCTGAAATGCAACGCTCCTTCTCGCCTGTTGAAATATGCATAGGCAAGAAGCGCCGCATTTCAGCATATTTTACTGAAAATTATTTGTTCAAGTGGCTTCACTGGGTCATGAGATTTGATACAACATACACTGCTTTTTTGGAAAACAAACTGGCCCAATTTCTGCACAACTCACTTGAATTGATAAATATTGGATCAAAATGATTTTAACAGTATACGCTTCATGTATTTGAGATGAAATCAATACTATTCAAAAGCATAATTCATAGATTTCAGTGAATAAAGGCAAAACCGAAAAATCTTTGTTTTTTATGCCCCTGGAATAAAAGATTCGGGAGCATATAGTTTTTGGCCTGTCCGTCTGTCTGTTTGTCTGTCTGTTTTCCGAAAAACTTTGACATTGGGCATAACTTTTGAATGGAAGCTGGTGATAGAGGTTTCATATTTCACATGTGTATTCCTTGTGACAATACCTTTCCATTGATACCAAAATTTTTGACCTCATGACCATAACCTTGACCTTTCACGTACTTCTCAAAAACTTTAACATTGGGCATAACTTTTGAAACGTTAGTGATAGGGCTTTCATATTGTACATGTGTATTCCTTGTGACAAGATCTTTCCATTGATACCAATATTACGCTGACCCTGATCTCTCACATACTTGACAGAAAATGGCGTTTATACTAACAAAGATGCCGCTGGGGGCATTCTCGTTTCACAAACACAGGCTTTATAATTTCTGGCATGCTAGCTATCAATAATGAAAGCTAGGTTTTGTGTTCAATTTTAAATAAACTTAATTTATGAAATCATTTCATTGTTTTATTCTTTTTCTGCTGCACATTAATGTGGAATGTTACAATATGATTTTATTTTTGATGTTGCATAATTGAACTATACTAGCTGGGCATATGACGTTGGACCACTTTATCCGTCTTTTCAAATCAGTAAAAAAGTTATTGTTTTGAAATGTGACTATTTTTTTCTTTTTTGTACTTTTAAAGGTTGTCTGAAAAAAAAACTTCTCTGCATCCGGCAAAAATCTTTTTAGAAAGGTTGTGGGCTAAAATCCTGGTACTGGCACTATCAGTATTCAATGTCAGTATGTCAATTAGAGCGTGCATGGGTATCAGGTGAGCGTTGTGCCCCCTGGGGCTCTTGTTTTTTATGTCGGAACGTGTTACCTTGCAAATTCAAGGCGATTGAAAAGTCAACTCTTTATCACAAAGGGATGTATGGTTGTATTTCTACGACAGAACACATCCTCTGGATTGATTCCACACAGTAAGAATTTATGGGGGAATGGACAGGGTGATAGGGAGGGGGAAGGGGGAAGGGGGAAGGGGGGAGGGAGGAGGGAGAGAAAGGGGAGGCAGAAGGGAGAAGTGAGGGAAGGAGGAGGGAGGACGGGGCGGGATGGGGATAGGCGTAAGTCCCTGTCCGCCCCCTTTTATGATCCATGTCTCGATACAATGACAATAGTGCGGCAGCAATATTTTTTTTTTGACGACAGAAACTAATGCTTCGTTTTGTATATACATGTATTTGAAACCTGCGCTGCAATGAATCATTTAGGTGGCGCGACCTTTCATGAATTTCGTATGACATTTGACTCTGTGGCGATCATTCATAAGAATATTAATGTTGTTTTTCTTTTTGCAATGGAGTGATTTAATTATCTCCATCTGTTTGTTCTCAGTGGCGGATTCCGGTACTGTCCCCAAAATTTCCCCAAACCCATATATTTTGGCCAATTTTCAGTAAAACTCGACAAAATCGTCCCTTCGCCCCCGGAAAAAGGGGGCGCCGGATCCGCCACTGGTTCTATTTCAATCTCATGAGAGTGCGTTCCGCTGACGTCACACATGGAGATCTCCATATCTTTATTTTGTATTTTTCAAGGTTTTGAGTAATATTCACCTATTGATTGTGAATTTGGCTTTCTATTCGTCTTTCTCTCACCGATTTCTTCTAACCGTCCTAAGTCAGTGTTGTAGAAGTGATTACCCATTAGTGTCGTTGGTCTATATGAAGTCTTTTGTGTTTTATGTTTTTATATCGTCTTTTGTGTTTGGTCTTCCTTGTCCCTTTGGTGTCTTTTGTTGTGTTTGTCTACTCTTTATTTGATATTCCTTGTCCCTTTGGTGTCTCTTGTTGTGTTTGTCTATACTCTGTGTTTGATCTTCCTTGCCCCTTTGGTGTCTCTTGTTGTGCTTGTGCACTCTGTGTTTGATCTTCCTTGCCCCTTTGGTGTCTCTTGTTGTGCTTGTGCACTCTGTGTTTGATCTTCCTTGCCCCTTTGGTGTCTTTTGTTGTGCTTGTCTACTCTGTGTTTGATCTTCCTTGCCCCTTTGGTGTCTCTTGTTGTGCTTGTCCACTCTGTGTTTGATCTTCCTTGCCCCTTTGGTGTCTTTTGTTGTGCTTGTCTACTCTGTGTTTGATCTTCCTTGCCCCTTTGGTGTCTTTTGTTGTGCTTGTCAACTCTGTGTTTGATCTTCCTTGCCCCTTTGGTGTCATTTGTTGTGCTTGTCTACTCTGTGTTTTGGCATAGTGGTATTTCGGTGTCTGGCTGTGTGTGCTACAGCCGAGTCTTGTTGGAGATCACTTCCTTCTCATTAATTTTGATATGCTCTAGGGCATGGCTTTACTTTATTAAGATAGAGACTAGTTTTGTCATTGATAGGATGTAATGTTTGATATTTTCTGGTCTTATACCAAATTACAGTAAGTCAGTGAGTGAAACTCCTTAAAATGCCAAATTCTGAATGTAAGCCTACACTCCAACGATTTTATTTTTTGCTATTTTTCACTTAAATAGGCTTCTGAAGACACCCTACACAAAATTTGAAATTCTTTATTGAAGACAGCGCCAGGAAAATTCACTTTGGCTTTATTCAATATGTTTGACATTTAAAAGTACTACTGACACGTGTCTAGTACAATAAAATTGGTACTATAGAACATATATTTCAATTGTTAAACGTCTTCAAATTCAATAGCATCATTTATAAACAGAAAAAAATGATTGCAGCATGGACCAGACATGCACGTTTCGGGTAATCAACCCTCGTCAGTGATCCCCAATCTAAACAATGTAATATGACCAAAGAAAGTGAAAATTATTATGTCCAAAATGTTCCGAAAGACGTAGCAGGATGGATGGGATATGATACTACAGGACCCACGTTTCAGAAATTTCAAGAATTTTGGTAACAGAGAATTTTGAATGCGTTGAAGAGACAGACGATCAACCGAAGTTGACCGAACTTGGCTGCATTTGCCCTCGGGGACTCCTGGTCCACCAGCAGTGACACTCACCAAGTAGTACAAATGTTAAACGTCCTCATATTCAATAGCATCATTTATAAACAGAAAAATTTGCAATATTGACAATTTAAAAGAAATAATAAAACTATATTGGCATTCAAAATTATGAAAAATCCAATTCCAAACAAAGCATTTCTAGAAAGAAACAAGAGTGAATATTTCAGGTCAGGTCTTCGGGTAGAGTAAGCAGGTCCTTGGTGCTAGGAATGCCCGTCATTTCAGCTATGCCAAAAAAGTATAAACTGTTGAAATGTGTCAAATTTGATGTTTTTGAATGGTCGAACCTAAAGTATCTATCAAATATTGGAAACATCGAGATAACCACACCATCTGCTACTGGCGTGGCAGATGGCAGTCATAAGTCGGCACCGGTTGCCCATAAGTTTTAATGATCTATGTGTAGTCTTTTGTGTTTGATGTTTCTATGGTGTGATTTGGTGTTCCTTGTCCCTTTTGCGTCTCATTCTGTGTGTGTCTGCTCTGTGTTTTTGCATGAGATGTTTTGGTGATTTGATGTGAGTGCTGCAACCAAGTGTTGTTGGAGATCCCCTCCTTTCTGTTATAGAGTTTTATATAGTCATTGTGTATGTAAAAATATCCGTTTCGTTTTAACTGTATTCGATTTTGTTTGAATACAACCCGAATCAATACAAGTCGGAGTCAATCACATTTCAAATCCTTAGAAATATACTGTAAAACTTTCAGAAATGATTCAAGTGCATCATTCAAATGTCATAGGTAAATGTTAACCTCGCATAAAGAGCTCTGGTCTCGAAGTATCTATAAACACATGTTTATTTGGGGCGAAAATACAATTATTAATTAAGTCTAATATGCTCTAATTAATTTCTTACATTTTTATGTCTTTACAAAGAACTTTCATACCATTGTCTAATTAAAGTCTCATTATTGATATATGTGATTCTTCGTTTTTCCGTCGCTGCTAGAATTAAGCCTTTTGTGTCAGTAATATCTGAATGAAGTCTAATGATCATATGTGGTGGGTATTTCTTTTTCCATTTGTATAACGTTTTTTTTTATGAGAATGAAACATTGAAAGAGAAAAAATAAACATAAAGAAAGATAGGCTTTCAATTAGAAATGCTATGAGGTTCCATGGTAAAAATAACTTATTAGATTATTATATAGTGCAGAAAAAATATTTTGAAAGTCCCTACAATATACTGCACACCAAAACTTCACAAGTCTCCTTACAAATTTCCATACATTGAAAATTCTAGCAACTGTTCAACTACAATTTTGTCTAGAAATCTGATGTCAGCACTCACGGCTATAAAGGAACACGTGGCCAAATACTGTGAAACTGTAATGAACTGGAATGGTGTAAACTTCTTTTGATCTATTAAAAATTCAGGGGATGTGATTGACATAATGAAATCAAGAAATTTTCAAGCAAATAAGATTTCTTCATATGACTTTCTATTCTAATATGTACAACACGCTTCCTCACGACAAAATTAATCATCGATTGTCAAAACTCATTAAATAGTGTTTTGATCGAGAGGGGAAAACTTATATTTGTACATCTGAATCAAAGGGTTTCTTTTCAGCCACAGAATACAAATCATACACATCATGGACATGTGGTGACCTGTGTATTGCCTTGTCTTTTCTCTTGGATAACATTTATGTAAGATTTCGTGAGAAATTCTACAAGAAGTATGAAGGAATCCCTATGGGTACTAATTGTGCGCCTATTGTTGCAGATTGATTTTTATACACGTATGAAAAAAGACTTTATCCAATTTCTTCAAAAGCAAAGAAAACATGATGATGTGAAATGTTTCCTTGGTACCTGGATGATATTCTTACTATCGACAATCCTGTTTTTTGAAAAGTACAAAAATGATATTTATCCTCAAGAATTGATTCTTAACAAGACAAACGTTACAAACACAGAAACACCATTTTTGGAACTAAATAACAAAATTGTTAATGGAGATATTCACACAAATGTGTATGACAAAAGCGATGATTTTGGATTCAACATAGTAAATTTCCCCTGGCTTGACGGTGGTGTTCCTAGATTACCGTCCTATGGTATCTACATTTCACAGCTCATCCGGTATGCTAGAGCATGTACTAATGTTTTGGATTTTATATACAAATTACCAAGAAACTTTTATGTCAAGGTTTTCGCTTTCATAAAGTAGTATAGGCTTTCTGGAAATTTAACAAAAAATATCGTCAACTTCTTTTGAAATTCGAACTAATACAAGCCACAGAGTAAATTATTTTGGGTATTTCGCAACCTGCATTTTATGGTGGCATAATAAACAAAATAAGAAGGATCAAAGGTAGACAGCAGAACCATCGAAAATCGTGGATATGATCCTAATGTCACCAGACGGACGTTAGGCTTGGTACTTGGCCAATCTACAGTCTTGTACCAGCGCATTCTTAAAACTGGCACTATTACTGACCGTGACGACGGGACTCCATGACCGACCCGGTCCTAACCTCTTTAGAGAAGACAGGGCCCCAGCCACCTGTCTTCTCTGAATGTCAGTCGGACTCCTCGGGTGATAACATACATGAGCTCGCTACAATCGGCAGAGCACGGATTGTATTACACAACCCTCTTTTTATGTCCATTTACATATTCATCTGTGTTGCTTGGGCCCCTGCGTTTTGCGGTCTTGTTTGTATGTGGTCATCTGACAGTGAGGAGGTTGTTTTACATCACAATTGTAGGTTCTTCGAGACCTGTGGGTAATCGGAAAATAGAGAGAATTGTGCGCACGTAATCCAGGATAACGACAACGTCTGTAAATGACGTGGCAGATGGCCGTCCTAAGTCGGCACTGGTTGCCCATTGGTCTCGTGGGTTTATGTGTGGTCCTTTGTGTTTGATGTTTCTGTGTTGTTCGTTGATGTTCCTAACCCCCCTTTTTGTCTCTTTCTGTGCGTGTCTGCTCTGTGTTTTTGCATTGGGTGTTTTGGGGTTTTGCTGTGGGTGCTGCAACCTGGTGATGTTGGAGATCCCCTCCTTTGTTTATTACGCCCGTTATGTGACGTATTTTGGGGTTTATGGTCACTTTGTACCATAAGCAACTCGTACCTTGCATTTGGTTACTTCGTACCCAAAATTTACCAAGTCGTACCATAATCATTTTGTGCCATTACCAACTCGTACCAAAATTAAAAAGTCAATTCGTACCATTTGCGAATCCAAGGGAACAACTCGTACCCAATTTTATGCCAACTTGTACCTTGACATACTCGTACCATAACCAGCTCGTACCGCACAGAAAATCTTACCCATTGACATTTACTCATATCATAACCAAGTCGTATCTATTGCGAATTCATTGGAATAACTCGTACCTATTCTTACCGTAACCAACTCGTACCACACAGAATTTCGTACTTAATTTGGTGATCTATTAAGAGTGCTGTTGAAATTATCGTCAGGATCTTCTTTAACTCATTTGCTCATGGTACGAAATTGTTTTAATTAAAGTTGGTAGTAAGGTATGGTGCGGGGTTTCAGGTATGAATTGGTCATGGTATGAATTGACCATACCCCTATTTTGGAATGGTGATGTCCGTCCGTCCGTCCGTTCACTTATAGAACGCAAGAACTTGAATATACGTCAATGGATTTTCATGATATTTTTACAATGTGATCAGACTATTAAGACGCCTATCGATTTGTCGTTATGGATAAATGGATAAATGGGACTTGGATTTTTTTTTAAATTCCATGAAAATATTCTTATGACAAATATGGATAATGGCCATATTCCTGTATACAGCACAAAATCGATAATTCAGAAAATCAGAAACCGAAGGCATACAAAATCAGGATAAAACAGAAACCAAAGCAAATAAACAAAAACCTCCACCATATGAAAAGAAGCGGACTCCCGATTTGAGAGTGAGACCAGGTGCCCAGGAAGAGTAAGCATCTCCTGCTTGCATGCAACACCCGCCGCTTCAATTCGGTAGAACTGTCACATCCGGTTACTTCCATTTCGGAAGACATAGAGTACAATCCTTGGTTGGATGGTTCAAATGGTCTATGACACAATATCATCCACCATTCTGGAGATTGGGACATCATAGTGTATGACTAGTTCCCCATATCGACCGTAGAACGTCCTCAGTGACGTTGCTAGTCGGTCACAAACATATCCCTGACAAAGGAGCTTATCTGAAAGACGCCTAGCTCTCAGAACAAAATCTGTATATTTGGTACTTGCTCTGGCATAGCGTATAAACTGAGATATGAACACGCAATAAGCAGGCGATGAAGGGATGTTGCTACTCAGAAAAGGAAAGTTTGTAATGCTGAAATTGAAGTCGTCACGTTTGTCATAGAGTGAGGTGTTCATGTGACCATCAGTGTCGTAGGACAACATCATGTCCAAATAAGATGCTGAATTATTTGTCTCTGTAGTTTCATTGACTTCAAGCTCCGAATGATAGATACTGCTCAGGATTATTGATGGACAACACATCATCTATGTATCTGTAAGTGAAGTTAAATTGTTAAACGTCTTAAAATTCAATAGCATCATTTAAAACCTGATAAATTTACAGCATGGACCAGACATGCACGTTTCGGGTACTCAACCCTCGTCAGTGATCCTCAGTCTAAAGAATGTAATATGGTTAAAAGTATGAAAACTATTATGATTAACTAAAAATGTACCAAAAGACGTAGCAGAATGGGTGGGATATGATGCTACAGGACTCATGTTTTAGAAATTTCAAGAAATTTTGTAACAGAAAATTTGAATGCGTTGAAGAGACAGACGATCAACCGAAGCTGATCGAACTTGGCTACATGTGCCCTCGGGGACTCTTGGTCCACCAGCAGTGACACTCACCAAGTAGTTAAAATGTTAAACGTCTTTAAATTCAATTGAAGTCAGAAGCTTAGTATCTTTTCCCTTCAGAGACCATATTCAGCTTCGTACGAGTAAAGGAAAATGTCGGCAAGGAGTGGGGCACAATTGGTCCCCATTTGAATTCCGACAATTTGCTGGAAGACCTTTCCTCCAAACACAACAAAAATGTTGTCGATCAGAAATATCTGAATAATATCAGTTTCAGTGTACTTATTTTCAGAAGCAGACTTTTCTTTTACAAAGTAGGTTTTGTCATAGTTAACAACAATATATTTGTATTTGCGATTACCGTTCATACTTGTAAACGCATTACTTATAATTTTTGCGAGTCTCTCTTTCAATTAGAATGTGGAATTGAAGTGTAAAGTGTCGAAAAATCAAAGGCTTTGATCGAATGGACTCTACTAAAATGAGTCGATTTCAGATGTTCTAACAGTTCCTTCGAATTCTTTAAATTCCACACCAGGTTGATACCACTGCGAGAATATACTGTCGAACATATTTTTGAAGCCCGGTCAGATTTGATTTCAGATAAAACTTTGGTGAGTAAGATCGATGCAGATTTGGTAGAACATTTTGAGGAACCAGCTATGAAACGTTTTTTGTACGGATTCTTATGCATTTTAGGTATGCAGTATAAGTATGGCAAATCTACATCTAAATTGTTAGTGTCGAAGCCAAAGTAAGCAAAAGCTGATTTGTGGTTATCTATTATTTCAGAGGCAGAAAGTTTTGTTGGGGTGTAAGTGGGATTTCCAGGTGTCGAATTTAAACCCAACTCTTTAACTAGAATGTCGAAATAGTACTTTTTGCAACTAAATGTGTAATTATTTAAGGCTTTGTCCGCTGGTGTGATGACATTATGTTCTTGGAGGTAGGTAAGCTCTGTGATAACATTAGGGTCTTTAAATATAGACTCGAATCTGGTGTTCACAGTTGATTTTAATCGGATAATTCTAGATAAAAGTAACGCTCTGATGGAATCTATCCATTCGGAAAGGGTGTAGAGCTGTACATCCTCTTTCTTTGCCCAACGTCTTGCATATTCCTCACAAGAGTCCATGATAATTTTGACATTTTGGTTCCATGTAAAGGACATACTTTCTCTGTATTTGGGACCCTTTTTTTAACAATTCTCTCAATTTGTCGTTCTTGACTATACTAAGGTCACCAGTAATAACGTGTCCACAAGGAGAGTAGTTGAAATCCGATGACGAACATTCGCAAGGAAGTGGATGTAGTGAGGGATTACTTAATCATTACACTGCAAGAATCGTTTGTAATTGTAAATTTTAGATGCAACTGTTGGTGTGTAGCTATAGGAAATACAAGGAGTTTCTTTTCTTTTGAAATATGGTGGGATTTTTTCTGTGACAGTTCTGTGATTCAAAATTTGACCAAGATTCAATTTATCAATACCTTTGTTTGTAAATCTTACTTCAATGAAAGGACGGTTTGTTTTCTCCTCTGATTTATCTGATCTGCTTGAAATAAACGAAAAGTAGAAATGTCCAAGATGACTCCTTGTAGTCTGTATTCTGGGGAACGTGTATCGGTAAATGTGAGGTCCTTTGTATGTTTGTAAATTTCGTGTAACATCCGTAAATACAATGTAGTTAAAAAAATCTTTAAACATCCATTTTGGGTGAAATGTTTTGAAAATTTGTATACTTCATGAAGAGAATTATCTTTCATATATGTAACAGGTTTTTAATTTTTTGTCGCATTATTGAGAAATTATGTCATTTGAGAGGGGGGTTATTGGTCTCGTTGGTTTATGTGTAGTCCTTTGTGTTTGATGTTTCTGTGTTGTGCGTTGACGATCCTTGTCCCTTTTGCATCTCTTCCTGTACTTGTCTGTTCTGTATTTTTGCATTGGGTGTTTTGGGGTTTTGCTGTGGGTGCTGCAACCTGGTGTTGTTGGAATCCCCTCCTTTGTTTTATATATAGGCACAAGCCAAGGGCCAAGAATACTTAAATTATATACTG
The DNA here is from genome assembly GCA_028142955.1 of Pinctada fucata. NCBI lineage: Eukaryota > Metazoa > Mollusca > Bivalvia > Pterioida > Pteriidae > Pinctada > Pinctada fucata. Next base: position 13,622,295 of record AP027109.1, read on the forward strand.
TAATAAGAATGTGAAGAGGAAGCGGCCTTTAAATCTTCACATTCACCTTATTTGTCGTATAATGGAGTCAGGTACTGTACTTCAGTTTTTTGGAGTATTGTAAAAATAAACTCCGATGGGCGTAACTAGCTGCGTTAGCGTAGGCTTTATCTTGAAAAGTTCAACGTAATTGGAGTATTATCACATACATTGCTATGCGAAGGGGTTTTACGTAATGTGTGTTTCTAGTAATTTAAGACACAACCTTTATTTCTTGAAACGAAAGGTGGCAAGGAGTGATTAGAAAATACGATACATATAAATTTGGTACCGGTAACAAACGAAGAGATCACTTAATATTTTCTCTCCATAACTACCAGCTTAAAGGTTGTACAGTACCTAATATACAAGGGTTGTCCGAGAAGTTCGCGGACTGGTCCGTTTTTAAAAGAGTGGGAGCAAATCTCGTACTTGAAATGGTTTTGAATAATTTATTTACCATTTTACAATTGCTTAGACAATTAATTAACTTAAGCGTACGGACGGAGGAACACCGAATGACACAATTTTGTGATAAGGCACGGTCCATTTGATATTCTTGGGGGGGGGGGGGGGCTTGGTTTTTTTTGTCGGAGCAAGATTATTTTTTTCGCCGCAGACCGGAGCAAAATTATTTTTTTTTCTTGCAAAGTTGGAGCAAGGAAAGTTTTTTAACAAAGTGCCATAATGCGCATATTAAGAATGTTTGTGTTTTATCAACAGAAATTATTTATATTTTTACTGAAAACTCTAAATATTAATATATTACTTTATGTTATGCAAGTATTCAATTCAGTTTTAAACAGAGAGATAAAAGAATTTTCTCATTGTCTCAATATTTTATATAAGGTACATGCATATAACATTTATAAGAGGGTCTGAGGGGAAGGTCTCCTAGACATTTTTTAAAATGTACAATTGTAAATTGGTGAATAAATGAAGTTCTTCTTTCCAATCTTACAAGAACATAAAATTAGACTCTATGGGATACATGCAACATGTATTAATAGCAATACATAAATATTGACAATATATTTAAGCTTTTAAGGAAGCCTTTTTCATTCACATATATGTATAACTTTTGATATCTTCAAATATATGAACTTTGCCATTAGTAAGTAACATTTTGATAGAAAACTATGGCGAGCGAAGCGAACCAAAAATTTTTAATACAAATTTTCAAGAATTTTAGCGAAATTTTAACTAAAGGTAATTCTTCAAATTCTGATTATTTGTAAGAGCAAGATTATTTTTTTCGGTCACACCATAAGCAAATTTATTTTTTTTTCATCAAAATTCAGAGCAAAATTATTTTTTTCGAAAAAAACCCAAGCCCCCCCCCCCCCCCGAATATCAAATGGACCGTGCCTAACTTAAAAAAGACTTCTTTAAAGACAATTAAAATGCTTGACAAGTGTATGACTTCTTTCTGTATCACTTGTTTACAAATGGTGCAGGTGATGTTCGGAAGGTTATAACATCTGTGGTACTGCAAACGTGGTTATTTTCGTTGGGGGAAAATTCGCGATTATAACACCAAGACTTTTCGCGTGGGGAAAATATTCGCGATAAAAATGTCTTTCATATTGTAAGAATGCAGCGGTGATATTTTCGCGTGGGGAAAATTTTCGCGACGTCACTCGATTCGCGAAAAACCCGAAAATTACCCCCCACGCGAAGATTTCCACGTTTACAGTAATCAAAAAGGCAGCGAAAATACGTGCATGACAAAAAGCAGGTGCAAATGATAAAAGTAAAGCTTCAGTCCAGAAAACCGACTGCCACGTGTATATATAAAAGTTATAACTGAATCTTTGAAAATAAATGAGTTTGTGGCCAATGGTCCCACTAGTAATGACAGATATAGAACCATTATTCTTTAACGACTCCGCGTTTTACTTTAATTACGGTAACGTCACGGTTTCTCTGTACGGTTTTATCACCTTTCATTATTATCCCTATAAAATTGCTTCCGTATATCAAAAGAAAATGATCTTTGGTGAAAAGTCTTCTTTTAACAACTATTAAAGATATTTTGTCTAAATTTGATATTTTCTTTATTCTGAAGGGAATAACAGGCCTTGTCCTCGAACTTTCCGGACAACCCTCGTACATGCAATGCTCGAGGGTCACTGACAGACGAACGCAAAAGTGTATTCTAACCAAAGCTTAGAAATTTGCTTTGACTACATGTACTATTAATATTTTTAGAATTATCCTACATTTTAAATGTATTGACGTCAACAAGAAGTTAATGTCTTACACCATGAAGGCAAGCAATATTCATAATTTATTTACATTAATATAGTATATTAGCTTATCAAATACTACTGTCAGCTAAAAGACAAATTGGGGATAACAAGAAAACGACCCTTGATTTTCCATATCAGGAAAATTCGTAGTCTTCGTGGGATTGGAATTGAATGTTGTATTTCGTAGCAAGGTAGGCTGATGAATTTTTTTTTAAGTTTTGAGCATAGATTCACAGTATGTTGGTGTTGCACAAATTCAGAGTGGTTCTCATAAATAGAAAACAACCAACAATTTCTTTTGCAGAAAGGGCGCGGTATCGAATATATGACCTAAAATTTATTAGCATGAAGCCACCGCAGAGTTTGCACTCTGTAAATGAAATTCAACTTTCACGAGAAACTTAATTTTAATTTTGGAAATGCTTATCAATGCAAAATAACGATATCTAAGAAAAATTGCAAAGGATCCATGACCTTAAAACTAATTTTGTCGATAATTTAGAAATCGATTAATTCAATGCAATTTGTATTACGTTTTACTTAAAATGACGAATATATCTTAAGTATTTACCATTGAAGTTCCGCATGTATAAAATATGTTATTATGTGTGATATTTGTTTTTGGAAAGGGGTATTCGGCAAATCCGCCATCGATTCCTGCCTGGAATATTGTTTTCATAAGAAAGGAGTCGAAGAAAATGTCACATGATCACATATTTTGTGACTAAGGCCTCACGGGTAAAAATCAGTATATGCTATTAAATCGATACTGACTACTTTATATGTTATATCGTAATAACTGACCCTTCCGAACGCAGGAAAAAAATTGAGAAATTCCATGACGTCACACTGCAATTTAAATGTTTGCCCGAGATTCGAAGCTTGTTTGTCCGAGGTAAAAGCATTGTGACGTCAGGAAATTTTGCATTATCTTCTACAATCAAAAGGGTCAATTGACCCTTCCGATTGCGAGAAAAATATGCAAAATATTCTCCTCACTGTCAGATGACCACACACGAACAAGACCGCAAAACGCAGGGACCCAAGCAACACAGATGAATATGTAAATGGATATAAAAAGAGGGCGTGTGTAATACAATCCGTGCTCTGCCACCGCGAGCTCATGTATGTTATCACCCGAGGAGTCCGACTGACATTCAGAGAGGACAGGTGGTCGAGGTTTGGACAGGGCCCGTCATGGAGTCCCGTCGTCACAGTCAGCCAGAGTGCAAGTCTCAAGGATGCGCTTGTACAAGACTGTAGATTAGTCAAGTACCAAGTCTAGTGTCTGTCTGTCTGGTGACATTAGGATCATATCCACGGTATAAAAGGCGTTTGACGATTCTGACGCATTTTCGATAGTTGATCTTTGATCCTTCTTATCTTGTTAATTATGTTACCATAAAATGTAGGTTGTGAAATACCGAAGTTATATACTCTGTCGCCTGAATTGGTCCGAATTTCAAAAGAAGTTGACAATATCTTTCGTAAAATTTCCAGGAAGTCTTAACTAGTTTGTGAAAGCGAAAACCTTGTCCTAAAAGTTTCTTGGTAATTTGTAAATTTCTACTATGAAAATCCAAAACATCAGAACATGGTCTAGCATACAGGATGAGCTGTGAAATGTAGATATCATATGAATCTCTCCATTAACAATTTTGATATTTAGGTTCAAAAATGGTCTTTCTGTGTTTGTAGCGTTTGCCTTGTTTAGAGTCAATTCTTGTGGATGAATAACATCTTTATACTTTTCAAAAACAGGAGCTTCCATGTCCCCTTCCTCACAAACAAGGAGATAAATTTCAAAAATATTAAAAAGCGGTTTCGTAATGTTTTGGATATCTTGTGGAGAATACATTCAAGTGCCCAAGTCTCAAATTTTATGTAATTCGGAGGGGACAATTTTTTGTACCTCATTCATGTACCCCGATATTCTGTACAGTATCGACACTTTATGAGAAATCGGCCGTCGACATAAGAAATTAACAAAACAGAACATGGATCCGAATTTTCCATTCTGGTTGAAAAGCTTGTTTTAACCCTTTGATGAGCAAGCAACTAAATTGTGAAGAAAATAACTAGAATTCAACAGACCGAAGATTTTTCCAGCGCCCTTCCTAATTTCCTCATATCAAGTACAAAACTGCCTAGCGCAAGAGAAAAATGACCTTTTCCTGAATGCGCTAGATAATACAAGCGCATTTCAAAATACTGTATCCAAGAAAAATACATATAAGATTCCATATCAGGAGCTTTCAATTTGGGAAAATGAAAGATATGAAATATTTGATATTTTTGTAAGGAAGCCTATATTTATCTTTTTACTACAGAAAGTCACTACAAACTTAAATCTGGTGAGATTTTGATAGGGCCCGTCATGGAGTCCTGTTGTCATGGTTGGTTGATGTGCAGTGCAGGAAAAGAATATGGCACAAAACTGTAGATGGTTCCAATACCATGTTTATGTTCTTTTGATGATTTCAAGATCGTATCCTAAGTGAAGAATGCGATTGATTGTTTTAAGGCCTAAGGGGTATAACACTGTACTTCCGGTTGTTTTGATAACAGAAAAATTAAATACCACGAAGTCAACCGAATACGCACGACTTCGACAATGTTCTGGACCATATATTTTTATGGCGAGTTGAATGAAACGTTAAAAGATTAAAAAAAAAATATATCTAAAAATGTGCAAGATAAGGAGTACATAATTTCTATTTTTTTCCACGATATTGCTATTGTATCCCTAATACCTTAACATTTTCGATTAAAGTTTGATCTACATTTTATTAGTCTAATTTTGTTTAAGTCACTGTAATATGAAGGTAAAGTAATTCCTAATAATAGATACTCTGAGGCTTGATCCTGAGTATTTATAAAATGTTAAACGTCTTCAAATTCTATGGCATCATTTAAGAACCGATAAATTAGCAGCATGGACCAGACATGCACGTTAAGGGCACTTAACCCGAACTGCATACCAGAAGAATTTTAATTTTTGAATTTCAGGCATAGAGTGATCGAGCATTTGCATATGGTGGAGATTTTTGTTTGTTTGTTTGCTTTCAATTGGTTCCTGTTTTATCCTGATTTTGTATGCCTTCGGTTTCTGATTTTCTGAATTATCGATTTTGTGCTGTATACAGGGATATGGTCATTATCCATATTTGTCATTTAGTGAATTCAAAATTTGCCTTATGCATATTGAGAAGCGTTTTCAAATTAAAAAAGAAAGTATGTAAAAACAAGTGTGTGCACCTCCAGTATACTGATGTTTAATTTCTGTTCTTAAATGGTAGAGTAAAATAAGGTAGATTGATCTAAAAAAAAAAACCACCCAAAACGTTGATGTTTTGCCAGAGAAATGCTTCTTTCTGGCACCGATATTGAACGTAATTATTGAAGGATAAATAAATGATGGCTTTACGTTGTTCAGATGTGGACACTCTTAAAAGGCATTGTCATTATTAGGACATTTTTTTATATTCTCAGGTAGTAGGCCTAAATGCAATAATTCAGAATCAATCAGTTAAAATCAATGGACATTCAAAATCACATGAATTTTACAAAACAAAACGGAACACCCAAAATTTTCTACAAAGGGACAAAAGTTAATTCTCAAATGGAGATGAGATGAGATGTTCGAGGTGAGTAAGCATCTCCTACTGGCCATAAACACCCGTCACGTGAGCCGTGCAAAGAAGTCAAAACCGATGAATGAGTAAAATTGGGTTCTTTTTCAGATGTGCTAGAATATTTGATATTGCTTTGACTTTTCAAAGTCGAAATTTTACAAACTTTTAGAAATCCGGATAACCGCACCCCTCGCTAGTGAGGTGGCAGATCTAGATGGCCATCATAAATCGAATGGCACCGATTGTCCATTCGTCTCGTTGGTTGATGTGTAGTTTTTGTGTTGAATGTTTAGATGTCGTCTTTGGTGTTTGGTGTTCCTTGTCCCTTTGGTGTTCCTTGTCCCTTTGGTGTTCCTTGTCCCTTTGGTGTTCCTTGTCCCTTTGGTGTTCCTTGTCCCTCTAGTGTTTCTTGTCCCTTTGGTGTTCCTTGTCCCTTTGGTGTTCCTTGTCCCTTTGGTGTTCCTTGTCCCTTTGGTGTTCCTTGTCCCTTTGGTGTTCCTTATCCCTTTGGTGTTCCTTGTCCCTTTGGTGTTCCTTGTCCCTTTGGTGTTCCTTGTCCCTTTGGTGTTCCTTGTCCCTTTAGTGTTTCTTGTCCCTTTGGTGTTCCTTGTCCCTTTGGTGTTCCTTGTCCCTTTAGTGTTTCTTGTTGTGCTTGTACACGTTTTATTTTCGCAATCGTGGTTTGATTTTTTGCCATGGGTGCTGCAACCATGTCCTCTCGGAGATAACTTCCTTTTTTGAATTGTTCTAGCCTAAAATATCTCTTAACATTGCACATGGACAGCGAGATGATATTGTTTTTTTTTATGATTTCATTTGTTTCACTTAGTAACCGTCTATACAACCCCCCCAAAAAAAAAACAAACCAAAAACCAAATGCTCGCTACCGTTCAACTATCTAAGATGCTGTAAGAATACAATTGGAATCAATATAATCAATACAAATCAAAACTAATTTTAGATTTTAAGAAATCTTCTTTCTGTAAATCTATTAGAAATGTTTGATTGAAATTTTCAAAGGATATATGTAAAGGTTAACATCGCATTAAGTTCAGGGCCCAGTTTCACAAAAATTCTTACGAAAAATTTTAGGAATTTTCGTAACTTTCCTAGTCAATAGTCCATTTTCCAGAAAATATTTATGACCGTTTTAAACCTTGATTTTATATGCACAGACACCAGACATCACATCATTTGGCAGCATTTTTAATTGTGACGTCATATTTGATCGCACTGACTTTATGCGTAGTCATGTCTTCTATTATGACGTCACAATGAAAATATTGCCAAATTTTGTGATGTCTGGTGGCTGTCCGCCTAATGAATCTATTGGAAAATCAGCTATTAAAACCTTACAAATTTCTCAATTTACATTATATTGTCTTTTCTAATATAATTGACCCTTCCGAACGCGGGAAAAAATTGAGAAATTCCATGACGTCACAATGCAATTTCAATGTTTGACCGAGGTTCGAAGCTTGTTTGTCCGAGGTAAAAGCATTGTGACGTCACGAAATTTTGCATTATTTTCCCGCGATCGGAAGGGTCAATTTCTACACACTTAACATAAATTCAGAAACAAAACATCGCGATTTTTAGTTTACAAGAAGTATTAAGCGATAAACAAATACGAAAATTCCTAAAAATTTCGCGAAACAGACCGCTGGTCTTGTCTCTAAAGTACATGGAGATCGGGTAGAATAACAGTAATTAAAGTGTATTTAACTCCAATTATATTTCTTGACAAAGACCGAAGACCTTTCATGACTTTATTCACAAAAGACCTTTCATGGGTTCATCATCATAGAGAGATAATACCTGTTAAAAGCCTTTGTTGTCAATTAAGTCTGAATGGAAGCTCATTACCATTGAACAGATTATATTCACTTGCCGTAGAAAGACCTTTTTCATATATTTGAAAGAATAAGAAGAAAAAAAAACGCAATTGGAAACATATATTCAAAAATCAAGAAAGATTGTCTTCATATGATTCCAGTAATATTAAAAGATCTATTTTGAGTAGTACAAAAGAAAGGGGAGGATCTCTTATACACCCGGTTGCAGCACCAACAGCAAACCCCCAAAACACCAATTGTAAAAACACAAAGCAGACACTCACAGAAAGAGACGCAAACGGTACAAGGAACGTCAAATCATATAGAAACATAAACACAAATGACTACACATAAACCAACGAGACCATTTGATGTACAATCGGTGCCAACTTAGGACAGCCATCGGTCACGTCAGTAGCAGACGGTGTTATTATCTAGGGTTTCGTGTGCTCAACCCTCCAGCTTTACCCAGAGGTCTCGAAGAACGCACAATTGTGGTGTAAAATAACCTCCTCACTGTAAGATGGACATTCAAACAGACAGCATGACGCAGGTTCCCAAGAAACACACACATGGATATGTAAATTGATATCATAGAAGGCGTTACGAAATACAGTCCGTACTCTGCCGGCTGCAGCGACCTCACACATGTGAACACCCGACGAGTCCGACTGAGATTCAGAGAGGACAGGTGGTCGGGGCCCTGTCTGCCGAGTCCGACTGAGATTAAGAGAGGTCAGGTGGTCGGGGCCCTGTCTGCCGAGTCCGACTGAGATTAAGAGAGGTCAGGTGGTCGGGGCCCTGTCTGCTCTCAAGAGATTTTGACAGGGCCCGAGATGGAGTTCTGTCGTCACAGTATTGTGTACCCTCTGAAACGTTTCTGTGCAGATGCTTACTCATAAAAGGTTAAAATATTGTATCCACAAGAAATTCCCCGCATTCTGATACCAAAAAATGTGGTTTAAATCTTATAATTCATGTACATGTATATTGCGGTGGAATGCATACAAATCCCTAGAGTTCCTCACAATTGCATGTCGCACGCAGACTGAAAGATCTGATGTAACACTTATTGACTCGAACCTTAAAAGAATATTTCCGACATACGAGGGCTGTTCCAAAAGTTCGTGGACACGTGCTCAAAAATCACATTTGAAGTGTTATGTGAATGAAATGAAGTGATACATTCAGAATGAAGAAACAAAAAATATCAGGTTTAAATAATTTATAGAAATGACGTAATTGTCATTGAACCCATCCCTTACGTGAATCCCTTACCCATCCCTTACGTTATGTGAATGAAATGAAGTGATACATTCAGAATGAAGAAACAAAAATATCAGGTTTAAATAATTTATAGAAATGACGCCATTGTCATTGAACCCATCCCTTACGCTATGTTGCTTAATAAAATAATGAAAAATGCTTGGCTATCAATGAAACTTTCTATATCATTAAAACTATACTTGGCCATGACCCCTACGAAGTTTTAACGAAATCGAACGAAATTTATGGATTTTATGAGGATTTATGCATGATATTGTTTATAAATCAAACCAAAAATTGATGAAGCATTTGATATTGGCCAAATATATCAAATCCGCGTTCATCATGAATAGATATATAGATACACGATTTTGGATGGAGTGGGACAAAAAAGTAAACGAAAATAATGAAAGTGATGCCTTTCCATCGCTTAATGGTGATCTGCCTTTGACCCATTCAAAAATGATAGTATATTATGATAAAGAGGTAGAAATGCACATGAAAATAGAGCATGTCTGTCTCATAAAAATACACGAAAAGATGTTTAAGTTTTTTACAGATGAGAGGTGTTATATCTCTTTTAAAATGTCAAATTTATGTAAGCCATCTAACGACGTCATTACTTTTTGTTAGCTGCTCCGTGACCTATGACCTACGTTGTTCAAAAGGGGATTTGAAAGGTTGTTATTGACCGATCGTAATGAAAATTCGTATACGTATTCACAATAATTTATATATTAAAGAAATCAACTTGGTTGTTATCAAATATTCTAGATCTTTCCTTGAATTGCATTGTCCATGAACTTTTGGAACAGCCCTCGTACAAGCTTAAAATTTGTTTTCATGAAGAATAAGCCGAATCATGTCTTTTACGTACATCGTCATATCTGAGGCACACTGGAAGATTGTTGACAAAACTGACCTGATGTCCGTAAGAAGTGATTAAGTACCTGTGATAGCGACATTATATTAATATCTCTAAATATGATCGTCAATTTCTAAAGCTATGTTAATAATATTTAGGTTAATACAAATCCTGATGATTTAAGGTTAACTCTGTTTCATCGTCAGTATTCAAAACTACGCTTCCTTTGAGTCGTGGTTGATCGTTGTCTGACATCAGTAAAGCGTACATTATGAAAAAAACCCATAACATTGTCATTGAAAACACACTTATTTCTCAATTCATATGCACATATCAATTTGACTGTTAAATTGCTCAGAAACTTTAAATTCTCCTGACAGGCGTAACCCCTGAGTCCTGTAACGGTATCTGTTATCTTAAGTCTAGGGATCGCAATGCACTATTCATTAAAATAAAACAAACTATGGGAAAGAAGACTTACATGCGCTTAAGAAAGGAGGGGATCTCCAACAACACTCAGTTGCAGCACCATCAGCAAAACCCCATAACGCCCACCGCAAAAAACAATGAAAATTTGCCCATAACAGGACGAAAATACCCCCGCAGCAATATTTTTTGAAAAGTTATTGTGGGATCAAGGTCAAGCATCAATTGTGACCTCGACCTTTGACCTATGACCTTGGTTCCAGGTCATGACATACCCTTAGGTCCTAAGGAACATTTCTGTGAAATATTATTGAAATCCACCCACAGGGGGAGGAGTTATGCTATGGACAAGATTTTACTCATGATGTCTATTGTGACCTTGACCTTTGACTTTTGTTAAAGGTCATGGCACACTCTTAAATCCTAAGGAACATTTCTGTGAAATATTATTGAAATCCATAAACAGGGGGAGGAGTTATGCCCCGGACAAGGTTTTACTAATGATGTCTATTGTGACCTTAACATTTGACCTATGATCTTAGTTCAAGGTCATGATACACCCGTAGGTCCTAAGGAACATATCTGTGAAATATTATTGAAACCCATCCACAGGGGGAGGAGTTATGCTCCGGACAAGGTATTACGAATGATGTCTATTGTGACCTTGACCTTTGATCTATGGCCTTGGTTCAAAGTCATGACACACCCTTAGATCCTAAGGAACATTTCTGTGAAATATTATTGAAATCAATCCACAGAGGGAGGAGTTACGCTCCGGACAAGATTTTATTATAATGTCTATTGTGACCTTGACCTTTGATCTGTGACCTTGGTTCAAGTTCATGACACACCCTTAGATCCTAAGGAACCTTTCTGTGAAAGATTATTTAAATCTATCACAGGGGGAGACGGACAGATAGGGTGATTTCTATATACCCCCCAAACTTTGTTTGCGGGGAGTATAAAAAGCAGACACGCACAGAATAAGACGCAGATGATCCAATAAACGCCAAATCACATACATCCGCTTAGATCATGTTTCTTTGCTATATCTCATGATTAGACAATTAATTTTCTCTCATACAAACTCGTAATAAAGACAACGCAAGCGAAGCATTCCCTCATAATTCCATGATCTATCCCAGCAGGGGATGCTTACTCCTCCTAGGCACCTGGTCCCACCTCTGGCTTGCTGGGGGTCCGTCGATGCTCAGTTTGGTGCTCTGTTGTGAGTGCTGTTGAGATTATCGTCAGGATATTCTTTAACTCATTTGTGTCACACTTATGCCCTTTGCCGTGTGGAGCTCGTAAAAAAGTTCCAATGCGTTGACGTCAGATACCTGCACAAATGATAATTAACTCTCTATTTCCAAAAGACCGAATTCGTTGAATGTGTATTTGTCTTATGATTGTGTGCTTGGTCAAATTTGCCGGTTCAATAGTCGCTTTTTTCGAAAACCAGAGTTATTTCCCATATGAGACGGTATCTGACGTAGACTGATTGTGACGTCATCAAATTCTATGGAAACAGTCCTAAAAGTCTGGGAAATGACGGTGTAAAATCGACGTTACCATACCATTTTCATGACGTCACAATGATTTTACGTCAGATACCGTCTATAAGGGGAAATAACTCTGTATTCCGCAAAGACTCAATAAGAAAGGATCGGATTATCAATTGGATGTCCTCTTTTTCGGCCTCGATCATCACTGACGAGACATGGTTGAAATGCACATATGGTGCACTAAAATTTTATAACAGAAGATATATTTCAATATCTTACCAACACCTAAAATCCTGAAAGACCATTGGATAATCCATACCACGTGAACGCCGTGTACATCTTATATCCTGCTGTCCAAAATATCAGTAGACGCTACTATGACTTCATGAATGCCCATTGTTTCTTGACGTCATAGCGAATATTTCCAGTAAAAGATCAAAAATGTCAATAATGTTTTTCTGCGCTTAATGTCCTTTATTCTAAATCTCAACCTGAAATGAATTCAGTTTTTCAGTTTATTCATTTTGAATAAATTATTATCACGTACGATCTTTTTAATGGAGAAAACAATTTTTAAATCCAGCCACGAATAAACAAGTGAGACATTTTGCTTCAGACGCCATTTTGTTTTATACATGAAAATGATTAAAGAATCATACAGTTGGTAAAATATATTCGTTACATTGTTTGTAGTTTACCTTATATTAGACATATGGGGATTAGTAAATTTTATATGGGACTCGAGCTGCTCTCTCGTCCAACACGACTCGGTTTCATTATCCACAGCATAAGACCTCGAAACATCCAAATGCGTTAAGATATTGGACAAGCACAACAAGAGACAAGGGAAAGGGAGATCAAACATCAATGACACGTAAAAGACTACACTAAAACTATCGAGACCAATTGGCAAACGGTGCATACTGAGACGGCCATCTGTCACATTAGTTGCAAAAATTAAGGTAACGTAAAGTTGTCCGTTACCCAGCTGTCTCGAAGAACGCATAATTGTTGTGTTTTAAAAAGTTGCCCCCTCATTGTTAGATGACTATAAACTGGACCGATAAACGAGGGGTCCATGTAACAAACAAATAATTATATGTTTTATTTGTAATGGTTTTATGTGTAATAGTAAAGGAAAAACTGAATTTCAAAATATGTTTTTGTACTCAAATAAGTAATTTTTACAAAGAACCTAATAGCATATTTTGAAAATTATATAGAGAATAAATGTCTTGATTTGTGTTTGTTACGGGTATGTAACACACAGTAAGTGCATTTATCGTACATGTTATGAGCGTAACAAAAAATTATTCTATATCTATATATGTATATGCATCACAGTTGTCTGTTTCATTCTCGCTTTCTGAAATCGCGTTTTTCTATGTAAAAAGGTGACGTTAACATTCAGGTCACCGCGGGTTCAGCTTGCAGGTTGGAACAGCCGTCTCGGCATGTTTCGATCACTGACGAGGGTTAAATACCCGAAACGTGCATGTCTGGTCCATGCTGAAAATTTATCTGCTCTAAAATGATGCTATTGAATTTGAAGACGTTTCGCATCTTTATATCTTATGCACTGTTACGTCACGAGCGTATTCATGCGTAATACAAGCACGTTCCTTCCAATAGTTTTATCTCAGGGAATTACATTATAATTGGCTGTGCATGTATATCAACATAGAATCTTACGAAACTCATACTTGTTTTTCATGAAAATGTAAAAATGATTCGAGTATGATTACATACATTGCCATTGAATTTAAAGCTCTTAATCTTATTATCACACTAACTAAATATTACATTTTCACACAGTCCCGGGAAGAAAAAATCCCTATTTTTGATAATATTAAACTATATTTTAAAAAAACTATTATCTTACTGAAAAAAATTACATATTTCTAGAAAATCACAAGAATTTTGAAAAAAGATGGAATACTTTGAAATCGATTTTTGAAATCTAATTTAAATTCTTTCTTTTCGATGCAATTTATCTTTCATACTCCAATTCAAATGTTTTTCTTAAGATTTAAAATGCATGTATGCAAAAGTGAGTGCAAGTGTGAGCAAAAGGCATTTCTTCTTCTATCTTTCCTCTATCCAAAATAAAAAACCTCAAGTCTAGATGTACATTTATAACATCAAACATTCAAATGTTAACTATCTATATCATTTTGATATATACGTATTATTACACAGTATGTAGACTTGAACCAAAAAAAAAAAAAAATAATAATAATAATAAATAAAAAAAAAAAAAAAAAAAAAAAAAACCTACATTGCCATGCAACGTATTGTGTTGTCCATTTCAATTGCTTCTGAACAATAAGTGGTAATGAATGACTATAAAATACGATACATATTAATTCCATCTATCTGATCATTAATTTAGTTTACTGTATCCAATATACATGAGTTGATTTATGGCCTTGGACAGATAGACGCAAAACTGTCTTAAAACCAGATTTTAATATGTCATTATGTATATGAAATGTATTGACGTTAAAAAGAAGTTCATGCCTTAGACCAATGAGGCCAGTGATATTTTTAATATTCATAATTAATTCACATTAATCTAGTATATCAGCCTCTCAGGCTACCTACAGGACAACTCGGGGAAATAGGGAGAGTACCATAATATGACCATATCAGCTTCACCATAAAACAGACCCTTGGTCTTAGTGGAAAAGAGACTTAATGGTCTATTTTGCAGTAAGGTAGGTCGATAAAAATTTAAATGTAATTTAATTTTTGTTTTTATGTTTATGTTAACTGGCCTATGATTACGTTAAAATACTTAATATATGTATATGTCAAAATTTAAATATTGGCTTTACGTTTATTACAAATGGCTTGTAGAGGAGTAGGTGCTGTAACCTGCCATTTCGGCCCTATTTTCAAAGTTGTTCATATATCCATGATATTTTAGTTTATAAAATGTTGAATGTATTATGAATCCAAATCAAGAAAGCCTGTTTTGATTTGAAATTCCCATACTGAATACTATGACGCGCTTAAGTTCTTAAAACGTTGAAATCATTGAAAATATCAATAAATGAGTGAAATTTCGATACAAAATTATGAAATCAAGTAGCGCTCCAGGCTAATTGATGTATTTCTGATCGGCGTTTTAATTTGTATGAAAAAAAAAATGTGGCCGAGGCCTGGATCGTAGATGAATGTTGAAGATTTGTGTATCATTTAATTTCCATTGTCATTTTCAACAAACAAAGATTCTGATTGGCTGAGAAAATTTGTTGATACATCGATCAACACAAATTTTCACGGAAGTCTATTTATAGCACTATTTTTAGAACCGGGGGTTCCCTCAAACACGAACTCCTTGCTGAAAATACAATTTGTTAATGTTTTCTGATCATTTCAATGGTACCATTTCTTTTCTACTTTCTCAAAAATTAACAGTGCATGTAGAATTTGCTCAAACTGGTCCTTATTCTAAAGATATAGAGAGACGGTCGTTCGCTGTTTGAATCATGGCTGCTGCAATAACTTGTTTTGGCAGACGTATCACTGCGAAACCCTCCGACTTACGAAATATAGTGGGGTGATTGATTGTTTTTAGATCCTAGAAAACAGTCTGTTTTCCATAAATAGATGATAATTAAATGATAAGAAATGAATCTTAAATTTTTTTCTGTTAATGTAGGTATCACCCGAAAAATTGGACAGAAAACTTTTGCATCAACGCGCTACGCGCATGACGTTTCGAGGGCTCAAAATTATGACGCCGTATTTTCTCAAACATTCAACATCGCAATAATTGCAAATAAATAATTCATTTATCAAAAGCACTTTTTGTCGAAATTATAAGGCCGAAATGAGGAATTAGAGCACCTAGTCCTTTGCTCGAGTGTATGTCAATACATGTGTGCTTAACGTTTCTAAATTTGCTTTATGTTCGTGTCAATCTGCTTTATTGTGTGTCAATTTGCTTTATGTTCGTGTCAATTTGCTTTATGTTCGTGTCAATTTGCTTTATTGTGTGTCAATCTCTTTATGTTCGTGTCAATCAGTTTTATTGTGTGTCAATTTTCTTTATGTTCGTGTCAATCTGCTTTATTGTGTGTCAATTTTCTTTATGTTTGTGTCAATCTCGTATCTCTATATATTCATGTCAAATGGATCTATATTAAAATGTATTTCAATTTGATTTATGTTTATTGCAAATGATTTTATATTTATGTCAGTTGGCTTTATGAAACAAGCTTAAGCGAATAACGTAAAACCAGAAATTTTCGCGAGATACTAATTTTCGCTATATTCGCGAGTGATTTGGAATCGCGAAAAATTATTCTCATGTTTGATAAGGTCGATTTCTTCGTAATGTACATGGGCCATTGTTCATTTTTCCTGATTAGACGTAAAGAGCAGTGAAATGAATGTGTTCTCATGAAAGAAATAACTAAAACTTCAATAACAAAAGGTACAAAATAGTAACATCATATGTACATATTTGTTTCTTATTTAGGAATCGAGAAAAATTGTACTCGCGAAAAGAAAGACACCCTATTTCACCATTAAATCGCAAAATTTGATACTCGCGAAAATTTCTGGTTATACGGTATTCATCAACCTTTTTCAAAATTCTTCTGTGAAGAACCCAAAGAATTACGTGCAGTCAAATTACATTCAGAACTACTTGGGCTCTTAATTCTGTTTCTTCTTCAAAACGCTTTTGGCCATGTATTTCATTTAATTGCTTTTTATAATATACCTTTAACAGAATTTGGAAAACTCACAACTGAAAACTCCCTCATACTAGTTTATACTTCATTGATATCTTATGTTCACATAGTTTACTTTATAGTATAGAGTAAAACAAAAATTGAAGAACAAACTGAGGGGAGCGGATATGTACAGCACTATATACCCCCTTCATTTTACGACGGGGCATAAAAATAGGTCACTTAAAACATTAACGAAAATGTTTGAATTGCTTCTTCTGGTTGGTCTAAAATTTAATATTAGTTTAGAGATAATTAAACAAATAGTATGTTAAAAATAATTGTATTTTTAGTGCCTGTTATGTTTCACCATAAAACAGACCCTTGGTCATCGTGGAATAGAATGGTCTATTTTGCAGTAAGGTAGGTCGATAAAAAATTGAATGTAATTTTATTTTTGTTTTATGTTAATGTTAAATGGCCTATGATTACGTCAATTTACTTTATGTATATGTCAAAATGTTACTTGGCTTTACGTTTATTACAAATGGCTTGTAAAGAAATAGGTGCGGTAACCTGCAATTTCGGCCCTATTTTCAGCATTGTTCATACATGTATATCCATGATATTTTAGTTTATAAAATTTCAAATGTATTGTGAATCCAAATCAAGAAAGCCTGTTTTGATTTGACAATCCCATTCTGGATAATATGACGCACTGAACTTCTTAAAACGTTGAAATCATTGTCAATGAACATATCGATAAATGAGCGAAATTTCGATACAAAATTATGAAATCAAGTAGCGCTACAGGCCTTGCCCATTATAATTTTTGTACCAATTGATGTATTTCTGATCGGCGCTTTAATTTGCATGAAAAAAATTGTGGGCGAGGCCTGGAGCGTAGATGAATTTTGAAGATTCGTGTGTAAAATACAATGATTTCCCCTTGTATTGCGTCATTCAGGGCAAATAACGTCATACACACATGCAAGACATTTCAAGGGCTCAAAATTATGACGCCGTATTTTCTCAAACATTCAACATTGCAAAATTGTAAATTAATAATTCAATTCTTAAAAGCATTTTTTGTCGAAATTATAAGGCCGATATTTAATAATAACAGATTCAACGAGAGATGATCATGTTTGGCGGGCTTTTAGATCAATGGAATTCGTTTATCGATTTAAGTGTTCTATTTCTGTTTCGAATTTGTCCTGTATCATCATATCCCACCCATTCTGCTACGTCTTTCGGTACATTTTTGGACAAAATAACTATTGCATTCTTTGTTTAGATTGAGGATCACTGACGAGCTTTAAGTACCCGAAACGTGCATGTCTGGTCCATGCTGCAAATTTTTCTGTTCTTCAATTGTTATTGAATCTGAAGACGTTTAACATTGTTCAGAGAGGCGCTATATACCTACAATTATTTTGGTCATTCCATGTCCAATGGGCGAAACTGTAGATTACACGAATGACAAATATGGTTAATGACCATATCCCTGTATACAGCACATAATCGATGATTCAGAAAATCAGAAACCGAAGGCATACAAAATCAGGACAAAACAGGAACCAAAGCAAACAAACAAAAACCTCCACCACATGAAAAGAAGCGAACTCCCGATATGGGAGTGAGACCAGGTACCCAGGAAGAGTAAGCATCTCCTGTTTGCATGCAACACCCGCCGCTTCAATTCGGTAGAACTGTCACATCCGGTTACTTCCATTTCGGAAGACAGAGTACAATCTTTGGTTGGTAGTTCAAATGGTCTATGACAAAATATCAGCCACCATTCTGGAGAGTGGGACATCATAGTGTATGACGAGTTCCCCATATCGACCGTAGAACTTCCTCAGTGACGATGTTAGTCGGTCACAAACATATCCCTGACTGAGAAGCTTATCTGCAAGACGCCTAGCTCTCAGAACAAAATCCGTATATTTGGTACTTGCTCTGGCATAGCGTATTAATTGAGATATGAATACGCCATTAGCTGGAGATGAAGGAATGTTGCTACTCAGGAAAGGAAAGTTTGTAATACTGAAGACAGAAATAGGGATGTGCTTCGGCCTTCCTTTTTATATCCCCCCGCAACTGGATTAACCATATCCATCCGTCCTTCCTCCCGTCTGTCCGTTCGTCTGTAGGCGAAAGCTTGTCGTCGCAACTCCCCCAAAACCACTTGATGAATTTCAGTGAAACTTTACACAATAAAAGAGCATGATGTGTAGATGTCAATGAATAAGTTTGACCTGAGTTATGGCCCTTGGACTGAAATTTTTAATGCCAAACAATTTTTAATACATTTTCGATGTCAAACAAATGTCATCGCAACTCCTCCAAAACCATATTTGATGGGTTTCAGTTAAACTTTACAGAACGAAAGATAATTATATGTAGATATTCATGAATAAAGAGGATTGCAGACGAAAAAGTTTTAACTGAGTTATGGCCCTTGTACTTACTTATGGTTCCATGGTGTGAGTTGGTCTCGTTAGTTTGTGTGTGATCTTCTGTGTTTCATGTTTCTATGGTGTGATTTTGTGTTCCCTATCCCTTTTGTGTCTCTTTCTGTGGGTGTCTCTTCTGGTTTTTTTTTTTCATTTGGTGTTTTGGGGCTTTGCTGTGGGTGCTGCAACCGAGTGTTGTTGGAGATCCCATCCTTTTTCTTAAATTTTTTTATTCAGTATCAATTAAACCTTTTCTTCGCAACTCCTCCAAAATCATTCGATGGATTTCAGTGAAACTTTACACAATGAAAAATCATAATATGTAGATTTGTATGAAGAAAGCCGAAGAGTTTATATACCAGAATTATGGCCCTATGACAAATATGGATAATGACCATATCCCTGTATACAGCACAAAATCGATAATTCAGAAAATCAGAAACCGAAGGCATACAAAATCGGGATAAAACAGGAACCAAAGCAAACAAACAAAAACCTCCACCATATCAAAAGAAGCAAACTCCCGATATAGGAGTGAGACCAGGTGCCCAGGAAGAGTAAGCATCTCCTGCTTGCATGCTTGCAACACCCGCCGCTTCAATTCGGTAGAACTGTCACATCCGGTTACTTCCATTTCGGAAGACGTAGAGTATAATCTTTGGTTGGATGGTTCAAATGGTCTATGACAGAATATCATCCACCATTCTGGAGAGTGGGACGTCATAGAGTATGACGATTTCCCAATATCGACCGTAGAACTTCCTCAGTGACGATGTTAGTCGGTCACAAACATATCCCTGACTGAGAAGCTTATCTGAAAGACGCCTAGCTCTCAGAACAAAATCCGTATATTTGGTACTTGCTCTGGCACAGCGAATCAAATGAGATATGAACACGCCATAAGCAGGCGATGAAGGGATGTTGCAACTCAGAAAAGAAAAGTTTGTAATGCTGAAATTGAAGTCGTCACGATTGTCATAGAGTGAGGTGTTCATGTGACCATCAGTGTCGTGGGACAACATTATGTCCAAATAGGATGCTGAATTATTTGACTCTGTAGTTTCTTTGACTTCAAGTTCCGAAGGATAGACATTGCTGAGGTAATCAGCGAATTTTGAATTATTGATGGACAACACATCGTCTATGTATCTGTAAATGAAGTTGAAGTCAGAAGCTAAGTATCTTTTCCCTTCAGAGACCAAAGATTGAATGAATTCAGTTTCGCATGCGTAAAGGAAAATGTCGGTAAGGAGTGGGGCACAATTGATCTCCATTGGAATTCCGACAATTTGCTGGAAGACCTTTCCTCCAAACACCACAAAGATTTTTTTTAAATGCATTTTAAATGTCAAAATCATATCATCACTCATCTCATGCTCGAGGCTATCATGTAAAGATAAGTAAATTTAAGGCGCAGAGAATTCTGTCAAGTGAACCATACGGAGAAATAATGCCACTCTGACGTCACGCCATGGCTCGCAGCCAGATTTGAATTACTATTGTCGTATATGGGCATCACTGTAACGAAGATTGTTAAATGGCTTCCGGGCATTGGATATGATACTCCGCTATTTTCTGAAGAAGTTGATGTAAAAAACCTTATTTTCCGTGATAAATTCGCGGTTCCCACACGAGTTGAAAATTAGTAAGATTCCGCTCATATGCTGTACTGTAATTTCATAAGAATACAGCATGATTTGGCAAGTTTTGGTAACTTCAATGTCCCTTTTCTTAGGTTTCTAGTGTAATAATTCATGTTCCGGGCATCGCGACTGAAAGTTTATAACAAATACATGAAGTCATGTATCTTCGTTTTTTCGGATAACTGATTTTGGCGTTTCCTGCGTATTTCAAAAATTCGTTCTTTCTACGAATTTTCCTCTATTTTCTAGTATAAAATCATTATGTTTTCTTATAGAATTGAAAATAGGTCATGAATAATCGTTACATAACAAATTAAAAATAATATGAATTACAGAATTAAATAAAACGAAGATTTAACGGAGAAAATTTACGAACTGATTTTAATGGGAGTTTCGTCGAACTACGTCACGTGACTGTGAGAAGCGGCATCATTTCTCCACATTCTAAATATGTTGGATGGGTGCCAAGTCTATTTTCGATGTATGACATGAATTTGTGAGTTGCTGCCTTTAGGCATATTCTTAACCACAGTCACCGGAATACATGACGTTACTTATCATGCGCCGGTGGACATCATCATATGTGCTTAATCCTTCAAAAAAAAATTACTATAAAAGATAGATTATAGATTTTACATTACAGAAGCCAATTTGTATGTCAAATGTATAAATGCAAAGTTCATAGAAATGCAACCCTTTACTACAATGAAAATTGCCCTTAAGGGACGAATTATGAGGGTTGTCTTATTGCTGACGTCTACGATTTTGTGGGACAACTCTCGTAATTCGTCCCTTTAGGGCAATTTTCATTGGTCCTACTTACTTTGATAATATACTTCCATTTGGAACCGCGTACTCTCTATAAAGTAAATACACAAATTTAAATTCTAAAAATAAAACCAGAGGGCGCTAGTGAAATGAGTTTTGGCGGCTTATAAAAAGCATTTTGGCTGGAAGCATCACTGATGAGGATTTAATATCTGAAACACGTGTCTGGTGCATAATAAATTTGTTTAAAATTTTCCTCAAGAAGGTATAGAGTTGGAACGCTTACGTATTATTGATATAAACACTTGCAGTGTGGATCAGTAAAATTCGTTCCCCAAGGACTGAATGTTTGTCAAGTGTAATAATTACCGTATAACCAGAAATTTTCGCGAGATACTAATTTTCGCTATATTCGCGAGTGATTTTAAATCGCAAAAAATTATTCTCGCGAAAAATTGTGTTTAATAAGGTATAAGATAAATTGGTATTACCGTATATCAGTGACATTTTGTTTATATCGTACATGTGTCATTCTTCACATATCCTGACTAAACATAATTATATAGCAAAACAGTTCGAGTGAATTCTTATGATAGAAATAACTGAAACTTTAATAGTGGAAGGTACAAAACAGTGAAGTCATATGTACATATTTGTTTTGTAATTTCGGAATCGCGAAAAATTGTACTCGCGAAAATAAAGACACCCTATTTTACCATGAAATCGCGAAATTTGATACTCGCGAAAATATCTGGTTATACGGTACTTCTTTCCAGCTGTGACGCATGAAAGAAGCTTTGTTTTGGCCTTTTATCAATTGGACATCAAATATTTTATTTTGCTATTTTGGAAACTTGTCGTTTTATCCAAACATATCATCGAAACTAAAGGAGGTTAACATCTTAGCGCCATCCCTCAAATGCTATTTTGAAGATAGATTTTATTTGGATATGCTATTGATTCGACCCTACAGGAAATTTGGAGTCGCGCACTTTCTTTAAAGTAAATGCACAAATTTAAATTTAAAAAAAAATGATACAAGAGGGTGCAACGGAAATAAATTTTGGCGGCTCCTGAAAATCACCTTGGCTTGATGCATCACTTATGAGGATTTTATATCTGAAACATGTCTCTGGTGAATAATTAATTTGTTTGAATGAGTTTTCCTGAAGAAAAAGTTTATATATGAACTTGTTTTCTATGAAGATCCAATAAACATTCAAGAAGTACCTATCAGTTATTCAGTCTCAAAGTCGAGAAGGCAAGGCAAAATCATTAGAATTTCCAAAGGAACGGTTGCGAACCTCGGAATAAATAACATTGCGAAGTGAGACCAGGTGCCAAGGGAGAGTAAGCGCCTCCTGATTGCATACAACACAAATGTAATGATTAATGTATTCCGTTTCAGATAGACGCTCTATGGAAATTAAAGGAAGACATGTGGACGGTTGGCTCTAATTTCAAATGGAAAGCACGACAGACTTCATTCCATACATCAACATAACTGTAGACACCTTCAATTTATCATTAGAAAACGGCACTACACTTCCATACCAATACAACAGCTCGTCGGGTACGTCAAGCGGCAACAGGGGACTCTTTCTCACAAAGACTGTCATAAGCTTTATCATTTTCCCAATCCTATCATTAACTGGCCTGTTTGGAAACATATCGACTGTCGTTATCTATTTTCGTGAAAAGCAAAAAACTGCGTCAATTAATTTAATCATAGCTTTGGCTTTTGCCGACTTACTTTACATATTAATTAGGCTGATAGCTCATATCTATGCAAATGTTATATTTTTGGCTGGTGCCATAAGATATTTTAGACCAACTCCCTTCTTCTGGTTGCTCTTGGCCCAACCTTTTCAGAAAATAGGATATCTCTGTATCCTTGTCATTACAACAGAGAGGGTAGTTGCTGTGTGGTTTCCTTTCGCATATCGACAGATTTGGACAACTAGAAGAGCTATCATTATTTCTGCTTCGGTTGTTCTCATACCACTGATTGAGCTGGTTGTAGTTTTTGATTATCATATATATAGTTTCAATGAGATATCAGTAAAGAATGGAACAATCACTACATTCAGCGAGAATTTTAGCTTCTTGTATTATCAAAAAAGCCTTGTTGCCGTGTTGTCATTTGTTTACCGAATTGTATTCGAAATATTACCAATTCTAATTGTGTCACTGTTAAATATCGTAATAGTTATCGGAATCAGACGAAAATCGATTTCAAATGTACAACAGGACACGGCAACAGAGCAGCGTAGAAAGAAAGAGGCAAGAATAACAAAAATGTTATTGACCATCTCGATAATGTTTGTGATTCTTTGCGGTCCCTACACCATACTATTCACCCTCGCAACAGTACAACCGGAGATCACCACGAATAGAATGATATTCTTTGAGGTACTCCACACATTGATGCTCGCACATAATGTCGTAAACTTTGTAGTGTATGGGGCTATGGACCCAGTCTGGAGGAAGGCTTTTTGTAAGCCATGTGGATGTCAAAAGTAATGATTTGTACCATATGTTTTCTGGTAGCTTGTCAGATGGCCGCCCTAAGTCGACATCGGCTGTCTATTGGTCTCGTTGGTTTATGAGTGTTTTTTGTGTTTCATGTGTCTATGGTGTGAGTTGGTGTTCCTTGTCCCTTGTCCATTGTGTGTCTCTTTCTATGGGCGTCTGCTCTGTGTTTTTTGCATTGGGCGTTTTGGGGTTTTGCTGTGGGTGCTGCAACCGAGTGATGTTGGAGATCCCCTCCTTTTTATCGCTGATGAAAAATTTGGCGTTTATGAGATTCTAATCTAAAGATTAAAATTGGATTGAAATGTTGAAGAAGATGGTCACGAGTTAGCTCACTTCCATTTTCTGAAAAAAAAGTCATTTCTAGATTTTTCGAGTAGTGTGCTGGAAGTTATACTCACTCATCTGATAATTTCCTTTCAAATTATTTAAAATTTAATATTTTATAAAAAAGGTGAAGTTTACCAATTCGTCACCTTCTCGACATGCTCGAAGAATATTTCAAATCTATTAGTAGTGCTGGTAGCGTAGTGGTTAGCGCGGTGGACTGCATATAGCATGCTTGATGTATTATATTTATGCTTCCTTGCATTATAAAGGTATGTTTTACACTACATGTCTTACCATCAATATTCAGTGTAAGTCTTGGTTGCTCTATTTCAGCTTTTGAAATAAAACCATGTCTGAAAATCGAATGATACTTGATCTCCACCATCTAAACTTACATTTGCACGAAATATACAATACAGAAAACCAATGTCAGTTTTACGTTTCATTCAGTTTGGAATGTCTTTAGAATAAAAAATCCTAATCCTAATCTCACTCATCTTTTCCCATCAAATTTGCATCGGCCTAAAATCGGCCCTGTGGCACTGAAATCGTTAATGCACAAAATACGTGTTTCGGATGACAAATTCTCATCACCTGATCACTGGCACTTTGATTTTCAGACACCGGCGAAATATTTCATTTTTTAAATGTGTGTATCTACTGTGTAAAGATTGTGCGGCTTCAATTTTTGCTAGGATGTATATCACTTTTAATTACAATGATATTTAAGGATGAAATGACAAGTGTCTTTAGAATTTTGTTGATAACTTAGTAAAAACCGACAAAATTATTTAGTGTCGATATTCCTCAAGAATTAAATAAAATACCAAAGAGTAAGGAAAGTAATCAACACAGCTGTGTGTCATGAAAGTGTAGTGTCATAGTGTGTGGTACCCTCATTTTAAAGCATACGAAAATACATAATAATAAAAATAAGTTATTTTTTAAAGAAAATATTATGACGTTTAATAATTGATAATTTCTTGAGAGTTTTGGGCATTCAAGACATAACCTGAGTAATACCAATCATGTTTGACAAATGAAAATGTTTCAAAATAGAGAAACTCGTATATACACGTTTCTAAGAGAGCAAATGTGGAATGCAGGCATTTTTATGGATTTAATTGTCCGAAGAGCTAGAGTACATAAATTTCGGTGTTGAATAGTGCAATTTCTACAGAACAGTGAAACAGCCTCTTATTCTCAAAATAATTGAAATGAAAGCATTTAATTTAGCTAACGATAAGTGCGATCCTAATTTATGGAATCTATGGCGAAGAAAGTCAGTTTTAAAGTTCTATATGAAATTAACACCATTGGGTTAGAATAAATAAATAAAAAATATTAAATGAATAGATAGATAGATAAATAAATAAATAAATAAATAAATAAATAAATAAATAAATAAATAAATAAATAAATAAATAAATAAATAAGTAAATAAATAAATAAATAAATAAACATTAAATTTATTCCTTTATTTTTCCAAATGTTTCAGCCATTGGCCTTCATCAGTGGAATGCTCGTACTTATGACGTCATTCACTGGTGTTAAACCGATGATAGTAACTTTAGTTACTATCATCCGAAAATGGCGGACACAAAAACATGCAGAAACGATTTTCCCTTTTATTTCACTTCTTCCAGTGTATATAAACAATCTGAAGCGATGGAAATGTACATATACAAAGTATTATTATAGGGGAACCTTCAAAAATCTATTATCTTTCTATTTAGAGCAGAAAATAGGCAGCGAAATTTTTAGCCAAGACGATAGTAACGCAAATTCCTTATGATAGTAACTCAAAGCTCCTGAAATTCATGAGATGATAGTAACGCACCCTCAAAAATGCAGAAGGGACATTTTAACCAGTACATACTAAGAATCAGGCATGCAAGATGTTTCCTTTTTACGTTAATTCACTTCACTGACTGTCACAGATTATTCTGCAGTAAAAAACGACCTTTTAAAGTCACTAACCTTGATCCACCACTGGGATATCACCATGTACACGTAGTCAATACTGCAAATGCAGATACATCGTCATTTATCCAAGGTTGCTCAAAGTTGTTTACAGTACAGTAAACACGCCTCATATGGTCACCAATTTGGATTTATATGAAGCATGCATACTCAGATGAATATTAAGCATTGAAATTCTTCAGTTTTCATAATACCTGCGCTCCTTGACCATGTAAAACTACACAAATAAACGATGAATAATCCCACCAAACGAACTTTTCTTTCATACGGAAATTTACGTGGTTTTATATTTGTTAGGTTTTAAACGGACAAGCAGTGTCTTATGTTTCCGGAAGAAGACATAGTTGATACATGTATATTGATAAATTTGTTATTTATTTTTTATTCACTATGTAATAAGCGCTGTTAAAGCCATTCATTTTAGAATTTCGGAAAGTATCAGGTTTTTTTTTTTTTTAAACTGTTCTTTGCTATCAAGGATTTATTGTAACTTTACACACCCAACTGTGGCCGGCAAAATAGACAATCAGATGAGGCCACAGTCTGACAGAAATATAGAAATAGTATTTATACACCGAAACTCATTTACGGAGTGAACCCTTTATAACTCCACTCCAAAAAAACCTGAAATAAATATAGTTCTTTCATTTTAAAATGATAGTCAATATTCATTTTTTTTTTAAATAACCGACTTTGCTACATCTATATCGTTTGAGACATATTAAATGTTTTTTGTTTTTTGGTTTTTTTTGGGGGGGTTTTGTTTTTTTTTTTTTCGTTTTCTTTTACAGTAAGCTGACAGATGAGTGAGATGAAATGAGAGAGAGAGATCATTTCCCTCTTGGTTAGCACTGAATCGTTTGTCATTTTAAAGACATGGTACATGTATATTTGTAGCTATCTAAGAAGAGTATATTTTCTTACAAAGGGATTTAAATTATATAGAATTTTTTTTGTGCAATGTTTGTTGGGGAAAAAAATTGATTAATTACATTCCCTAGATAGGCAAAATACATTCCTGTATTCGCCGATATACGCAAGTACATTTGTAAATCATCTTAAACTCCTATAGGACTGAAATGAGATACTAGTATATGTATTAATTAAACTTGAAAATTTTCGGTTCGCCGCGCTTCCAGTTTTACATGTAAATTTTCAAAAATTGACAGGAAATTTAACACAATTTTGAATTTAAAAATATTGAGCATTCAATTTCCCTTTAAAAAAAAGTCTGGATCCGCCTATGTTTGATTTCTCGATACCTGTATAGCAGTGATAAATAGAATACACGTATAATTGAAACTTCAGTCCCCTCCCCCCCCCCCTCCCCGAATTTTATTTAGAAGTCATCAAAATCGTTGATTACTCCAATACAATGGATTCAATTGGGATTTTAAATTTAATCTTATTACATGTAACATGAACTTGTATATCACGAAGTCAGAATAAGAGGAGGGCATGAGATATTCTGGCCATCATCTAAATCTCTGCAATCACGCGTTACTTTGAAACAAAGTTCTGCTAAAATTAAAGATTTCTCATGAATAATTATTTTGTCTACTGTCGTTATCTGTTTAAAATCTCTCAAAATGATTAGTTATTATCTATTTGTGTTCTTCTCTTACACAATGTATGACTGTAGCACTTGCGACGTATATGGCGGGAAGAATAAACATCAGTTTTGCTGCATGACGTCAACAAATCTCGTAACGTCGTAACATACATGAATTCAATTTTAACAATTTCTTTGTTGAAAAGCAATGTTCGAAAAGTATGTAAAATTGTATAATTCATATATAACTGAAACTTCAAGGCCTAAACAACGACATAATAGATCAGAAATTTAAAATAAAGTGTTTTACGATTTACATTAAGATGCCATGTAGCTAAATTCAGGCTTTTGAACCAAATAAATCGAATTAATTCTATCACAAAAGGCGATTTTCAACATTGTTGCTCATCGAGTTACTATCATTTTCATTTCCAGTTACTATCATCATGCGTTGTCAGGCATTTTTGCGTTACTATCATCATCGATGATTTTTTGATCTGGCATTTTCTCGAATATAACGTTGAAACAATAAACTCTAATGGTATAATTGGAATGTTATATCGATTCTCTTCAAATTGGCCGCTTCAACTTTTTGTTTTACATCGCATAAAAGACAAAATTTGGAAAAAATCGGTTCTGCCTATTTTTGCGTCCGCCATCTTGGGATGATAGTAACTAAAGTTACTATCATCGGTTTAACACCAGTGGTCATTGGAGCTCCAAAACGTCGTAACGTAAATGGCGTGCAAAATGCTTGTAAATAAAATGGTAACATTCAAGTTTTCTTAATTTAAACTAAATTTATTTGCCGATTAAGTCCTTCTGGCAACAGTGTTTTGAGTTTCTTTGTCCAGAATGACTCCTTGGTCAATCTGGAAATTTCACCGCCGAATGTCTTTTCGATTCCCACTATTTGAAAATCCCGCAATGTGTGTCCATTGTTGTTGAAATGTTCCGTTATGTTATGCTGGGTTATGTTACCTATAAACGTGACTTTATTGTTGTAAATAAATAAATAAATGAAAGGAGATGAAAATTTTGACAGTTTCATGAAAACAAGACGATTGAAGTACCCTAACATGTTACTTTCTTGTACAACATTTCAACCCAATTTTAATGCACCAGACACGTGCTTCGGTAGTAAATCCTCACCATTTGTACTTCAAGCCAAAGTGTAGTTCGACAAGGAGAGGTCATTCAATGTTTTTGTAAGCTGAGGTTAATGTGTCCTTTTTGTATGTAGAAACATTTTGCTGTCTGGAAAAAGTTTTGTGAACATGTATTCTCATGGCGACATTGATAAGATGTAAAGGAAAATGGTTGATATTTGCCGGAGGAGGATTCTTTATTGGAAATTTCATGGTAGCACAAAGTCTCAAAAGGTCTTGATAATTGTTTATTTCGTAAAGTCTTTATTTTGTAATCATATTTATTGTCTATTCAGTCATCGCGTTGTACTTGGATATATCGACACCTGATACATATACTCTGTTAAATTGCGCATATGGTGTACTAATTATTACCATAGGATATATATTTCAATTTGATACGAGACATGTTTCATCGTGACGAACTTCGCACTTCGAACTTCGTACTTCGCACTTCGAACATTGAAGAAAATGTGGCGTAGCTGCCGTTCGCGTATAAACTCAGAAGCGGAGTAATCTTCATGTTGATTAGTATACTCAATGGAATGGTATATTGGACTTCCTGTACAACTGGCACGCTTTTTACTGCAACCCACTTATGAAATTAAAGTGCGAAGTTCGAAGTTCGACACGGTGAAAAAAGTCTAATATTATTACCATAGGATATATATTTCAATTTGATAATGGTGACCTTTTGACTTCGACAGCATACTTTCTTCAAAATATTTATTGTTCATTACTGCATTGATAGCAACCGTACTTGGTGGAGTTGAATTTGTATTTCTAATTCTAATATGACTTGAGATTTTCTCCCCACATGTACTATAGAACTTCGTCCGCTAAGCTCCGCTAATTGGCGTCTAAAGAACAACATCAGAAAAGATGGTCGTGGTCTAGCCGTGGTTTATTGTCCAGTAAACCTCTAGTCGCATCAAACAATCAAAATATCACCTCTTCGTGAATATTTTGATTGGTTCATGCGACTCAGGGAATTAATGGACAATAAACCACGGCTAGCTAGTTGTTATTTTTAAGGCATCTTTTGAGTTTGGTAGCAAATAAGTATAAAGGAACGGTATGATTTTTTTTTAATTTTGTATCATCTTGAATGATTCTTTTGTATCATAATGTATAAGCGTCTGACTTTTAATCCTACTAGATTGAGGAAAAGTCAATTGTTCATTTTTCTCCTATTTTCGTAAGATATTTACTATATCATATATTGTAAGAAGTATTGTAAAATATAGTATACATGTATTTGGTATATGGAATTGTACTTTTGGTATACTTTGAAGCACCTTAGTATTTTGTATTGAATGCATCATTTGTCATGAACCTTTGATAGGAGACATAATGATTCAATGACATCTGATTAAAATCATTTGTTTCAGGTTCCGTTTCCGTTCACTTTGTGGTGAAGTACTTAGAAAACGGAACTCGAATCCGATTGATTCAAAGATTAATTTTATGAAAATAAGGAACTGAGATATCGTTTGTGTCACATGGTCGAAAAAAGTAATGAGAAAGGAGTAAAACTTACCATTATTAAAGCAACGAAATTAAGGATTTTGAGTTTAATTCCAACAGGAATATTTTCATGAAGTTGTATTAAATGCTTAATTGTTCTGAAACTCAATATTGAAATATATACTATTTAATATTCTTTTGTAAATATTGAAGTGGTGTACCAATTACATGTTTGTTACATGTTTATAGTTGAATATCGGGTTGTCATTATCATGTGATGCCAACGCATAACCAGAAATTTCCCTTAGCTAAGTATCAAATTTCGCGATTTTCATGCAAAATCGAGTGTCTTAAGTTTCGTGATGTGAATAAAAGATGTGAATATGAGCACTACAAATATTGTATTTCATGTTTGTTTTTTAAAGATCTCTTTCAATGTCTTATCATTAATTGTTTTTTTATGTATTCAATCGGTTTGTTCCCATTTCGCCTTAACTATGAATTTCAGGTAAATTTTATGTGAAAAAGTACTAAGGCGAAATGGGAATTTTAGTAAGGCGAAATGGGAACCAGGGCGGTGCAATTAAATTTTAATTAAGTCTTAATTGACATCAATTAGGCATTAATTTAACAACTCATTGCCTTTTAACTGCAAATTGTCTTTTATTATGATAATCTTAAATCTTAATTTTTTTTATTTCAACATTAACATTTTTTCACAAAAAATGAATTTTTCCATATTTCTTCTTCAACTAAGGTTTGAGAAAAATTAAAAATTAATTTGCATGTTTAAGGACCCCCCCCCCCCCACACACACACCAATATAATCATATAAAAACTATAAAAGTACATGAATGAACAAAGAAGCAGTCAAACAAGGTCCGATTCAGAGTCGAGATGCCGTCTACTATTTCATCTTATACAACGAGAGGACTCGCAGACACGAGAAGTAGCCAGTCGACTTCCAACATTTTCCGCACTGTACCACCAATACCCTCCATTAGGGAGACCATCCAATTCAGGGGACTTGGAAAGTGCCTCCAAAAAAGCAGATTTCGCCCCCTCCCCCCTCTACTCTTGCAATAGCGGTTCACACAAACAGTTAAACTATACCAGTCATAAGCTCTTTTTTTTTTTTTTTTTTTATTGCATCTTTGCATTTCATATTTTATCAAACTTCTCAAATATGCTTTGCATCGTGTATTGCATTGTGAAAAAAAGTTAAAGTCATTGCAAATATTCTTAGGAAATTGTCAAGATGCATCCATTACGACACACACTGCACTGAACACCCCCCCCCCCCCCAAATACAATTACTAGGAAAAAAAGAAGCGCAAGTACCCTTTCTAGGGTAAAAATAGACCTGTTTACTATTTTACTATTTAAAATTTCTCCAATTCTTTGGTAAGGCCTAGATATGGACATCCTCCGGTTTGGGGATGGGTATCAACGACACTAGGAAATGGAATGGGACAGAAAAAAAAACCCAATTACAAATGTATTAATAGGTATAGACTGGATCCTGAGGAATAAAGAGTTTCACTGTTCAGAATTTGATTGTTTTATTGAATAAATCGAGTCTTTTTAAACGTAATATTCTGTAATTTAAAGTTTTTTTGTTTAAACATATTTCTTTGCATTAAAAAGCCAATTTATTGGAAACAAGTTATCAAATTTACAAGTTCCTCTCCAATTTTAGGGTTTGTTTTTATCAAAACAATTGAATATGATGAGGATTTTTTATCCATTTAAGGGATATTCATCTGAATTTCGGCCGAATTTTTAACGATCGAGTGCCCTGACAATATTACTACATATATAATCTTTTATTATTTCTCTTCTGACAGAGCCGTATTCTATAGTTTCCACGCCGTATTCTATAGTTTCCACTCCGTCCGTCTATGTACCAGTCCGTCTGTCTGTCACACTTTACTTTTCCAGATTTTTCGCCAATTGTAGAGATACTTGGATGAAACTACATGTAATTTTGGTATGCGAGTATAATATTTTGGCCCGATGAATTGATTCTAGTCACAATTTCGGACACGTAATGAAACGCATTAGAATACGGAACGGAACGAAAAAGAAACGGAATGAAACGAACAGATATTGTTTAAAATTTCCATCAAAGTTTTGCAAGACGAAATAAATGTTAATATTTCCCAAACTGTTTTGGAAAATAATACTTGTTATAGAAAAGAGCATAGAATTCATTGTTTATTCAACTAAATATCGATAATTGAAGTGTTTTATAATTAGTTCCCATTTCGCCTTAACGGCAGTCACGAAAACCCACTAAGGCGAAATGGGAATATTTTTTCTACCTGAAATTCTCAGTTAAGGCGAAATGGGAACACACCATTCAATCAAGGTAAAAAAAGAAACCAACAAAGGAGCTGTAAGAATAAGACGTAAAAGCTGCCCTGAAAAAGCGAAAAATTAATGTAAAAATGGGAAATTTGAAGAAAATTTTGTAGTAGAAATATCAACTAACTTAATGCATATCTTAATCTAATGTCTCTTTGAATAAATTATCAATAGAAATACCGATATTTGGGTTAAAATGTACGTTTTTTTTTCTATAGAAATCAATGGAAAACGGAAAAAGTTTTCTACAACATTGTTCCATGCACCCCCTAGTTACAAAATGCCACTTTTACCAAAGGTGTATATTATTAATACCAATTTTCTAACCAAGTGTGGTTCTGTAACTCGGAGTGGAACAATGTCCCACAGACGAAAAAAAAAAAAAGGGGATGGGCTATTATTAAAAATCTGACTTAAAAGCTGTTAGATTGATAAAGATTGCCCATTTTTTCTTATTATACAATGGAACAATCTATTCTGAGTGGATTCCGATAAAATACATACACGAATGAAATAAAAACGATATAAAGATGTCTGTTTCTTCACAACTGAAAGCTTACAATATGGCTGTTCATCACAGAATATAAAGGTTTTCAGTCTCCGGATTGCCTATTTTACCGTTTTCATTGGTAAACAGATTTCGAATTTATTTTTGTCTTTTTCATTTTTAAAATAAGAGAGCATTAAACCATAAACACTTAAAATTTATGTCAAAAATCATTTTATGTATATTTTCGTTCGCTATTTGTCGTTTTCAGACATTGTTATCTCTACCTATTTAAGCCGTAAAATTTTATCAAATCTTACATTATTTTTTTAAAATAAAATACTTAAGAGAAATTTTATAAAATATGATATTTTTTTTATCGTAAACAACCTTCAAAGGAAGGAACGCGCAGGATCATATCGATTTCAGGACTAAATCAACCCCTTATCGTTACAGCTCCTTGTGCGTGCTTACTATACTCAGTGCGCAACTTTAAATGTCCTGTATTAAAATTAGGGAGAGTATAAATATTCTCACGAAAACTTATTTTCGTGTTTTCAAATTAATCATTAAAATATCGAAAATTGTAATACCATGCGATTTGTTTGTTTATATACGGTAATTAGATTGAACTCAATTCATGAAGTAATTAATGATGGTTATTCAAGTATTCGGGTTTTTCTAGAAAAGTGTCTTTTTACTATATGCAATGTGATACAAATAAAATACATCTACCCTACACCAAATGATCATATTGAGAAATGTCAATGATATACATAAAGACAAACATCAAATAACAACTTATTCGTATTCCGAAGCTATCTCACATATATACCATCAGTTGTGTCAAATCATCTATAACAATAGTCAAACATCTAATTATTCTTATCTAAAATAGCGTCTCTACACAATGTGTCACGTGGTATGTATGTATTTTTTTTTTCACATAATTACAATCTTACAGTAGCCAAACGGATCATTGTTCTTCTGTAAAATAGCATCTCTACACAATATGTAACACGTGGTATAAAATGTATGTAATTATTTTTTCTCATTATTTGAATTTGATATTACGAAAATTTATATAGATCGAGGTCACATGATTGTAGATGTAAGATTTCTCTCAAGATTATGTACCATGTGTTTTTGACTTACTTCTTATAATGGTACCAAAGAGCTAGAGCAATTTCAAGGACAATCTGTTTTCAAATCACTTTCATCGAATCGTTCACCTCCAATTTGTGAGGGTTTTTTTTTCTGTGTTCTGCATTTACCTCAGTAGTCGTGTTTTTGCCATGTATAGTTTCTCTATTTAATCAACTTTTTTTCTTTTTTTTTTTTTAAATCTGATGATATTTCTGTAAGGAATGATTGTTTTATGAGATGATTGAATTTTTAATTACAAATACTGATAATCAAGTATAAGTAAAGTAACAAAACTTACCATAGAATTTTAAAAGGGTAATTATTATATTGACAGTCAATATCTCAGTGCCTTTAATTAATTCAGTGCTTGATAAAACATTTTTGTACAAATACATAACACATGTGATTTTACTGTTGTATGTAGTTATTGTTGAATAAAGTATTGAATAAAATTAATCAGTTTTCTTTTTAAAGTGTATTTCGTGCCACGAAATTAATGAAGAGATGTTTCATGTGTTAAACGTCTTCATATTCATTAGCATTATTTCAAAAATAAATCTTCAGCATGGACCAGACTTGAATGATCCTCAATCCAAACGATGAAATATGGCCAAATCTGTGGAAATTATGGCCGAAAGACGTAGCAAGATGGTTGGGATATGATACTACAAGATCCAGTTTTCAGAAATTTGAGAACATTTTGTAAATCGAAATTTTCGAATGCGTTTGAAGAAACGACCAACCAAAATTGATCGAACTTGGCTACACGTGCTCTCGGGGACCCCTGGTCCACCAGCAGTGACACTCACCTTTGAAGTGGTACATGTGTTAAACGTCTTCAAATTCATATTGTAATTAGCATCATTTCAACTCACGAGGCTTAAATGACCGAAACGTGCCTGTCTGGTCCATGCTGTAAAATTATCTGCCCTTAAATGATGCTAATGAATTTGAAGACGTTTAAGGGGGTCCAGGACAACCAAACTTAAAAATGAAATCCTATGATTAAATTTTCCAAAAAATACAAATGTTAATAATTGAAAAATACTTCTTCTATGTGCAAAGTTTCATCAATTTCTTTTACCGTTAGTTTTGAAGCTACGACCGTGCATATATACCCCTTGAAAGCCCCCAAATGGGCCGTAAATGTGACGTGACGTTAAAATGAACACACTTTATGGAACGAAAATCGTTTGCAAATCTTCTGTAGAGGCAGAAATTTACAATTACTGTATTTTTCATTTAAATATGATGTGGGCAATCGGATATGTATAAAATCATAAATGACCACTGATACTTTTAAAAGAAATAGTCTAAAGGAGATAAATTAATGTCTTTTTTCAGAACATCTTTGAATCGTTAATTTTTTATAACAAAATCATGTATAATGTTTATTAAACGTCATCAAATTCATTAGCATCATTTTAGAGCAGATAAATTTACAGCATGGACCAGACATGAACGTTTCGGATAATAAGCCCTTGTCAGTGATCCTAAATCTATACAATGCAATATGACCAAAATCTGTGAAAATCATGTCCTAAATATGCCAAAAGACGTAGCAAAATGGCTGGGATATGATGCTACAGGACCATTTCCTTTGTCATTTTTAAGAAACGAAGATCCTGATTAGCCGAGAAATGTACCTGCATCAACATAAACCGGAAGTACGTGCTTAGCAACGTCATAAGCAACGTCGTTAGCAACACAGTTTCAAACCTACAAACAAACGTTGAAAAGCGACGAAAAGAAGATATCATTGTAATATTGTTTGGGTTGATCGAGGTATCAACGCCAAAAATTGAGGGAAAACTTAGGCATCTTGCGCTACGCTCACGATGCAATTTTCCCTCAGTTTTTGGTGTTGATACCTCGATCAACCCAAAAACTATTACAATGATTTCTTAAGTTCGTTTATCTGAAACCCCATCATTTATTTTCCGTAAAACCTTGATATTACTGTCTTCATATGTACAGTTAAACACCGATAAGTTCCGACTAAGTTCAACCTTCAGTTTTTTAAAGTTATATAGAGAATAAGTGTCTTAATTTGTGATTTGTTACGGGTATGCAACACACATGCAGCAAAAGTTCATTTATCGTACAAGTAATGCGCGTAGTGAGTTAAAGAATATCCTGACGATAATCTCAACAGCACTCACAATAGAGCACAAAATTGAGCATCGACGGACCCCTAGCAAGCTAAAGGTGGGACCAGGTGCCCGGGAGGAGTAAGCATCCCCTGTTGGCTAGCCGCACCCGCCGTCGATGTTCACGCACAAAAATGAAACAATATATAAAATACATGCACTGTCTATATAAAGTGCTATGGCGACAATGTCAGAGAAAATATTCAAAACACTAATTGTCAAACCTCTCGCGGGGAACATTTTTTACGAGCTCCGTACGGCAAAGGGCATTACAAGTGTGACACAAATGAGTTAAAGAAGATCCTGACGATAATCTCAACAACACTCACAATAGAGCACAAAATTGAGCATCGACGGACCCCTAGCAAGCTAGAGGTTTGAATAATGTAATTATATCGATCAGTAATAATAATGTTAGGTTTATGGTTTTATCTATATGTTTCCATAGCAACAACACAGGTACCCTATCAAAATAGTGTTTTTGGCATTTTTTTCAAAATTCAATGATACATTACTTACATTTTTTAATTGTTTATGCAAATAAAACATAAGCATTCACATTGGAACAAAGTTTGTGTTCGTTGCTAAGGCAACATGTACTCAAATCGAAAAAATATAAGTAATCTAAGACAATATTTAGAGTCCTTTTTTTACTACATCATTGAATTTTAATTCAAAGTGATGATAATTAATGAATGTATTCAAGTAAATCTTTTATTACATGGAATTTCAGGAAATAGCCTGTTGCTATGGGAACGATTGTGTAAATTTGCAAATAGGCCCACTTTGAATCCTTGGATACGGGCATCCAAAGTTAAGTAATCTGAAAAAAGTTCAGACTTTGCTTTATCATATATATAAAAAAGTTGTGTAAGCCTGTTTCATTTTTTAAGAAAGGGCTTCGAAAATTAGCAAAAAATGTTTTTTTTTAGATTGTATGGCCAAATTACCATAGCAACCATTAATCGTTTGAAAGTTTTTTCTTGTATTTTGATAGAGGCTCACTTGATCTTTATTAATATTGAATTTGACCTTCATGGGATTAAAAATTACTGTTTTATGAAATAATAAAAAATGGTTGCCATGGTAACATATGTTCCCCAAAACTTTTTTTCGGTTTTTGAAAAGCTCTTTGTGTTGGATATATTCCAACAATTTTTATCTGTTCATCATGATGCAAAATATCTAAATATAACAGTGAAGTTGCAAAATTAGTAATATTATAGACCATAGTAACCGTTGCCAAGATAACTTATGTACATAGCAACAAGTGAGTTTATCTTGAATTTGCTCATTTTATAAAGGAAATGCCATTTCCTTATCATATACCCGTCAATAGAAAAGGACAATTGGAAAATACAAACAGCATTTTGAAATTAATATATCAAAATTAGCCCATTATGTTGTCATGGTAACCAGCCTTTTTGACAATATCAGACTTTTCTAGTGAGCTTATCTAACATTTAATGTCCTAATATTTAGGATGCATAAAAAATATTCCCCTAATGACCTAGATACCAGATGACCTAGAAATAAAATTTTGGTCAAATTTACCTTTTTTCAATGGCCCCTACTTATGTGTGAAATTTCATGAAAACCGCGATGACCATGCGTGCCGAAATTGTTGAATTGCTATTTAAAATATGCCGACGCATTTCTCCATGTCATAGTTATTCTTAAAAACAGTGATTCAAAATGTAGAACATATCATCGTAATATAAAATTTAATTACCTTTTAAAAAAAAAACTTTTTAAATTAATTCACATGACATATTCACAAAATGTACTCTCTCTTTGGACATTTATTATCGAGGATCGAATTGAAGATTGGTCGAATCCTCCAGAAAGATGTCGGTCGAAAGTGAAACTACAAAAAGACTGTCGTTTATTTTCTTGCTTTTTCATTATTTTGTTGTTTGTCATGCAGCTAAAGATGGTCAGCAACCAAATATAATTTTCATTCTAGCAGATGATTATGGTTACAATGACATTGGTTACCACGGATCTGAAATCAAGACCCCAAACTTGGACAAACTTGCCACGGGGGGTGTTCGTCTAGAAAATTACTATGTGCAGCCAATCTGTACCCCGACAAGAAGTCAGTTGTTGTCAGGTAGATATCAGGTATGCCATTAACTTGAAGATATATTATAGAATTGGGGTACTGGTTATGACTTCTGGAAACTCCCTTGTAGTTCTGTACTGCTGATTCTTCTTTCGGAAAAAGTGAAGGACCAGTGGTATTGGGACATTAAAATCCATATTATGGTACACTGAAACTTAACAATAGAACATATGCTATATATATAATATTGACAAGGGCGTAGGAGAAGGGGGGCAACAGGGGCACATACCCCCCCCCCCCCCCCCCACTTTGAAAAGTTGGAGGGGGGGGCACAACCATGTATGTGTCCCCCCCCCCCCCACTTTTCAATCACGAAATTTCATGATGCATTAACATTGTTTAAAACATTTTGTACCATAAATCTATAATTTTTCGGTCAATTTTCAAAATTTTTCTTTGGCTCGCTGCCGCTTACCAGTTAATTCTCTATAGACTGTCTGAATAATTTAGCTATTCTGATCCATCCTTTAAACATATTACTTTATCAATGTACATGAAGATATTCAACTCAAACTATATAGAATATTATTACATGTACTTTTTAATGATAGAGGGTATAGAAAGTATTTTCTGATAAGTCAATATTTTGTTAAAAAAGTTTCCTGGCTCGCTACCGCTCGCCAGACATTAATCATCATGTACTTATAATTTTGAATTGCACCAGAAATGTTAAAAATTTTTGCATACAGAACATGAAACCCCCATATTGTTTTAAATCTGCCCCCCCCCCCTTTCCCCCCCCCCTTTTTTTTGCTTGTTAGGTATTTTGGGATGTTGTGCCCCTCCCCCCCCCCCACTTTTTCAGGCAGAGCTACGCCATTGATTGACAATTCTCTTACTGTCATATAGTCAAAGTGAGAGAATAATTAATTAATAATTGCCTCAGTTAGGTGGCACTTAATTCACATTTTCTGGAAGAAGATGGCGTTTGAAAATATTTAATGGGGGTTCAAGGGCAGTAGCCCCCCAATAAAAGTAAATTGCAACAATGATTTATTGTTTCTTTGGTCACCAAAAAGAATTCTTTCTAACATACGCTCATATATTTTATCTGTTTTGATTAGTTCCGGTCCCCTAAAATATACACATCATTATGTTTTTCAAGGATACAAAATAAAAAAAAAGAAGTTATCCACAATGCAAATGAAATGTCAACAAGAATAATTTAGTGAAAAAATCCTATATTCAGAGAAACAAACCAGTAGAGAAATTCATATTAAAAATACTGTGTTTTTCAGCCTTAAAATATATATAATATTATGCCGGTCCCCTAAACAAATTGGAATAGATATTGAGAAAATCCTGTAATAGAGGAATGTAACAGATTTATCATGATTTTGTGACATCTTTTAATATTAAATGCTGTTTTTCAGAAATTCTGTAATTCCAAAAAATATTAGTTCTTCTTTGTACAGTTATTCAATTCGGTCTTTTCGAAATACAGAGATACTTCCCATTTGTGCAGGTATCCGACGTCAGCGTATTGTGACATCATCAATTTGCATGGAAACCAGCACGAAATTCAGAGAAACAGAATTACAAATATAACGTTTTCAAAGGAATTTATACAATAAAGTCACAATGCTTTTACATCAGGTACCTGCGCAAATGGAACGTAGGTCTGTAAAATCGAAAAGACGGAATTGCTTTGACTTGTAAAATGTGGTGCCAAAAATTAATCGGTAACTGATATTATTATAGATTCACACAGGCTTACAACATAGTATAATTTGGCCACAGCAGCCAAATGGGCTTCCGTTAAACAGCCCAACTATCGCAGACAAGATGAGAGAGGCAGGTTATTCAACACACGCTGTCGGGAAATGGCACCTTGGATTCTACAAGAAAGAGTATCTTCCAAACAACAGAGGATTTGATACCTACTTAGGTCTGGGTAGAATATGTTACTTACAATTGTGTGTCAAAATTTTCAGGAAACATGAAATTGTGGGAGTCGGAAATTTATGTTTTTATTCTTGAGCATAATGGAGGCACATTCTGTTTTTCCCAATCTGAGGCCATTTCTTTGTTATTTTCTATTTTGCGTCCTCGTGCTGGTAGGTTTTGAGCCCATAATCATAAAACAAAACAAAATCAAAATGATTGAATTTTTGCAAATTAAATGTTTTACTACATAGATTAAAGAGAAATCGTTTACTTTTTTATGTTTTGTAAACATGGATGTAAAAGTAATTCATTGATTGAAGACTTTGCATTATCTATCCTTCTTTTGCTGACTAAAATCTATTCATAATCAAATGAGACCAGTTTCTGTCAGATTTTACATGGTACCAGTATGTCACATATTATGAAAATGCAACTTTGTTTTATATGCTTGTTTGTTTTTCTCCCTGGCTGGCTGGTAGGTTTCTCAATTTCTAAAGGACGCAAAACAGAATAAAAACAAGAAATTGCCTCAGTATTTTGTTCTTGTTATTTGTCTGCCTGAAACTTGTTCTTGGAGAATCAAATTTCTTATTAGCAGACACCGTTTCATACATGCTAAGTAATACATAAGAATAGTCTTTTTGTTAATAATAGAAATTCTTTAAATTTCATCATGTGTGCACTGTAGATATCTCTCATAATTTGATTGTTGAACCTTTGGTGATGAAAATAACCTCAAAACTGTCAGAAAACTTGTCTGATTACTTGCTCAATATCAGTGACGGATTCAGGGGGATGCACAGACCCAAATTTTCCAAAAATGGGTATATTTTGGCCCATTTTCATTAAAAATTGGCAAAATTCGTCCCTTGACCCTCCGGCAAAGGGGGCTCTGATTTCGCCGCTGGACATGATACTTGAATATTTGAAGCAAATTTAGTACACATGCTTTATTTTTGCCCTTTCAATTTAATAAGAATAAAATGAATAGCAAATAAAGAACTGACAATCATATGCCTATCTTACAAAAACAGTTTTGTAATTCCATATTATAGCAAAATAAGAATTTTTTTTTGTTAATTGTTTCCATTGAAACAGGTTACTTGACAGGAAGTGAGGACTATTATACACACTATAGATGTGACGGAAAATTGTGCGGGATGGACTTGAGAGAAAACTTAAATCCTGCTAACTATTCCGGCATTTACTCTACGCATCTGTTTTCTGAATGTGCAATCAACATCATACGCAATAAACCTTCGTCTAAGGTAATATGACATAATGTAAAACACTATATATTAAAGGAGTAGTTGTGGTAATCTACCATTTATATCCATAATATTCTACTTTATAAAATGTCAAATGTATGGTGAATCCAATCAGGAAAGCCTGTTTTGATTTCGCACAGTCCTATACTGAATAATACGTCACTCAAAATGTCTAAAAACGTTGAAATCATTGAAAATAACAATAAATGGGCGAAAATTTCGATACAAAATTAAGAAATCAAGTAGCACTCAAGGCCTTGCCCATGAATATTTTTGTGCCAATCGATGGATTTCTGATCGGCCTTTTAATTTGCATAAAAATTATCGTGAGAGAGGCCTGGAGCGTAGATGAATTTGAAGATTTGTGTGTAAAATACGATGATTTTCCTTTGTTTTGTGTAGTTCAAGGCGAATGACATCAGAACATGACGTCATACATCACGCTTGTGACGTTACGAGGGCTCAAAAATAATTATGACTTGGAATAAATTCTCAAACATTCAATATTACAAAAAGTGATAATTAATAATTTGTTAATCAAAAGCATTTTTCCGTCGACATTGTAGGGCAGATATGAGGGGTTAGCGCACCTAGTCCTTCATGTTTATCCCGCCGATGGCTTTTGGTTTATGTATGTTACGTCAATAGATTTTAAAGCATCTCGGTAACGTCAACAGTGTAAAGCGTCTTAGTAGAAGCAGGATGTTAGAATAATATGCTGTCAATAACATAATACAACATAATATTTGGTTCCTCTCTACCAATCAGATTGCAAGAAATTTGCCAGAGGTGAGATAATAATATTCCTTTGTCTACCAAGATGCTTTATGCTTTAGACATTACTGAGATGCTTTAAAGTCCGTTGATGTATATTATATGTAACCTATAGAAAACAAAAACCAATTTGGTGGGATTTAAGGAATCATTGTAATATTTCTTTAGTTGATCGAGGTATTAACACCGCTTTTCAACGTTTACTTGCAGCTTTGAAATTGTGTTGCTAACGATGTTGCTTATGACTTTGCTAAGCGCGTACTTCCGGTTTCTGTTGATGCAGGTATCAAAAAAATTTCTCGGCCAATAAGAATCTTCGTTTCTAAAGCATAACAATGAAATTAAATGATAAATTTGTTAAACAGTGTTTTACAGGGGGTACAGAAATATACTGGGTCGATGAAAAAAGCTGTAAAGGGTGAGGCAAATATATATCTGTACCCCTATAAAACACTGTATAACTAATAATACATACATGTAGATACCAGTGACAATATCTCGACTTCTGATCACAAAGCATTTTGTTGGTGACTGTTTCTGCTTTATTTACAGCCCATGTTTATGTACCTAGCTTTCCAGGCAGTTCATGCACCATTACAGGTGCCCGATCGTTACGTCAAGCCATACTTACACATCAAGGATAAAAACCGAAGAACATATGCAGGTTGGTTCCCTGAACATTTTTACGATATTTGCAACATTGTGATCCAGATAACCTAACACAATTTAAAAGTTTTGAATAACACAAGTTAGACATTAGTCATCCTTCAAAGAATTTTTTATGTTGCATGGAAAGCTAAAGCAAAGTTAGCATCCATCCATCCATCCATCTGTCTGTCTTTCTGTTTGTCTGGTGGTCATATTTTTAAACATATGAATTTTACTTAGTTGATATGCAATTATATTTCTTAAAACTTACAGATTTGATCTAGCACCCTTTGAGGGTCAAGATTTCATTCTAGGTCAAGGTCACATATTTAGGGTAAAAAATTTGGCATGCAACTTACTTGTTTGTGATCAATCTAGATCTAGAGTTCTAGCATGTTTCTGCTTGCCTGAAGTTGGTTTATCATTATCTTAGCAACATCATATGTCCAGCGTAAATTTGATTTGAACCTATGACATGTTGACCATAATTTAGTATTTTTGCCAAAAATAGATAAAGCAGTTCATTTGACAGATCTGATGTTACAAATCCAACAGCTCGTCTGATTACCTCATTATTTTAGCTATGGTATCGGCCATGGATGAAGCTGTAGGTAACATCACATCGGCACTCAAACAGTCGGGTCTCTGGGACAACACCATTCTCGTCTTCTCTACAGGTATGTCAGTAGTTACTGTTCGTGCAGCTCACTTCAGAAATCGGAAAATTGAAGTTATCTCTACTTTGTTGGCATATTTTCTGATTCATATTTATGCCCCCCTTCGAAGAAGAGGGGACATATAGGTTTGCCGCTGTCTGTCGGTTGGTCTGTCGGTCAGTCCGCGACATCAGTTTCCGTTCAATATCTCTG
Organism: Pinctada fucata; assembly: GCA_028142955.1. Classification (NCBI taxonomy): domain Eukaryota; kingdom Metazoa; phylum Mollusca; class Bivalvia; order Pterioida; family Pteriidae; genus Pinctada; species Pinctada fucata. Next base: position 13,666,385 of record AP027109.1, read on the forward strand.
GAATGGATTCACATATTGAAATGAAATTTTGTATACAGACACATCAAACGAAAATCTAGGTCAAGTTCATATTTGGGTCCGATCAAAAAAATTTTGACAGAGTTATGCCCCTTGCATTTCGAAAAATACCAAAATTTCAGGGTTTCCGTTCAATATCTCTTGAATGGAGTTACATATTGAAATGAAATTTTGTATACAGACACATCAAACAAAAATCTAGGTCAAGTTCATATTTGGGTCCGATCAAAAAAATTTTGACGGAGTTACGCCCCTTGCATTTCGAAAAATACCAAAAATTCAGGGTTTCCGTTCAATATCTCTTGAATGGAGTTACATATTGAAATGAAATTTTGTATACAGATACATCAAACAAAAATCTAGGTCAAGTTTATATTTGGGTCCGATCAAAAAAATTTGGACAGAGTTATGCCCCTTGCACTTTGAAAAATACCAAAATTTCAGGGTTTCCGTTCAATATCTCTTGAATGGAGTTACATATTGAAATGAAATTTTGTATACAGACACATCAAATGAAAATCCAGGTCAAGTTTGTATTAAGGTCCGATCGATAAACTTTTGACAGAGTTATGCCCCCTGCACTTTGAAGAATACCAAAATTTCAGGGTTTCTGTTCAATATCTCTTGAGTGGAGTTACATATTGAAATGAAATTTTGTATACAGACACATCAAATGAAAATCTAGGTCAAGTTCTTATTTGGGTCCAATCAACAAAATTTTGACAGAGTAATGCCCCTTGCACTTCGAAAAATACCAAAATTTCAGGGTTTCCGTTCAATATCTCTTGAGTGGAGTTACATATTGAAATGAAATTTTGTATACGGATACATCAAATGACAATCTAGGTCAAGTTCTTATTTGGGTTCAATCAACAAAATTTTGACAGAGTAATGCCTCTTGCCTTCGAAGAATACCAAAATTTCAGGGTTTCTGTTCAATACCTCTTGAGTGGAGTTACATATAGAAATGAAATTTTGTATACAGACACATCAAATGAAAATCTAGGTCAAGTTCATATTTAGGTCCGATCAAAAAAATTTGGACAGAGTTATGCCCCTTGCACTTTGAAAAATACCAAAACTTCAGGGTTTCCGTTCAATATCTCTTGAGTGGAGTTACATATTGAAATGAAATTTTGTTTTCAGACACATCAAATAAAAATCTAGGTCAAGTTCATATTTGGGTTCAATCAAAAATTTTTATGCCCCCCCTTTGAAGAAGAGGGGACATATTGCTTTGCCGCTGTCTGACTTTCTGTCTATCGGTCCGTCGGTCGGTCGGTCCACGACATCAGTTTCTGTTCAATACCTCTGGATTGGATTCACATATTGAAATGAAATTTTGTGTACAGACACATCAAATGAAAATCAAGTATAAAGTTGTGACGGACTTTAATCACAGAAGGGGTAGGGGGGCATTAATGTTTTACAAACATGACTTTTAACTTGTTATATAGGGGGATAGATCTAGACCTCTCATAACTAATGGTGTATGATATACATGTATGTCTGTACAACCAATACTATGCTCACAGTGAAAGAAAATAGTTTTAGATGGGGAGATTTCTATTTAATTTTCATCATGGACATTCTCCATAGACTCAATGTTAAACATCGGCGACGTCGCCCTGAAATTAAAATAGAAAACTCCCTATCTAAAACTTTTTTCTTTTACTGTGAGCGTAGTATTAGTCATACATGTAGGTACACATTTCATACACCGTTAGTTATGAGAGTTTGAGATCTACCCTCCTATATAAATTTAAATCGCAAAATTTGCTGACAAAGTAGAGAAAACTTCAATTTTCGGATTTCTGAAGTGAGCTGAACAGACAGTAGTATTCCTGATTATCACTTTAATTCTGCATGGTGTGTTGCAAACTTCAGTTCAAAATGGTACAACTTTTAGTTGTTATTTTTCCCTATGAAAATATTTGAGATATTCATCTTGAAGTTTCGTCTTGAGAAAATTGCTGCATTAGCATGATTTCAACATTCATTATGAATTTTCTACAATGAGATGCAGGTTAGTTTAAAAATTTGCGGATTTTTTTTTTTTTTTTGTATGAATATATCAGTTTGAAAACTTTGAGGAAGTGGGGTTGCATCTTCTCAAAGCCCGATATTGTATTTCATAGAATTTTTATCTGTGAGTATGTCTCTGTCTCCATTATACATAATGTTACAGCCCAGTTTATCTTTACAGTGAAAAATGATTCCATGATAAACACAGTAAAGTTTGAGTAGAATTATTCGTCAGTACTTTCTTTCGCGGTTTTATAAAGGTAAACCATTTCGCATGGATAATGATTCGCTGATCCACTTCTGCTAGTATGGTATTAAGCTTTTGGTATTCAAATTCGCTGAGACAAACTTTTGCGGTATGAAGCTGACCGCGGAAGAAGCGAAAGTTAATACACCGCTAATGATTCTACATAAATTATACAGTAGTTGAGAACCTGAGCATCTTTTTCTTTTTTTATTATGTTTACTTGATTTAGGCTACACTTTGTTCACATGGTGTTCACACGGTAGCATTTAGCTTCATTTCTTCCATGAATGACCTAGCTTTAAAACTGGCCGTGGTGTCTATTTATAGATAACGGCGGTCAAATACTCGAGGGAGGAAACAACTTTCCACTGAGAGGGTGGAAAGGTTCGCTGTGGGAGGGAGGGATGCGTGGAGTGGGGTTTGTCCATAGTAATTTACTGAAAAATAAAGGAAGCACGGCACACAGTCTAATTCACGTAACCGACTGGTTCCCCACTCTGGTCAGTCTAGCAGGCGGGGATCTAAACGGAACACAACCATTAGACGGAAATGACCAGTGGTCTGTAATTAGGTAAATTAGAGAAATTACATGAATATCTCGACATATTGTGTCTGTAGTGCTTGACTTGTGTAGATGGAATATTGAGGTGGCTTAGGATTGCTATATATAGAGCATGATGATTATTTTGTAGTTAGTATATAATATTTATGTATGAAATTTATATGATTTTATCGATTTATGCTCATGTGCTAAGGCTTGGGATGTAAATTTTTTGTTGCACATTTCATAAACTCCATACGAAATCTTTTTCTCCAAATTTATTTTCACTCTTGCATGTTTTGAATTCCTGCTGCTTGTATATTAGTGCATGTATTGAGTCTTTGCGGAAATCAAAGTTATTTCCCATTTTAGACGGTATCTGACGTAAAACCATTTTTACATCATGATAATACTATGGTAACATCAATTTTATACTGCCATTTCTCAGATTTTTGGGACCGTTTCCATGATAATTTCATGACGTCACTATTAGTACACGTCAGATACTGTCCCAAAGGGGAAGCAACTCTTGTTTTCGAAAATACGGAATATACATATAGCTTTATCTGCCTGTGTTAACCAACAGCTTTCGATGATCTTGGAGGAAAATAGTGGTTACCAAGGATTCACTGGAGAATCGAGAAAAAATTGTTATACATGTATAGGTTTTACTCCGAAGGAATCCCTGGATCCAATATTGAATTCAAAGTATTTTATTCATTTACTTAATCTTGGCATAGGGAGCCAACTAACACATTAAGTACAGGTCTGTGCATGTAAGAATCATGCAGGCACTTGAAAAACCTTAAAATTTTTGCAGAACTTTTTTCTCTTAAGTGTGTTCAGATCAGCCTCCAAATGAATGTTCTGAAGGGATTTTCCTCTTACCTGGATGGTGAAGAAAATTATAGGGGTAGCAAATTTGGTTGAATTATATATAAAAAAATCCCGCCATTTTTTCCTTCATATTTCCTTCATAATCCTTCATAAATTATGAGGAGAATATCTCGCTTCACCATCGCTACGTTGAAAAATGAATATCATATGTTTGATCTGTACCAATTATCAGAAATAAAAAGTTTTGCGAAAAATTTTGATGTATCACCCCTGCCTGATTCTTATGTGGACCTATGCTTAATTTCCAAATTTCAGTGGTAAAATTTGGTTTGCTTTCATGTATAGTCTTCATTTCCTCAACAATTAAAGATGAACCTGCGTATCCGTAACAGAACCCATGACCTTCCACCTACGAGACAGAGGCGCTATCAAGTGATCCATAATTTTGAATTTAAGTACTTGGAGTTTTCTTCATTTCCCTTACAGACAATGGTGGTGAAATTCACTATGGGGGAAATAACTACCCCCTACGTGGCTGGAAACATTCGCTATGGGAAGGCGGAATTCGAGGTGTCAGTTTTGTCGATGGAGGGGCATTAGGTGTGGCAGGGAGGGTCTACAGTGGTCTTATGCATGTGACTGACTGGTTTCCCACCCTTGCATGTTTGGGCGGGGCTAGCTTGAACGGAACACTTCCTCTTGATGGCGTAGATCAGTGGAATGCTTTAAGGTTATAATATTTCACCATTGTAGTCTGCAGCTTTTTGTAGTGTTGACGCTATTCAAATATTTATCACAATGCTTATTTTATTCTGCCTTTACTGGAATTTTTTATGCATATTATTTAGTTTGTTTTTGTAGGGATTTGCTTAAGAAAATTTGTCAAAATATGTTTAGGATAAACAATAATTATAATTTTTTGGATATTCTGAAGCATCAAGATCCTTGTGCTCTTAAAATAATCTTGAGATCTTTCTATTCTTCAAATAAGTAGATATTTTGATACACTGATATAATAGTTAAAGTTGAATCAGTCACATAATACTTGTAGGAGCTATTAATTTAGACAGATTGTATTCAAATTTTATAGATTCACTGACAGGAGCAATTTAAACAGATGATAGTAATATTTTTTTTATAATAATCAAAATTCCATTAAAATATTCATTAGATTTATAAATCAAAATTCATATTGTCCATATCTACCATTTCAGTGGTGGATCTAGTAAGGGTAAAAGAGATGTCATACTGCACAACATAGATCCCCTCACAGGTTTACATGGGAAGAGGCTGTATAACGATACGTTTGATACTCGAGTGAGAGCTGCGTTACGGCAGGGTCCATGGAAAATTATAACAGGAAATCCAGGTAAGGATCTGCCACAACTGTCCATAGTGACTGGTTTATTCTTTATTTTCTTTCATTTATACATGTATATAAAAGTGTTGATATTTGTGTTTTCTTATAAGAATTGACTGTTCAATTTTGACAGTTTATTGGAGTATGAAGTTTGGTTTGTTGCATCACAAATTGTGTAAAACCGCGTAGCGTAGCGAAGCGGTTTTACGCAAAATTTGTGATGCGACAAACCAAACTTCATACTCCAATAAACTGTCAAAATTGAACAGTCAATTCTTATAATTTCCAAACCCAAATTTATCCCAAATTTCACAAATATACCCAAGAAATTAGTAATTTAATACATTGCGTATGAAAATATCATCTCTGTAGGGCCCGTAGGCGAACTAGTTCCCAGACGAAATAGATATAATGTATACGTTGCTAGTTAAAGGCAGCAAATGTGTCAAAAATATTCGTTCCCCATCTGGAGCCCCATTTTACCAATCCATTACATCATCCGATGATATGACGTAACATTTTGATGACACGTTCTGCAGTTCAAGTTCAAGGTCGCCGACATGACAGTTATGTGTTTGGATTGTACACGCAGAAGCTGGGAGTTTATACAGATATATTCTCTGTACTTATAGATCTAATACTTGCAGAAAACGGCATGATTATGATCTATTGGTATCAGAATACCTTCCTAGGATTTAGTTATTTTATAAGTGACAAGTTAAAATAATACAATATTACAATATTTTATAAGTGACAAATGTGAAAATTCATGACGATACTATATCCTGATCGAGGCCGAGGTAGGTCGCCGTCTTTTGATCTCTTAATTTTCTATTCGCTGTCAATATTTTCTCCTAAATTCTCCATCTCGCCGAAAATATATCATTAGAAAAGTTTCTAGTTTCAATACTTCATAGGTTCAGAACGATTGTACCTCATAGAAATCATTTGAAACAATGATCTTCGGTCCTTTTGAAGTTCTCAATCAAAACTTTTGCATGTTGTCGTTGACAGTCGTCAGTCACTGGAAAATTTCAAACGCAGGTTACGACGGGAATGTAATTTTGAAGACAATAGCTGAAGTTTCTGTTTTTCTCGCCATTTACTGATTTGTCTGTCTTTCATGGATAGGAAATGGTCTAAGAAACTTCAAAAACAGGAGCATAGCAACCGAACAACGCTGTAAAAACCACGTATACCGGTACATCATCGAAATTGTCATAAAATTTTCATTAATTCTGATATCGTACTTATATCTAAGGGCTACTATTAATAACACTATTTTTTCTTTGCAAAATTATCATTCGAAAGCCGATCTTAGCAACATACTAAATGATTTTGATGGAAGTAGTTCCGGCTCTTCCGGTATTTTATCGTGTTCATTGGGGTATGAAGTGTATTTCGCCATTTTTCTGACGATCATATTAACCAATCAAAATGCATAGATTGGTGTAAACAAATTTATTTGGAAATTATAATGGTATACAACACACAGCAAGTACATAATTATCATACATGTAATGCCTGTTAGCACATGACATACCATAAATGCACGTGCTGTGCGCATACCATTAACAAACACAAATTACGACATTTGATCTGTATATGAACCACAATTGTCAGTTTCATTATTGTTTTCTTAAATTGAGTTTTTATGTTGTCTGCAAGGCAAGAGCAACATATAAGGATCACTTTGTCCGGTGTTTGTCTATCCGTCTGTCTCGTAGTCACACTTTCACATATTTGGCTTTAACTTAATTGATATACATGGTCAGATTCCCATCATATAATTGATAATGATGGTCATATGATAGGCCTAAATTAGATTCATATAAAGTAGATTTAGACGGTATAACCTTGTTTAATCAAGTTGGATTTTCGTGGAACATATCATTTGCATATCACGTGATATGCAACTGTGAACTTGCAGGGATGATAAAGCATGATGAGATTCAGCACCTAATATAGGTCAAGGTCACTTTCAAGGTCAAGGTCAAACATGCGACAGGGAACATACCTGTTCTTGAACAGTGCTATTTTTACAGGTAAAGAGTTACCTTAACTTTAGGTTCAGTTTGCATGTTAGAACAGCCATCGCAGCATGTTTCTATAGAGCTAATGCTTTATGATGCATGTATTGCGATGTCAGGTTCTCATGTGATATGCAACATATATATACCACTTCAATAGCTTCATCTCTGGGAATTGCCCTAGTTTTGCATATATAATGTAAGGGAAAAGATGATAAGTGAAAATATGTATTAATGATGAATTAGAATTCTTTTTGTACTTACACAACATTTAGAATAACAATTTAAAGTTTTACTAATTTCTAAAATTTTTCCATTTCAAGGAAATTCCAGTTGGATTCCTCCCCCTTCCATTGGTTTAAAATCACGGATGAACAGCACAGATAAATCTGACAAGAATGTATGGCTATTTAACATCGAGAAAGACCCTACGGAACATAACGATTTATCTGACGTTATGCCAAACTTGGTACGTAAATTACTAGACCTTCTCGTGCAGTTCAACAAGACAGCAGTCCCTTGCAGATATCCAAAGTACGATCCGATGGCGGATCCAAAATACCACGGTGGATACTGGGGACCATGGATGTGATGTAGCATAGCTAAAAATAACTTGACAATCTATTTACATGTATAACTGGGTTTTATGTATAGAAGATTGAAGGCGAAATATTATACCTCTACTGTGATATTTGATTTTAATGGTAAGCTTCACTGAATAATTTATACTAATTTGCACCCTATTCAATGCAACAAAAAGTTGAAAAGTGTCCATAAAATAGCAAAACATTTCTAAATTAAGGTAGATTGTACCTCTGGTCCAAAATCGGGGAAAAGTGTGCATGAATACCCCATATTTTCTATCAGTATTTATTATTGCACATTGGGTAAATCTAATTCAGGTTTCAAATATATTTTGGTTAAAAAATGTTCCTACAATGTCAAAAATGTGAATCTTTATAATTTTCCATCATGTTCCATTGGATGTAATGTTATACTTAAGGTCATTCGAATTTATTTAAAGATATCCCTACAATCTAGGGTCTATTTGAAAAGTGCTTAATAAAGGATCAAAGATGATAAGCGTGAAAATTCATAAAAAGTGATCATAGGGAGAATATAAGCTTGCACAGCCAGAGGTACAAGCTTCCTCAAATACATGTAAAAACATGTTAACTCTACAATAAAACTCAGGGGATTCATAGGATTAGTTCATTATAAACATGAGATGTTACATCGTCCTGTGGAAAAATAAATTCTATTCCATCAATAGAAATGAATATGAAAGGATTTACTAAAACCATGATTTTTTATGTTTTGTTTATTTACTATAACTTTCTTCTCATACATATATATATATAAATTATGTGTTATTATTGTACACATACACCTTTGAAATGATGTATTTCCAATGTTGTCATCAGTTTTCTTAAGAATCTCGAGGACCAATTTACAAATTTCAATTCTACTGTTCAGCGTTACTTACAGAACAATAATTACAGTCAAACTTGTCTTAAAGTGACCATTTTTTCAGGGACTTCTGGCTTTATATGACCTTTTTCGCTGTTTAGAATCACGTGACTTACGTTGGTGGGCCCACGAATGAATGAAAACTCTGTTTGAGGAAAGAAAATAAGAACTGCTATAATTGCTTTGATTAAAGTTTATCTTTTCATAGCCTAAAACCTTGTCTAAAATGATACTTTTACAATCATGGACTTGTCAGAAAGTAAAATGCCGTAACAGTTTGTTTTTACAAACATTGTGACAAAAGCTGTAGATATTTGTGTGGAAACCACCACACCATGTGTTTAACATATTTCGACCAGGACGTTCCATTTGTCAGAATGTTTGTAAAAACTATAATGGTTTCTTGATTGACAAACAAAGAATCATCAAAATATCATCTTTTACAAGGTCATCGGCTATGAAAAGATAGAATTGAATCAAAACAATTATCACAGAACCTGTTTTCTCTCCTCCAAACGAGCGGTATACCTCCATTTGTGTTCCTGGTTTCACCAACTTAAGTCACGTGGTGCTACATAGTGTTTTTTAGCTCGCCGGGACGAATGTCTGGAGAGCTATTGTCATACCCCCGGTGTCGGCGTTGGCGTTGGCGTTGGCCTTGGCGTCTGCGTGCGCGTGCACAAAAACTTTAACCTTGCTTATAACTTTTAAACCAATACAGATTGGGCTTTCATATTTCACATGTGCATTCCTTGTGACAAGACATTTCCATGGATACCAAAATTTTTGACCTTGTGACCTTGACCTTGGAGATTGACCTACTTTTGAAAAACTTTAACCTTGGTCATATTTTTTGAATGGTAAGTGATAGGGCTTTGATATTTCACATGTGTATTCCTTGTGACAAGACGTTTCCATGGATACCAAAATTTTTGACCTTGTGACCTTGACCTTGGAGATTGACCTACTTTTGAAAAACTTTGACCTTGGCCATATTTTTTGAATGGTAAATGATAGGGCTTTGATATTTCACATGTGTATTCCTTGTGACAAGACGTTTCCATGGATACCAAAATTTTTGACCTTGTGACCTTGACCTTGGAGATTGACCTACTTTTGAAAAACTTTAACCTTGGCCATATTTTTTGAATGGTAAGTGATAGGGCTTTGATATTTTACATGTGTATTCCTTGTGACAAGACGTTTCCATGGATACCAAAATTTTTGACCTTGTGACCTTGACCTTGGAGATGATTGACCTACTTTTGAAAAACTTTAACCTTAGCCATATTTTTTGATTGGTAAGTGATAGGGCTTTGATATTTCACATGTGCATTCCTTGTGATAAGACCTTTCATGCCGTACCATAAATTTTGACCTAGTGACCTTGACCTTGTTTATTGTTGTTGTTGCAATTTACATATGGTTGCCACCGGCGAGCTATGTTGTCATTCTGACAAGTCTGGTTATTCCTCCCAATCAATTTTCTTATCAAATTAACTTGTATACTGTATAGCGACAACCTGTCTAATGCGACAACGACCGTAATTTTTCTGTCCCGTACTGAATTACGAACATGTATATTACGACTTTTAGTGTTGCTAAGGACTCAAACCACATAAAATTTACGTTGAATTTCTTCATCAGTGTCTTTCATAATTAACGCTTCTGTGTTGAACAAAATCTATATATGAAATATGATACATTCAGTTATTCATTTAATTGTATTGCTATTATACATCAGAAATTGTGTTGGTCAAGTCATATCAGCTTGAACCTGTATTATGTGACCACCTGTCTTATGTGACCTGATTTCTGTCGGCCCTTGCAAAGTGACATAAGACAGGTTTGACTGTACATGGTTATGTAAGGACCTGATTGTTTATCTTTTCGTTTGAGTCTTCAAATCTGTTGTACTTTAATACATGTATGTCAGTGATGTTAAAATGCCAATAGATTGGGTCATATATCAATATTGGTCATATACTTAAGTTTATTTGAATGGGTCATACATGTATACGCGTGAAAACTATATACTAATTTGGGTCCTTGAAATGATGTAGGTCATTTACCAAATTTTAATCATGCAAGTATAATCAATGTAAAGTAGTTCAGTATTGTACTTATATCATAAAATATGTATACGCCAAAGTGGGAAAAACTAATAGTATATTTATAACCAAAATGATCAATTTTTATGCTGAGAGTGTACAATATATAAATGTAGATTACTTGAAGTTTAATTAAATACTCATTGTGACTCAATTTGACTCACAATGAGTTAAACTTAAAATGAGTTAAAGCTCAAAATATTGATTGTATGAGGGCGGACTCAATAATTAAAACCTGTATAATTTTTCAGTAAAAATCTTCATTTCAAATTGAACTTTTTTTCAGCCAAAATTGGAAAAAAAAGGAAAACATTTGATCCCAATATATGCAATGTATTTGATGCAATATCAAATTTTCATTTTGTTGAAAACCCTTATTGTTGAATTTTTCACATTTATGCTTTTAATGCTGGATTGCCAAATACTCAACATTGCGCCAAGTGGTTTAATTTTACATTATACTGTCATAATCAACAGTCTGCAAGTAATGCTTTGATTATATGTGGGTGGGTGAGTGGATGGGGGACAGGGTGGTACCTCTCTCTCCCTCCCTCCCCCTTCCACCCCCTTATCTCCCATCCCCGTCCTCCCTCCTTCTCCCCTCCCTTTCATCCTTCCCTTCCTCTCCCTTCTCCCTCCAGGTCACCCCCTTCCTCTCCCTCCCTTTCATCTAGTCCCCCCCCCCCCCTCATACTGTCTAATTATGACATCACAATGTTAGAGTCCACCAACAGGTGTGATGTCCAAAGTTTTTAGCTCTGCTGGTCAAAGACCACTTGAGCTTATGCGATAGCCCTGTGTCTGTCTGTCTGTCTGTCTGTCTGTCTTTCTGTCTGTCTGTCCTTCTGTCCGTCCGTCCGTCCGTCCGTCCGTCCGTTAAACTTTTCTTGTGAGCGTGAATCCTCTAAATCTGTGAATAGTACAAAATAAATTCTTTTTGCATTAAAATGGAGCTGTGGTCTAATTGTGCACCTGATATTTTTATGAGCCCCTGACCAACAGGGTCTTTGAAAATGGGTGTGGTCATTTTCTCCTATAAAACTCTATGCAATCTTGTGAGCACCAATTCTCAGAAAGTATAATTATTTATAGAAAGATAATTCTTTTAAATTAGCATTATTCTCAGTATGTGGTCTAGTTGTGCACCTGATATTTTGGTTGAGCTTCTGACACCCAGGGTCTTGGAAAATTGGTGTGATCATTTTCTCCTATGTAGCTCTATATATGTAATCTTGTGAGCACCAATTCTCAAAAAGTATAATTGATAGAAAGATAATTGTTTTTGCATTATTCTTGGTCTGAGGTCTAAATGTGCACCTTGTATTTTGTTTGAACCCTTGACCCCCAGTGTTGTGGAAAATGGGTGTGGTAATTTTCTCCTATACATGTATAAGTCTTTCTTGTAATCTTGTGAACACCGATTCTCTGAAAGTATGATTGATAGAGAGTTAAAACTCTTTTTCCATCATATTAATCATTCTCTGGTCTTGTATTTTGTTTTAGCCCCTGATCCCCATACAGGGTCTTGGAAAATGGGTGTGTCACTAAGATTAATTTAAGCAAACAACAAGGAGAGCTTCTGTCTCATCATAGACTTCTGGTATGATTCCTTTATTCTTGCATAGATTGTAAGTAGGAATTTATCGTGATGTGCCATAGAAAATGATATTTTGTGCAGGACATGTTTCTGTAACCGTTTTATGATTGAATCTCTATCTACTTTATACATTTTGTAAAAATCAATGTATAAATTAATTTAATGCATTTGTGTAGGAACAAAGTACTGTATACATAGAATCATTTGCTGTGTATTTAAACCTAAAGGTTGAAGTTTGCTACTTTCACGGTTTGTCTCATACAGTGAAAGTTTGTCCTAGTGAATGAAAAAGCGACGAAAGTTTGTCCTATTGAATGAAAATAAGACGAAACTTTGTCCTAGTGAATGAAAATAACAAATGTATAATTCAATAGCATCATGAATAGGTCTGCGAATCATTGTCCCAGTGATAAGGTTTACTTGAATATAAGTCCACGTAAGAATCAGGCAGGGGTGATACATCAAAATTTTTTGCAAAACTTTTTATTTCTGTTTTAACACAATGTGGTACAAATCAAACATATGATATTTCTTCTCAAGGTAGCGATGGTGAAGTGAGATATTCACCTCATAAATTATTTAAGAAATGACTGTCTTACTTTTGGTGTTCATGGGTGTATAATTCTGGTTGGACACGTGCAAATTCCGTGAATCGCGATTCTCGGAAAATTTGCACGTGTCCAACCAGAATTATACACCGATGAACACCAAAAGTAAGACAGTCATTACTTATATTTACATTTATTCTAAATATCGGTCATTTTTATTTGCATACACTTCGCATATTTTGCCTGTTTTAGTGTCAAATGTATTTGAACGTTGGTAAATTCTCCCTACATGCAAAACTTGCACGTGAGCAACCCAAGTTATTGGAATATAATTCTTGTTGCCTAATGGGCGTTTAACATGGGGAATCTACTAGTAATGTAAATATAAAGGATTACCTATGAAGGAAAAAAAAAAGGAAAATTTTCTCTATATAATTCAACCAAATTTTCTACCCCTATAACTTTCTTCACCATCCAAGTATGAGGAAAATTCCTTCAGAACATTCATATGGATGCTGATCTGAACACATTCTAAGAGAAAAAAAGTTCTGCAAAAATTTAGAGGTTTTTCAACTGCCTGATTCTCAAATGAATCTCTATTAAATGTAAAACTGTGAAAGGAGGTACAGTTACCAGCGAATGATTCTACTCATACAGTGTATGCTATGGGGCAAGATCCTGAAATAATGCTTGTGTTTTTTATGTGAAATTTTTATTATTGACTTAAACAATCTGCATCATGATTGGATTACATTATTTCATTTTTTCAGAAAGGAGGGGAAATGGTTACAAATTTGTGACTGGTTATGAATTTGTCCCTCCTCCCCCTCCCTCCACCAATCCATCTTACATCCATTGATGCATCCATGCATGGGAGGGTAGACAGGGGATACCTCTCTCCCCTCTCCCACCCCCTTACCTCTCCCATCCTTCTCCTTCTCCCTCCTTTTCACCCTTCCCCTTCTCTCTCCTTTTCACCCTTCCCTAACTTTCCCCCCCCCTTCCCGCCCCTTCCTCCCTCCTCCCACTCCCCTTCCTCCCCCTCCCTCCCCTATCTTTCCCTTCCCTCCCTTCACTCCCTCCTCCCACCCTTTCCTCCCCCTCCCACCCCCCCCCCCCCCTTCCTCTCCCTCATGCATATAGTCTCACAGTTTCTTAATTATTCTCATCCTTTCTTAAATACATGTATTTGATGTCCTGTCATAATATTGATAATATTTATACTCCTTTTCGAATTTATAGACTTTAACATGTCAGTGTTTTGTATACAGCTGCTTTCTTTATCTTGACTTTTGTACGTGTGTTTGTTTACCATGACGTATTTCATATTTGTCTTTCTTGTTTAATTAATGAATTTGTACAATTTGTTATTGAATCTCACAAACATTCCATATTGTTGTACACATACTATTATGAAACTTGTATGAATGAATTTTGAAACTCTACGCTCCAACAAAATAAATATGACAAAACCTATAACAGACGTATTTAGTTTGTATGTTAAAATATAGTTAATTTTTGTGTCGCCTGTGAAGCATAGCGACTTTTAGGGATCACTTTTTTTTGCAGAAATGATGCTTTCCACACATGCTAGTTTTGACCTGTTGATCTAAAAATTTATAAGGACCCTTTTTTGGCCGGATTGCGAAGCAAAATCAGGGCCCAGCACCATAAACTAAGAATTGACTGAAGTCAAATTCTCAAAATACGATTTAAAATAAATTGTTGAAAATTTGAAGTATTGAGTTCATATCCATTCTATTCTACTCTGAAAATAGAAACATTGTTTGAATTATTTCAAGTTGTTACTAATAAATATTACATGTATTATAATGAGACAAAAGAAAATTGAAATTTAGACTCAAGTCAATTTTCAGTTTATGATACCAGGCTCCGGCTTATGAAATGGTGATGTCCATCCATCCGTCTGTCCTTCTGTGTCAACAATTTGATATAGCTTTTGCGTTAGGTTAGTTGTGGAAGAACTGTTAGGGGTACAATCTTCATACTTGGTACAAAGTTAAAGCATGATGAGAAGATCTGAACACAGGTTTGTCTTATATCTTGACCTTGAGGTTTGACCTTGATCTTGAAAAATGTAATTTTGCGTTAAGGTTAGTTTTGAGGGAACTTGGTACAAAGTTAAAGCATGGTGAAAGGTTTAGAACACAGGTATTGTATTTGACTTTGACCTTGAATTTTGACCTTGACCTTGAAAAATGTCATTTAGAATTTATCTCTATTAGAATTTTACGTTCGAACTTTGCCTAGAGATAGAAAATTATTTCAGGTCTTGACCTTGACCTTGAACTTGAAGATACAATTTTGAATTTGACTTACCAAAGACCAGTCAAGCTTATGCGATACCATGTTGTCCGGCGTCCGTCCGTCCGTCTGTCTGTCTGTCTGTTTTAAAACAATTTTTTGTGAGCGCAACTCCTCTGAAACCATAAATGATAGAAAGCTCATTCTTTTTGCATTTAGTTTGGTCCATGATCTAGTTGTGCACCTGATATTTTGTTTGAGCCTCTGACCCCCAGGGTCTTCAAAAATGGGTGTGGTCATTTTTTCCTACATCAGTCTATGTAATCTAGTGAACACCAATTCTCAGAAAGTATAATGGATAGAGAAATAATTCTTTTTGCAATATAATCAGTCTCTGGTCCAGTTGTGCACCTGATATTTTGGTTGAGCCTCTGACCTCCAGGGTCTTCAAAAATGGGTCTTGGAAATGGGTGTTGTCATTTTCTCCTTTATCCATGTAAGTCTATGTTACCTTGTGAACATCAATTCTCAGAAAGTATAATGGATAGAGAGATAATTCTGTTTGCATTATAATCAGTCTCAGGTCTATTTGTGCCCTGATATTTTGTTTGAGCCCCAAAACCCCAGTGTCTTGGAAATAGGTGTGGTCATTTTCTCCTATATAAGTCTATGTTACCTTGTGAACATCAATTCTCAGAAAGAATAATTGATGGAGAGATAATTCTTTTTGCGTTATAATTAGTCTCTTGTCTACATTGTATTTGTGAGCCTGCTATTTCGTTTCAGCATCTGAACCCCAGGGTCTTTATTTAACTCTATGTAATCTAGTGAATACCAGTTCTCAGACAGTATAATTGATACTGTAGAGAGATATTTCTTTTCCCACTTCCATGAGTCAGTGGTCTCATTGTGTGCCTGAGATTCTGTTTAGACTGACCCGTCTTTGAAATGGATGAGGTCATTTTCTCCTATATAAGTCTTTGTAATCTTGTGAACACCAGATCTCAGAAAGTATAACGGTAATTCATGGAGAGTAAATTCATTTTGCATTACATGTATTATGTTTCTTTGGTGTAGATGTGCATCTAATATTTTGTGTGAGCCCCTGTCCCCCAGGGTTGGAAAATGGATGTCAATTCAGTGAATTTAAGAAAACAGCCAGAAGAGCTTCAGTCTCATCAGAGACTTCTGGTTATACCTTATTATACCCCTCCTCCCCAGCAAACGAAGTTTGGGGTATATAGGAATCACCGTCTGTCTGTCCTTCCGGTTAAGAAGTTCTTAAAGCAGATATTTCCAGAGTTTTCTGTGTTATGTCACAAATGAATCCGTTTAGAGAAGAAACGTCCCACGGGGGGTGGGGGGGGGGGGGAGTATAATTTGTCACTTTTAGGGCAGTTCTAGTTTTGAATTGGACATATGCCATTACCCTATGAAGTATCACTTTAAAACTTATCATAGAGGTAGAACAGGTTAGCGGAACTGGTTTCTAGTACTGAAGTTAACCTTGAGGATTGACCTTGACCTTGAAGATGTAATTTTGAATTAGAACCTCATATTGAAACTATTGGAGATACTAGTATTGCTTTTGCACTTTGTTACAATGGATATAGTGTTTCAAAACACAATCTGCTGCCAGAAATCTGGCCATTAATACCGTCTTAAGTGTAAGCCGATGCGGGCTTACAAGCCATACTTAGTACTTCGCGTTGTGTGATCAATAAATGTGCAGTTCTTTGTTGTTGACAGAAAACATCGTTTGAATTTTAAAAAAGTTTATTTCACGAAACATAATTTGACAGAATCCATTGCATGCGAGAAAGTAAGCCTAAGACAACGAGAAAGTAAATCTAACAATTGAAAAATGACATATTGTATTTAAACAAGGGAGGGGAATTGCACAAAATGATGGACATATTTCTAGATAATTCCATGTTCATCCCTCAAAGATAAGATTGTCTACAACTCTTCAAAAGCATCTGAAATTATGAGGGATTGTACGTAAATAAACTCAATATGCTGGTACTTCACGTGTAGAATTGACGATCATTTCTCCGACTCATAGATAAAGCCAATTTGTAATCTCTGGACTTTCCAAGTATTGAAAAATCAATATAACAATTAAACAAGTAAAGTATGATAAATATTTTGTTAAAATCTTAAGATAAACTTATTAACTGATATTTCTTGAATCTGTTTCTTAACTTCTTTCAAAATCTTTATGTGAATTACTATTAACATCATCCCTCTTCCATGTAAGGGAATTAATTTACTTTCGTGTTCTGATAAATGCATCGATTCAGTTTAGAGTTATTCCTCTTCCTACAATGTCCAAATTCCCCAACATAAAATAATAATTCACCGTAAATATTGTGGGGGAGAGGCCATATGGTTACAATACTCCCCCACTTAAGAAAATAACCAAGATTTTCATAATCAAAAATAATAATCCAATTCAAATATATTCAACCTTATAATGACGTTTTAGTAATTTTCATCATTCTTTTTTCTTTATTTGGATCTATGCTTGGTTATTTTCTAAACGCATGGCCTTGACACCACAATTTAGATAATTGCATCATGTTATGGGTCACCCAATCAATCATGATCAAGTAAATAAATATAAATGACATGCAGATTAAAGTCATCATCTCACGTTTTTCACTGTCTTTATCAAGTGACCCAATGTTCATCATCATATTAAACTCAGCATTGTTCATTCAAAATGTCATTGACATATTGATCAAATCGTAACAAATTAATTCAAGGCCAATACGTCAAATAATAGTATGATATATCAATTTTCAATCAATGTACATCATGCAAAAATCAAAATTCATGAATAGAATATATGCAAGTATCATCATACATAAGTATAATACATTATTAAATTCACATTTACTCTGCTTTTTTCACTGAAATAACACTACACGTGATTTGTACACTTCTTTGTCTTCTTACGGTTCTTCTTAGGATCGATCCTTAACGTCGTATTGTTCTTTTCCGTCTCAGGGTCCTCCTTCGTGTTCTGTGTAACCTCCGTCGAATTAAACGAATACATGATGATGATGGACCTAGATTTCATCACGGAAGGAATTCTGCACCAATTGAATTTATCATCGTATGTTTGTCTATTCTTCCGAGAACTAAATCGTCCTCCCGTCTACTGCATCATCTCCCACGAAATCGCATCTCATGTTTTCTTCTAAGCAGTCATTTCTTCTTCATTGGTCTACCTCTGACGCATCTTGGTATTAGTGACGTTACCAAGATCTTCCCGTAATCCGGATGACGCCATGCACCCAGAAAAGCGACGGGGTATAAACTTTCTCGTTATAAAGCGTCAAATAAGGTAGTTCATTAATTGCAAATTGTCCTTTGCATTGGATTCTGCACGGATCGCACATCCCTATGGCAGATTTCACTCTACCATAATCTTCGAATGTCTCTCCGTTTGTTATCGTGACGGGCTGGTTTATCATCCGGCCACACGGGTAACATCGTGCACAGAGGTACCTGACGTCACTGCTTCGAGCTTCGTATTTTGGCTTCCGTTTTCTGTCCATTGGATTGACCTGTACACTCTTAATTGTCTCTCTATTAACAACAGGCGGCTCCGTTATAATAACTGCTATTCAAAATTCAAGGATATTCTGCATAACTACACTGTTTATCAAGCATTTTCCATCGTCATTTCTCCAAGTGATACCAGCATCTAATGTTCATACATATAACATATCTGCACGTCAAACTAAATTGTTCTTGGTAGTTATGACACTAGATTTCTCTGTACCCCTTGATTGACCAAAATTTTGAATTAACAAAAATAATTTAGAAGCCTGTTCCAAAACTCAAATAGTTTCGAAAACTATATCTTTCTTTGCAAAAATTCATTCATTTAACTTATATTCACATATAAATACTCAACAGGCAATGTCATTTATTTTGATTCAATCAAAAATTTAACTGATATAATTGAGTCAAGTTGCACTTTTTCATTGTTGTTAAACGTCGTCTCTACTTATGTCGTTTGTCAGTAAAGTATCAACAAATCATTTGTCATCTGATGCTAGAACCTGCATCACGAGACGACAGCTAGTCAATGAAATTCCAACACTGCCAAAATGGCAACAAGGGTCAATATCATTAATGCGTTGACATTAAATAAAGTGAGGCGAGAACTGAAATACGATCACCAGAATGAAAACTACATAAACAACCATGCATTAACAAAATCATGAAAACTATAGGAGTATACGTATACATATTTACAAGGTCCTTGCAAATCCTCATTTCTTGATTCCTTTATCTTTTCAAAATAACATTAGACTTTTGCTTTTCACCTTTTCCCTCCCTTTCTTTAATAAAAAGAAGCTTCTTTGTTTTATAACCGACCTCAAAATGCCAGCACAATACGTACATAAGATTATGAATACTACGATGTTCATTATATAATCCGAAAAAAAAAAATCCGTGCTACAAACCGAGCACAAAGTATATCAAATGACAGGGTTGTAAACTCAACAAACCCGAACGAACCTTCAACGTTCCCAGAAACTTCGCTGGTGTCATTTCACGGCGTTTCATCGCCATAACGCAGGACATTTTCCTCTTCGTCAAAACATTAAAAAAAACTGAACTATACAGATCACATCGAAGTATCCTCTTAAATGTCAAGTGCCATCATTTTGATACATCCGGAAAATGGCTCGAAGAATTTTTTCACCCTATACGTACGCTTAAATTACGCCTTCTCTTCGGCGTTCTACCCAACTTCCTGGGTCCGAATCCCATTTCAGAAACTAAATTTACATGGGAACTAATAGAGAAACAAACTCTACCATAATTAAGACTATAAGCGTCTTGACCAATTATACCTGACAACCCGAACGTCATCTTGTCATTGTAAGTCATTGTTACGAATCTAAAATTTTCAAACAAAAAATTAACGTATTAAGCCCATCTTACTTTACCATGAAAAAAAAAACAAAAACAGAATAATGTAATTTCATGGTCAATCGATTTACGGGTACCTTGAGAAAAGATATCGTGTCCTACCTCCCACTTTGAATAAGTTATGGATAAACCCCATCTTCTTGTCATTAAAATCCATTATTTCGTTCCTCTCTGACTCTCTTTTCCTGGTTCCAAAGTATCCAGGCCAAACGGCAACAGAATATTTATGTAAGCCGATGCGGGCTTACAAGCCATACTTAGTACTTCGCGTTGTGTGATCAATAAATGTGCAGTTCTTTGTTGTTGACAGAAAACATCGTTTGAATTTTAACAAAGTTTATTTCACGAAACATAATTTGACAGAATCCATTGTATGCGAGAAAGTAAGTCTTAGACAACGAGAAAGTAAATCTAACAATTGAAAAATGACATATTGTATTTAAACAAGGGAGGGGAATTGCACAAAATGATGGACATATTTCTAGATAATTCCATGTTCATCCCTCAAAGATAAGATTGTCTACAACTCTTCAAAAGCATCTGAAATTATGAGGGATTGTACGTAAATAAACTCAATATGCTGGTACTTCACGTGTAGAATTGACGATCATTTCTCCGACTCATAGATAAAGCCAATTTGTAATTAAGTTCTTATCAATCTCTGGACTTTCCAAGTATTGAAAAATCAATATTACAATTAAACAAGTAAAGTATGATAAATATTTTGTTAAAATCTTAAGATAAACTTATTAACTGATATTTCTTGAATCTGTTTCTTAACTTCTTTCAAAATCTTTATGTGAATTACTATTAACATCATCCCTCTTCCATGTAAGGGAATTAATTTACTTTCGTGTTCTGATAAATGCATCGATTCAGTTTAGAGTTATTTCTCTTTCTACAATGTCCAAATTCCCCAACATAAAATAATAATTCACCGTAAATATTGTGGGGGAGAGGCCATATGGTTACATAAGCTGTGTCTTGTTACCATTATGTCTTACTAGACTAGTATGGTGCAGAAATGTATTTCAACTCTGTTTTACATACTGACAAATCTTTTCTTGACCTTTGACCTTTTGGATCCATATCTTATATTCCACCCCAAACTCTTTTGCGGAGGGGATATAGCATCACTGCCATGCGTCCGTGTGCTTTAAGCTCATCTCGAGGAAGTTGAGTGAGCTTATGCTATACCCCAGTGTGTTTGTGTCCCTGTCTGTGTCCGATTAAGAAGTTTGGGATGGCTCAGTATCTTGCTAAGCACTGATGCTACAACAACCATACTTGCACTAATGATTCATCTTGAGATGCTAAGATGGACCTATGCATGGGATGCTTGAGTGATTTTGATTTTAAAAGCCAATATTGATCATTTAGTATAATGTACCAAACTTGATACAACTTGACTTGATAAAAAAGTCAATATTGAGCAAAGTATAAGTGCTACATGTTCCAAACTTACATGTTGGATGTATCTTTGATCAAATTTTCATAAAATGACATTGACCTACTTTTTCTGCCAATATACTCAGAAAATATTTTGATTGAATTTGGCTGCCATGAGGTGAGTGTTGTCGTCTTTGATTACCTATGTTTGAGTGTGTTGGAATGTGTGGATGTGATTCTTGTGAACAGCATAGAAGGCAAACCAACCATCATAGATATATAAAACCTTCCACAAATGCTCCACCGAGGGAAATCATGGCCCGTTTTGATTTTCAAGGTCAAATAGGGTCAAAGGTCAAGGTCAATGTGGACTAGTGCTCATGTGAACAGAATAGAAAACAAAGCAATTCCGTCTTTTCGATTTTACAGTCCTACGTTCGATTTGTGCAGGTACCTGACGTAAAAGCATTGTGACGTCATTAATTTCCTTTGAAAACGTCATATATGTAACCCTGCTTCCCTGAATTTCATTCTGGTTTCCATAGAATTTGATGACGTCACAATGCGTTGACGTCAGATACCTGCACAAATGGGAAGTAACTCTCTATTTCGAATAGACCGAATACTCACATGATCATCCGACCTTCTACAAAAGATCCTGACGAACATCTCAACAACACTCCCAATGGATCACCAAATTGAGCTTCGACGGATCCCTAGAAAGCTAGAAGTGGGACCAGGTGCCCGGGAGGAGTAAGCATCCCCTGTTAGCTAGCCGCACCCGCCGTCGATGCTCATGCACGAAAATGTTCTATATGGGCAGAAGATGAACCCTATTGATGTTCAAAGTGAGAGTCAAAGATCAAGGTCACTCACGACTTGGGTCCAAATCCTTAGAACAGCATAGAAGACAAATCAATAATCAGAGAAACATATCTTTTACAAATGCTCTCAATGAGGAGAGGACTGACCCTATTGATTTTCAATGTCAAAGGTTAAGGTAATTGTGAAATTCGGCTTTAAAACCTTGTGAACAGTATGGAAGACAACGTTATCCTCATATGATCTTGTCCACAAATGTTCAATATTGGGTGGAGATGAAACTGATTGATTTTAATGGTCAATGGTCAAATGTGAAGGTGAATATGGACTTGATTTGAAAATCTTTTTTGCGGATAGCATTTAACACACCATTGTGATGGGGTGGGATGCTGTGGTTGCGCTGCCTAAATTTACATTGTTCATCACTGTCGCTCAATAATATCCTGTATCATGGAGCAGAAGTGCTGTAAATTTCTGTTTCCATACATTGCAAGATTGATATTTTGACTGAATGCAAAGTCAATACCCGCGGTACGACTCCTCTCGTGGTTAATTTGTGTGCAAAGTACGTTTCATTACTGTAAGAATTTCACAGCTGATAAAGCGAAAACACCCGTTTCCACACACACAAAACCTGTCCTCTTGACCTCCAAAATTAAACAGGATTACTTTCTGGATCATATTCCATTATTTTGGATATATTCAATAATTGTGGGAATTGTGGGAACATACATTTCAGAAGGTCAAGAAATACCTCAGTTTTGCTTCAGAAATACTGTAAAGACTAAAGTTTGACTTTTTGACCTCAAAATTAATGTTGTTCCTCTTCTCCTGGACGATCTACGTTCGGAATTTTCATCAATGTATGGCAAAAAAAAAAAAACCAAACAAACAAAAAAACCCCCCGATTGGCAAGATAAAACCAGTAACCCCTCCCTTCAACATCGTCGGGAAACGGTTTATATGGCTAAAATTTAGTATATGCCACTGGACCATTCTACCACAGGAGCTCGACGCTAAAGACCCACAATGACGTATCCGCCTCTCTTATCCTTATTAGCAGTTTAAGCAGCTTTATTGATACACTCTCAAGACTGGCACTTTTAAGTGCAACAAGAGGAACAACATGCATGTAATTGACTCGAGAGAGATGGGAAGAGGTGGATGCATATCACTGAGGGTTGTTAGCGTCCAGCTCCTGTGCATTCTACTGCCTTGACTTTTTGCTCTTCCACAAACTAGAGGAGGAAGTCCTTTAAAACGGTATAAGTCGCTTGAAAGAAGCACTACCACCTGCTGTATTGTCTTAGAATATACATATGTATATAAAACACTGAACTGATTTGAAAGGACATGCACTTAGGATGTCTTTGTGTGTTGATTTTCCATTTTGATACCTATCAATAAGTAACATTTTATACTAAAAAAGGTATATCCATGAATCCATAAAGAAATGTTCACTCTAATCATGTTTTTCGCGAGCAGTACGTGGTTGTTTGTATTATATGATAAAATTGATGTAAAAACTAATGTCGAAGTATTGTATTATATGATAAAATTGATGTAAAAACTAATGTCCAAGTATTGTTTTTTATCACATGATACACCCGTTATGCAGTTTCATAAAGCCATTTCATAAATATATGATATGATAACACGTTACATATCGCTCTGCTTGAATGTGATTGGTCAAGGTTGGAACCTAATCACATAAACCTTGACAGATGTGACCTTTCAAATATCGGTCAACTGTTAAATTCAGACCCAGAGTGAATATCAATGATTAAAATTGTTGTTGTTAAATAATTCTTGCATTAAAATACTATTCAGATTTGAAATACTTTTCTCTTACGCACAGAATATCGAATACGATGGGGACACTACTTCTCATGGCGTAGCAGACGACTTCTAAATCACGGCGTGGTTCGCTTCTATAGTTCTCAGAAACGTTGATTTCACGTTAGAAATACACATTTTTAGGCAATACCATGTGATAAAAAGAATCTCAAATGAATTTTCATTTCATACGATGTATTATGAAACTCGTTGTGCGTTTTATATCCCCTCACCAAGGCTCGGGAATGTAAAACACACAACTCGTTTCATAATACATCGTATGAAATAAAAATTCCTTTGAGATCCTATATATATGATAAAATTGATGTAAAAACTAATGTCGAAGTATTGTTTTATGTGATAAAATTGATGTAAAAACTAATGTCGAAGTATTGTTTTATATGTTAAAATTGATGTAAAACACTAATGTCTAAGTATTGTTTTATATGATAAAATTGATGTAAAACACTAATGTCGAAGTATTGTTTTATATGTAAAAATTGATGTAAAAACTAGTGTCAAAGTATTGTTTTATATGATAAAATTGATGTAAAAACAAATGTCGAAGTATTGTTTTATATGATAAAATTGATGTAAAAACTAGTGTCCAAGTATCGTTTTATATGATGAAATTGATGTAAAAACTGATGTCCAAGTATTGTTTTATATGATAAAATTGATGTAAAAACTAATGTCCAAGTATTGTTTTATATGATAAAATTGATGAAAAAACTAGTGTCCAAGTATTGTTTTATATGATAAAATTGATGTAAAAACTAATGTCCAAGTATTGTTTTATATGATAAAATTGATGTAAAAACTAGTGTCCAAGTATTGTTTTATATGATAAAATTGATGTAAAAACTAGTGTCCAAGTATCGTTTTATATGATGAAATTGATGTAAAAACTGATGTCCAAGTATTGTTTTATATGATAAAATTGATGTAAAAACTAATGTCCAAGTATTGTTTTATATGATAAAATTGATGTAAAAACTAGTGTCCAAGTATTGTTTTATATGATAAAATTGATGTAAAAACTAGTGTCCAAGTATCGTTTTATATGATGAAATTGATGTAAAAACTGATGTCCAAGTATTGTTTTATATGATAAAATTGATGTAAAAACTAATGTCCAAGTATTGTTTTATATGATAAAATTGATGTAAAAACTAATGTCGAAGTATTGTTTTATATGATAAAATTGATGTAAAAACTAATGTCCAAGTATTGTTTTATATGATAAAATTGATGTAAAAACTAATGTTGAAGTATTGTTTTATATGATAAAATTGATGTAAAAACTAATGTCCAAGTATTGTTTTATATGATAAAATTGATGTAAAAACTAATGTCCAAGTATTGTTTTATATGATAAAACTGATGTAAAAACTAGTGTCCAAGTATTGTTTTATATGATAAAATTGATGTAAAAACTAGTGTCCAAGTATCGTTTTATATGATGAAATTGATGTAAAAACTGATGTCCAAGTATTGTTTTATATGATAAAATTGATGTAAAAACTAATGTCCAAGTATTGTTTTATATGATAAAATTGATGTAAAAACTAATGTCGAAGTATTGTTTTATATGATAAAATTGATGTAAAAACTAATGTCCAAGTATTGTTTTATATGATAAAATTGATGTAAAACACTTATGTCGAAGTATTGTTTTATATGATAAAATTGATGTAAAAACTAATCTCGAAGTATTGTTTTATATGATAAAATTGATGTAAAAACTAGTGTCCAAGTATTGTTTTATATGATAAAATTGATGTAAAAACTAGTGTCCAAGTATCGTTTTATATGATGAAATTGATGTAAAAACTGATGTCCAAGTATTGTTTTATATGATGAAATTGATGTAAAAACTGATGTCCAAGTATTGTTTTATATGATAAAATTGATGTAAAAACTAATGTCGAAGCATTGTTTTATATGATAAAATTGATGTAAAAACTAATGTCGAAGTATCGTTTTATATGATAAAATTGATGTAAAAACTAATGTCCAAGTATTGTTTTATATGATAAAATTGATGAAAAAACTAGTGTCCAAGTATTGTTTTATATGATAAAATTGATGTAAAAACTAGTGTCCAAGTATTGTTTTATATGATAAAATTGATGTAAAAACTAATGTCCAAGTATTGTTTTATATGATAAAATTGATGTAAAAGCTAATGTCGAAGTTTTCTTTTATATGATGAAATTGATGTAAAAACTAATGTCCAAGTATTGTTTTATATGATAAAATTGATGTAAAAACTAATGTCCAAGTATTGTTTTATATGATAAAATTGATGTAAATCACTAATGTCCAAGTATTGTTTTATATGAAAAAATTGATGTAAAACACTAATGTCCAAGTATTGTTTTATATGATAAAATTGATGTAAATCACTAATATCCAAGTATTGTTTTATATGATAAAATTGATGTAAAAGCCAATGTCGAAGTTTTGTTTTATATGATAAAATTGATGTAAAAACTAATGTCGAAGTATTGTTTTATATGATAAAATTGATTTAAAAACTAATGTCCAAGTATTGTTTTATATCATAAAATTGATGTAAAAACTAATGTCCAAGTATTGTTTTATATGATAAAATTGATGTAAAATCTAATGTCCAAGTATTGTTTTATATGATAAAATTGATGTAAAACTATAATGTCGAAGTATTGTTTTATATGATAAAATTGATGTAAAAACAAATGTCCAAGTATTGTTTTATATGATAAAATTGATGTAAAACACTTATGTCGAAGTATTGTTTTATATGATAAAATTGATGTAAAAACTAATGTCGAAGTATTGTTTTATATGATAAAATTGATGTAAAAACTAGTGTCCAAGTATTGTTTTATATGATAAAATTGATGTAAAACACTTATGTCGAAGTATTGTTTTATATGATGAAATTGATGTAAAAACTAATGTCCAAGTATTGTTTTATATGATAAAATTGATGTAAAAACTAATGTCGAAGTATTGTTTTATATGATAAAATTGATGTAAAAACTAATGTCGAAGTATTGTTTTATATGATAAAATTGATGTAAAAACTAATGTCCAAGTATTGTTTTATATGATAAAATTGATGTAAAAACTAATGTCCAAGTATTGTTTTATATGATAAAATTGATGTAAAATCTAATGTCGAAGTATTGTTTTATATGATAAAATTGATGTAAAACTATAATGTCGAAGTATTGTTTTATATGATAAAATTGATGTAAAACACTGATGTCTAAGTATTGTTTTATATGATAAAATTGATGTAAAACACTTATGTCGAAGTATTGTTTTATATGATAAAATTGATGTAAAAACTAATGTCGAAGTATTGTTTTATATGATAAAATTGATGTAAAAACTAGTGTCCAAGTATTGTTTTATATGATAAAATTGATGTAAAACACTTATGTCGAAGTATTGTTTTATATGATGAAATTGATGTAAAAACTAATGTCCAAGTATTGTTTTATATGATAAAATTGATGTAAAAACTAATATCGAAGTATTGTTTTATATGATAAAATTGATGTAAAAACTAATGTCGAAGTATTGTTTTATATGATAAAATTGATGTAAAAACTAATGTCGAAGTATTGTTTTATATGATAAAATTGATGTAAAACACTTATGTCGAAGTATTGTTTTATATGATAAAATTGATGTAAAAACTAATCTCGAAGTATTGTTTTATATGATAAAATTGATGTAAAAACTAATGTCCAAGTATTGTTTTATATGATAAAATTTATGTAAAAACTAATGTACAAGTATTGTTTTATATGATAAAATTGATGTAAATCACTAATGTCCAAGTATTGTTATATATGATAAAATTGATGTAAAAACTAATGTCGAAGTATTGTTTTATATGATAAAATTGATGTAAAAACTAATCTCGAAGTATTGTTTTATATGATAAAATTGATGTAAAAACTAATGTCCAAGTATTGTTTTATATGATAAAATTTATGTAAAAACTAATGTACAAGTATTGTTTTATATGATAAAATTGATGTAAATCACTAATGTCCAAGTATTGTTATATATGATAAAATTGATGTAAAAACTAATGTCCAAGTATTGTTTTATATGATAAAATTGATGTAAAAGCTAATGTCCAAGTATTGTTTTATATGATTAAATTGATGTAAAAACTAATGTCCAAGTATTGTTTTATATGATAAAATTGATGTAAATCACTAATGTCCAAGTATTGTTTTATATGATGAAATTGATGTAAAAGCTAATGTCGAAGTATTGTTTTATATGATAAAATTGATGTAAAAACTAATGTCGAAGTATTGTTTTATATGATAAAATTGATGTAAAAACTAGTGTCCAAGTATTGTTTTATATGATAAAATTGATGTAAAACACTTATGTCGAAGTATTGTTTTATATGATAAAATTGATGTAAAAACTAATGTCGAAGTATTGTTTTATATGATAAAATTGATGTAAAAACTAATGTCCAAGTATTGTTTTATATGATAAAATTGATGTAAAACACTTATGTCGAAGTATTGTTTTATATGATAAAATTGATGTAAAACACTGATGTCTAAGTATTGTTTTATATGATAAAATTGATGTAAAAACTAATGTCGAAGTATTGTTTTATATGATAAAATTGATGTAAAAACTAATGTCCAAGTATTGTTTTATATGATAAAATTGATGTAAAAACTAGTGTCCAAGTATTGTTTTATATGATAAAATTGATGTAAAAACTAATGTCCAAGTATTGTTTTATATGATAAAATTGATGTAAAAGCTAATGTCGAAGTATTGTTTTATATGATGAAATTGATGTAAAAACTAATGTCCAAGTATTGTTTTATATGATAAAATTGATGTAAAAACTAATGTCCAAGTATTGTTTTATATGATAAAATTGATGTAAATCACTAATGTCCAAGTATTGTTTTATATGATAAAATTGATGTAAATCACTAATGTCCAAGTATTTTTTTATATGATAAAATTGATGTAAAACACTAATGTCCAAGTATTGTTTTATATGATAAAATTGATGTAAAAACTAATGTCCAAGTATTGTTTTATATGATAAAATTGATGTAAATCACTAATGTCCAAGTATTGTTTTATATGATAAAATTGATGTAAAAGCTAATGTCGAAGTATTGTTTTATATGATAAAATTGATGTAAAAACTAATGTCGAAGTATTGTTTTATATGATAAAATTGATGTAAAAACTAATGTCCAAGTATTGTTTTATATGATAAAATTGATGTAAAAACTAATGTCCAAGTATTGTTTTATATGATAAAATTGATGTAAAATCTAATGTCCAAGTATTGTTTTATATGATAAAATTGATGTAAAACACTAATGTCGAAGTATTGTTTTATATGATAAAATTGATGTAAAAACAAATGTCCAAGTATTGTTTTATATGATAAAATTGATGTAAAACACTTATGTCGAAGTATTGTTTTATATGATAAAATTGATGTAAAAACTAATGTCCAAGTATTGTTTTATATGATAAAATTGATGTAAAAACTAGTGTCCAAGTATTGTTTTATATGATAAAATTGATGTAAAAACAAATGTCCAAGTATTGTTTTATATGATAAAACTGATGAAAAAACTAATGTCCAAGTATTGTTTTATATGATAAAATTGATGTAAAAACTAATGTCGAAGTATTGTTTTATATGATAAAATTGATGTAAAAACTAATGTCGAAGTATTGTTTTATATGATAAAATTGATGTAAAAACTAATGTCGAAGTATCGTTTTATATGATAAAATTGATGTAAAAACTAATGTTCAAGTATTGTTTTATATGATGAAATTGATATAAAAACTAGTGTCGAAGTATTGTTTTATATGATAAAATTGATGTAAAAACTAATGTCCAAGTATTGTTTTATATGATAAAATTGATGTAAAAACTAATGTCCAAGTATTGTTTTATATGATGAAATTGATGTAATAACTAGTGTCCAAGTATTGTTTTATATGATAAAATTGATGTAAAAACTAGTGTCCAAGTATTGTTTTATATGATAAAATTGATGTAAAAACTAATGTCGAAGTATTGTTTTATATGATAAAATTGATGTAAAAACTAATGTCCAAGTATTGTTTTATATGATGAAATTGATGTAAAAACTAATGTCCAAGTATTGTTTTATATGATAAAATTAATGTAAAAACTAATGTCCAAGTATTGTTTTATATGATAAAATTGATGTAAAAACTAATGTCGAAGTATTGTTTTATATGATAAAATTGATGTAAAAACTAATGTCGAAGTATCGTTTTATATGATAAAATTGATGTAAAAACTAATGTTCAAGTATTGTTTTATATGATGAAATTGATGTAAAAACTAGTGTCGAAGTATTGTTTTATATGATAAAATTGATGTAAAAACTAATGTCCAAGTATTGTTTTATATGATAAAATTGATGTAAAAACTAATGTCCAAGTATTGTTTTATATGATAAAATTGATGTAAAAACTAGTGTCCAAGTATTGTTTTATATGATAAAATTGATGTAAAAACTAATGTCCAAATATTGTTTTATATGATAAAATTGATGTAAAAGCTAATGTCGAAGTATTGTTTTATATGATGAAATTGATGTAAAAACTAATGTCCAAGTATTGTTTTATATGATAAAATTAATGTAAAAACTAATGTCCAAGTATTGTTTTATATGATAAAATTGATGTAAATCAATAATGTCCAAGTATTGTTTTATATGAAAAAATTGATGTAAAACACTAATGTCCAAGTATTGTTTTATATGATAAAATTGATGTAAAAACTAATGTCCAAGTATTGTTTTATATGATAAAATTGATGTAAAAACTAATGTCGAAGTATTGTTTTATATGATAAAATTGATGTAAAAACTAATGTCCAAGTATTGTTTTATATGATAAAATTGATGTAAAATCTAATGTCCAAGTATTGTTTTATATGATAAAATTGATGTAAAACACTAATGTCGAAGTATTGTTTTATATGATAAAATTGATGTAAAAACTAATGTCCAAGTATTGTTTTATATGATAAAATTGATGTAAAAACTAGTGTCCAAGTATTGTTTTAGATGATAAAATTGATGTAAAAACTAATGTCCAAGTATTGTTTTATATGATAAAATTGATGTAAAAGCTAATGTCGAAGTATTGTTTTATATGATGAAATTGATGTAAAAACTAATGTCCAAGTATTGTTTTATATGATAAAATTGATGTAAAAACTAATGTCCAAGTATTGTTTTATATGATAAAATTGATGTAAATCACTAATGTCCAAGTATTTTTTTAAATGATAAAATTGATGTAAAACACTA
This sequence comes from Pinctada fucata, assembly GCA_028142955.1. Lineage (NCBI taxonomy): Eukaryota > Metazoa > Mollusca > Bivalvia > Pterioida > Pteriidae > Pinctada > Pinctada fucata. The sequence goes on from AP027109.1 coordinate 13,697,801, forward strand.
ATGTCCAAGTATTGTTTTATATGATAAAATTGATGTAAAAACTAATGTCCAAGTATTGTTTTATATGATAAAATTGATGTAAATCACTAATGTCCAAGTATTGTTTTATATGATAAAATTGATGTAAAAGCTAATGTCGAAGTATTGTTTTATATGATAAAATTGATGTAAAAACTAATGTCGAAGTATTGTTTTATATGATAAAATTGATGTAAAAACTAATGTCCAAGTATTGTTTTATATGATAAAATTGATGTAAAAACTAATGTCCAAGTATTGTTTTATATGATAAAATTGATGTAAAATCTAATGTCCAAGTATTGTTTTATATGATAAAATTGATGTAAAACACTTATGTCGAAGTATTGTTTTATATGATAAAATTGATGTAAAAACTAATGTCGAAGTATTGTTTTATATGAAAAAATTGATGTAAAAACTAGTGTCCAAGTATTGTTTTATATGATAAATTGATGTAAAAACAAATGTCCAAGTATTGTTTTATATGATAAAACTGATGAAAAAACTAATGTCCAAGTATTGTTTTATATGATAAAATTGATGTAAAAACTAGTGTCCAAGTATTGTTTTATATGATAAAATTGATGTAAAAACTAGTGTCCAAGTATTGTTTTATATGATAAAATTGATGTAAAAACTAATGTCCAAGTATTGTTTTATATGATAAAACTGATGTAAAAACTAATGTCCAAGTATTGTTTTATATGATAAAATTGATGTAAAAACTAGTGTCCAAGTATTGTTTTATATGATAAAATTGATGTAAAAACTAATGTCCAAGTATTGTTTTATATGATAAAATTGATGTAAAAGCTAATGTCGAAGTATTGTTTTATATGATAAAATTGATGTAAAAACTAATGTCCAAGTATTGTTTTATATGATGAAATTGATGTAAAAACTAATGTCCAAGTATTGTTTTATATGATAAAATTAATGTAAAAACTAATGTCCAAGTATTGTTTTATATGATAAAATTGATGTAAAAACTAATGTCGAAGTATTGTTTTATATGATAAAATTGATGTAAAAACTAATGTCGAAGTATCGTTTTATATGATAAAATTGATGTAAAAACTAATGTCGAAGTATTGTTTTATATCATGAAATTGATGTAAAAACTAGTGTCGAAGTATTGTTTTATATGATAAAATTGATGTAAAAACTAATGTCCAAGTATTGTTTTATATGATAAAATTGATGTAAAAACTAATGTCCAAGTATTGTTTTATATGATAAAATTGATGTAAAAACTAGTGTCCAAGTATTGTTTTATATGATAAAATTGATGTAAAAACTAATGTCCAAGTATTGTTTTATATGATAAAATTGATGTAAAAGCTAATGTCGAAGTATTGTTTTATATGATGAAATTGATGTAAAAACTAATGTCCAAGTATTGTTTTATATGATAAAATTAATGTAAAAACTAATGTCCAAGTATTGTTTTATATGATAAAATTGATGTAAATCACTAATGTCCAAGTATTGTTTTATATGAAAAAATTGATGTAAAACACTAATGTCCAAGTATTGTTTTATATGATAAAATTGATGTAAAAACTAATGTCCAAGTATTGTTTTATATGATAAAATTGATGTAAATCACTAATGTCCAAGTATTGTTTTATATGATAAAATTGATGTAAAAACTAATGTCCAAGTATTGTTTTATATGATAAAATTGATGTAAAAGCTAATGTCGAAGTATTGTTTTATATGATGAAATTGATGTAAAAACTAATGTCAAAGTATTGTTTTATATGATAACATTGATGTAAAAACTAATGTCCAAGTATTGTTTTATATGATAAAATTGATGTAAATCACTAATGTCCAAGTATTGTTTTATATGATAAAATTGATGTAAATCACTAATGTCCAAGTATTTTTTTATATGAAAAAATTGATGTAAAAACTAATCTCGAAGTATTGTTTTATATGATAAAATTGATGTAAAACACTAATGTCGAAGTATTGTTTTATTTGATAAAATTGATGTAAAACACTAATGTCGAAGTATTGTTTTATATGATAAAATTGATGTAAAACACTAATGTCGAAGTATTGTTTTATTTGATAAAATTGATGTAAAAACTAATGTCCAAGTATTGTTTCATATGATAAAATTGATGTCAAACACTTATGTCGAAGTATTGTTTTATATGATAAAATTGATGTAAAAACTAATGTCGAAGTATTGTTTTATATGATAAAATTGATGTAAATCACTAATGTCCAAGTATTGTTTTATATGATAAAATTGATGTAAAAACTAATGTCCAAGTATTGTTTTATATGATAAAATTGATGTAAAAACTAATGTCCAAGTATTGTTTTATATGATAAAATTGATGTAAAATCTAATGTCCAAGTATTGTTTTATATGATAAAATTGATGTAAAACACTTATGTCGAAGTATTGTTTTATATGATAAAATTGATGTAAAACACTTATGTCGAAGTATTGTTTTATATGATAAAATTGATGTAAAAGCTAATGTCGAAGTATTGTTTTATATGATAAAATTGATGTAAAAACTTATCTCGAAGTATTGTTTTATATGATAAAATTGATGTAAAAACTAATGTCCAAGTATTGTTTTATATGATAAAATTGATGTAAAAACTAATGTCCAAGTATTGTTTTATATGATAAAATTGATGTAAAAACTAATGTCCAAGTATTGTTTTATATGATAAAATTGATGTAAAAACTAATGTCCAAGTATTGTTTTATATGATAAAATTGATGTAAAATCTAATGTCCAAGTATTGTTTTATATGATAAAATTGATGTAAAACACTTATGTCGAAGTATTGTTTTATATGATAAAATTGATGTAAAACGCTTATGTCGAAGTATTGTTTTATATGATAAAATTGATGTAAAAGCTAACGCGAAGTATTGTTTTATATGATAAAATTGATGTAAAAACTTATCTCGAAGTATTGTTTTATATGATAAAATTGATGTAAAAACTAATGTCCAAGTA